>OY728129.1:332910488-334110488 GCA_963277665.1 Viscum album | reverse complement strand
AATAAGTGGAATGAGAATTGTTGGCAAATAGTATGGATAACCATGTAGAAAAACTGTGCACCTCATTAAATAGTATTGAAATTACAAAAACTCACCTCCATCTTTATTTCTTTTCACCCTATCTTTATTTCTCATTTGTGTGCTCAAGGGGGATCTTGCCCATGTTCCTCATATCCTCTCCTCTCAAATGGTTGGATTGATCCCCATTATATTGTATTGAATTCAACCTTGGTGAACTGAGTTGTATATCACCTAGTGAGTCTATGAATCTTCCTTCCTTCTTTCGACATTTATCTCTTCTCTAGATGAATTATTTTGGTGCAACTAAATTCACCATATTATCATGTAATTCATATTTTTCTAGAATTTATCTCGATATGGATAGAAACATGCATTGATATTGGTCATGTCATTCATCCATGGTAGTTATTGGATGATCTATATCATTTCCATTAGAGTCATGATTTTTTATGAATTGCAACACTATGATTTTTCGCAGGACATACATGCAGAGACTTGTGAATTTTTTGTTTAATATATTGATCATGGTTCATTAGGATTAGTATCCCAGGTTTATTAAATTTCCCATGTCAAAGACCATGAACCCAAAATTTGAACCACACATAATGGTGTAATCCTTGAATGACTTAATATAAATAGTTTCTTCAAATTAAACCCCCTTTTATGTATATTATTTTCAAATCTATCAATGTGAAGTTCAAATGAATTGTGGGAGGATGTGACATCCCCCTATGAATGAATTAGTGACCAAAAACTCTTTTAAGAGGTTAGGGCCCAAGTCTTCCTGAGTGAACTAGATGTTCCCATAAAGAATTCATGCTAGCATGACCTAACAGATACATTTTTATGTATGGTGTTAATGGCCATTGGTAGTCCACATGGACCTATTTATTTTATTCAACTCATAAAACATTTAATTATGGTATGGGCTAGCTAATTAATTAAATGAAATCGTATGAGTTATGGATTGATTAGTACATGTAACTTATGAAATTATAATTGAAATGTCTTATGGGTGTGAACCTCATTAAATCCACTTGATTTATAAGATGGTGTGGCTCTACACGTGGGATCATTAGTATTTGAAACATTAATAAAATCAATGTATTAGTTACACCATGAAAGATACTTGTTTTCCTCCTTACAGAATAATAAGGATGGGATCATATGTCGTTGATAATTTGTACATAATGGGCCATACATTTCATATCATGGATGATCACATTGTATGGGATACTTAGCATCATATGAGTAACACTTGTTCTAAAGGGGTAACACATGGATGGGCTCAGTGGTAAGATTATTACACCATGAAATGAGTAATACTTAGACAAGTGTGTATGTATTTGAAAGAGGAATTTCTTATGAGAATGTTTATTTCCTTGTATGATTATTGATGTTGGATGTATGTTAATATAAAATATGATTGGTTTTTTTCAGGGAACTCGTACTTGGGCTACGAAATCAGTTGTGTTCTTTTGTAAATCTATCTTTAGCAGCAGTTTAAATTGTTACTACAAAAATGAATCATATTTAATGGTAGTTAAAAATTCCATATAATTTGTTATTTTACTATAGGTAGCTATTAAAACCAATGCTACATACAATAATTTATCAACGGTTAAAATTACCACTTTCATCTCCCGTTATCATTTCACAGAGGTTATCTTGGTTTTAGCGATAGTTTTCCCAGAGAAAATGAAATTATTTTTTATCAGTGACGTAAACTGATGAGAAAAAATCATTTTCCTCTGGGGAAACTACCAAAAAAACCACAAAACCCCACTTCTAAATGATTTCACTACAACGGTTACCATAAACCACCACTAAATTGAAGAAACCTCTGCAAATTGTATTCCAACACAAAATTTTGCAGTGGTTTTTTGAAACCGCCGCTAGGTGGTGATTTTTCTGTAGTGAAAATTGCACACACATACATTCCTAAATATATATTTATACCCTTTAAACCCATGTACACATTCCCCTCTCTATGAGGAAAATGGTAAAAGGGAGGTATATATTCACACACACACACACACACCTGTGTTTGCATGTGCAAGATTATGAGGAGCAAAAAAACACTAATCAATTTAATATTGAATCCATAAAACTACCAAAGGACAGAATAGGAGAAGGGTGAAACCAGAAAACAAATATAAATCCTTACCTTAGAAGGTGGCATTGAATGGAATCGACCCAAAAAAATTCTCCTTCAATGGAAGGTTCCAGAAAACATAAGAAGACATCCCAAATGACCCTTTTTATCCCTAGAATCAAAAACTAAAATAGAAAATAGATTAACCCCAAACCTAGGGTTTGGAAGCATGAAAATTGGGAAATAAAGGGTTGGAAAACTGTTATACGAGGGAGGGGAAATGATTTATAAGCCTTAACTCAGTGATTTGAGGAATAAATTAGGAGGAAAATTGGTGGATTTCATTAGGAAAGGAGGTTCGACTGAGGGGTTTTCTGATCGTAGTCAAAGGGGAGCCCCCAACCCCATGGGGGGAGGGGGGAGGCGCGATGTGAATGATGTAAGGGGAGAGGGGTGAGTTTAATTAAGTTTTTTATTTTATTTTATTTTAATTTAAATAATTCATTTTTTAAAAAAATAGGGTATTACACATGAATTGGGTTACATGGTTTAGAAAATAGTTCACCAACCATGTGCCCTTTACTTGCCACATGGGGAACCTCGCACTGTTTTACCCACACAGTTTCTTAAGTGTGCACAATCCATGTGGTGAATAGTGTTGAGGTAATGACTCTTTCACTAACCATGTGGTCGGGCACATTTTTTGGTAAACTATCCATAGCCCGTGCGATAGCCACTGACCACCTATATAACGCCGCATAGTTTCCTGCAGGGGGCTATATGATTTCAGACAAACCCTATACCCTCTATAGCCTTTAAAAATGATGATTTCTAGGTTTGGTGCTCCCAAAACTGATCAAGACATCCAGGAAACTTCTTGGGAATTTACCCAAGTCAAAAAATATCACTTTTAAAGGTCCCAACTCTTGAAATTCTATACTTCAGCTCAGTTTTGAAACTATTCTGTCTAGTAATCAAAAAAATTTAAAAACCATCTCATTTTCATCTGGTTCCAAACAAGGATCATTACAACCTTCCCAATATATATCTTCTCATCCTTGAGATGTCTTATGAAAAAAACATCAACATCACCTAACCTACAAGGGTCATAAAGATTCATGAAACAATCTTCTTATGTTTCCAAACATCCAACGCATCATGGACCATCCATTTAAATATACAACACTTAAGTTGGTAAAAAAAAGATCCAATTCCAATTTTCAAACAATAAACTAGGACGACACTTACCCAAGAATGCTCAACTAGAGACACAATCAAACCTTCAACTCATTAAGAACTTTTCAAAGGTACTTACCTCTTTAGGCTTTAACGTTAAGAAGCCAATTTCAAAACATGGTTCAACCAACCATTGTAATTGTCTTACATGTATGCATCTAAGAATTATAATGATGCTTCTTATGTGATTCCAGAAATAGTTAAAAGTGGTTAATCTTTGTTAACCTCAAATCCCAAGTTGAGCAAGCTTTTCATGAATGGCCCTAGATGACACAACCCACAGTAATCTCCACATAAATACGTACTAGATAACATTTTTTCACTAACCATAGACATTAAAAAATATGACCTATGAGTCAATCCATATCTGTATGACTACTTACAAGAATGACTGGTTTATATGGCCAAAATATTCCATGAAGAACCATAATACATTCCTCTAAGACACACTTTTTTAGCATAAAAATGTTCACTAAATCCTACACCTAAATTATGATGACATTTCTAACATCAAACCACTAATTACGCCTTCAATCTATCATGCATCGGAACTACCATGGGGGTAATCTAGACCCAATCCAATGGAATATCTACCCTTTAAATACTAACTCTGAGCCCATCAATGAGAAATGGTACCATTAAATTCATTGTAATGAAGTCCAAAAAACTATTTCAAGGTAGTCCATACTCCGTAACTATAAATGAGACATTGGTACAAATCCATAACTTCTTCATTGGAACTTTGACTGAGCCTAGAAAGACATCCTACTAAAATTCACTTTAGGAGAAAATGTTTTTTGTCTAAGAGTCTATTTAAGGATTTCCTATACAAGAACCCAAGAATCACTCTTAGTAACCAAGACCCGATAAGAACCATGAATCCAGCGTGACACACTATGAAATATCACCCAAAAACTCAACAAATTTTAATGTTTTAGGGTGGTGTAAGACCAATAATATCTTAGTGAATCTAGGAGGATGTTAAGATAATAGAAATGATAATTATTTATCATAATACACTAATAGGGTTAAAATAGTTTCCAGTCAATCACAACCAACTAATGGGAGTAAAAAGGGTCGAACCACTGTTGGTCGACACCTTAGGAAAAACTGAGGTTCAAATTTCAACACACCATCCTTAACAGAAAACATTCCTTCACGAAGAAAGGAATCCCATGATCATTCGAGATTTTACCACTAAAGTCCTCCAACATCAGTGGTGTTTTACAAATGTTTTACATATAAAAAAACCAGATCAAAGTCATGATATCGAGCACAGCATCGACATGATTTAAACTTTCCATCCTCACATGCATTCATGTCGAACTAACCATCATTTAATGGCCCTCTTTGGTTATGGTCCTTCTAGTTGGAAGGACACATTTCTCAAGAACTGAGGAGGAATTACCCACTATAAGAGTTTCCTAGTTTTCAAAATAAATGATATAGATTATCCACTCAAAAGCGTGTGAGGTCACATTAACATTAAATGAATATGTGACTCTCTTCTGAGTCATGCTCCCAAAAAGTTAAGGGATTAGACAAGGGAACCAAAATATAATTGACTGCAATGTCAAAACAACCAAGTCCTAAAAAATCCCTCCTGATAATTGGGATGGACTGGATTCTTTAACGCTCAATTTACTCAACTCTTCTGAGTCACGCTCCCAAAAAGTTAAGGGATTAGACAAGGGAACCAAAATATAATTGACTGCAATGTCAAAACAACCAAGTCCTAAAAAATCCCTCCTGATAATTGGGATGGACTGGATTCTTTAACGCTCAATTTACTCAACTTGGAGATGACCTGAGACTGTACTCAAGAACACAAGAGATTTATTTTAGATTTGTATTGCCTCATATAGCCATTATCATAAATTATTCCATAATAATTTATCCATCACTATGAATAATAAAGGATTATACAACCTTTGAAATTTCCGACCATGCTCAAGGAATTATCTACAAACTAAAACAGAGAATTTCTTGATTCTCAAGGCTGAACAAAAGTCAAGGATACGATGACCACCCATCCAAACAAAGGATTAATTTCAAAGAAAAGAGTCCTAAAAGGGAAAAAAACAAGAAATAAACATGACATTAGAAAACTCATGGTACATATAAAGAGACTAAAACACTAAGGGTGAAATCTACCATGGGATAGACCCTTATAATGTAGAATGCATTGACCCATAATGAGGCCATGACAACAGAAGTCACAGGCTATAGAGCATAACATTTTAAGCCATTGATAAAAATAAAATATCATATGGTAAACACCTATGGTTTTGTTCCAAGTAATCTAAAATAGAAACTCAAAACTACCCATACAAAAGGGTTCTAAATAGAGTACACCACTGTAAGTGCCATTTCCATGCCATTTTTTCCATTTTTTCTTATTTAATCTATAATCATCTAAATATTTAATCCCAACATCATGTACCACTTTTTAACAACAAAAGGGTACTTTATTTTAACCAACTACCCAATGGAAAAAAACTAAATTTTCACAAAACATTCTTTTTAAAACATTAAACAATTCCATTTATCCTGTTTTTATTAGGCCATTAAATAGAACCGCTTCATTTAATAATTAAGGAGACCTACAAGGGTCCCATGGAGATGACCTAGTTTTTCTTAAAAGAAACCCAATATTAGTTTCTCATATATAAAAATTTATAAATATCCAAATAGGTCTTCTCATAAAAAAATTCCCCAAATGATCTCATTGGGTCTTGTTTCCTTCTAAAATCTAACCAATATATTTCAGATTAAAACTAGAAATATCTAACATTTATAACTATTTTTTTAAAAAAATATTCATTTCATTTAATATATGTTTCCATTTCCCAATTCATGAAGTGACCACACACTCCATAAATTGAAAATTGACTCCCATTTATCAGAACAACTTACATTTCAGAATATAACGTGCACAAAAACAATGGTCCAATAATATGGTTGGATACCTACCAAGAAATAAAGCGCCCATACACTTTACAGTTCGGAATTTGTCTACCTTTAGGAAAATACAATTTATCTTTTAATTTAATCATTAAAAACCTTTTCATTTTATTAACAGCCTGAAAATATATTTTTGTTATTCGCAAAATGGTTTGAATATACAAGTTACCATTTCTCGATTGTAGGGTGCCCATGCACCTTACAATCGAAAATTGTTTCCATTTAATTCAAAACCCATATATAAATGAAGATAAGTATGCTATAATAATCAGTAAATATGAAGGCATGCTATAAAACAAAAGTAGGGAATTTTCATAGGAAAGTCATGATAAATAATAAAACATCATGAAATAATGAAATATAAACATATTATACAGGGAAAAAAGTTGGGAATTACCTAAATAGGTATAAAACTAAGCATTACATGTGAATTTCTTATGTTCTTATTATGATTCATGTAATGAAACTTCCTTTTCATGTCATTTCTGGGGTAAAATTATAGAAATTTAATAAATATTAGTTATTATAAATTACTCCAATCACTCTAGGTGAAATCATATCAAATGTAATATCGAGAAACATAAATAGAAATAAAAACCCTAGCCACTTAGTTGTTTCTCATATGTGGGGTGATCAGTCCCAAGAATAATTGTTAACCAAGAACTGGAACATTCCTAGTCTCCTAACTACCAACACAAAATTATAAGTAAAATTAAATATTTTCCCTCTAATATGATTTTGTAACATCTCAACCTAGCTTACCATCGAACTGGTTGCTAGAACGACGGGTCACATGGCTTAAAATGCATCTCATCGTATGCTGGTCACTATAGACTAGCTGCGAGGGCCATAGGGGTGATATTGGGGAGACTATACCCTATTATTAGATATATATGATGGTGTTATCAATTAAAAACAAAACAAAAATAGAGGAAGTAGTACAAAGATAAATAATGACGGTAGTGAAAGAAAAATAATAATAATTAAATAAGGGTGGTCAATACTAGTCAATATAATATAAGAATGCCTGTCATGGAAATGATACATAACATAAAGAAGTTAACAGTTCAACATGCTTTACAAGATAGTACAAAGATAAAGGAATGATAGAAATTCCCCACATGTGATCTCTATGATCATCCCAAACCTGGCTTGGTACTTTTATCCAAACTCAAAGGTACAAGCGACACGAAAACTACATAGATCCTAAAAATACAAGCTCTACTCGGGTACCAAAGGTAACCAAGAAGGATTTGAGATAAAATCTCTATAGGCCATCACCCATGATATCCAGACCAATCTAGAATGCACAATCTTAATTTAAACTGTATGTAGGTATATAGAAAGTGATAAATAAGTTGTATAAATAAATAGACACCCATCAGGGTTCCTAAGGAACCCCTGATGAAGATACCTGCTTTGGCTAATTGTCATAAAAGTGTCTCATAAAGTGAAAATTATATATATATATATAGTAGCATTATATAAATATATATATTCATATGTATTTTGGGGTGGATTAGGATGTACCACTGACATCCAATTCTAGGGGAGCTCTAATGGCCTACCCCTAACCTTGGTCCAAGAGCCCTTAAACTCTCTTGGCCTATATGCATTAGATATATGTTGGGGATGATCAGATGTACCACCACCATAAAATTCAAAGGGATCTCTCATAGTCTACACTAACCTAGGTCCAAGAGCCCTTATAGTCTTTTGACCTCCATGAATTAGATATAAGTTGGGGTGGATCGAATATACCACCATAATCTAATTCTAGGGGATCTTATACATTATACCCCTAACCCAGGTCAAAGACCCCTTATAGTCCATTGGCCTCCAAGAATATGTATAAAAAATAACCATAAATTGTGTGGGGTAAGAACGCCTCCCACCCATAACATTTATAACTGGTGTGGGGTAAGAATGTCTCCCATACATAAACATATAAAACTGACATGGGAGAATATTTCCTCCCACCCATAAACATATATATAACTAGCATGGTGTAATAATTCCTCCCACCCATTCACATTATATCATTATTTGAGGAATTGGACTCTCATGCATCTCATTATCCCAATTCATTTATATCATATGTAATGAGACGTAAACCTATCTTTCTTTTATTACACCATAACTAAATAAGTGGAATATTATTTTATCACAATTCTACTAAAGACATAACAACTTAAGAGTTTCTAACAAAATAGTTATATATTTATTTTAATGAAATAGGAAAAGTATCTCATGGAAGCCATTATCAATTTCCAAATCCCCTTTTAAAACATTTCAAATATAGAGTGCATGTCACCATGAAAAATCCCCTTTATTTTATTCATTTCATTTAAGTTAACTTTAGAAACTAAACATAACCATTTACATAATTCACTACATGAGGCATTACCTTTCATGTTCCAAGATAACCATTTTTGGTTCCATTTAACTCATTAAATTCATAAAAACATGGAAATACCATTTATAAGATCAAAGGGGGACACTTAGAGGTTACATGGTCATTACAACGCTCTCTTACATAGGAAATTCCATCTTTAAAGTATAAGGGCACTTCAAGGGTACTTTGGTTCAACAACCATTTTAATAAAATGAGGTAAAACCCATTTAGGGATATCAAAGAGGTAATATGTGAGGTTTTCTTTGAAACTAATAAAGACGTCAAGCACAAGTAAAAAATAAATGAAATAATTACAAGATTTATAAATAAGCATAAACTACCAATGTGAGTTTTTGCAGATGGTAAACCTTTGTTGGAGGGGTTTTATTATAAAACCATGGATTTTTTATCAAACAAAAATGTAATAATAACTAATAATTTTATCTATGATCACAATTAAACATATAAAAGGGGATTAAGTATGTAATTAATGCATATTAAAATTAAAAGTTCAAGGAATGTGATCCTACCTCAAAGAGGAACCAAGCTGAACCGAACACTCAGCATTTTATAACATTAATGCCAGCAATGATTTCTTCACACTTGCACATACATACATTCCTGTATATATATTTATAAAATTTAAACCAATTTACAAATTACCATCAATATGAGTGAACATGTATAAATGGGGTATATATACATTCACATGTGTATGAGTGCACAATACTTCAAGGATCCACCAAACACTAAAAAAATAAATCTATTAACCTTAAAACACCCAAAGGACACAATATAATATGGGTGAAACCAATAGGAGGGTATAAATCCTTAAATAAGAATGTGGTAGAAAACCAAATCGACCAAAACCACTTCTCCTTAGGAGGTGGTTTCTAGAACACGCAAGAATACATCCCGATAGACCGTTTTCAAGCTCTATAATCAAAAAAGACAATGGAAAACTGAGTTTCCCCAACACTAGGATTTATCAATATGAAAATAAGGAAACAAATAAAGGGAAAACAATTAATAGAATAAGGGGAATGTACCTATAATCCTTAACATGGATATTCGAGTAAGAAATCATGAGGAAAATTGGACGATTTCGTCATAGAGGGAGGTTTGACAACAGGGGTTCCACGCATGGCTCAAAGGGGATCCCCAGGGGGAGGTGCGATGAAAATGAGGCATGGGGAGATGGGGGAGTTTCGTCCAGGATTTTATTTTAAATTAATTTAAATAAAATAATTCATTTTCTTAAATGGGTTATCACACATGATTTGGGCGACATGGTTTAAAAAACTGTGTGCCAACTGTACGCCCTTTAATGGGCACCTTGGGCACCCTTCATGATTTGACCCACATGGTTTCCTAACCCATTGAGAGTTGTTAAGTGAATAGTGTCAAGGGACTATCTTTGGTAGTAATGGTGTGGGATAGGATCATGGTGAGGTTAACTATGCACAACCGATGATATAACCAATTCCCAAATTTATATGGCCACATCGTTTCCTATAGTGGGATGCATGGTTTCAGACAGAATGTGCTCACTCAACAACCATTCAATACCATTATGTTCTAGGTATATCACTCCAAGAAATACATAATCCAAATGGGAAACTTCTAGGGCTTTACCCAGTCCAGAAACATCACTTTGAATAGTCCCCACTCTTGGAATTCCATTCCAAGGCTCAGTTTTCAAAATTGTCCATCCACTAAACAAAAAATTTCAAAAACCAATTCATTTTCATCCGGTTCAAAATGTAGATAATTAAATTTTACATAGTCGAGCAGTCCCTTGGAAAATGATTAGTGCTTGTGAAAAACCTCAAGATCAAGGTGTTAAGATTTGGTGGAGTAGAATAGGGAATTTATGATCCCTAAAATAGTATAAATATCTTTTTTATATCTTTTTTTTATATTTTTATTTTCATTTGATGTTAAAATATCATATTATTTCATACCTCAAAATAGTTTTGTTCTCAGCAAATAAATTTTCATGAAAACAACTCACCCCCCACTTTGTACTTAGTGTAGTTGATCTGTGAACAACAATTGGTATCATAGGCAATGAATTTTGAGTTATTATCTCTAAAATGTTAAATTTTTAAGATCATATTAAAATATATTTCATATATAATGATAGATATGGAATTTATATGGTATTATCTCCCTACTTAAATGGATAAAATTATGGTTTTCGGAAGGAACATATGATTATCTACTTGAAGAACCTTTTTAAACAATCTAATTTAAATCCTCAAAGCGTTACACTATTACTGATAAATATCTAGATAATTAAGATTCAATAATAGAAGATAAATCTGTTCTAAACTCAAAACGTTTGAATGATATAATATGTGGGCAAGGTTCTGATGAGGATAATAGTGTTTCATAATGTCAAACAACTAATGAGATCTGGATCACAATATGAGTTTATTGTGAAAGTAATGATAATACAAGAATTTTTTTGGAACACTATCAAGACAAAGTTTGACACATTATATATGGTTAATGGAGAGACCACAACACAAATAAATATAATGTTTTTAGAGATTTTATATAATTTTTCTTATCTTTTGAGAACTAATTCATAAATATTATGAAGCACTAAATGTTTTTTAATGTGCTACTATGAAAGTGGAGTGAAATCTCAACTAACATTAGAAAATATATTGATGTAAATGATTTAAAAGATTAAACATTTTATTATATATCTGATGATATATGAGGAAGATATAGAAGCTAAATTTTGAGAGCATCTGATGATTAAAAAGGATAATACTACTACAAAAGTATCAAATTCAAAAGATGAGCATAAAAGTGAAATAATAAAAATTTATGAGTCATATGATCAAGTTACTTTAAAAATTTATATATTATATAGTGAACTTTCCCATTTTCAAGGATGTTTTAAAAATCCACAATAAGATAAGATGATTCAATAAATCCTACAATAATGATAAGAAATATTATGGATGTTATAAATAATTAAGGTTCTATGAATGAAAAAATCATGAATATATCAAACTATATTATCCTTATACACAAGGAAAAATGAAATCTTAAAAAATTATAAGTGGAATCCAATATAAAATAAAAACAAAAAAGGTGAAATGAAGGCCACATAAAGTGCTTCTGAGGATTATTGTGATGATACATTAGTAGGTTCAGAAGCTGAACTATCTAATAAAAATGCTAACATGTGATTTATGAAACTCTTTCATAATGTACAATTAATATATTATGCTAAGCATGATTATGATTATGAATCTAAAAATAAATCATTTAAAGAATTAAATAAATATTATATGATACAAGTAAAAAATATGAAATATTTATGAAGAAAAATAATGACCTCGTTAATTATTAAAATATTATCGCAGGTGAAAGGGATAAATTAAATAAGAAAATAATAGATTTAAAATTCAAGATGAAAAATTATATTATATATTATATTGAACATGTTAATGAAATTTAACTCCGACAAAAATATTTTTATATCATTAATGAAGTTTTAAGTGTTTTCAAAAAAGGATAAAATTACTTCAATCAAATTATAAGTAACAATACCATCTAGAAAAATTACTTTGGAATACATTGAAAAGGTGCAAAACCAAAGCATTATAAAAACAATTTGTGCCTAATTAATAGTATAAAAACATATCCAAAGTAAATTGTTTTCATTTAGGAGAACCTAAAACAATGATAGTAGTTGTAGTTTAGGAAATCCATAGATTTTTGGGGTTAATCATTCTTTTATTTCAAGAATTTTTTCAAATTCAACTCTAGAATTTTTGGAAGACACATGAAGATTTGGGTTACCAAATTATTTGTTTCTAACATTTTAGGACCCTATAGAATATGGGTTCTCAAATAATTTCTTCGTTAAATTTGTTTTTTTGTGAAAAATATGGTATAAATTATATGAAAAGTGGAATATGGATAGTGGATGATTAAGGAATATGAGTGTATATTTCTCAAATTTACATTCCTTATCGAAAATTGATAGATGATTTTCACTTTTGATGATAATGATAAAGTAAATATTATTGGAGTTGGAACAATTGGAAATCCAAGATCATTCATCATAAACCAAGTTCTCTATATAGAAGTATTGAAACATAAAATGAAAATAATTTCCTAACTTTGGGATGAAGGTTATTTTATTGGTTTTTCAAATAATGAATGTACTATATTTAAAGATAAAATTAATAAATTTAAGCTACCAAGAATAGAGACTGTTTTTATTTTAGATCTTAAACTATTATGTAGAAACAAAGTTACCTATTTAAATACTGAAACAAATGAATCTTGTATTTGGCAGATATTAATAGAACATTGTAATGATAATTCATTAAGAAAATTATTTAAGAGTGATTTGATTTCAGATTTACCTTAATATAAATTGAACAATGATAAACTATGTGATGCATACCAAATGGGAAAGAAATACAAGTCATGTTTTAAATCAATTAAACAGATCACTAAATCTAAACCTATATAATTTATCCACATATATTTTTTTAAGCCATCTAGAACAATGAGCCTAAGATGAAAAAAATTATTTATGTGTTAGTTGATGATATATTTAGATTTACTTTGGTTTTATTTTTTTAATGTTAATGCTAAACACTATTCTATTTTTTATGTTTTTTTAAATTTATTAAAAAAGGGAATTATTTCCAAATTATTTCATTGAGAATATTCGATGGAAGATATTTTTAAAACCATGGTTCAATTCATATTTTTCAAATCATGGAAACGAACATATGTTTTTCTACCCTTAGGAAATCCTAACATAATTTTGTTGATGAAAGGATGATTATGACCCTTAAAGAAATATCTAGGGCTATGTTATATGAATATAACATTCCCATTATTTTATTGGATAAATATATAAATAAAAAAATGATATTTCATGAAAATATTACTAATTAATCTTGTTTTGATGAAAATAACTTATGTGATATGGAATAATAAATATGTAAAAGTCAGATACTTTAAAGTGTTTGGATGTAATGTTTAATTTTTGAATAGTAATGGTAATCTTGGAAAATTTGATCCCATGACTAATTAAAGAATATTTATTAGATATTATACCACTTAAAAGGCTTGTAATTTTTTCAACAAAATGTCAATGATTGTTTAAGAATCATCTCATGTGAAATCTGATGAATGTTGTACATGGAATCATAAAATAACTCACGTTTATGAGCTATGTGATTATTTTAAAAAATTGATACCTAAACCAGTTTTTAACTATAGAAATAATGATGATTTTGAGATTGATTTTGGTGAACCCAACCTTGAAAGGATGGATGCTAGTGAATGTGATAGTGTGCTCCCTAGAAATCCAAGAACCTTGAAAAATCATCACATGGATATTATTATATGTGACTTAAATGATGTTATTATGACTAGAATTATTTTTTCAATCATAGTATAGGTTTTTGACTTTTTATCTCAAGTAGAGCCTAAAACCTTAGATAAATAATTTTCTATTGAGAGTTGGGGTTTATCCATATAAGAGTTAAAATATTTCAAGAGTAACAAGGTATATAAACTTTTTATTGAATACCTGATAACCCTATTATAGTAACAAAATTGGGTTTTTAGAGTAAATAGGATGATCATGGTGTGATAACTATGTATAAATCTATATTAGTGGATAAATGGTATAACCAAGAGTAAGGAATAGATAATGATGACAACTTTTATCTCTTAGGAAGATTAGAATCCATTAGGACTATCATTTCATATGTATTACACATGGGTTTCAAATTATATCATATGTATGGAAAATCTTTGTTTTTTTTATTTTTTTATTCTGGAGGATGTTTATGATGAGTGACCTTTTAATTTTGAAATTCCCCATCTTCCAAATTTAGTTTCAAATGTACCAATTATCTTTAAGGGTATAAACATAACGTAGAGCTTGGTATGAGTGTTTAAGTTTATTTTATTTTATCAAATGGATTTTCAACCATTGTGGAATATCATACTACTTTCAAGAACACACAATATATAGATATTTTTTATTCAAATATATAATTAATATGTATTTTTCGGTTCTAGTAATAAAAAATTGTATAATGATTTTTCAAAAATCATGAAAAAATAATTTTAAATGAGCATGATGGGTGAGTAAATTTTATATCATGGTTTTCAAATTATCAAAAGAGTTTAAGAAAGTTTTGAATAAAAGTAAATACATATTTTAATTACATAATAGGTTTGGACTTGAAAATGTTAAATTATATGTAACTATTATGAGTTACAATGAAAAGGTTGATTTTGGTGGAGTCGGGAAACCAGTTGAAAATAAGCTATACTGAGGAATAATTGGGAGTCTACTCTATTTGACTATTAATAGACCACAAATTATGTTTATATCATGCCTATGTACTAGATTCTAATATAATCCCAAGAAATATCATTTGAAAGAGGGAAAATATTTTAATGTATTTAAAAATAAAAAAATCGCTTGCCTTATTTTTTTTTCAAAAACCTTTTATTTTAATTTGAATTCATTTTTTGATATTGAATTTTATAGATGCTGGCTTGATATAAATAGGGAATTATGAACCTACCACTTTCAATAAAAATCCTTAGTTTCCTGGTTTAGTAAGAAACAATACTCTATTTCATTTTCTACAACTGAATAAGAATACATTTATATTGGTAAATGTTGTGAACGTGTGTTGTGGATGAAACAAAGATTAATGGATTTTGGATTAAATTAAAATTAAGTTTCAATTAAAGGAGGTATAACTATTTCTATCAACATTTCAAAGAATCTAATAAACTATTCAAGAATAAAGAATATAGATCTAAGGCATCATTTCATGAGAGATCGTGTTCAAAATTTGATATCATTGTTGAATTTATCTTCACTAAAAATAAATTAGAAGATATTTTTACTAAGCCTATTTCTTGTGAATGTTTTGATGTTATTAACCAGTAATTGTGGTTATGTGAATTAAAATTATATTAATTTATTTTATGATTTGTTTTTAAATAGTTTTTAATTTCTAATTTTATTTTTAATCTCATTGTAGTTTATGTCATTATATAAATTAAATAAATTTATTATGATTTTATCTTTTTTTGTGCCTTATTGAATTTTAGAAAATAATTTGACATTGCTCATAAGTGGAAAAATATTTCATTATATTATATTTTCTTTTTATTTTATCGTATCATTTATTTTTGGTCAGTCCTAACCCTAAACCTAAATCAACTACATTTCACTTTTACAAATCAGGTATGTGACCTAATATTCAAATCAATCCACATCATCCATTTCATTCACCTACATCCCTTTGTCTCTAAATAAAAACTATCACATTTATTTCTATTACCCTAATACCAAACATTCTATGTTTTCCATGTCAAAACTAAGAGGTGGTGGAAGTTCTTGGTCCTCAAAGAAGGAAAAGACATGTGATGTGTAGTATCATGTGCTTATGGGAAAACCCATAAACATGGATTATATGATATAAATAGATATTTTATTGAATAAAATTTTCTAATTCAAAATATGGGAATTATTTTTTGATGATAATATATATAGTTTATTGTTTTAGGAATATGTAAACAAGTTTCTAAAAAATACTAACTTTCAATTCCAAAAAATAGAGAATGTGTTGTGAATGATTGTAAATTGTAAATATTTGCTAGAATATTATGTGGAATTGTAGGAAATACAAACATTCTTCATTTGTATGAGTTTAGTTTCATCTAAAAATTAGTCAAATATATCACAATTGAACCTACTGAGATTCAAAAGTTTATGTTTGGTTTCTATACCTTTGAAAAGAAAGATGTAATGTTTTTGGAACTAGAGTGGAATGTTTTGTGAAACATTATATAAACTATTATTTCTCAAAGGGGCAATGAGATTGAAATGTTACTATTTTAGGAAAAATTCCAATTATATATCATGATCAACAATATTGAGTTGAATTTTAATCATCACATAATACAGTTCATGAAATACTATATACAAGTTAACGTAAAGTTGAATTAATTTCCTTATGGAAGGATCATCAACATAGTATTGAAAAGGATTGAATTGAATCTAGATGAAGTAAAAGCTGTGAAGTTCCATAAGGGAAACATGCTGTTTTCTATTCTCCTAAAAACTTTTGTCTATAACTATGATTCTACCTTAGGTTATCTAAGGGCTTTTGTATTTTAATTTGAGGATTTAATGGTTATACCAGCTCCCACAATAGCTCAAGGGATCCTTATACTACCTAACTTCATATGGAAGTAAAAGAGATATTTTTTTGATATAATAGAGGGTGTAGTGACAAAAATAGGTCAAATTTGTAATTATTTTATAGTCTAGAATCTATTATTGTTAGTGATGTTGAATTAATTCAACCAATTTTTCCAACTGTTAAGATATATGTTGGTGCTGATGAGACATAGCCAATTCAGACTATGCCAGGTGTGCTTATTTTTTAGGTTAGATAGGAACTTGAGGTTGAGAACATAGTGTTTGACCTACCCTATAGATCATCTAGTTGCATAGAAAAATACAGATATAGGGATGTAACTATATAGGATAATGTTTCTCTTTAACATACCCCATAAATTAATCCATCATCTCCTCACATGTAAAAATATTCCCCGTATATTAAAAAAAGTCATGAAAGTTATCATTTTGAAAAGAATATTGAGATTTTTACTGATGTGGTAACGAATAACATTGATGATATCAAGGAAGATAAGGGGGAGTTAAAGAAATAGATAATATATTCCAAATATGAAATCAAAAAAAAAAGTACAATTCAATTTATTAAGGATATTTTGAAAATATTTTTTTGATAATGGATAAACAAACCACCTTGATCCAAAACTTCAAATTTGTTAACCCTATTTTCTATGGATTATGTGGTAAGGAAATAGGGGTTTTGAAAGCTCAGGTGAGTGAGATCATAAGAATTTGTGCTACCAAGTCTGAAATAAATGAATTTTGAGTTCTTGAAGATTCACAATGGGTTGTGGTATATAATATTAAACTAGTTCAATATGATCATTTAGTGGGTACACTTGAGGAAATTCAAATTTTCACAACTAAGATGAAAGATAAATTTCACACTATTAAGCGTGTTGTTATGAGTCAATTTGAGTTTATCAAAATATTTTATCCCAACACCACAACTACACTATAAATAACAATAGTTCTTAACATTTAGAATCATATTGAATAACTATATTCAGATTTTAATTTACTATCTTCATAGGTTTAGTAATTATAGGGTGAAATGTTTACTCCTATTCTTATTCTGAATTCAAAAAGGATATGTTATCCATGTTTCAAAAAATAGAGAAGATATTAGAAGAAATGGTATTGATACTGATGTGTTATTTAATGAAATTGTTGAATATATTCAATAAAATGTTTCCTTTATTGGAACAGATGAAAAATAAACCTTGAGAGTATCCAAGAATGTATGAGATATATTTTCATGTTTGATTGTCACAATAAATAGAAACCATCTGTGGTTTGAAACTATGAAGGTTAATATATATGATGGAATTATAGATCATTATTTAGACTATTTATAAGAGTATTCTAGTTACATAGAGTGTGAGTAATCCACAACTGTTCTAGATATAGCTACTGGATGAGATATTAATGTATAAGGGCCTCTTATGCTAGTTTTTCCAATGATAGTTTCTACTAGAATTCCTAGTCCATCTACTTTCCCTACTTTATGGCCTCATGTTTCATCCAATTATATCTATAGGGTTGGTCATGTCCTGATTGGATATTTACCAGGCATGGATGAAAAGTTTATTTCATTGGAATGAAGGCTAATTAAGTAGTAATTCGCATTTTTTCAGATTCAAGATAAGCTTCATTCAAAACATAGTGCAACATAATATACTCCCCATCCTACATATATGGTTAGTATTTATCAGTGGTTTTCCTCTAGGAAAATTGAATAATTTAAGGGAGTTTTGATAAAAAAAATATCCATGGTTTCTCAAATTCACATAGAATAATGCACATCCATTTTATATTTTTACATGTTTGATATCATCAAGAGAATTGATATGTGTACTGATGAACTATTTTCTCTATGTGTAAGAATATATCTTATCCTAACAACATCAAAACCATGTAGAGGTTTCAGGAAGAGATTGGATTTTGTGTATGATCTTAGCATGATTTATTAGTCAGATCACTTTAAGGATGATGCTGTTGTTGCTACTAAATTCTTTGAGAAATAATATACATTTTTATATTCTATTAAGATTTTAACTATTGTAATTTATAGATCTTATGAATTATTTATTACCTTTCAGAATCTGTAAAAAGTGATTAGCACACCATCTTAGATATCCAGGGACATATCAGATTTTAGAGCAGAAGATAGTTCCTATACAGAGATTGGGGAGATCATTTCTACCTCGAATAGTTGACCACCAACAACCTCTTCATCATATCCTTCCTTCAATAAACTTCCAAAAAAACCTCCATCTGACAATGAACCAATACATAAACCAAAGACATCTAACTAATTTATCTATATGTATTTTTTGTAGATTAACTCTTTTATTGTTTTAAAATTTCTCATGATTAATGAAAATACTTTTTACATTTTTTTATTAATTTAATTTTTAATTTAATTTATTATCTGGGTTGGGTTTATAAGAGATTATTTTCATTTAATGTTTCTCATTTTTATTTTTTTATTCATAATATATTTTTTTCGTTTATTGTTTTTCATTTATCTCTTTGTTGTTCTTAATATATTTTTTTATTTATTGTTTTCATCTGTGTTTATTATTTATCTGCTGATTTTTTTTGAAATCTAGTCTTACCATAATTAAATTATTGATATTGTTCTATACTTAAATTGTTCATATTTCATGGTGAAATGTTGGGATTGTTTTTATTATCCTTACCCATCATTTTTAATGCTATAAAAAGGGGGATAAGGAAAAATAAACAAAAAAATTAAGATATTTATATATTATATTGTTTTCCATAAAATCCTTAAATCTGTTGGAATTTCATGTTTTTTCAATGGGGTTTTTATCATAAAATTATAGAGATTATTATATTAATATTGTTCAGAATTATCTCATGTTCTGTATGATTTGATGATCTAAAAAACTATTTAAATGATATTGATTATTTTTATAATTTTTTTCATTAGGTTTTATATTTATTTAATTCATTTATACTCTAATTTTATATTATAAAAGATTGATTAGATTTTCCTCTATAATTCTATAATTCTGAAAGTTTGATGAAATTTCCCAAATTCTAGAAAGTCATTTATGGGAGGAAATCGATTACATGTAATTTTTCAAGGTTAAGAAGTCTTCTATGTCAATCAGCTATGTGAAGAAATCAACTACATCAATCAACTGCACCACAAAATCAACTACATTGAAATCCACTGCGTCGTTGAATCACCCTAGAATAGTAAATAGATATGTCGATGAAATGGATACATGGATCAACTATATAGAGTAATCAAATTCCTAATTTAGATATGTGGAATATTCTCAAATATAGTTCTAATAGTCTATGTGATTCATTGAAATATACCATAATTGTCTATGTGAGCAAGATATTTATGTAATTTAGATAGATGAATGATTTTAAAACATATATCATTTCATGTGTGTGAATTTGAATCCACGGATGTTTTCATTGTGGTGATCTAGAATCATCTACGTCATTCAAGTAACTTCATATTCATTACTATCAAAGTACTTTAAGTGTAATTTAATGATATTTTCTATGAAATTAAAATTATATTACCACTATATAGTAAAATATATTTACAAAATGATGCAAGTAAGAAAAGAAGAAAATAGTACAGAATAATATTTTACTCAGTATTGTTTCCATGGTATTTTCAAGAAATGGAAATAAAGAATTTAATTACGAGACAATATTTATTGAGATATAATGATGTGAAATTTTAAGTGCATAAATATAAGAATATTCAAAAAAGATAATATAGAAGGGACAAGAATAGAACAAAATGCGCACTCACACTATATTTCACACTCTTAGTACTTTCTGTACTACTTCTCTATGACATGAAAATAAAGAAAAAGATTCATGTTCTACATCTATTCTTTTAAATATTTACCTTGCTATTTTTTATAAGACTCTCTTCAAACTACTACCCTCTCTAAATTTCCCTCCTAGATAATTATTCTTTTCTGTCTGTTCGATCTTGTAACTATGATCTCTATTTTGTAATGGTTTAGTATTATTTCCTAATACTAGAATTGTAAGATTATTTTATTAATCAATAAAGGATCTTCGGAAAATTTCATGAGGTTTGTTCCTTTTGTAAAGACTTTATGAACCCCCAAAAGGTCCTTTTTTTGTACAAAGTGAATGATTCTTACACTCATTTGGTTAGTCCCTAAGAAATTTTTGGTTCTAGTGAAAATCACCAATATCTAAGAGTTGAGCATTTTGGGAGTGGACTATAGGATTTCAACTCCACAGAAAACTATAAATTTCTCATGTTCTATATTTTATTTCATTTTTTATTTTTAATGCATACTAAGAGACTATATTATTTTATATATTAAAAGAGGGTGGTTCTGAGAAAAAAAATTCAAGAACTCATGTCATGCCCCTCTTGAGTATTAGTTTATTTTTTCTCTGACCAATAATTTTAAGATTAATAAGTCTCCTTAATTTGTGGGAATAAATCACTAAATTGTTCATTTCAGGCTTAAATCCCATAATGTACTTTAAATTGACATATTGTTTTTTTGTTTTAGGATTAGTTGGTAATGTGTTGGGGATCATAATAGATCATTCCATGATAGTAAAATCATCAAGTTGACTCACAAACATACTATTTTTTAAATAAATGGTGGGAAATTCTAGAAGATATTTGACTTGAATTAAGTTTCTTATTCCAAATTTTTGATAATTTAGGTAATTTTAGTAATAAAAATATCTATAAGTAGTTGGATATTTATCTATTAAGCATCCTCCAACAACAACAAGTATCACACTCATGTCATTTAGAAAACCTTTCTCATAAATATATTGAATTAAAAAAATAATCACAATGATGATGGTGGAGGAAACTAATAAATATCTTTTCAAATCACTCCCAATAATCATGAAAATTATATCTATGATTTTTCTTAATTCCAAAAATCTATTTTCAAAATATATAAGTCCTATAAGTAGGAAATAAAATTAAGAAACGTTTCTTCAAATAATTCCCAATTAAAATTATTGTGGTGTAGAAATAGAAACAATCAATCCATGACCACTACATTCAAAGAAATAGTAAAATCCAAAAGATTATTTTGATCATAATTCCCTCTTGTTTGTTTCATTTTATAACACATATAACAAAATTCAAAAAATATATTTTTATTAATCCTCCCCTGGAAGCCAATTGAATTAAAGAATTTTATAAATGAATTATAACTTGATTTCAATAATATCAGGTGTATCATGATATTCCATAAGGTTTTGTTTATTTTATACATTGGATAGATTCAATTACTTAATATTTTCTTTATTATACATTATTATTCTAGGATTAAACTTTTATATTCCTTATCATCTGGTGGGAGCGATTGAAGTTTCAGATTGGTTTATGATAATTTATTCACTCACAAGGTAAACAACTAAGTTATATCTACCTCAATACTAACATCTCTATCTCTATAGGGATAATATATATCAATTTCAATATTAACAGGAAGTAAATTAGGGTTTTAACCTCTATTAATTAAAAAATATTTTAAATTATCCTAGTATAACTCATTAAAAAACCGATAAATTTATGGGAAGAATTTTTTTTTATAAAATCCTAATCAGTATTTTATTCAATAAGAATGTAATATAACAGTCTCAAGGTTTTTATCTTGAGTAGATTTAAAGAAAATCAAAAACAACACTTTTGTTTTTTTTATTTTGAAATAAAGATGAAAATTGGGGATTTTATTTTTTAATGTAAAATTTTAATAGAATTAAGGTAAATTAATTAATGAATAATGAGAAAGAGGATTTTTGAGATCAAAATTATATTTTATTTTGGATTAGAGTGAAATAAAATTAATAACAATATATATTATCATGTTTCATCCTTTGAAACACCAATAATCATTTTTAACATGTTTTCCTATTAAATTATTTAATATACACTCTAATACCTCAATGTAAACACCAGATTCTTCTTGAAAATCATATTATTACCCCATTTTGAATATTATTTCACCTATTGAATTTATTAAACTACTTGAATAACTCTATGTAATTAAAACTAATTGATACCATTATAATCGTAAACATGAACTTGCTTAAGAAATTTAAATAGTGAAGGCAATTAATTTAATGCATAGATTAGACAACCATTCCCAATAGAATTAGAGTAAGAATTAATCCAGACCAAAGAAACCAATTTTATTCAAGAATAATTATTATAGAGAAATGTAACATGATACATGAAATGAATTTGAAGACTCAAAATATGGGTTTTTTGGGTTTCCACTATTCACATCCACCAAGGGAGTTTATCTAGTCATGGTTAAACAAACTAAGAACACCATCCTTGATGCGTTTTACCTAGGTATAGATATGTGTTCCTATCCTTACAGTGAGATATATGATTATGGTGATGATTATTCTTATCTACTCTAGTTATATATACGTATCATTTATAATAGTGGGAAAATAATTTGAAAAATGTAGAAAAATTAAAGTCCCTCTTAGAGAACCTTCATACATACATAAATCTATTATTCACTTTCTTCCATGTGAAAATACAATTTTATTTTTCTTCAGAATCCTCCTATGACCTTTATCCTCTTATTATTCTTCATTTTAATTTTAATTGATATTCAATAAAATTATAGATTTTTATTTGAGTCACATCGCAAGGGGTGTTGGTCATGATCATGGTTCTTAAATGTTTTTTTCTCAACACTTATAAACCATTTTTAGCATGATTGAATTCATCATGGAACATCCTTATAAAAGTTTCTTTAAAGGATATGTTTTGGGAATCCATTGTGTCTTAACTCATTTAACACATAATGGGATCTTCTATTCTGGTAGTAGAATTAAAATTCACCAAAGTATCCTTGTGCAATGGATTAACCCATTGTGGTGAAAAGATTATTCTTTTTCTTGTTTGATTTCTCCCATTTTCGTGAAACTTCTAGTGTTATAAAACATAAATTATTACACCCTAAACATTTTATTGTATTTTTCTCTAAAATAAATTCAATTTATAGTCTATATTTCATAAATAACTGAGTTAATTTTAAAAAACACTTGGTTGTTTAGGATTTATTCATAACCTATCCATTCAAAATAAATCTTCCACTTCTTTGTTTTGAATTTTTAAAAACAGACATACACGGTTTCGATCAGGGTGATATTTGGAGTCTGATAGAATCAAGTTAATTTTTTGTCAATAGTAACATACCCTTATGCATAGTAACATACCTTGATGAATAATAACCTACCATTATGAATAGTAATATGACCCTTATGAATTGTAACCTTACTCATGAAATTATAAATAAATTTATGCACCATAAAAATGAAGATGAATATTTTAAGTGTTGGTATTTTTTTTATTAAATAATGTTTTTAATTAAAAAATAAATTTATCATATTTAGATTTTTTTGAAAAATAGAGTCCATTTATGGATTCTACATGTCTAAAAATGGTTAGGGTGAATTTTGGGTATTTTCTAAATTTCTCGAATTTTTGATGAATAGTAAAATACAATAAATTATGATAAATGAAAAATACTTTATTTACTGCATCATAGGTGATGCAAGGATGATGTAATCCTACTTAGTTTAAACTTAAATTCCATTATTACTATTTTGTATCACATGAATCAATAATTTTCATAGTCTTGAGAAAAAAATTAAAATAATGATTAAAATAATGTAAAATATCTCCTCCCCTCCACTATATATACCACCCCCACCCCCTCTTCCTCCCACTCCACTCAAGCTTCAAGTCTTGCCTAAATTATGCTAAAATAACTCCCTAATCTCCTCTCCCATGTCCAAGACCTTTTGGTGTCACCAAAAGTGTAACACCCCAAGCTTCCATGGTACCCTTCTCTTTGAATAATATAGTAGCGTGTGTTGTACGCAACCTCGAGTTCTAACACACCGTGACCAATCAAAGTAGCCATTATGAATAGTAGTACCCACTTTTTGAAATTATATAAATTTTATATTTCAAAATGGACTTCATTTTTGGATTCAGAATATCGAAATTAGCCTATGTT
The DNA here is from genome assembly GCA_963277665.1 of Viscum album. NCBI lineage: Eukaryota > Viridiplantae > Streptophyta > Magnoliopsida > Santalales > Viscaceae > Viscum > Viscum album. Next base: position 334,085,493 of record OY728129.1, on the reverse strand, counting down.
GATTTTTTTTGTATTTTTTTGAGAACTTCCAATTTTCGATGAATAGTAAAAAAAACTTAAAAACAACTTTTTAAATCAAAATAATTAATAATGATAAATTATACTATTTAGTGGTTTTAAAGTATACATATAATATATTTTTACCATTTATTCCAATGGTTGTCATTATGATTAATTTCACTTTGAAATTGGACATAAACAATTGTCAATCTTTTGATATATATTGTTTCTTAAAAACGCGCTATTTGTTTTGATAGTGGGAATAATTTTTAAATTAATTAATTCAATTTCTATGTTTAGAATTTGGAAAAATGGATTCCATATTTGGAATCATAAGGTCCAAATTTTTTAATTAATACTCTTTTGTTTGTTGACATTATGAATAGTAACGACGATAATTACCTTTAATTATCATGATTAATTAGTAATTGGGAATTTAAGGGTAATGAAATAATATCATAATAATATAAAATGACCCCAAAATGTGTCTTAATGCTATTTTTTGCGTCATGGACGACCATGGGATGCCTTGTTCCAACATAAGGACCCCATGGAATCACTTTTGTGTGATAGTGACATTTTATCATTTTATTTTTTAAAGAAAGAAAATATAACAAAAGTATGTAACACCTAAGTAAGAAAATTTTAATTTTGTCTACATAAATTATCTCTTAGAACATAAATAGTAATTTGAAAGCTAAAAATATTTCCTACATCATGTTATTTTTTTTAATTTTCATGCATTAAATAAAAAAAATTATTTATGACACCATGATGATGCAGTGATTACCTCATTAATGAACGATTTAAATAAAATGAAAAGATAATGTAAAATCTAAGACGTAAACTTGTATAAAGCCTATTGTATGGGTTTATTTCGAACCCTTATCACCTTATCCTAGAAATATATCATTGTGGGAACTTTAAAATCTGAAAAGAATTTCATAACAAAGTAACATTTCAATATTTCCAAAAGAGAACTTCATATCCCCTTATAAAATGCCCACAACTCTACCACCTTATTCAAACCATCAAAGCCATTTGGATTGGCCAAACTCTACCAAAATACCCTCTCAACGTTCATCCCTTAATCATAGAATACTTAACTTAGGCAGAAGGCACTTCGAGAGTCCTTTTGGTTCAAACCAAAGGGAGTTACCCAAACTAAAGGTAATGATTTATCTTAACATTTTTTCTTTTATTTTACTTCCAAAACCCCTAATTTTTATTATTATTTTCTTTTGTAACAGCACCAGTATCCTCAATATACTTGGATGTTGTTATGAGAAGCATTTGAACTACACTTACACACACATCCATCTAATGGTTAAAGAACATACTGTTTATGTGGGTGGCAAATTACTGCCTCATGAAATGATGATTGTTCAATATTCTTTTAACACCTCTCATGGTGGCCATTAATATGTCACTATATTTATATATAATATATATTATTTTTATTTTTTTCTTATGCTTAATTATTTTTTATTTATGGAATACCTTTATGATTTCCATTATTGGTAAGCGTGATAATTTCATTTTAGGAAGTGCAGACTACCGCCCCCTCAAAGTGATTTGAATCATTAATGCCAAGTGTGGGATGTATAAAGGATGGAGTTAATGATATTATATATAATATTATACTATAATTATAATATACCTTTATATCATTGTGATTTCATTCCATTAAATATGAAATATAAATGAAAGTAGCATTTATGCGTATGTACGGCTTACTGTTTCCATGAACGGTGCATTTCAATTATTATCTCTAAATGTTGTGTAATATTATAAATGCATGTATATACTAGATATATATGATATATATGATATCTAAATCATGAATATAATTCTGGAGATAATGGATATTTTACCACGTAAACAACTTGTAATTATAAGAAGTTTATTTTTAACTCAAGTACGAAGGATCGACAAAACGACCATTATTAAATTAAATGATTAAATAATGTTCATAACATGTTAATAAGTGATGTAAAAGGAATAATGCACATGAAAAATTTTCTTAAGAAAATATAAATTAACTATAGTTTATTATTCAGGATATTAAAGAACGATCGAGTCAAGTCAGACACGAGGTAAGGGACTTCGTCTCAATCTCCTTTCATTGAGGCATATTTTGTTTTGTACACAACTTTCTTTTATACGGTGTATAAACCCCTTTTACTTTTACATTTACTCAAAATGAATCTTTTTATATGAAGTGTTTTTACTAAACAACAAAAGGAATTTTTTTCTTACGTATGCGGTGACAATGACTTCTCCATCGTCATGACCATTATTTGAGTTTATCTTGCTCTACAAGCCATAAAATTTTTTTAAATGAAAAATAAATACAATGTTTTAATTTTCACTTATTTTGGTATTGAAAATGGGTTTGATAATATTTTGATTATATTAATGTGTTTTATGGATATATTTTGATTAAATTGTGGAAATTTTATGTTTCCTTTATGCATGTTTTATGTGATACGATTATGTTATGGTCTTTGGGCATTGTTTATGGTAAGTTTAAACCTTTTCATATAAGGAATGCACTGGACTTAGTAAGTGATGGGTGGAGCCCAATATAGCTCCTCGATGCATCGGTAGGTCTCCTCAGACAAACTAGTGTCTTGGTATAAGGCCTTGACAAAATCTTATTTGTGGTCTTGGCACAAGGCCTTGACTATGTGGTTATGATAGTCTGGAATTATGCATTCCATCATTATGAAAGTGGTTATTGATATTGCATGTGAATATTCGACTAGTAGAATATACATGTGAATAAGTAAATGGAATTATTTAATTTTATTTTTTCTATGTTATTCTGATGTTTAAGTTTAAAAGGATTTTGTTTTAGTTATGAAATTTCCTTAAATGTTTATGCTTGTTTATGAAAGTTTCTACTATATTGTTATCCTTACTGAGCATCTGAGCTCACCTCTTTCTATGTTTTATTATTCCCAGGATGTGAAGAAGTGTATTATGATTGACCTGTAGTGATATTATAAGGGATAAGTGTGTTCAAATGGGACAGTATGTTATTGTTGTATTTATTTCATGATGTAATGTAAAACTTATGAATGTATCCAGTGTTTCAAATCTATTAAACTTATCGGCCTTTTGAGACTTGATATTTTTTTATCCTTCCAATGTTATGTAATAATTCACTGACTTTGGGTAACTAGGGCTGGGGGGTTACAGTTGGTATCAGAGGCAATTTAGTATTAACCATGGAAACTAGATTTAGGTAAACTCTGATTAGAGCACATAGCCCTGAGATAGTCTTTGAGGATTAGTATATAAGAATATCCTAGAATTTTGGTAAAGTATATATTATGTGTATTTTCGGAGAAATACATCCCTGTCTGGATACGAGCAGCAGAGGCAGCTCTGGCATAGATGTACCTAGGGGTAAAAATCGAAAACACCGCTTTGAGATAGACTCAAACGGAAACTAGTCCATGACAACGGGCCTTGCTGCACTCTTGTTTATGACACTTCCGGTGGATATTCTTAGGATAATTCTCATTTTCTTTACAAACAATTATTAAGGGTTTATGAGTATATACATACTGAAAGAAAACATTTTTTATGATTATGGATTATATCCATAAATATTTCAATTTATGTAAAGTGTTTTACAAGTATGGAATTATGTATTTTGATTCATGAACTGATCTAGTTTATGCCATTCTTTATAAATGGCTCATAGTGGAAGGAATGGGAACCATATTAATGCACACACTTCATGTAGGGATTTCCCTCTTGCTCAAGATAATTATAGTGGTGCCGGTGATAGAACTGGTGCTGATTAGCATATCACCATACTAGGAAAACTCACTCAGGTTATGAATAACAACCTTACCCGTATGGATCACCCTGATCCGCAACGTGGAGGATTAATCTTAGATTGCTTCATGAGGTAAAAATCACCAACATTTAATGGGAGTACAAATCCCTTAGTAGCTGAGCAATGGATAAATTACTTAGAGATAAAATTCCATGCCTTGGGGAGTAGTGAAAGAGAAAAGGTTATCATGGTAGTTTACCGCATCACTGGAGATGATGATCAATGGTGGTCATTGATTCAAAACACAAATGAAGATGATGAAGTATCAAATGTGGAATGGAGGGAGTTCAAAGATATTTTTTTAGAAAAATACTTTCCTCGTGAACCATCGAGCAGATATGGAAAATAAAATTTCTAAGTATGAGACAAAATGAGGATGAGAATATTTCAAAGTATTAGGATAACTTTACAAGGTTAGAAAGGTATCCTGTAGATTATATACGTAACCCAAAAATTAAGATTGAACATTTTTTTTATGGGTTAAAACCATTTATCCGTCGAGTATTGGTCTCACAATCCTTCTCGTCATACAAAGACATTGTCTCATGTGCTATTAAGATGGAAAAGGAATTCTCTAAGTCTTACGAATTTAAAGTAAAGAAAGAGAAGAAGAGATCTGTTGATCACTATGGAAATAGAAATAAAGGGAAGGAGGGAAAATTTGATTATCCATCCTGTAGTAAATGTGGGAAGAAACATCTTGGTACTTTCTTGAAAGGAATGGGAGTCTGTTAGAAGTGTGGTGAAAAAGGCCACCAAGCTCATGATTTCATGGGGAAGAAATAAGCTACCGATGTTCAATGCTGCAATTTTAGAGAGATGGGACATTATGAAAATGAATGTCCTAATAATCATGTGAACTTACCTCAGAAAAGGCCAAGGAATCAAGGAAAAGATTATACTATCACTACTGCTGAGGTAGAAGCTCTGAAATATGTGGTGGTAGGTAATTTAATGGTTTCCTCAAGTTTAGAAAATGAATTATTTGATTTTGGATCATCTAATTGTTTCATATCTTCCCAGTTTTCTCTAAAAATTATATATTTCCATTTTTGTTTAACAATGGATTTGTCAGTCAAAACTCCTAAGGGATGTATCATTGCAACAATGTTTTCTGAATCAGTGCCCATTAGAGCACATAAATGTTCTTTATCTGTTGATCTCATCGTTATACCCATGATTGAATTTTAAATGATCCTCAGTATGGATAATCTTTCAGACCACGATGTGAGGATTTATTGTATGAAGAAATAGGTTACGATTTTTGATGATGATGATAAAGAACACATTATCTTTAGAGTAGAATCGTCACCACCTAATTCTTATCTAAATCCACCCCCAGTATCTCAACTAAATTCACTTATTGGGGAGAAAGAGAATGAAATAACTATGGGTGTGGAAGGTAATGTTCAAATATAGGATGTACCTATTGTGAGAGAATAGGTTGATGTGTTTCCAGAAGATTTACTTGGGCATCCTCCAAAATGAGAAGTTGAGTTTTCTATTGACCTAATGTCTGGTTCAAGGCCCATATCGAAGACCCCATATAGAATGGCCACTGTGGAATTAGTGGAACTAACAAAACAACTAAGGGAATTGAGTTATAAGGGATTTATTCGCCCTAGTGTTTCTCCATGGGGAGCTCCTGTTCTTTTTGTTAAGAAGAAAGATAAATCTATGAGGTTGTGCATTGACTACATGGAGATCAATGCTATAACAACAAAGAACAAGTCTCCCCTACCACGCATTGATGATTTATTCGACCAAATGCATGAAGATCAATACATTTGAAAGATTTACCTTCAATCTGGATATCATCAGTTGTGCGTGAAGAAGGAATTCATTCCAAAGACGACATTTCGAACCAGGTATGGGCATTATGAGTTTAGAGTAATGCCTTTTGGATTGACCAATGCAATCTCTATCTTCATGGATCTAATGAATAGAGTTTTCAAGGAATATCTTGATGACTTCATAGTGGTATTTATTGATGATATCTTGGTATACTACAAAATCTATGAAGATCAGGAAAATTACTTGCGCTTTATTCTAAAGACTCTTAGAAGACATGAATTTTATGGGATGTTTAGCAAGTCTGAACTCTGGATTCATGAGATTTCTTTTCCTGGCTATATTTTCTCTAAGGGTAGAATGTCTTTTGATCCTTCTAAGATTAGAGTGATCCAAGAATGGCCAGCACACAAGAGTATAACTGAGGTACGCAGTTTTATTGGTTTAGCATGTTATTATCGACGTTTTGTCCAGAATTTTTCCCGATTGGCTAACCCATTAACGAAGCTAACACGTAAAGGGGTTAAATTTGTTTGGAAAAAAGAGTGTGAAGAATGTTTTGATGAACTAAATAGAAGATTATTCAATTCTCCTATATTGACTCTACCATCGGGGAATGATGGGTTTGTTATTTGTAGTGATGCATCGATGAAAGTACGTGGTTGTGTCCTTATGCATAATGATAGTTTTATTGCTTATGCATCATGATAACTAAAAATTCACGAGAAAAACTATCCTACTCATGATCTTGAGTTAGTAGCTGTAATCTTTTCATTGAAGATAGGGAGACATTACCTCTACGGTGAAAAATGTGATATATATACCGATCATAAGAGTTCAAAGTATATTTTCTCACAGAAAGAACTCAACATGAGGAAAAGGCGATTTCTTGAACTACTCAATGATTATGATTGCACTATACACTACCACCCAGGTAAAGTAAAAAAGGTGTAATATTCTTTGAGCAGAAAGGATCATGGTGTTTTAAACAGGATGAGAGTTGAAAGGGATCCTATTGTCATGGATCTATTAAAGATGGATATGGGAATAACCATGGAAGGTGGATAATCAATAATTTTTCAAATGGATGCCAAACCATCTTTATTTGAAAGGATAAAAAGTTCTCAAGCTGATGATGAGGGGTTTCAAAAGAATATTAAAGCTGAGAATGATGGGAGATTTAGTGACTTTGTGTATTAAGATGGAATTTTGAAATTTGGGATGAGACTTTGTGTTCCCGATATAGCTGGTCTAAAAAGGGAATTATTGGATGATGCTCATAGTTAAAATTTCTCTATACACCCTGGTAGCACTAAGATGTATAGATATTTGAAAGAACATTTTTGGTGGGACAACATAAAGAGGGAGATTACAGATTTTGTGTCAAGATTCATTTTTTGTCAACAAGTGAAAGCTGGGAGGAAAATTCCTGGAGGAGTTATGCAACCTCTTCCCATACCTGATTGGAAATGGGATAATATTATGATGGACCTTGTCATGGGACTACCATAGACTCGTAGAAGGAATGACGCAATATGGGTCATTGTTGATCGTCTTACCATGTCAGCACATTTTTTGATATAAGAGATGATTTACCACTTGAACATTTATCAAGACTGTATATTAACGAAGTCGTAAGGCATAATGGAATACCACTATCAATTGTTTCAGATCGTGATCCCCATTTTACATCAAGATTCTGGAAAAGTCGTCAGAAAGCCCTAGATACTGAACTTTGTTTAAGCACTACTTACCACCCTCAAATAGATGGACAATCATAATGGACTACTCAAACCATAGAAGACATGTTGAGATCATGCTCACATGACTTTCAGGGTTTGTGGGATCAATATTTACCTCTGTTAGAATTTTCCTATAACAATAGCTTCCATTCAAGTATTCAGATGGCAGCATATGAAGCGTTATACAGAAAGAGATGTCTCACACCAACCTGTTGGGATGATGTTGGTGAAAGAAAACTTGTAGCCCCATAACTTGTTGAGGAAACAATGGAAAAGGTAAAGGTAATCCAAAACCACATCAAAGTAGCTCAAAGTAAGTAGAAGAGCTATGCCAATAAATTATGGAAGGATTTGGAATTTTAGGTAGGAGATCATGTTTTCTTGAAGGTATATCCATGGAATGGAGTTATACGATTTGGGAAGAAAGGAAAACTAAGTCCCAGGTACATCAGACCATTCGAAATTCTAGAACGAATTGGGGTTGTAGCTTACCGTTTGGAAATGCCTCCAAGTCTCTCTAAAGTTCACGATGTGTTCCACATATCACTGTTGAGAAAATACATGTCCGACCCAATGCATGTACTCACCTATGAGGAATTAGAACTGGAACCTGATCTGCCTTATTGTGATGAGCCTGTCAGGATTCTGAATACGGGAGATTAAGTGCTGAGAAATCGGACAACTCGTCTGGTAAACGTTCTATGGAGGAACCATAAGATTGAAGAGGAAACGTGGGAACCCGAGGAACATATGATTAAGAACCACCCGAGTCTTTTTATGTGGTAATATTCTATAAATTCCGAGGATGAAATTATTTGAAGGAGGGTAGAATGTAACACCCTAGGCTTCCATGGTACGCTTCACTTTGAATAATATAGTTGTGTGTGTTGTACGCAACCTCGAGTTCTAACACACCGCGGCCAATCAAAATAGCTCTTATGAATAGTAGTACCCACTTTTTGAAATTATATAAATTTTATATTTCAAAAAGGACTTCATTTTTGGATTTGGAATATCAAAATCTTCCTGTGTTGAATTTTTTGGTAATTTTCTGTGAACTTCCAATTTTTGATGAATAGTAAAAAATACTTAAAAATATCTTTTTTTATAAAAAACGTTATAGTGATAAATTATACTATTGAGTGGTTTTAAAGTATACTTAGAATATTTTTTTACCATTTATTTTAATGTTGGTCATTATAATTAAATTCACTTTGAAATTGGACATAAATAATTGTCAATCTTTTGATACATATTTCTTTTTAAAAACACGCTATTTGTTTTGACATTGGGAATAATTTTTAAATTAATTACTAAAGTTTCTATGTATGGAATTTGGAAAATTTTATTCCATATTTTGAATCATAAGGTCCATATTTTTTAATTATTATTCTTTTGTTTTTGGACATTATGAAAAGTAACGATGATAATTATCTTTAATTATCATGATTAATTAGTAATCGAGTAGTTAAGGGTAATGAAATAATATCATATTAATATAAAATGACCCCAAAATGTGTCATAATTCTATTTGTTGTATCATGGTCGACCATTGGATGCCTTGTTCCAACTTAGGGACACCATGGAATCACTTTTGTGTGATAGTGACATTTTATCATTTAATTTTTTTAAAGAAAAGAAAATATAACAAAAGTATGTAACAACTAAGTAAAACAATTTTACTTTTATCTACATAAATTATATCTTAGACTATAAATAGTAATTGGAAATCTAAAAATATTTCCTACATCATGGTATTTTTTCATATTTTTTAGACATTAAATAAATAAATTTATTTATGACACCATTATGATGCAGTGATTACCTCATTAATGAATGATTTAAATAAAATTAAAAGATAAGGTAACATATAAGACATACACTTGTATAAATCCAATTATATGGGTGTATTTAAAACCCTTATCACCTTATCCTCGAAATATATCATTGTGGGACCTTTAAAATCTGAAAATCATTTCATAATAATGTAACATTTCAATCTTTCCAAAAGAGCCCCTCCTCTCCTCTTATAAAAGGCCGCCACCTATACCACCTTATTCAAACCTTCAAATCCATTTGGCTCGGCCAAAATCTGCCCAAATACCCTATCAACTTTCCTCCCTTCATCCTATAATCCTTACGTTAGGTATAAGGAACTTCAAGAGTACTTTTGGTTCAAACCAAAGGGAGTTACCCAACCTAAATGTAACAATTTCTCTTAACTACTTTTCATTTATTTTACTTCTAAAACCCATAAACTATATTTATACTTTTCTTTTATAACAACAAAAGTATCCCCAATATACTTTTATGTTGTTATGAGAAGTATTTGAACTACACTTACATAGATATCCATCTAATGGTTAAAGAACATATTGTTTCTGTGGGTGGAGAATTACTGCCTCATGAAACGATGATTGTTCAATCTTCTTTTAACACCTCTCATGGTGGCCATTAAGATGTCACTATATTTATATATGATATATATTATGTTTATGTTTCCTTATGCTTCTTTATTTTTCATTTATGGCATACCTTTATGATTTCCATTATGGTTAAACACTATAATTTTATTTTAGGAAGTGCAGACTACCGCCCCCTCAAAGTGATTTGAATCGTTAATGCCATATGTGGGACGTATAAAGGATGGATTTAATGATATAATATATGATATTATACTATAATTATATCATAACTTTATATCATTATGATTTAATTCCATTAAATATGAAATATAAATGAAAGTAGCATTCTTGCGTACGTATGGCTTACAGTCTCCATGAACTGTGCATTTCATTTATTACCTCTAAATGTCATATAATATTATAAATGCATGCATATAATGGATATATATGATATATATGATATCTAGATAATGAATATAATTCTGGATACAATGGATATTTTACCACATAAACAATTTTTAATTATAAGATGTTAATTTTTTACTCAAGTACCAAGGATCGACAAAACGACCGTTATTAAATTAAATGATTACATAATGTTTATAACATGGTAATAAGTTATGTAAAAGGAATAATGAACTTGAAAATGGTTCTTATGAAAATAGAGATTACATATAGTTTATTATTCAGGATATTAAAGAACTATCAAGTCAAGTCGGACATGAGGTAAGGGACTTCGTCTCAATCTCCTTTCATTGAGGCATATTTTCTTTTATACACAACATTATTTTAAACGGAGTATAAACCCCTTTGACATTTAATTTTATTCAAAAGTAATATTTTTATACAAATCGTTCATACTAAACAACAAAATGAATGTTTTTTCTTACGTATGCGGCAACAACGACTTCTCCGCCTGCGTGACCATTATTTGAGTTTCGGCTTCCTCTACAAGCCATAAATTTTTTTAAATGAAAAATAAATACCAAGTTTTACTTTTCTTTTATTTTGGTATTGAAATTGTCTTTGATAATGTATTTATTATATCAATGTGTTGTATTTATATTTTGTGATTGAAATTTGGAAATGTTATATTTCTTTTATGCATGTTTTATGTGATAAGATTATGTTATGGTCCTTGGGCATTGTTTATGATATGTTTAATCCTTTTCATATAAGGAATGAATTGGACTTAGTAAGTGATGGGTGGAGCCCACTATATCTCCTAAATGCATCAGTAGGTATAATGAGACAAACTAATGTCTTGGCACAAGGCATTGAAAAAATTTTATTTGTGGTCTTGGCACAAGGCCTTGACTATGTGGTTATGATAGTATGAATTTATGCATTCCATCATTATGAAAGTGGTTATTGATATTTCATGTGAATATTCGACTAGTATAATATCCATTTGAATAAGTAAATGGCATTATATCATTATATTTTTGCCATGTTATTCTGAATTTCATTTTTAAAAGGATTTTGTTTTAGTTATGAAATTGCCTAAAATGTTTATGCTTGTTTGTGAAAGTTTCCACTGTATTGTTATCCTTTCTGAGAATCTGAGCTCACCCATTTCTATGTTTTCATTTTCCCAGGATGTGAATAAGTGTATTATGATTGACCTTCAGGGATAATCTAAGGTATAAGTGTGTTTAAAGGGGACAATATTAGGTTGTTGTTTTTATTTCATGATGTAATGTAAAACTTATGAATGTATCTAGTGTTTCAAGGCTACTAAACTAATTGGTCTTTAGAGACATGATATTTTGTGAACATTCCAATGTTATGTAATAATTCACCACCTATGGGTAACTATGGTCGGGTAATTACAAAAAGGAAAAAAACAAAGGCCTTAAAAAGATTATCAAGGATAGGTGAGCCTCTCTTCCCTTTTATTTCAAATTATATTACATGTTTTATTCTATTGTTTATCTCTCCTAACCTCCCCACATCCAAATGATATTATAATTCAATTAAATTACATGTAACATAATTTTATTGTGCTAATGGAATATTTCATTATCACCCTCCTTTCCCCCTTCTCTTACACTAAAAATGATAATACTGTCCAAAATGTGTTAATTTATCACATTCAAGGACGATGAGTATTAAATTTCTATTACTATCTTCAAGACTGGTCATGAAACTTTTTAATGGTTGAACAAGGTCATAATATACATATTTTACCTTATTCAATGCTCTGGAACCCTTAAAAACTCATAATATAAAAAAATAATACAAAATAAGTTCATTATGCACAAAACCTCCTTGTTAATCCAAGCGTTCATAATTAACGATTAACTAATGATTCATCCTCATGGTATATAAAAAATAAAAATCATAATATACTTCATATCTATTTAATGTCACTAATAAAATATATTAACAATTCTATATGATTAACTACATTTCAAATGGGTTTCCATTCATGAATACAAGTAACTCGAGCATGAAAACCAAGGAAGAAAACGCTTCCAAAACAATAAAATTTAACCTCTTAAACCCATAAAAAAGGGCATGAATGAACCCTATAAGGTTATACTAAATCAATTAAATGTCGATGAGGTTATTTAATTATTAATTATTTAAGCTTAATTTGGTTATTCAGGTCATTAAGATTAATATAGAACACCTTCATGCATAAGGTAAGGGATTCTCTCTCACTTTTATTCAAGAATTCCCCCTAGGTTGTGTCCTTATATTTTTAATTACTAAAGATGGGGTATGTTTTTTTACTTATCTCATACTACCCTTACGATATATAAATTAGGGGATACCATTTTACCTATCTTTAATCCCTCATAAGAAAACTTGTTACCATGCTGAAATGTTTGTGAGGGGTTTTTCATCTCACTTTCAATTCTGTGAGATTTCTATTTTTCACTGATTATTTCTTGTTTGTGGTATATTTCTCCTGTAATTTGATTTATAATATCCTAATTCTCTTTATTTTTATGTAAATATGTGATTTATTTGGTAATTACTGATTTTTTCATACGATTCAATTAATTACAATGTGGTAAGGGACTTTGTCTCAATTTCCATTTCATTGAGACCTACTTGGTTTTGTGCACCTGATCATTCGTATTTGGTGTATCTACTTACCATTTGAGATCTTATTTAATTTTATGTTATAATTATGGTAAATATACTATTTCTTGTATCATTTATATGATTATTTCCTTAAGCTGTATACCATTTCACATACGGTGTTTATTAGGAATATTGTTGGAAATATTTATGAACCTATATTCTTCACTCTATAATAATATTACGATTTCATGTTTTACTTATATTAAATATATGTATAAATAATTATTTTTATGCTCAATGATGAAAGGGGCCTGCTATATCCCCTCGATGCATCAAAAGGTCTCATGAGACAAATTAGTTTGAAAAAAACCCTTTGTGTTTGTTTCAAAAAATCATACGGTTTTCTAACCACATACATAAACTATTTCAATATTATAGTTGTATAATGTTCCAGATACATGAAGTCCAATTAATAATCACTCACTTAATTCATTGAATTTCTATCCATGAGGTTTTTAATATGAAAAAATCTATGTATGTAGGTTCATTCTCAGTTTATTAATGGCGTGTTCTTTTCATTTATTCACTGTAACATATTTTTTTATGATTTAGTTATTATTGTTCATGCATCTACTTCTATAATACCTTATATATTAGTTGAGGTCACCCCTTTCATTTTTTTACCTTCAAAAGGTTATGAAGATGTGAATATTTATTGAGTTTTCATGTATTCATTTTATTAGCTTTTCTTATGTATTATACATTTTTACCATTCCCAAAGTAATTTGAACTACATATATGTAACTAGTTTCTTCTAGAATACAAAACTAATTGTTCCTTCAAAATTTCATTCATCCTAATCATTCCAATGTAATAATTAAGGCACCAACTCCATTCTAGAGGGGTCGGGGTTTTATAGTTGGTATTAGAGGATGTTTAGTAACAAACTTGGAAACTAGATTAGAAAATACAGATTATGGAACAAATCCTTAAGGGAGTATTTGAGTAAAAACGTACACAAACATCCTAGAATTTTGGTATAGAATATAATATGTTTATATTTATAGGAAATAAATCCATGTCTGTATAAAAACAGGTAGAGGTGGCTCTGGAACATATGTACCTTGGTGTGAGAAACATGAAAAGGATTTTCAGCATTGACCTGGGGTATCTTGGTACACAACAATGGGCCTTACTACTCTCTTGGTTTGAAACTCATGAGGTATATTCATAGGATAATTCAAATTTTCTTTACATTCCATTATGAAGGATTTTAATGTAATGTTTTCCTATAAGAAACCATGTCTATGAGATTATATATACATAATATTTGAATTTATGAAAATTACTTTTCTAGTCGAGATTATAAACTATGATTCAAACCCTAATCTAGTGTATGCCATTATTTAGAAATTGTGTCTAATGGAAGAGGGGGAATCAATACTAATGGAAAATGTAGGGATTTCCCCACTGATCAAGTCAACACAGTTAATGTTAGAGCAGATCAAATCATGACCATATTGGGACAACATCCTCAGGTTGTGACGAGTAACCATGATACACCTATGTTGGATTGTTTTATGCGGCAGAAGCCCCAATATTTTAGTGGGACTATTTATCTAGTAGAAGATGAGTAGTGTATCATGTCCCTTAAAAATCTATTCATTGCATTAAGATAAAATGAAAATGAAATGGTAGTGCTGGCAGTTTATTGTCTCTAGGGTGACACTGATCAATGGTGGTCCTTGATCCAGAATAACATAGAGGAGGAAAAGATAGAAGATATGGAATACGTTACAATTAAAATAATATTCATTGAAAATTATTTCCCTCGTGAGACAAATTCCTAAACAAATAGGTAATTCCTTTTCTTTAAGAAAAGGGAAGAAACAATTGTTGTAGATTATGAGGCTACCTTCAGAAGACTATCCATGTTTTCCATAGATTATATAGGTGACACCCAAGATAATATTGAGAATTTCATTGAATGTCTTAATCCAAGTCTTCTAAAAAAACTGGCTTCACAAACATTTTCATCATATGATGAAATTGTATTAAGTTCCATCAAAACAGAGAGGGAGTTTTCTAGATCAAATTTGATAAATGGAATACAATATAAGAAGTTGTACTATGATAACCATGGAAACGGTAAAATTCCAAATAAGAATAAAGGAATGAAGAAATTCTCATTAAGAAAGAAATGTGGAAAGAATCATCCTGGTAAATGTTTGAAAGGCATAAGAGTCTTCTATAAGTGTAGAGAAAAGGGTCATTAATCCAATGAATGGAAGGGGAAGAAACAAGTAAATTGTGTTAAAATGTACAATTGTAGATATATGGGACATTATCAAAAGGAGTGTCCTATGAACCAAGAAAACATTCCTTAAAAAATGCCACATGAGAAAGGGAAAGCTTATGTGATTACAATAGTGGAGAGTGAAGTTTCTAATGATGTCGTGGAATGTACTATAATTATTTCCTCAAACATAACCAATGAATTATTTTATTCTAGATCATTGAATTCATTTATATCTTCCTAGTTTTCAAAGAAAATTTTATATTTATAATTTCATTTAATAAAGGATTTGTCAGTGAAAACTCATAGGGGATGTATCATTATAATAAAGGAGTGTCGATCTATCTCCCTTATGACACATAAACATGATTTAGTTTCTAACATTATCATCATACTAGTGATTGAGTTTTATATAATTATCAGTATGAATTGGCTATAAAATTATGATGTGATTATATATTACCAAAATAAGGAAGTTACAATCATTCAAAATGGTGCAGAATCCCTTATTTTTAAAATAGAAATCTCTCCATTTGATTCTTATCTAGATCCACCACCAGAAGATCTACAAAATGATGTTATTGTATAATAATAAGACCCAATATCTATGGGTGAGGAATGAAATATTCCAATTTAATATGTACATATAGTGAAATAATGTGTTAATGTTTTTAAAGATGATTTACTGAGACATCCTCCAGAGTGGGAAGTTGAGTTCCCTATTGATTTAATTCTTGGTGGATGACCTATATGGAAGACTCCCTATAGAATGGAAATTGTGGAATTAGATAATCTAAATAATCAAAATAGAGGAATTGAGGGACTAAGGGTTTATTCATCGTAATTTTTCTCCATTGGGAGCCCCTATCCTCTTTGTCAAGAGGAAAGATGGATCCATGAGTCTATGCATTGATTAAAGGGAAACCAATGCTATTAGTATAAATAATAAGTATCCTATGCCAAGAATTGATTATTTATTTGATCAGATTCATGGAGAAAAATACATTTTGAATATTTATCTTCAATCTAGATATCATTAGCTGTGTGTGAGGAATGAAGATATTCCAATGACTGCATTTCGAACTAGGTTTGGGAATTATGAGTTTATAGTGATGCCTTTTGGACTGAATAATGTACCCTCTGATTTCAAGGATTTAATAAATAGAGTTTTCAAGTAATATATTGATAACTTTGTTGTGTTATTTATCAATGATATCCTGGTATAATCCAAAATCTATGAAGACCATGAGAATCATTTGTGGATTATTCTGAAAACTCTTAGAAGAAATGAATTATATGGGAATTTTATCAAGTTTGAATTTTAACTTCAATCAATTTCTTTTCTTGACCATATTGTCTCTAAGGATAAAATATTAGTTGATCCTACAATGTTAAAGGAAATCAATGAATGGCCCATTCCAATGAACATAACCAAGGTACGCAGTTTTTTTTTCTTAGCAGGTTACTATCGGCATTTCATTTAGAATTTCTCTTGACTGGCTAACCTGCTAACCAATATTACAAGTAATGGGGTTAAGTTTGTATGGATGAATGAATGTACATAATTCTTTGAATAATTTAAATTATGATTGGTCAATTATACAATTTTTACTTTTCCATGTGGAAATGATGGATTTTTGAAATATAGTGACACATCAAAGAATGGACTGGGTTGCGTCCTTATGCAGAATGATAAATTAATTGCCTACGCATCAAGACTGTTGAAGACTCATGATCAAAATTACCCATATCATGATCTGGAGTTAGAAGCTTCAATATTTTCTCTAAAAATATGGAGACATTATCTATACTGTGAAATATGTGAGATATATACAGATCACAAGAGTTTGAAATACATTTTCACACAGAATGAACTCAACATGAGGTAAAATAGATGGATCTAGTTACTCATAGATTTTGATTGTTCAATACTCTACCACCTATGAGAGGAAAATAAGGTTGAAGATGCATTATGTAGGAATGATCATGGACTTATGACCCAAATGAGTACTGAGAGAGATCATATATTCCTGGATCTACTAAAGATGGATATACGAATTTTTAATGAAGGGGATACATCTTTTCACTTGAAAATGATTTCTAAACCATATTTACTAGAGAAAATAAAAAGTTCTTAATCTGATGATGAAAATCTACACGAGAAAATTAATGATGTTAAGAATGGGAGATAACCAAACTTCATGTACGAGGAAGAAGTCCTAAAATTTTGGAAGAGGTTATGCATTCCCTCAGTACTTTAGCTAAAAAGGTAACTATTATACGAGGCTCATAGCTCATATTTCCTTATTCACCTTGGTAGGACAATGATGTATATATATCTAAAGGAACATCTTTGTAGGGATAATATGAAGTGATAAATTGCTGACTACGTGTCAAGGTGCCTAGTTTGTCAATAAGTGAAGGTAGAGAGACAACATCAAAGAGGGGAGATGAAACCTATACCTATTCCTATGTGGATGCAAGAATACATTACAATGTATTTTGTTTCTGGAATACCGAGGAAACCTAGAAGAAATTATTCAATATGGGTAATTGTCAATCGTCTCACAAAATCAGCACATTTCCTTGCTATAAGAAATGATTTACTAGTTGAGTCCCTAGAAAGACAATATATTAATTTTTTTGTAAGAATTAATGGAGATCCTCTATCAATTATGTCCAATAAAGATCCCCGGTTTACATAAAAATTATGGAAATGTATCCAGAAGGATTTGTATACTGATCTTTATATGAGTACTACTTATCGCCCCTCCAAACTGAAGGACAGTCGGAAAGTACTATTGAAACACTATATTATATGTTGAGATCATGATCTCTTGACTTTCAATGAATGTTGGATCAATACATGACTTTGGTTGAATTTTCCTACAATAATAGATTCTATTCTAGCATTAAAATGGAGGAATATGAAGCATTATATGGTAAGAGGTGTCGACCACCAACATGTTGGGATGAATTTAGAGAGAGGAATATTTTAGGCCCAGAAATTTTTGAAGTGACAATTTGAAAGGTAAAGAAAATTCAGGCCCATATTAACGCATCCCAATATAGGCAAAAGAGTTATAATGAAAACTGGAGAAAGGATTTGATCTTTCATGTATGATATCTAGTCTTTCTAAAAGTCTATCCTGGGAAGGGTGTCTTACGGTTCAGTAAGAATGGGAAACTAAGCCCCAGGTACATCAGGCAGTTTCAAATTATGGATAGAATCAGAGCTATAGCTTACCATTTAGCAATGCCATCTAGTCTCTACAATGTTCATAATGTGTTCCACATGTCATTGCTAATGAAATACATTCCATACCCAATGCATGTACTCACCTATGATAAAATAGAACTGGAACATGATTTTTCATACTGTGAAGATCATATCGAGATTCTTGACACAAGAGATAAGGTATTGATAAATTAGACAACTCGTCTTGTAATGGTTCTTTGGGGAAACCATAATAAAGAGGGAAAAATGAGGGAACCTGAGGATTATATGAAAAAGAACTACCCAAATCTTTTTCGAGGGCTATATACATGAAAAATTATGAGGAGAAAATTTCCGAAGGTGGGAATAATATAACACCCCAAAAATTTTATGGTATGTTTCTCTTAAATACGGTCTATTCATAGTGTATATTTCATAACACACTGAGTTTCTTTGAAACAACAATTGGTTGTTTAATATATATAGCAATAATCAAGATATTAAAATTAAATGTTCTACTTTTGTGTTTTGAATTTTAAAAAACAGACATACACAGTTGCGAACAGGGTGATATTTGGAGTCTGATAGAATCAAGTTAATTTTTAGGGAATAGTAACTTACCATTAAGAATAGTAACATACCCTTATGAATAGTAACATACCCTTATGAATAGTAATATGACCCTTATGAATGGTAACCTTACTCATGAAATTATAAATAAATTTAGGCAACATAAAAATGAAGATGAATATTTTAAGTGTTGGTATTTTTCAATTAAATAATGTTTTTAATTCAAAATTTAATTTTTCATATTTAGAGAATTATTTTTGAAAAATGGCATTCATTTTTTTATTCTTCACATTGAAAAACAGTTAGGGTGTTTTTTTTTGGATTTTTCTAAAATTGTTTAATATTTTATGAATCGTAAAATATGATAAATTACGATAAATGCTAAATACTTGCTTTACTACATCATTGGTGATTCAAGGATGATGTAATCCCACTTGGTTCGAACTCACAATCCATTATTACTATTTGGTATCACATGAATCATTATTATTCATAGACTTGAGCAAAAATATTAAAATAATGATTAAAATAATGTAAAATCCCTCCTCACCTCCACTATATAAACCACCCCTCACACCCTCTTCCTCCAACACCAATAAAGATTCAAGCCATGAAAACATTATGCTAAAATATATCCATAAGATCCTATCCCCCATCCAAGACCTTTTGGTCTCACCAAAAGGAAAAAAACAATGGCCTTAAAGAGATTTTCAAGGAGGAGTACTCAAGAGGTGATCCTCTCTTCCCTTTTCTTTCAAATTATTTTACAAGTTTTATTCTATTGTTGCAATATAATCACCTCCACACATCCAAACTAAATGATAATTTAATTACCTTACATGTACTTGAATTTTATTATTCTAATGGAATATTTCATCATCATCTCTCATTTCCCCCACTACTCATACTAAAAATGAAAATATCGTCCGAGATGTGTTAATTTATCACATTCAAGGACGACGTGTTTTCAATTTATATCACCTCTTTAAAGATTAGTCATGATACTTTATAGTGGTTGAAACAGATAATAATATATTTATTTTACCTTATGAAATGTTCTAGAATCCTTACACACTCATAATATAAAATAATAATACAAAACAAGTTCATTATGCACAAAACTGCCTAGTTAATCCAAGTGTTCATAATTAACGTTTGATAATGAATCATCCTCATGGTATATAATATAAAATCATTATATGATCATTTATATATTTTTAATGTCACTAATAATATATATTAATAATTATGGATGTTTAACTGCATTTCAAATGAGTTTCCATTCAAGAATACAAGTAAACCAAGCATTAAAACCATGGAAGAAAATGCTTCCATAAAAATAAAATTGAACTTATTAAACCCATATAAAAGGGAATTAATGAACATAATAAGGTTATAAAAAATAAATTAAATATTTATGAGGTTCTGGAATTATTAATTAATGAATCTAAATTTGGTAATTCAGGTCATTAAGATCAATCGATAACACCTTTGGGCATACGGTAATGGATCATGTCTCTCACTTTTATTCAAGAATTACCCCTATGTTGCGTCCTTTTATTATTAATTCCTAATGATGGAGTATTTTTTCTCACCTCTCTAATATTGTCCTTATGATATATAAATTATGGTATACCCTTTTACCTATCTTTAATCCCTCATAATAACACCCATTACCTTTCCAAAATGTAATGACCCGGAAATTTCATGTAAATTTTTAAAATTAAATGGGAATTTTACGAGTCTGCAAAAATTGACGGCGCGTGATTTCAAGGCTCGGAGTGACTGGAATGAACTTTTGAACTATTTTTTGGGTTTGTTTAGTAAACATGAGAGTGGATTTTTCTAACTATTGAACCACTGCTTGGAATTGAAATTCGAGGGCATCATGGAACTCGCAGCGCTGGTAGTCGCTTAAGGAAACCTTCACCCCGATCGCAGTAGGTCATGGGTGGAATTTAGCTTTTCACTTATTCGTGAAAGAATAAAATAAAAAAAATGTGTTACAATTTATTTTCTTCTAAACCTCCCATTTGAGTGTTAATAGGTGGGGACCACTGAACCTAAAACCCCCAATTCGAATTTAAGAGTGGGGACCACCCGAACCCTCCTAATGTGAGAAACCTCTTGAACTCCCTCTTTAATGAGGGAGGTGACCTTTAGGTATCCCCAAAATATATTATGAAAACCTCAATGTAATTATGATTCCAATTTAATTTGTGCCAACAATTAAATTGGGGAAACATAACTTATTGGTTGCCTTTCACATTTTTTGTGGAATTGGGAGAGGAGAAATATTAGAGGATTATTCTCTACAACCAAGAACCCTCTCCCCAACGAAGAACACTCTCGTCAATGGGGAATGTCTTCAACGACATTGAACTGACGATCGAGAAAATTCCAATGACATCGACGTCCTTCTACCCCCAACAACATTGTATCCTTCCTCGCGACCTCCATCAAAAAATCTTCGAGGTAGGGTTTTTGTTATGTGTGATTATGGATTCCCCTGTTCTTCTCTTCTAAACAAAGAATGCGGATCAACTCTCTAACTAGTTGATCTTTGGAGGATTTATTTTTATGCAGTTTTGGGAATAATCATTTCCAGGGGTTGTATACTTTGACGTTCTTCATTCAAGGTTTTTGTGGAGCCGCTTGTTACTGCTCTAACGTGGAGAGTGCATGCTAAATAAACATGGCCTGACCTCTTCGCAAATCTAGTGTTTAATTGTTGTGTTGTTCACAATGGAGGAGGAAGGAAACCAACTTCGGTGGGACACGAGAACGACGGCTGGAACCACCGCCGGCTGTGAAGAATGAGGCGATGCAATAGTGCCGCCCCACAGCCACCACGCCGCCCGCGGCCTCCACCGCTCGTCGCCTCTGCCACCCCACCGCCCCGCGCTGCTTGCGTCCACCATCACCCTGCGGCCTCCACCTCCCCGCAGCCTCGTGACATCCAGGACCTCTACCGCCCTATAGCCTCTACCACCGTGTGGCCTCGCACAGCCCGCCGGCTCCCCTTCCCCGGAGCCTCGCGCCGCCTATGGCCTCGCCACCCCGCGGCCTTCTGCGACCCCATGGCCTCGTTGTCCAATGAACCTCTGCGACCCCCCCCACGGCCTTGCTGCCCCACAAACCTCTATGTCCCCTACGTCCTTCGCCAACCTGTGGCCCTCCACGGCTCACAAAGACTTTGCCACACCACGTCCCTCCTCATCCCCCACAGCCTTGTCGTCCTGCAGCCTCGCGGCCCCCATGGCCTCACCGCCATCAGGGCCACCGCACAACCCTCGTGGCATTCCTGCCGCCATCACGGCCTCGTTCCGCTCCGCGGCCCACGCACTGCGCAGTGCAGGATGGGGCAGACCTTGTGGGTCGAGGCAGACCTAGCAGGCCTAGTCGACCCAAACCGGATTGGGCCGGGTCAGACTGACCAGGTCGGACCAGATCCCGACCAGCTATGAGCTTTTTGCTCTATCGACCATAACATTGTCACTAGGCATCTGTTTGAAAAACTGTTAATGATGCTGTAAAACTTAGAGCAAGAGATTCCCTTTGGTATACCCCAGTAGATATTTGGATAATGTTGGGATACAGTTGGGTTGGATAGAGCACGAATCCAACTATGACCGTGGGACTACAAGATTAATATCATATAGACCAGGCATCCGATTGATGCACCATCTATTTCCTTGAGAACCCTATGAGATGGCAGTACTTTGGGATACTTTTTCATGGGACTTCATGGGAGTTGGAGTATCAACCAATGGCTTGATGAGTAGACCCTCCCAGAGATGAGAAAACTTAGTGCGGGAACCCAGCAACTGTCTATGACGTGATGAATGAATAGTGATCCTGTGTGGGTCAACACTGAGCGATCTTGTGTAGGTTGGCACCTAGAGATCCTGTGTGGGTCAGAACTGTGCAATCCGATGTGGGTCAACACTAAGCGATCTTGTGAGGGTCAACACCTAGCGAACCTGTGTGGGTTAGCACTGAGCAATCCTATGTGGGTCAGCACCCAGTGATCCTATGTGGGTCAGCACTAAGAGATCCTGTGTAGGTCAGTACCTAGATATCCTATGTGGGTATGACAACATATTAATGATTTAATATGATTTTCATTGGGTCTGTGATGGTTTAGGATCCTTCGTGGGTCTTCCTCATACCGAATTAAGATGATTCAGAAGTTTCATTTAATCATCTCTACTACTAAACCTAAGAAATACCTAGTGTGAGATGAGCCAGTACCTTTGTGGTATTCTTCATTGGGGTATACCTGTGTGGTACTTACCTTTGTAATGTTCCTTCCTTTGTGAAATAGTTGAGATTTGGGATTTTAAGTTGCTCTCTATGTTTCAGGATTGATATCGGTATACTTGATAACATAGGTATATGTATGGGCATATACCTTAGTAGGGTTGTCAGTTGATTTAATGATTTCAGGTTTATCCTTTGTGGATTTGTGAGACCTTGAGGGTCTCAGGGTCCCAACTGAGTATCTTTATACTCACACCTACATGGGTTATTCCCACACTTCATTGTGTTTGGTGCAGAAGACAGACAATGCTAACTGAGGACAAGAGTAATAGGAGTGGACGTAGCTCAGAGGTGGAACTTAGATGAGGCCTACCTTAAGGACTACCGATCGAGATTTGTACCAACCCTTTAAGTAGGATCCTTGGAGGGTGTTCACAGAAGCTGTTCCAGTTTACTTGTACATTCATTTTCTTGTAATTTCCAATTGGGCTTTTATTTTTTCACCATTTACTTGTTGCACTCACTCTATTTACTATTCAGTTTACTTGTGGTTATATCTTTCTGTGTGCTTGGTTGCATGTAATTAATGGTTATAAAGACATTACCTTCCCAATTTTAGGTAATACTCCTTCGGTGCTAGTCTCCGACCCCTAGTCTATGGAAGGCGGGCCTGGGGTAGTCACAAAACGGACCCCGGGGGACGGGTCGTGACAAATTAGTATCAGAGGAGTCGGTTCTACCATACAACCTAGGACTCTAATTATTCTTTTAATTGCAATACTGTTAAGTGTAGTGATAGTGATTATTAATTTATGTAACCAAGTTTTGGTATGATGGACAACGTATCCATACACTAGGACCCTGAATTCTGAATTCTGACTCTGTTCATGAAAACACTAATTATGTGTGTGTTTTCAAGAGTATTCCTTGTGATATCTTTGAGTCAGCTCACCAGGTACAACTTATTGACCGTGGCACACCTGTTTCTTTTAGGATGCCTCCATGAAGATATCCAGCTAGGGTTCTGAGTGAAGTATGCACTAATAGCCCACCGACCAGTGAGGCCTCGGTGCAGGGCCCTCATCCTACGGAGGCACAAGCGTTACCATTACCCTTTGGGCCACTGATACCACCAGCCCCAGTAGAAGAGAGTGCACGTCGCTTGAGCGCATTTCACGTGTTCCAGCAGGAGAGGCCACCCAGGTTCATGGGAGAGATGGACCCACAGGTGGATGAGGATTGGCTGGTGGTCGTAGTGAGTGTCTTCTGACTAGCTGGGATACCAGCCGATCTCATAGTGATCCTTGTCGCCGGTCTTCTACTGGAAGCAGCAAGCAGATGGTGGAGATTTATGCTTCAAGTTCACGATGAGGTGACGCTTCTCTGGGAAGACATCGAGAGCCTGTTTCATGTAGAGTTTTTTCCAGCGATACTTCATGCAGTGTGCATTCAGGGGCTACTTCATCTGTAGCAGGGCTGCATGAATATGGATTAGTACTTAGTGAGTTTCACCGACCTCTCATTATACTCCACTAATATGGTGTGGGACCCATTCTTTGGGGCCCGAACCATTGAGTAGGGAATCAAGCGGGAGATCAGGGATTTGATGATTTCTCTTAGCATCCTGATGCAGACATGGTTGTTAGAGAGAGACCTCTTAGTTGAGAGTTTTCTTTCTGAGAAACCACCAACAATGAGACCCACCACAGGACGTCATGTAGCAGAGCCTTTTGTAGCTGGTAGCAGACAGATGTAACTAAGGTCCAAGAGTACCAGGCCTATATGTGGACGACCGAATGATTCAAGGTCAGTTGTGTGGGGCACCCGTGGCAGATCCAGTTATTCCAGGAGCGGGTAGTGTTATGCATGTGGCGGGTAGGGTCACATGGCTTGTGACTGTCTGACCCACTGTACAGATGATCAGAGGATGGTCGAAGGACCACCCAGGAAGGGACACATGAATCTGTAGGGAAAAAGACATGGAAACATAGCTAGGAGAGCAGCATGAGGTGGTGTACTTTTTGACATGTCACAACCACCACATTTTTTGTGGACCTCACCAGCATCAGTGAATATTGATAAGAAATCAGAGTCAGTGGAGCTATTTTAGAGGGATTTTTCTTTGAAACATTTTCTTTTAAAATAAAATGGACAACATCCAATCTTAAGGCATCACCAGAAAGAGTTGAAGTTTTACCATCAACCAGATCATCAGACACAAAGTGAGATTGTTCAATATCAAAATTATAAGGGGACATCGTATCATTTAGCTTCATAGAATAATATGCTTATTGTTCTTGTTTCTGTTTTAACATAGGCACCAGATTCTTTGCCAGAGCATTTCCATATTCACCATTTTCTGTGTCAGTATCGAACTCATCGCAATAAAAATTTATATCATCCATAGAAAAAGAATTAATAAATTGTCCAATATTTAGTGACTTAACATCCATATTCACCTCAATAATTCCAATAAATTCAAAAAAAATAGAATAAAATAATGGGAATCATCAAGAGTACATGAATCAGTATGTTCTGCCTTAGAGTCAGAATGAGAGTCATTAACATTAGAGGGTCCAACAATTGAATCAACAATAGGAATATTGAGGTTCCCCTTTCCTTTTACATAAGGCTTTATTTAGGCGGATTCTCAAGTACCTTGAAATTAAAATGTCTATCAAATTTGTATATATTACATTCTGAATCAACATGACCAAATATAAAAGAATCTCTACAAAACATTAGTTGACTTTCAAACACAATTTCTAGATTCATAATATCATCTCTTTTGGTGAGTACGACCTCCTTCACCAAATTACTACCCATGTAAACTTACACCAATAACTCCAATTGGGTTTCCAACTGAAGAGGCAATATCCCACAATCTATGAGGGTGCCAATATGACAAGTTTAGCCTACAAATCCGAATCCAAATCAGGTTGTGAGTGTTCCTCACATCGAGGGGATCAAAATTCCGATCGGATTCCTATATCCTTAGAATACTAGGTTTTATTGGAGTGGAACCAAATATCCATGGACACCCCTTAATTTCATTATAAAGGTAGAGCCCAAGGCAGTCCATGCTAGTCTTAAGTTTTGCATCCAAGAGAATTCTTGCCTCTCACAAGTGGAACTTGATTCCATGATCTTCCTTGACTCCTTGAATGGAAAATGTGGAACACCTTGGTATATCCATTACATAATAAGGAAATGAAAATCTCTCCTCCACAACAGCATAAAAGTTACCCACACTTGGTGGTAAGGGTATCAAGTAGCTGATCACCTAGCTTCTATGGCAGACCAAGTCTCTAATGTGACCATTATTTCTAACATCTCTCACTTTAAACCAGAGGGGATTATTTTGATTAGAGGGGAGGCCCTTGGTTTAAAATATATAAGACCCCTCTAGTCCTAAGGTCCCCTAGAATGTTTTCATTTGATTTTCTTTTACTTAAATAAAAATGGAATGATGACGATGATTATTTAAACACCCTGTATTATGTAGATTAAATTGAGATAATTTGAAAATAAATATAAATCATTTATTAACTAGGTAAAAATTATCAATAAATATATTATTTATTTTTAGATGGATGATTATTGACTACTAAGGACATTTTTTATATACTAGAGAATATTGAAATTTTTTATACTTTATTCAATATGGACATTTATTGATTATAAAGGAAATTTGATTATGTATTGTAATGTTCTTCATTTAATTCATATGATTAATACACTTGACTTAGTATGTAATAGTTGGGGCTCGATATTATATATCCCCTCAATACATTGGTAGGTCTCATGAGACAAACTAATTTCGGTACTTGAAATATTCTATAACTTTTTATGCATGATATCTTTGAATGAGGCCTAGAAAGTAAGATTATGATATTCTACATTATGCATTCCATCGTTATGAAATCAGTTATTTTTCCCATGTGACTATTTATGTTGTTATGTTATCTATAGAAATAATTCACTCTTATGTTTCAAGTGATATGATATATTTGGTTATTACTTACTCTTACCATATTGGTCATTCCTTGTTTATTCAATGATAGTTTCCACCATATTCTTTCCCTTATTGAGCATATGATATCACCCTTATTGTTTTTTCATTTCCCATGGTTATAAAGAAGAGTAATACATATGATATATCCAAAAGATTATCATGGGTATAAAATGTTTTAGGATATTTTGAGGACATATTATTAAATAATAAAATATCATTATAGTAGCAAAATGTACATTGGGTGAGAAATATATGGTTTATGTTAAATAATTATTTCCCTAATTTTTTAAAGCTTCAAACCTAAAAGATATTTGGTATGTAAGTTAATCATTCATTCAATTTATGGTTTAATTTATGGGTTATTAAAATTAGGTCTCTTTAGTCAGTATCCAATCTAGTATGTAAAGTGTATATTTCTATAATCATAAAAGGGTGTATGGGTCTATCCTATTACACATTTCCACATGACATTCATGCCATCTATTTGGCTATTTTATCATAGTCAATTCCATTTTATAAGGATGTATCAATATGGTATTCTCAACCTATATGAGATTGATCAAAAAATCAATCCCCCTGATACGAGGCAAAAATTATAAATAATAGAGAATAAAATATTAAAACTAGACTACTAAAAGAAGAAAACTTTATGGAACCATATTACACTCATCATGGAGTACAATCGTGGATATCTATGCTAAAATGGATCTAAAATGTTGGTGGTTAGGTGTTTATCTACCCACCTCAACAATACACTCACCCACAAAAAATACACATTCTGAGTGTGGGATGTAAAACACACCCATCTCCAATAAAAATTAACATATTAATAGGAATTTTTCTATTAATCTATAAAAAATATATCAATGAAACTCAATATAAAATATAAGTAAATCTCAAAAGTTTATGTAGTCCCTAATAACTACAACACACCCTAGGGATCTTTGAATATGATATAAACTTTTACTAAGAGGTGTCTTAATAGGAAACATCCCATAAGAAAACTCCATTGTTAAGCCCAAACTAGATAACACATATGGAGACATAAAAGATTAGGATGATCCATAACCAAAGTAACACAAATCATAAAAGTAACCAAAACTATAACTATCATTGTATTAGGTCCATTGGCCCATAGATATAACATATTCCAGTGAACACACCTTACTTTACTCATATCCATGACCATAACATAGTGATCTACGATTGGCCTTATAAATTGATTCCCTAGGAATATACGATTGGTGATACCCTTGAGACCCCCAACCAGCACCATGGCCTGTGATCCTAGAAGAAATCAAGTTTTCTATATGAGGTCTAATTAACATGATTTTTGAAGCCTAGGTCTACCCTAAAACACCACTATAACCTTATTGGATCATCCATGAACAAAAATTTGGTAGATGACCTGAATGACCAAAATAAAAGGACTCATTAGGTATATTTGGACATGTACTGTAGATATAACTTGTGTTCCCAGAACGATAACACACTAGGGGAACTCCTCCAAAACGATGGAATGATATAACTATTCCCTATTATTTCTACTTCTTACCACTCTGGCATATATCATCCACCTTACCATTCCTGTTATTGGAAGAGGAACAACCAACATCCAGAAAAGAGCATACTTTCCTATCCTCCATTAGAACCTTTTCAACGTTAAGGGCCTTTAAAACTGAATCAGAATATGATATCAGATTGAATATCCCAAAGTGATGATTTATATTTATATAAATTTCCTATATTAATAATAAGGAAATTTATGTCCTCATTCTTTAACAATAAGGGATAAAATCATAGATTCTCTACAAAGAGGTAGCATATTCCATCAAAAACATCATACCCTAATGTCACTCCATGAACTAATAATATCAATCTTCTATAGGTACTTGGGGTATAATTCCTTAAAAAGGTGGTCCTTGAAAGCATCCCACACTAAACCCTCATTCATCCTATCCTAAACCATCACACCCCACCAACTTCTAGAGGGTCCCTGTAGCATGAAGGTATCAAACATCACTTAATACTCATCCAAAATATCTAATAGCTCACATATTACTTCTATAATCTCATTCCTATCCTAAATATCATTTCTACCACCCATAACCTTGAAAAATTGAGGATGATACATATGAAAATATCATGAAAATTCTACCCTGATATTTCCTGCCTGATGAACACCTCCACCTCTTACCAGAACAATACAGAACACTACATAATAGAGTGGTTATACTAACTGATCCATTGGTTCAACCTCTTGAGAATTCTTATATCCACCCTCTATTACATATAATGTTATCACAATAGAATTTATAATATTAGGAATTTCATGGTTCATATCTTTGGGTGGAACCATGGGACATCATCAATGTGACATTTCCTAAAATTATAAATTTTAGACTTATATATTCTTTTAACATTGTAAACCTAATTTAATTCAATAATTAACAATCATACCCACAAATAAAAATTGTAGGATACATTCCCTAATGGTATACCCATAGTACACTAAAGAAGTGGTAACCAAACCTTAATCAAATCCTAGTCCTAATCCACTTATAGATTAATTTTAGTCATATTCATATATGACAAAATTATTATATTATTATGTTAAATTAATTATATTTCACCATTAATGTATTTATGAAAATATTAATATATAGTTACTAAAATTTAATTAATTTAAACCTATATCAATAACATGCAATTTAGTACATGACAAGTAAACCTTTGTTCCTAGCTGTAATGCATGAACCCATGTGCTCCAATTACTATAAAAAGTTAGAATTCTAAATTCCTTAAAATAACTATATCATTCAATTTTTTAAGTCGTGAAACATTAATAGTGGAACTAATAAGAAAAATACCACCCAACTAGAATCTCAATAATCTACTATAAAGGTACTAGATAGACACGTGCGTAACTTTTTTCACGATTCTATATTATCCCATCTCTATTAAAAACTTGTCCCCTTGACCTTGTTCAGATTCCTAAAAAGTATATATACACACACCAAGGTTCTCAAGCAAGGTGGGAGTAATAAAACCTAATAGGACACAACCAACATGAACGTATCATAAGTGTAGTATCTATACATGAGTGGATTCATTGAAAATAATGTAATGAGAATATATAATCACAAAAAAATTAAATTAGGTGTCAACCAAGCTTTCATGAATGCATCCATTCCTACATATTCTTTATGACAATATAGAGATGTCATGTATGCTAATAACCATCAAATATTTGAAACTACCCCCTCACATATCTTATGGAAACAACTAAAACCCATATTGACACATGTGTACATTGGTTGGGGCCTCAAAATCATATCCTATATCCTGACCCTATCACTTAGCGTAGTATTATGATTCATTACTTGAATATCTCATTCCACCACCTTCTTAGTGAATGTGTGGCCTTACATCAAAAAACCAGACCACTTACCCTTTAATTATGGTATAACCACATAGACACTACAACACACCATCCTCTCATATTGAATTAGAGGAATTCACACACTCATACTCCATATTACAAGGCCAACTAACCATGAGTCAAGGTAAAATGAGACATTATACCTAATTAAAGTTATCAAAAACCGTATTATAAGGTTCCAAAACACCATGGCTAGATTAAAATCACTCAGTCATACCTATAGAGATCCTTATAGGTCAATTACTCCAATTTATAGAATCCTTGTTACTTTATACCAATGGAAGATGAAATATCACATCACTCATGAACCCAAAAACAATTTACTCCATTCAATCACATAAAATTATCATAACATGGTAATGACTTCCTACCTCAATCCATAAGGAACTCCCTTTCCATTTCACACCACCCAATTCAACTCTAATTCACCAAAATCAGGAAACATGGAAAAAATTCCCTCTAATTTAGTGATTAAAAAATTAGAGATATAAATAGTGTATTTTTACCAAATAAAACACCCACTTCATATTAAACTCTCTATGATGAGACCAACTCAATAAATGACATGTTGATTGGACTTTAATCAATCGCAGTGGATCTTTTAAATGTAAGAAGGGTCTAAAAATTGGTTTCTAGTTCATGTTGGGTTAAAGGATAATGTTATAAGTTTTTAAGGGGTGATGGAGGATAAAATTATGAAATATATTTTTGAAAAATGACCAAAACCCCACCAGGTACTCATTTACTCAGTACCATGTGTCTGGGGCTCCCCCACAGGCTAGCTTGTGGGAATCCAAGTTCTATATGGATACTACCTATTCTTTTAATTACATGGTACATGTGACATCCAAACTGGGGCCACCTAAATTAGACCCATGTGGGGATGTCATGTGACCTCATGAATTCATACCCTTAAATATGATGACTACAACTAGAAGCAAAGTCCTTATCTAGTATTAGTGAGACTATTCCCTCTAATATGAGGCATATGGGCCATTTCGGAATCTACCATAAGTTCGACAAGACCTATCCATACTGAAAACATACCAAAATACCTATAGACATTAATCAGGAGCCCAATGGGCCCTCATATTATATAATAAAAGGAGTTCAATTGTGATGATGTAGCATAAAAAACATAGTAGCCACATCAATAAATAAATAAATAAAACAGAGATTATATATATTATAAACATCACACTAGCCAGTACATTCTAAAACATAACTAAAATTAAACTACAAAGTGATATTACCTTTGTCCGACCTCACTATGATATGATTTATTAAGAACTTGATCCCTAAAATGTAATATAAATATACCAAGAATCCAATAATAAGTAGATCCTATGTCCTAATTGAAAACAAGATGATATACCCAAGTATATACAAACATATACCATGTAGATTGGTAGTGGGTGACTCCAATGGACCAATAGATATCCCCAATTCCATGACATGACTATGTACTATTTTGATCAAGTGGAAGTGAATGAAATACATATTTTAATAGTGTGGTAATTATCATGCAACACACCCACCCATAAATATAACATGTAAGCATATCAAGTAGAAACATCAGGTTATTAAGAGTTAGGACGACCACCCTGAACCCCAACCATACCTTCTTTAGTCATTACTTGATGTCTCTATACATAAATAACCACTTAGGGGAACTGAATCCTACCCAAAAACTAGTACCCAATATCTTACGTTCCACGGGAAGTGATAGTGTTCTCTAAGAAATTTACTAAATTGTTCCAATTAGTCTAATCACCTAGGGTCGACTCACCACAGTATAGAGAGATAAAAACATGTGGTTTTTACCCACTAGGTATAAAAAAGATCAACATATGTGGTATGACCCACTCTGTATATAAAATATAAAAAACCACAGGTTAAACCATCTAGTATACATAAGATAAAAATATAAGGGATGATCCACCTGATATATAGAAGATAAAAACTGAAAGGGCTGGCCAAAATGATATACAAAAGAAAAACACATGGGGGGTGACCCACCCATTATATAGAAGACAAAAAATCAGGTCCTAAATCACCTAGATACACATGTGAGGAAACAAAGGTTCTAATTCATCCTACTATACGTGATCAATGATAAACTCCCAATTAGGGCATTCCATATTATCCAAATCATTGTGAGTGGGAGGGGGTCAGATGCCCTACTCACAGATCAACAAATCGTGTCTATGGAATCCCGTGTATATAAATACATCTCAATGGTAGTGTGTACCACCCATACATCTTATATGAGAGATATCGTAAGTTCCATCCGTCATCAAGAAACCATCTCAGAAGTCTGATTTTGGCCTCCCAAGTACATGATCCATCATCAACAATATGGATATATAAAGGAAACATCATGGATTCAATTTTAAGGTGGCACACATAATCATCACTACCCATATCTTTTAGAAACTCTCTGCTGGTTAAAGATATTACCTACTAACTTTCCATGAGTCGCATAGGTTAAACTATATCCTAGATACCCTAAATGGGTTCCTTGGCCACAATTCCATCTCTCAGACTCAGCCTATCACACTAATCACAATGTTCCTAAGCACACAAAATAATATTATATACTACTATCCCCCCTATAAAGGGTTTTTTATTATCCATCATGATCAACCAATCAATTTTATAACACAAGTATGTTATCATGAGGTGACATACACAATTCACAACAACATCCAACACACGATCCATAAGCATCCAAAAATCGCAATAACAATAAGTATTCAATATTTTGAAAATAGGTCATTTCCTCCATTAGTTTAAATGGACCAAACCATATTAATCATATCACCTCTTGAATTCTCCTTCAAAACCAATTCAAAATTATCATTTTAATCTGTTTTCTTTTAAAAGTCATCACCCATCATTTTACTCTTATTATGCGCATAACTAAATCCAATTTAAGAATAATTTACAGAAATAAAATATCATTATTAAATTTTGCTTAAAAACCCATTCATCATATCAATCATTTAATTTCAATACCATTTCAATCCATTCATCTTTTTTAAATTAAATTTAACAAAAAAATCCCCTTGTTCTTTAAAACCACTTAAGACACCATAAAAATCCACAAGGAGGTCCACTATAACAAATTAGATTAGGGATCCACCATCAAACCATTTTGTAAGCTATTTGGTCAATGTTGACTATTAGTAAAATGAAATTCCATCATAAACATATTAAATAATCACACAAGTCAGTGAAATATATATGTAGTTTAATAATAAAGGCACAAATAATATAAATAACTAATCAACAAAGAGAATAGAATATAGTAAAGTACACCCACCTCAAACTCGATGTTACCATCCATTAAAAAATGATTAACATTGTCTTAAAATATCATATAAGCTTTAATGTCAACCTGGGCTCCCATCTCAAGCCACCACATCATAAATAATTAATTATAATTTTTTATAACTGATTATTCAACTCAATTTGACACCTTATATTAATTTATAATTAATTCCCAGTTTAAATAAATTATGCATAATTTCTAAATAAATTACTCTGAAACCTCGTCACATGGAAATCATAACCAAGCACACATGAGGGGTTTGTAATGAAATCCTGACATCAAACCAAACACAAACCTTATCATGAAATTATAGTTTAATAGAAATTTTATTTTATTTAATCTAAAAATCCTAACTTAATCTGAGGTGAAATAAACCATAAATATAATGATTAACAGGGTCTTAATCAGATACCCTTAAAAAATACCCTATGAGAAACAAGTGAAACCCCCAAGATGTTGGTTTATTTCTCCCATGATTTAGTGAAAATCAATAAGAACCCTAAAACAGAGAAGCCCTAAATCAACAAAACATAGGAGGAAATGATAAATAAATGATATGAAGGAGAATCACACATCAAATTGTTGAATAAAATATCAAGAAGAACCCCTAATTAAAGGGGGTGAATGTGGAAGGAGGTGGAGGCACTCCTAGAAATCACATACACAATGGAGATGAGAAGAGTGGGGTTGGGGTTAAAATCCAACTTGTGAAAAAGCAGTATTTCACACTTTTTAATGAAATTCAGATGTTTTAATGCCTTTTCATCATAATTTCATAAATCATGTTCCATAAATATTGTAGGAACTATCTATTATAACCCCCTTTACTAGGTTAGGATGCAAAATTTTCGAATCTATGAACTAACCATGAAAATTGACAATATTTTGGTGTGAATAACTTCACATGGTTTATCAGAAACTATGTGAAAGTTGTGCACAAAGCCCCAAGTCCTAAGAACAATAAAAATAATCATCATAAATCCATATGGTTCCAAATTGAACATACGATACCTATACATGATATCAATGCACCATAAAATATTAACTAGAACCTCCTCAAGCTTAAGGTGTCTTGAAGTTTCCCATAAACAGTGCACAAAAAACCACAGACCTAGAAAAAAACTCCCCAAAAACTATAACAATTAAACATGAGGACCTTATGACTCACCTAGAAACCCAAAAAAAATCTCAAGTTTCAAATGATATATAATATGTTTAACTAGATATACCCCAAATCCCAAAATTCAAATCCAAATATCGATTAAAAAATGTCCCATTCTATAGAATTCACAAAAATTCAAATTTCTACTGAAATTTATAACTCATTAAGGAGGAGGGTTCTAAAACCTCCAAACCATAATAATTATTATCCTAAAAAATACCTAGTAAAAATATATACAAAGGTCCATAGATATCCCATTCATCAATTCACTGCTAAAAACAATGCTCCATCTCTGATTACTGAACATGCTTCCACTGTACATTTCTAAACATTAAATCGAAACATGTGGAATTTCTTCCAAAATCCTAGTATTAAAATATTACCACCTCATTGACTTTAATAATGTGATTCTTGACTTACCACATAAAATTCTATGAAAAACACCATTCAGTCCATATTTGGCTGACTTCCCACAAAATGGTCAGTTGTACCATAGACATATCACCACACCACTGTAACACCCAATCACAATGCCTTAACACCAATAAGAGTCCCTGAACCATATGAATCCTAAAAACAATGTTTTAGACTAAATATAATTTTACACACATGATTTTGATCCTCAACTGACCTATACAACTATAAATCTTCCCTCACGAGCATTGATGAACCCCTAATCTGACTAATACAATGATCCAACCTAGACCACACTGTGTCGATTTCCATCACATGGACTTGGTCCAATACCAAACACGATCATGTAAATTGATTCTGTCTACTCATCAGTATATCACTTCTATCTCAACCATAAATTAATAAATGCAACTCCCCCCACCATATGTTAATACTCATTGTTTACTCACTAAACTAAAATGCCAATCATTAATTATAGGATTATTTTAACTTACACCCTTTAATCCCAAATACTAAAACATCAACCATTGATTCATTTGAGGCTTATGGTGCTCCCCACTACAAAACGTTTTCTACATAAACTTTAAATAAACCAATCCCAACCATGAACCATAGTTAAAAAATAATTGGCTACTCATTCCCAACATCATAAATCCACCACATGGTATCTCTATATGTGACTCACTCAAAACAATCATTGAATGACATCAAAATACACAATTCAAATGCATGGGTTTCTCCAAGACAATCACTAATAACAAAGAAACCCATTATCCAAAAACAATGGTTTCCCTCAATACACCACATCAATCAAGTCGATCATAATCATATAGAGATATTATATACACATCATCGAAATCACATGCCGAACCATCAACCTACTAGGGAATTGTTCCTAATCGGAAATTTTTACACGAGACTGCTCCCCTTGAAGAAAACATTCCAATCTAGAAAAAATATATATAATTAAATAAATTTAGGATGATCCATTGAAAAAATATTATATCCACATAGTTTGGCATTTATATTTCCACCAAGAATCTATGTGGGAAAACACCATACATATTGTTTTTGAAAATTTATGTAAATAAAATTATAGCTTCTTCCAAAATAAATATTGTACTCACATAAGTTTTAAAAAATACCTCTTGTTATCCATGTGTCTTCCATAAAAATTGATATCACCCAAAATACCCAATCATTGCATTTTATTTCTAATA
The DNA here is from genome assembly GCA_963277665.1 of Viscum album. Lineage (NCBI taxonomy): Eukaryota > Viridiplantae > Streptophyta > Magnoliopsida > Santalales > Viscaceae > Viscum > Viscum album. The sequence continues at coordinate 334,048,733 of OY728129.1, read as the reverse complement.
TCCAATCCCATTCCTCAAAAATAATTTGAAATCAATTTTCAAAAAACAATTTTCCTCAGATTTCACAAAACACAAAAAATTCAGATCCATTTCAAAATAAAATTGATTTTGATCAATTTCATGTAAAACTATTTAAAAAATTATTTTACAAACCTCATGACACCACATGATTTTACTATCAAAAATTGGTTTTCTAAAACCCTACCTCCTCAAAATCCATTGCCATTTGGTGGATAAACAAGTACAATAACAATCATAATCAATCAATCATCTAATAAAATAAGCCTCTACAATAATTTATTAATATAATCACAATGTATAATATATTCCTGAAAATACCAATTGTATTATAAGTTAATTAAATTGATAATATATTCCAATGAGTGATTATGTCAAGAAAATCACCCATATGAGTATGTATCATTCCCTTAGAAGGCCACAATCATTATGCATGAATAAATAACTATATTTTATCCAAGCCCTATGACTCTTCCTGAATCTCATCCATCCCAAATTAGGGTTCTCATTAAAACCAATACTTCACTCATCCTAGAGTTCCTAGTCCTAAAACTATTCATCCCCATGAAATTTTGGTTTCAACTGATATTAATATGGACATCCATGTTCATAGTCTACCCCCCAAGACCTGATAGTCAATCTCCATTTCTAAAAGACATTATCCCATTCCAAAACTCCATTGTGATACCACATTATAATTACCATTCCTATTTTTCATGAATGAAACCTGCATAGGGATGCCACATGACCTCAGGCACATATCCACATATGCTAGAGGTTGCTGAATATGGGTGAGGGCCAAAATCTATAGAAAATTCAGCATGAAAAGTTGATAATACAAAAATCTCAATATATATACATATAAGGGATCCCATTGGGTCCTTATAGTCTAGAATAGAAAAAGTAAATCAATATGATCTATCATAAAAAAGTGAGAAACAATAGTATAAAATAAATAAATAGAATATGGGTTATATATATTATAATCATCTCACAACCCAACACATAGTGATCAATAAATAAAATAAAACTAAAAAGTAAACCAACATCTGGCCCAACTCACTATAAAATATCTCTCCAAGCACTCAACCTCCACCACCCACTATACTTTTACCAAGAGTCCATACCCATGTTGTACTTGCTTCGTAATATAAAATAGGAACATCTAACCACATACATCAAAACCCATGTCATGTATATGGGTTGGGAGTGAGTCTATCAACCAATTAGGAATCCCCAATGCCTCTAAAGTACACAGTGCTACTATGATCAAGTGGATGTTCATGTAATATATATATATATATAACGTGTGTGTTTCTTCTTGGGAAAGAAACCCACCAAGAAAAATAACTTACATGAAGATAAAATATAAACATTTGGTCATCAGGTGTTAGACAGACCACCCCATACCCAACCATACCAATTTTGGATAGTTTCATATGACTATTTCTATAAGTATCCAATCTGGGGGCCAGGTCCTACCCTGAAAATGATATCCAATATCGTATCTTCATCAGATAGTTCATACTATCTTTGAGAAAATCACATAACTATATTAAATTTTGTAATAAATAGAGGATGGATCAGCCATTTATACTGAGATAAACACCCAAGGGATGAACCACCCAACACAGTGAAGATAATCACCTAGGGGAAGACCCACCCTAAATATTAAAGATAAACACATGTGTGTTGACCCACCTGATATATAGAAGATAAAAATCCAATTGATAACCCACCTGGTATATATATGATAATCAATAATAGTTTTACCCACCTGGTATACAAAATATAATCACTTAGGGGATGGACCACCTTGTATACAGAAGACAAACACCCAAGATCTAACCAATCTGATATACACAAGATAATCACCTAGGGCCTAACACACCCATGTATACATGTTATAAAAACAAATTTTCTAACTCACCCTAGTATATAGTCTCAATGGATGAATCCTAATAAGGACAGTATAAAACATTCAAATTTGTGGGGGGGGGGATATCATCTACCGATGGATCAAAGATGTGCGTCTAAGTTATCCCATGCATGGAAATACATTACAATAGCGTTTTTTATCACCTGAATATCTCATATGATGAATCTCACAAGGTTCATCCATATACCAAAACTTATCTCACAATTCCATGTTTGGTCCCCTTAGTGTCTAACCCTTCAACATCAATATCAATATATGAAGCTCATATCATCGAATTAGTTACTAAAGTGACACCCACAATAATCACTACCCATGTCTCATAAAAACCATCTCAAGGATAAAAATAATACATGGGAGCATTCAATGAATCCTCTAGGTTGAACCACACATGGACACCTTAGTTTGGTTCCTCAGTCATAATGTCATCTCTTCACCACATATCATCACTCCACTCAAAACATTTCTAAAAAATTAAATGAGTATTATTGAATAATATCCACCCTATAAGGTTTTTGTTCCATTTATCAAGATTAACTCACCACCTTGATTCTATAAGAATGTTCTCACTGGGATACACACATAACACACACCAAATTCCAATACACAACCCACAAGAAATCACAAATGGTATGTACAACAAGCACAAAACCTTTGAAAAATAGGTAATCACCCTAATGAGATCAAATAGTCCAAACCATATGAACATAATCCACTCATGGATTCCCTTTAAAACCAAATATATAATACTCTTCTCAAAATATACTCTTTTAAGAGGAATCAACAATCATTTTACTCGCACTAGGCCCTAGGTCAAATCATATTCAATACTTATTTAGAAAACCAAAATCTATTTTTGATATACCGTTTAAAAACTTCTTTGTCATATAAATCATTTCCTATAAATTCCATTTAAATCCATTCCAATTTATAAAATTAAATTTTATTATGGAATCCAATTTTTCGTTAAAACCACTAATGACATGGAGAAAATCCATTAGGAGGGACACCAACATTCATTCGACCAAGAAACAACCATCAAACCATTTAGTAAGCTATGTTGTCCATGTTCACTACTAGGTTGATTCAAGGCCATCCAAACTTTATAAAGGAATCATGAAAGTAAGTGAAATATCAGGGAATAATAATAATGAATTCAGATGAATATAAATTACTAGTCGACCAAGATACTCAAATATAGTCAAGGACACCCACCTCAAACTTAGAGTTACCATCCTTTGAAACAAATACCAATCATTATCACCCAAACTATTACAAAAATCAATGTCTACCTAGGGTTATATATCATTCCTCAACATCATAGATAATTAATTATAACATAATATAAATAATTATTCAATTAAATTTATCTAATTATAAAAATTTATAATTAATTCAAAATTTAAACCAAATATGATTAAGTTCTAAATCACTCACCAAGAATCCCCATCACACCAAAACTAAGACCAAGAAAATATAACGGATCCACAATTCACTCATTACATCATCTTTTCAAAATTTCCTAACATAGAACCCCAATTCAATAATAATTTAATTTTATTTAAGACAAAAACCCTAAATAAATCGGTATCGCAATATACCTCAAGCATAACATTGAATAGAATCTTAATTACATCTCCTAAATACCTCATCTATGAGTCAAATATGAAAACCCCAATAATTTGGATATTTTACACTATTATTTGGTCAAAATCACCATGAACCCAAAAAAATGATAAGATACAAAGAAAATAAAATCAAGAGGAATGTAGAATGGTAGGAGAGGGGGGAGAATCAAAAATATAATCACTAAATACATCTTCATGAAGAACCCCAAATCAAAGGTAGGTGGAAGAGGATATAGGGAGATTTCCTTCTTTCCCATCATTCTTTCTAGGGATAGGAGAAGAAGGGGTTTGGGATAAAAATAATATAAGGGAAAAAGCATCATTTCGAACATTTTAATGAAATTAGACAACCCAATAGGGTTTGAAACAAGGTTTTTCCAAACTGTGTGCCAATTTTGTGTTACTCAATGTCTAAGAAAAACTCATTTTATAGTTGGAATAAAAGGTATGTCAAAACATGATCTAAATATGAAAATCAGAACTATCTCAGTTAGCAATATTTTTTCCTTGTTTGACTACAACCATGTGACAACCATGCACTAAACCCCAAGTGCCATCCACCATGAGTTTTTTATTATGATATCCCACTACTTCCACCTTAAACATAATTAAAATATTCATGAAAACGATAAAATATACAAATTGAATGAGATATCTCCTCATGTGTAGGGTACCGTGTGATTTCCCATAAACTATTCACACCAAACCTTAAAACCCATACATAAACCACTAATACTCATAAAAATTAAACCAGAGACCCCAGAGACCCACCTAATCAAAAAAACACTTTCCAATCCTCCGGTCATATATACTTCATTAAACTCAGTACACACCATCTCATAGAATTAAAATTTGAATCTATGTCCAAAAAATAACACGTACTCCAAAAATATCAGAAATTCAAATTTAAACAAAATTCATAACTTTTCATGGATCAGGGTCTTCAAATACTACATTATATAAAGTTTTGTGTGGGTGACCCTATTATCCCCTATGATTTACCCTAAGCTCTAAAACCCACCAAAACAACCCAAAATTCTCAATAATAAACTATCAAAAATCAAAAAATAATCCTTGAATATGTACCTAAAAGTAAGGACCATTACAAGATTAATTGTTGATCCATAAATACTTTTGAGAATACCTTTACAACAATAATATATTTTCCAATATTATTGAAATTATATGGTTTTTCTTATATAAATTTTAGATAATGGTTATACTTATGACATTTTATTTTTGGAGAATTTTTATATAACAGTCTCTCATGACATTATTGTTCCAAATAGTGTAAATTAAATTCTCAAACATGAATTTTCAATACACGACACATTGAATGTATATATGAGGCACATTTTCATAATTATTATTCCTAATAATTGATATGATATTTTATTTATAATTTAATAGTATTGAAATTTCTATAGGGATATTTTTATCAAAACCATGTAAAAGGGCCACCTTTGAAATGACATTTTTCTTTTTTTAACCCTCACATGAATTTTGCATAATAAAAATTGATGTGTCAAGATAAAATTATAGAAAGACCACAATAATTGGAATAATTGTTAAAAATAAATTAATATATGAATGAGTATTCCGAATAACCACCATGAAAATGTAACATTACATAACCAAATTATTTTTAATATAATATTATTTTTTATAAATAAGTGCTTATTATTATTTTCATTTTTTAGTGATCATTAAATGCTTATTTTGATGAATACATATAATATTATGATATATTTTGTGGATCCAATTCATTAATATTTAATAAACTTTCCACACATGATGTCCCTTATAAATTTTTCATATAATAAATTCATTATTTTATGTAGCTTTTTTCAATTATATGTTTTATAATATTTTTTAACATGTTTTCTTCTTACGATAGTGCAATATTTATGTATACCAAGATATAGAGTATGAGGACCCAAAGTGAACATACTAAACTTATGGATTTTTATAATTATAAAGTATTAAGGTATATATAATAATATATCATTATCAAAACATTTATCATAACAATTTTATTTTATTTATCAATGTTTTTGATGTTTTTTAAAGAAATGTTTTTATATGAATGAGATAATTATTCTTCTAAGTTTATGAAATATATTATATGGTATTCAATACCCTAATACCTATAAATTTTATTAAAAGAATAAATAATATTTCATTAAAAATATTTATTAACCACTTATATATATTTCTTAAGTACTACACGAATATTAGAGAACTAATATATTAATATTAGACAAAAAATTTTATAAATGTGTGGCCTTATAGAATAGTTTTCAAATATTTTCATACATCATCAATATGAGGTTTCCGATCACTCATGTAATCATTTTTCTTTTTCAATTTAACATAGACTATTTTTTCATTATTTATATTTACTATCTTTTAGTTCTAATTTAATTCTATTTTTTACGTATCCACTGACATTTTAGTTTCATATCTGAAATCATGATTTTTTTATAAACAAAATACAAAATAAAAAAATTGAATTAATCATATTAAAGACATTTCACTTGGTTAAAAACAATAATATTTATGTTATTTTTCACATAGGGAAGTTCTTACCCATAATTATTTCATAGTAATATTAATTAAACCATAAATGGGAACAATATTTGATCATAAAAGTTTGATAAAATTAAGTATTAAAAATATATTTCTCATGGTTAAGGAAGAGTAAAAATTCATTCTCATAAGATATTCACCAACATTCCAATATTCCTCTCCAAATTCAAACCTCACACAATTTTAAACAAAACCTTATTCTATTTAAGGATTTTTTTATTATAGAATCCCTTATTACTCAAAGGAATTAAAAAAGAATAATAGATATGTGGTTCATAAATTTCCCATTATGAAGAACTTATAAGTGTTTAACATGGATGCTATTAAACATGTCTTTCATTTAACAAAACCTCATACCAGCACCCCTTCTTTACACATAAAAGGAAATTATGATGAATATTTATAGGAATTTGTGTACAAATACAACTGAAAATAATTACCACATTTTTATTCATAAGTTGAGAGAAAATAGTGGGTAATATAACATCTAGCAGTTGGATATTGATAATATAATATGTCCTAATATTATTTTCAATGAAATATATCAGATATTCCCCCAAAAGATTTTTTTCTTTATAATTTACTATACGTCAATAATCATATCAATGTTGTGTATTAACTTTCAAATTTTATAGAATATAATACAAAAATTGTCCCCATTTTCCTCCATTACCATGAAGTATAATCACATCCCTTTTAATATTTGTATTTCAGTGAGAATTATTTCTCTTTGAATGACATGCATGGAATGATATCCACATTACACAAAATATCATTGATCATACCCCTAAAAATATTAAAATATGGATATGTGTATTTGAAAAATAATCTGAAGCAACCAAATATAGGTAGTATTAAAATTTTGGGACAATGACCATTGATTCGTTTTTCAACTATATAAAAAACTACACGTTAATTAGATTTGTGATTTTTTTGATATAATAGAAAGTGTTTTTTTCTATCAAATGTATTTTTAGTTTTATATTAATGTGTAAAACAATTATATTTTAAAAAAAAATACTGGGATTTTTCCAAAAATATGTGATAGACATTACAGAATAATTTTTCACCTAGATAAAAATTAAGATGTTAATTAGGCATGTGATATGATATTAATAAGCCAAATTTGTATCAGAAAAAAAATATATTGTGTTTCATAAAATCTTTTAAAAATAAAAACCTATTAAATGATCCCATATTATTAGTAAACATTTAATCAATGATTGTTGATTCATTTATGACCTATAAAAAACCTTCATTTCAATATGTCATAACATAGTACCAGAATTATGTGAGGTGGATTTATATAATCCAAATTATTTTAAGTTCTATAAACATTCATCCATTGATAATAAATCATCAAATAATATCATGTTATATATTTCTATTAATACAATGATATTATTTTTGTTTAAGACCTATAGAAAAAACATACATAGCATTCTGAAGTACGATGTGACTGGAATGATTAAAAGTTTATTTTTTATGTTCCATAAATGTTTATAAAATGACCACAACTGAAAAAATGATAATTTATTGTTGTTAAAATTTACTAAAATGATTGTTGCTTCATTTTTGAGTAATAACAAAATTTAAGTTAAACTAACATGTAATTTTTCAAAAATGATATGAACTGTTTTTACTATTAAGATTCTTTTTTACTTCTATAAATATGTGTCAAGAAATCATAAAAGATTAAAAACATGGATTATTACAAAAAAATTAGACAATGTCTCTAAAATAATTTTTCAACTATAGGAAAAAAATCACACATCAACTCAATGTGTGATATGAAATTAATAATCAATTGTTCTTTTTCAGAATTTAAAAAACATTATGTTTTGAAAACATCTATTACCTAAAGGGGCCGAAGACCTTCATTTTTGGCTTGTTGAAATAAATTTCATGTCAATCTAATTTGTGATATGTCTATAATGATTCAAATTTATTTTAAAAAAAAATTGGTTTTCATTTTGAGTGTTCTGTATTACTTATTGATTTGGTTTTTATGTCTTATGTTATCCTTTTTTAATAATAAATCATGTCTTATAAATAATATATACACTGAATTACTTAAATTTTATCACGTATTATATAATATTATTATTTTCATTTTCATTTTTCAAGTAGTATGTATAAAATGTTATTTTATTATAGAAACATGATTATCTGAAACATAAATCTTAGATCCTTAGAAAAATATAATACATGTAACAGTTATTTTTTATTGGTTGTAGTTTTCATTGTATATTATTATCATTTAAAAGTTTAATTATTAAATTAAATTTTATGAAATGATGCAATGTAAAACCATTTTTTATTATTTGAAAATATTGTTATACTTTTTATAAATTGTAGAAATTTTAAATTTTATTCATTCTCATAGATTTTTTAGTTACATGAAATAAAAAATTAAAATAAACAATGGATAATTTTATCAGTGTTCGAAAATAATGATGATAAATATATTCTATTATAAATATTAACTAATAATTGGTAAAAAATTTCCTTTATAATCGTTAAAATAACGTTGATAAAACATAGCTATTATTACTTCATGCATTATCAACACTCCAGAAGTGAAAATATTAACCTTTTTAGCACTGATAAAATTCTGATCAATAATAAAGTTTCAAAAAAATACTAAATTCTCAAAAACCATTACATCATTATTAAATATTTATTTTCTTAAATGTGATGGATATTAGTATAAAATATATTGTTTTATTGATATGTAAATTTGAACATTTTAAAAAAACTATCTTAATTTTATTAATGAATTTAGTTTTTTGTGATTTAAATAGAAAATAAAATAATTTTTGTTTCAAAATAATATTTCATTAATTATTAAACAAATTAATAATTTTTTTATTCTCTTAAAAAATAAAACTATTTGTCAGTAATAATAATTATTTGTTTGAAATAAAAATTTATAACATTTTAAATAAAATCTTATATTGTTGTTTTTTAGTAGTAATTAAAATTTTTAGGTTTAAAAATTCACTTGAATATATGAATTAAACAATTTCAAGATAATTTCAAAAAAACAATTTCAAGAGAAAGATACATTAATATTTTTCATTGAAAATTTTCATTTCAAAAGTCAACTAGAAAATTTAATCCAAAAAAAATTACTTGAAAAGTTCTACAATTCGATGAGAAACTTTAACTTCAAAATTTGAATAGATAGAAAAAATGAACAAATTTCACTGAAAAAATGTACTATGAATTGAAAAAATGAAAATTTTCAATGAATTTTATATTTTTAATAATGCATAAAAATTTGTTTGAAAAACAAACTAAATAATTATAAAGTAAAAACCTATGAAAAATTATTCATTGTATTTTTCAATAAAATTTTCAATAAGAATTTTTAGTGCAATATTTTATTGAATCTTTTTATTATAAATTTATTGTGAAAGATCCTTATATAATTTTCTAGAGTAAATATTTTCACATTAAATATTCACTTAAATTTTGAATTGTATTTTTTAAGAAATATTCAATATAAATATTTCAGTAATATTTTGTATTGTCATTTTTACGGGAATTTTTAATTGTGTTATTTTTCGGACTCAATAAGATATTATAAAGATATTTTATAGTATAAATTTCTACTACGAATTTATAGTGTAATTTCCACTAATTATTTTACAAATTATTCATTCAATGAAATCTTCAAATGGAATTTTTATTGGTATTTTCCAATGATATTTTATATTGTAAATTTTTAGAGGAATTTTTTACTTGAAAATTTAAATGTAGTTTTTCAATTGAATTTTCCACTGAAATTTTACAATGAAATTTTTTATTGGATTTTTATAATTGGATTATACAATGAAATTGTTTTTGTGAACTTTATAGTCGAATTTTTTATGAAAATTTTTATTATAAATTTTAAATTGAATTTTTCTTAGGGATTATACACTAAGAATTTCTGTAGGAAATTTTCATTTGAAATTTAATTGTATATTTTCTTTAATATTATGCAATTTATTTTTAGTGAATTTTTTAAATATTGTTTTATAGTGATATTTTTCACTCATATTTGATTGTTATTTTTCTAATGAAAATTTATAGGAAAATGTTTTTAATAGAATTTTTTATTGAATTTTTTATTATAATTTTCCACAAAAATTTTACAGTGATTTTTTGGTGGAATGTTTATAATAAAAAAAACTAAAATTTTCCTTTAAAAAATAGTATGAAAATAAAAATTTAAAAAAAATAAAAGAATTATTTTCTATGTAATAAATAAAATATTAATTATACTATTAAAGTCATTGAAAACTAATTATTATAAGAAACTCACAATCAATATCTGAGTTTTCATTAAATTAACATTGAAATTTTATTTTTCTAAATATAAATACGAAATATAATTTTTAAAAGTATTCAAAAAAACTATTTAATTTTATAATAAAAAATATTTTTTTGAGGATGTTAAATTTATCATTATTATAAATTATTTAAATATTTTTTTAATGTAATTTTTTCACTTTTGATGAATTGGGTTAGAAATTAGATTTTGAAAATATAAAATTATTATATTTTAAAATACTTTAAAAATTTGTAATTAATTATGACGCTGAAAATAGTTTTTAGTTGTATGATAAATTTATGAACTCTTTATGTGATTTAAAATTTGTTAATTTTTATATGTAAATTTCTTTCCTTTTTTTAAAATTTTGTAATAATGTTTTAAATATTAATATAAATTAATATATTTTAGACATCAAAAATTAATAATTATTTATAAGCAAAGAATCTTTTTTATATATAAAAGACGTTTTTAAAATTTTTCATCAAAGATTATTAATTTTTTAAAGTGATTTTTAAATTTTATGAAATGTGTTAAACTTTATTATTTTTGGAAATACAAATAAAAATTATTCAAAAACTAATATTTAATTTTATGAATAAAAATATCTTTTTATAGGAATGAGTTATTTTTTAATTTTTATATTAATTAAAATTTTAATATTTTTTGAAGGTAAAAATATTTTTATATTTTTTAAAAACAAATAAAATTGTGTTATTCTTATTATAAAAACATAAAAGTTTATGTTTTTATAAAATTTTAAAAACTCTATTTTTTAATCTAATGGGACCCAATTTTTTTACATGTGTCACAATATAAATGTTTTAGACCCTCTATTAGATAGGTAAAATATGAAATTCTTTTGATCTTTAAAATTCTAAGATAATTTATTATTTAATGATACTTCATCCTTGGGGAATAAAAATAACTAATAATTTTTTACGAATTCTTAATTTTGAATTTTTTTTATTAGGGATGGAGTATCAATAACTATCATAATCGTGAAAATAAAAAAGTTCAATAGAAAATATAAGGCTATTAGTTCCAAATTATAAAAATAAAATATTATCAATAATGAAAATTAAAAATGTTCTAAGTTATGTATTTGTTTAATAGAAACTTAAAAATTTATTATAATTCTCCATAACACACCATGGACAAGGAATTAAAAAATAAAAACATAAGTTAATATAAATATTCAATATTTTTTTCCTAAAATATCCCCTAGATTAGGGGATGGATTGAGCTTCACATATTTAAAAATATATTGAATAAATTTAAACCAAATTTTGACGTCCTCTTTTTTAAAAATGGATTTACATATAAAAATAGTGTGAGATTAAAGTTAAATATAAATTAATATATATTAAATTTTTAAATTTAATCACCCTTGATGATATAATTAGTATTATTAAAAAACCTTATAATAAAAACAATTTATGAAAACTAATTTTATAAAAAAAATTGTTCAAGAAATTAAATATTTATAAGAAACAAACACAAACAGTTAAATAAGGAAAGAGAATTTATGAATAATGAAATTTTAAACCAGTTATCTAATTCGAAGGAAGGATATATTCTTCTCAACATGATAGAAACTACAACCAAACACACTTTATTTATTAATAGTAATTTTATACTGAAGGGGACAGTCTGTAACCATGATTGAGTTTAAATAACAATAAATTCAATTAATTAGGTCTCATTACTATAAAAAGGATTCCATTGCATTTTAAACCTTACATGGCTATTTTTTATAATGTTTTTTCAGAAAAATTTATTAATTAATAATATTTAAATAATTCTATTGATTTATTCATGCTTTAAAAATTGATGATAACATAAAAACATTTTTTAAATGCTATTATTTTAAACATGTTTTTATGAAAAAATTATAAAATCTAATATTATTTTGGAATTTTATATAAAAAATTTATTTCTATATTAAATTTATGTTTTTCATATTACACATATATCCTTCACGTCACTTCTCTTCCATGAAAATCATGCTCTCACAATTTCACATCAGGTTTCATCCTACTCTCCCTTATCATAAACTCCCTCCTCCTCATCTCTGCTCCCGATTTCATGACGGGTTTCATCCTAATCTCCCTTTGTCAATTCTTTTTAGATTTATGGAGTTCATTAGAGATGGATCAATACTCATATTATTTTTGTATTGATTGTGTTTTTTGGAAGTTTCGTCAATAATTTTTTTTTATTATCAATACTCATATTTTTTTGATTTATTGTGTTTTTAGATGTCTCATCAATAATATTTATTTTTTTGTATTAATTTTGAAACAATCATGTACTGGGGATTATCTAACATTAGGAAACTAAAAATGTACTTGGAACCTTGATATTATTTTTTCTTTATTTTTTTATTATATTATAACAAACATGGAATTAAAATAATTATCTGGTACTGGTAATTTATTAATTTTTTACCAAAATATAATGATATATATATATCAGATTCTTGATAAGTGGGTTAATTATATATCTAAACACTACTTACACTAATATATTAATTTATTTCTCAACACCACCATCTAAAATTTTATTTATATTTAATTTTATATTTTTTATATACTACTTCTAAAAAGATTTATATAGTTGTTTCTTCATAAATGTGATGACTGGGGAAAACCTTGTTGAGGTAGTCTTGGTTGTGTCTGATGATTGATTGTGGGGGATTTGACCTATTATACAACCATTAACATCATATCACTATCATTCATAAAGAAAAATCCCAATGGTTCCCTCATCCATAACTGGGTATGAGACTACATTTCAAATGATGGTGGTCAGTTGGTGTTTTAGACCCAACGATTATTAGGGACTCGCAATGGTCAAGAGGGTGGGAGGTCGGGCTCATCACACCCCTTTTAGGGGAATTTTTTCTACCCCATGACTCTCTAATAGATTTAATACATTTTCATTAATATCTTCCTAATCCCAATATAAGATTTTTTACCCTAACTAAATAATCAGGGGTTAATTTTCTTTCATATGAAAAATATTGGGAATATCATTGATGAACAATTGAAGGGGGTCTCATTAGAGAACCCATATGTATGTATCCAAGGTTATCCATCTATTTCCCAGTAATGAGTAGCTTCTTTATATGTTGAAATTGTGTAACCAAGTACTTTGGAATATTCTATCATGCAGGAAGGCAGTTAATATTATGAGGGGATTGAGCCATTATAAGGAATCCTATTCAACCTATTTATTGAATGAATCAAAACATACATAGTTCGTTAAACCAGTACAGTTTAAACTCATGTGGAGAGGACATATTTTTGGGCCCAAAGGCACCAGATATTTGGGCTTAAGTCTTGAAGAGGCATCCTATGTATCTTGGTTATAGTAGGAATTAGAGTTACCATCGTTCGATCAGACCCTTGGGGATGGCCCCAGGGCAGATACTATTATATGTGTAGGGGTGTTCATATTGTTCCAATCATCGGGGAATACATACTGGGTTTCCTAGGCTAGTGGATATTCATGTTGCGAATTAGGTATTCATTATGGATCCTTAATCCCATGTGAGCTTTGCTCTGGGTGACAAACAAGGGATAGAAAGTGATTAGCCTCACCATATATTGGTGTGGAGTTTTATGTACTAGGACTGACTCTGGGATGATTTATATAGATCTTAGGCATTGAGGAAGTGTCTTATGTATCTTTATTATAGAATAAATCAGATTTCTTATAGTTTACTTTATTTCTCTACCTACTTATAGATGTGGTAGAGTGGTCATACCATGAGAATGAATGGGTCTCAATGGTTGAAATTTTAGACACATCAGTTTTACATCAAAATGGATATTTTATTTGAGATAGGTCATTTGGAAGGCATCCAACATATCCTGGTTATGGAAAGAATCAGGGTCTTCATAGTGAACTTTATTTCATAGCCCACTGGTGGATGAGGAAGGGTCATCAGACACCGGGAATAATAGGGTCCCAATGTTTGAAATAATGGGACTTATAATTAATATTGATTCCCATTTGAGTATAGGATCTACCATTTAAAAATTCATCCTTTGTGTATACTGTTTATGATAGGAATAAGAGTCTCCATACTTCAATTATCACATAACCTGGTAATAGGATAAGGTGGATGATCAATCTCGAAAACATTATCATTATCTTCAAGGTTATAAGAACATTATCTACTTATACTAGGGTGGATCCTCTATTAATCATGGTTTATACACTAAGTCTTCCCTAATCATTTTATATAATTATAGTGTATATGATATGATAATTGAATCTTTCTAAACCCACATGAGCTATTCTCATTCTGAGAAATAATGAAAATAAAGTAATCAATTTAATTTCATGAGTATGTGGGGCTTATATGCTGGGAATTCCCTTAAGAAACTAATATTGAGCTCAAACCATTGTAAGGTGTCTTGTGTATCTTGGTTATGGAAGGAATAAGATTCATTGTAGTTCCACTGATCGGGTATTACACATTGAGGTTTCCCTTATAGTTTTCACATATCATATTATGTCTCTATTCCGGGATTACAATATGAGGTTTCCCTATTGATCATGGCTAAAAAATATAGGATGAACAATTTCATCAAGTCAGAGGATGCCCTAGTGACCTGGCCTAATTTACTACCTGACATGCACTGAATGTATACTCTCTATGTTTTGTTTACTTTCTTGGTTTATAGGATAGTATCTTCATGGAATCTCAAAATATAATTACATGATATAGTTTTTATATCCAAATAACATCTCATAACCTAGGCGGAATGTCTAAATATTGTTGTGTGATCAAGGGTGACTTTTCTAGAAGGCTTTGCAAGACCCATATGTTTTTTCCTTAAAACCATCGCATGACCTAGATGACTTCTCTATAGGGTGTTTCAAGATCTATCTTACTTTCCTGGGTGTCATCGCAAGAGATGGATGAAACACCTGGAGGGTTTTGTGATAGTCAATATTACATGTCTCAGAGGGTGTATCATGTCTTGGCTAACATGTTTTGAGTGCATTGTACTTCCTAGATGGAATGAATTGAGGGTGTCGTGAGATCCATTTGACATGTATAGGGGCTTCCACATGACTCTTCTGACATTTATTAGTGCCATGAAATTCTTGAGTGTAAAACCTAGAGGTATTAATGAGAGTAGCGTGACATAACTGAGTAGTGTTGTATGAATTTCTTCGACATATCTATAGGAATTTTCTTGATCCAAATAGTACACACAAGTAGTGTCTCATGATCTATCATACAATTCATGGTTATCTCACATGACCTAGATAGTTCATGTGATGTACATGAGGATCAACACTTGTGTCTTTCTCTTAAGCCTCCTATTTATTTTTCTGAGTTACCTAATTTATATCACAAATTACATAGACTTGTTCAATGTTAGCCTATTTTATGTATCATTTGATCAATTAGGTGTGCGGTATATACTTTTCTTATCATTCTATAGGTTGTTTGTGTGATAGAAAATTATCGCATGAATTTTTATTCATGCTTCATGATTCCTCCTACAGTTTTTGGTATATTACCTGACAGAAGAAGTTCAAGTCACAAGATCTTCCACCCTAAGAAATATTCTCTAGTATTGGGTGTTCCAATGTTCTTCAATGATAAAAATCCATCCCTTTTATTTAAGGCTAGGGGTGGGGGTTATAGGACTCTCTACATTGGGTTTTCTACTTTTAATAGTTTTTCTCACATAGATCCAGGATGGTGTCAGTAAAGGTTTCTGGGGACTTGTGTTTTCATATGCCTATATTGTGGATTGCTCCAAGTCTGTTCCTGTTTTTCAATGACTGAGAATCCCTCCCATATATTATTTTATTATTTCTTGTAAATGGGAACTTTTTTTATCATGAAGACATGTTGTGGGACTTACATATGGTCATAATGACATGTATACAGTACTTCGTGAGATTACGATGCATTTTGAATGGAATTCATGTGACCCCATATTACTTTTCTAGGAAATATTTTTAGAAAATGATGTCTTTTCTGGAGTCTTCATGGTATTGTTCCAACTTTTCAGGGAGTCTCATAAATCTATTTTGCAGACATCCTTAGCATGTCGCAAGATTCTTATGACCATGCGAGGCTCCCACCTCCTGAACCTTTTATTTCCTTTGTTAATTTTCCAAAGCTCGAGGGCCATGCGATATTACATGATTAATTTCAATGAAAATTACTTTACCACTAGATGAAGAATCAGGTGAAAAATAAAGGTATTCTAGAGATGCATGAGCACTTTATGGAAAAATTAATCTATTTACCCATTAGTATCTAGGGGGGTGGGAGGTTTCCTGGACATACCTGAGGCCTTTCACTTAATTAGGCTTACAGCCCCAAGGGTTTTCTTTATGAGGTGGGAATATTTATAGGGACTCGTTTTGTCTTGAGGATCTTAGGTGTTGCGTCACATGTATTTTACACTCACGACTAGCTCATGTCTCCTCTTCTTTTATTTCATTTGTTTTATATTCTAAAAAGGTCCTGGGGTCTTTTTATTCCACATTAATGTTGTCATGGAAATTCTCCATTTCTATAGGTGATATGTCACATAATATTTTAAACAGATATATGCCTTCACATTTTGGACATTTCCTTATATTTTCAAGGTTTTTTTGATTGGTTTTGAGGTGTTTGTCGATGAAAAACCGCATGTCATGTGGGAGGTTATTTGACTACCTCTGAATGACTACTGGTTGTCTAGAGAACCTTTTCTAGAGTAGGAAGGAGGATCAATAGGAACATCATGGGACTTGAGGAAAACTATTTGTTGTAACCAGTTCCTTCGCATGACCTTATGATAGACATGAGATTATAAGTATCTTAGAGTCATTATGAAATCCACCAAAATTGGCCACCTCCTCCTTTGATTGGAGTATAAGGGGGAAATAATACCCATTTTCAGAAATTCCTTCCTTTATGAATTTTTTCATTCTTAGTTGGTGGGAATCAACAAATACCCCCTAGAAAAAAACATTTATGAGGAAAAGGTCTAAATTATGGGAAAATTAAATGGTCACAAGGGTCTATGGTGGTGTCATGAACAGTTATCTTTAGTGATGTTTGGTATATCAACAAAACATGGTATTTCATGAAATTAACTATATATAGGGGACTAGAGCCGTTAATTTCATTGGATACTTGTACTTTAGAGAACTATTACCTTTCATCCATCACATGACTTCATCACAAGATCATTCTGTGAGGCTTGATCGTGAGACCAATTCATAATCCTTTTTTACGAGCCCACATCATGAGTACTCTTTCAAAAAACTACTTTCCTTAGGTGCCTCTCCAATCCAACTATGAAACAAACTTTGAAATTTATTGACATTCATCCTTAAGGACTATAATTTTCATGAGGGTTTCACAGGGTCTATTGTCATGATCATTCAATTGAATAATCATCCTGCGATTTCTATGACCATGTGTAGGTCATGCGAGTGTGAGTCTCTAAGGGGTCATGTGACTGTTCAATGCCTTTCAGGGTTATCTGACCAATGAGATATCTGGGTTTCATGTGATTCATGAATTTTTCATGGGATTCGTGAACCCCATGATGATTTATGTGATGCACATGATTTTTCTGGTATATGAATTTTTTTTGAAAATATTTTAGTTTATCATTCTAACATATGCCACATACATTTATTCAGATGAATTCCAATGCTCATCGATCTTCCCACAATCATTTAAATAAGGAGGCAAATGCAGTGATATCTCATCGTGGCACTATAGAGATGAGAAAAGATCCTTATTATCGTCATTCTATTGGGTTATACCAAATGAGTCTGATAAAATTTATGGGATTAAAATTCATATACTATACCATGTCATACCTTTTTCTCTTTATGGCTTTTTTCTTACTAATTATGCTCACATTCCTCTGTGGAAGTCATCATTTATACCCTCTTCTTGGATTTAGACAAACCATAACACTTTTTGGTTGAATATCTCCCTAAGGGGGATCACGAAGAAGGACATATACTAACATTTATACCCACAAACATTGAGTTAACTGATCACAAGATCGATAAGGATGTCTATATGTATCACTCAATAATGCTGCAATCCGCTTTCAATCAGATGTTTGGGTGGGATAACAACTGGGACATTTGATCAGGAGGTATATGTGAAAAGTCTTGGGGATAATCCTTTTGGTTATAGTACAATGATTCTTAATTATCCATGGAGTTGAATTAAATTGGATTGTAAGAGGCTATATGGATGTCCCAGATATCCACCTACATCCACAAGGGTCTGTCGAAAAATATTTTCATTCATTGGATTCCAGATACAAAGACTTTCTACCTTACACATGGTGAGGTGAGAATCATCCTTTGATATGGAGAGAAGATCTATAGTGCACCTATATTCGGTGACATGTATGAATATTTCACTCCTCCATGATCCTCTTGGGATGATGTATTAAGGACTCCTCTTATGACTCAATAGTTGATTAAGCTGGGTAATAAGACCCTGTCAAAAGAACATATTCTTGGAGAAGATAACCATTTAAATACAAAATAGGGATGCATTATCAACACGACTAGTTCTGATCATGAATCTATGAGTCAAAACCCTTTTATTCTGAAGGGTTCATGAAGTGCAACGGGCTCTCAGTAGACCACTGTTGTAGAAGGGAATTATAAAAAATGGGGATGGGTGGTTGTCCCTAGTATCGACATATCCATTATACTAGACATTTTCTTTTCCACATACAAAAATTGGTATTTTATTACCATTAATTAAAGAGGTGGAGTTAGAGTTCCCACTTTTATAATGGAATCCTCTATGGAAGGGGGGCACATCAGGATAGACATCCATGTATTTCCCAAACTCTATATCCTTATGCATCATGCATATAAGGTAAATTATTCTTAAAAGATCATGGGTCCCCTAATGTTTTATTGGTTTGGTTAGGATCTCACCTAGGAGGTTATGAATGCCTAATCATTCAGGGTATTCCCAATTCCCATTCCATTCCATACATGTAGTCCATAAAAAGGGTGAGACCCGACCCACTGAAAGATCAGAATGTTTGGGATTATATAAGATCTTGTGATCATTTCTCATTCAGAAAATACATTAAAGTTACAATAGGTCACATTTTTTGACATTGTGATTCCAAACATTATGGATGAGCTTATGTGGTGTCACTTCATGAAGTAGTTCATTCCACCCATATTGAATGGAACTTATCTACATATGGTATGTAGCTGACTAATTCAGCCACCAAATCCCATGTTTCTAGTCAAGATCTTCCTCTATCTATTTTTTTTAGTATAAGTAGAATCTAATTTTATCTTTCAAATTCTGGAAGATGTTTCCCTAAGAGAATATTGGTGCTAAAATAAATCTTCCTCAAAGTAATGTATTGATTGGTTTATGATGTTAATATGTGGAGATTTGGATCCTCTCATATCCCAGTAGGTAAATATATATATTTCCAAGAAAGGATTTACATCCACCCACATTGGAGTATAATCCCATTTCATGAAAGAGACTGGTTTCTACATGGTCGGTAGCCACAAAATCAAGTCGTAAGGAAATCAGATGCTTAATACTGCCAAAAATATCACCTACTACAATAGTTACAATGATCATAGTACAAGGGGAGAAGCTATTCCAAATTTACTATTTCCTATCATGTATCAACAGTGGTTGGGCTGTAAAGTAATGAGCATAGAGGCTATTCTCTGTAGTATATTGTTCCAATTATAGGAACTTTTGGAAGGCTTCGCATACATCACTATACCACTTGGTATCACCTTTGAATACCAACCTGAAGAGCTCACGGTCTTCCTTCAAGACCATGATGCTTTATTGGAGAGCATTTAGGTACATAAATTTTATTCACCATGGTTCCACCAAATGGTTTTCTTGGTAACACTCTAGATTTTTGTGGATGAATATGTTTATCCTATTTCCAAGGAAGCGGTGTGTTGGGGATCACTTCTCTTTTATACTATCTATTTTCCCTTTCTAAAGGGTTATATTTTCAATATAGCTTTATTGATTCCATTTATATCTTGATATTGTGGGAGGATCCTAAATATCATTCATCTCTACCATCTCTAGAGTATACTCCCCATGGGATGGTCATGGGAGAGGAATTTGGCAATGTTGGGGAATCAATGATGAAGTGTCCCCAGGTCAATAGGATTAGATGAGTGTGGTGATTTCTTCATCTAAATAAATTGTTTCAACTTCAACACCATTAAGAAGTCATTATCAAGAAATAAAGAAGAAGAAATGGAAGAAATCAACATTATCATGTCCTTATCCTCCAGAATCCTCGAGTAAGTATGGAATTTCACTCTACTTTTATCTTGGATCATTATAGAAGAACATTCTAATTTTTTAAAAATGTATAGGTCCCTATTGAGCTCGCATAGATATTCATGTGTCCATTTTTTTGGATGCGAGTGAGCGTTTGGTTTCCCCAGTATACCTTTTTTAATTGGACCCAACCCATCAAGAAACAGAGGTCACCGGTGTGATGTTCAATCATGCAAGATGCACATTAAAGACATTTGAAATATTCTACCATTGTATCTAGTGCTACTGTATTCACTTTTTGAGGATCCCAACATAGGTTCCTATTGTGCTACTATGCTAGCCTTAATGGAAGTGAGAATTAGATAAGTTGAATACTTCATCAAGGTTGGACACTTTGTTTCCTTGTTCCATATCACATAATAGTATTTTATGTTCTCACATTACTTAAGAGTGATTAATGAGTCACTTAGTTATGGATAGAACTAGAGATTCCATGAAGTCATTTATCATAATAAAGAGTTGAATCTTCACCAGAGGATTGTTTTGGGTTAGAGGAAGTCTCCAGTGATGCGACTAAGAAAATTATGTTTCTATCCTCAGTCATATATTCAAATTACCTAGTGGCATTACATTATTCATCTTGTAACTAATATACCACTATACCCTTTCCTACAACATATTCGCCCCAAAGTTTAGTGGTTTTTGATACATGCTCCCCCAGGGGTCCCTCTGACTGGGTCAAAAAATGTGGAGTCTATCTCTCTTCCCTCATCATCTATGGTAGTTAGCACGCCCATGTCTCTGAGAAACCTAGTCACAGAATATATTCCCCTTCCCATGATAAATATAGACTTAGGCCCCATGTGATAAAAAATTTATCAGTCAATTTGGAATTATATGTGGTGCGAGATCTTGATTTTAGTTCCAAAAAACATGTTTTTCAAGAATATAAACCAATTTGGCCATCTTCGATAAATGTTCCCTACCCATGGTTACAAATATTTTTACTATTCCAACCTTCACACTTGGTTGATGGAGGTGATCTTCATGAGAGAGAATAATAGGCCATCCAATTAATTATGGAATCTTTTACGGCTTCCTCTTAGGTGAAGTATAGTTCTTAAGAAGATATAAATGAAGCTTCCCATCATAGAGTGGAGGTAGCTGCTCACCGAGACATAGTCAATACTGGGAAGATTGAAATTGACCATCTCCAGTCTGAAATTAATCGCATTCATCCAGAAAACAGCTGTCTATGGGAAGAACTGTCTTAGTTAAATTATGAACATACAATATTCAGAATGAATATATTGGAGCAGTAATAACTCATTGATGTAGCAGAGAAAGAAAGACTTGATGTGATCACTAGAGTAGAGGGGATACAACATTCTGTGGAGGTTGAGACTGAATCTGCCATTCGAACATGCCAATATATGGCTTCCCTAGAGTAGGTACTTGCTGATCTTAAGGACTCATCTTAGCTTATGATTTGAAGTAGTTATAATTTTTAAATATTTCTATTGTTCAAAAGGGAGATAATTTGGTATATAGATATTACTCATATTGTATGCTTCATCAATGAATATGGTTGCTAAAATTTATATGTGTTATCTAGTTACATTTCATCCATGAAATGAATGATATTTCATTGATCCAAAATTACATTCCACTGATACCCACCCCTTGTGTTATATCAAATTAACATGAATTACAAGAATTTATTGTTGAAATACAAACATATTCTATTTGAGATATTCTCATGAATGCCCCAAAACATGATATTCATTATCGATAATATACTCCAACTACCTTTTTATCACTAGATTTGTAAAATTATTTTGTGGGTAGGATACATGTCATACAAGGATCATTCTATTCTCTTTCCAAAAAATATAAGTTTTTCTAGATAAATATGATTTTTATAATTACATATGATGGGCCTTACAAGTTTTTTAATTCATGGAGGCTAAATCATTGACATGTTGTAGATTATGGTATTTTTAGATAAGACCTTGTATATATTAAGTTTAAGTTATTTTATCTTAGACATTATAATGATTTAGTTTAGGTTATTTTATCTTGGACCTAGTATTGCTTTTAGTTTATGATCTTTTAGATCGGACCTGATATTGCTTTATTTTAAGGTATTTTATCTTGAATCATGAGTTGTGCACCATCAAATGTTTAGGATGGAATCTCTCACTCCTTATTTGAGAAAGGGTACAAAACAATGTGATGAAACGTCAAGTATGTTAAATCCATTTTGATATTTTGGTATGAGGATTATAAATCACGGTATAAAGTGATCAAGTCATGAGGATTATATGGGAAATACACATGTGGATTGGTTAAGATCACACTATGGTGATGAGTTCTACCACGGTGACATCATGATCATTAAAATTAAAAAACTTTTTATACCATGCTATGAATTCTCTAGTTGGTGGGTCTAATCCCTTATACATTGATAGCATGGCCATGTAGAGAGGTCTATTTTCCTTTCCAAGGGTTATTAAACGTTTTTGATGACCCCATACACTTTATATCATAGAGTGTGAACTATGGATAATGAAATATCCAAGAAGGGTTCAATAACCCAAAATTTTTGAGTCACTACCTAATGAACATATTATTACGATGAGGAGATGTGTAAAATCATTTCTCTTGATTTTTTCTAGAATACGGTGCCTGGTGAAAATATATTTTATTTTAATAAGGATACACATTAGTCCATATGAGATTTATTCCATATTTATATATGCCCTAATCTTTTCCTAAACTATAGAGTTGAATAGTTTATCAAGTGAATTCATGGATTTTTCTTAGAATTCCATTGTTAGCTTTCAACCTGAGTTGTTTTTTTCTCATTCTCTTTTTGTTTAATGATTTTTGATTTGGACCACCGTAGGCTAGAGATTAGGGTCACACAACTTTGAATGAAGTGTAGGTGGTTTAAGTTCATGGAATTCATGGACCTAATATGAGGAATTTCACACAAGATCCCCCTTAGGGAACCCAAGGTCGAGAGTAACCCATAATCCTTATGAGTAGGGGATAAAATTTTTGTAAATTATGGATCAAGGTTCCTAGGTCATAAGTAAAGATATGTAACCTTCATACCAGGAACTTTTTAGATCACACTAAGGTGTTGAGTTCTTCCTCGGTGATTTCTTTCTCACTTGAATTAGAATTCCCTTTATACTAGGCCATGATGTATCTCATTGGTGGGTCCAATACCTTCTGAACCAATATAATGGAAAAGTATATAGATCTTTATTCTTTTCCATGGACTATGAAAGGGTTATAGAAACCTAAGGTACTCAAGACATGTAGTGTGGTATATAGATCGAGGTTTTTTAAAAAAACGGGAAGAAGTGCCCTATACTCTGGTTGAAAAAGTTAATCCTCCCATGTTCCTTTGATAAGGAATGATAAATGGGTGATGGAATTTAATGTTTATCATTATGTAGTAGGGAAATTTTATATATAGTTTAACATCATCTGATAATGACATTTTCCTTGAATTTTAGTCGTATTGTAAAGGACATATTTGTTTTGATATTTTAATTTTCTGAGACAAAGATGTTTTCCATATAGTTTAATGTAATGTTGTAAGGAATTACTTGAATATATTTTATCATCCTGCTGTAAGGACGTACTACCTTGTAGCTTAACTTAATGTAGTAAGTACATGGGACTGATGTGAATGAATGGAAATGTTTTGGTTAGTCATAAGGGTGGAAGTCCAAGAATAACTACATATCTCAAGAAAATTATAATCAAACAACATGTATTTCTGAAGGTTCATGTAGTGTATCATCCTGTGGTGAGGATGTGGGTACCTCGATGTGAAATGGTTGTATATTAGTTGTCCCGTCAATGGAATTCTAGGTGTCACTACATTTCCCGTGATGGTGGGAATCAAACAACATGTAGTCATTAATGAACTTCATATGTAGGTATGAACTGTACTCAAAGAGGGGGTAATTTTTATACTTTTCCATTTTTATTAGGACTGTAGTTGGAAATTCAGGAATCACTACATATCATACGAGTACATGAATCAAATCATAAATGTTCTAAAATGTAAACCTCTCTCTTCTCTTATATGTATCGACAAATAGGTGGGAATTGTTTCCATTTACTTTTGTATCTAGGCCAATAATTAAAGATCATGGTGTCACTGTGTATCTCATGATGATAGGAATCAATCCACACATAGTTCTTGAGGAACCATGCAGTTTTATGTCATGTGGAAAAGACATTGACCATGATGTTTAACATTATGTAGAAAATACTAATGGTGTCCCTTTTATTGTCTTTCATTTATTATTGTGATTGACTTTTCACATACTTTCATGAATTTTTCATGTAGCTAATCCCTTAATAAAATTAATAAGATCACATGAGCAATGTTTGATGTGAAAAACATTGAATATTAATGGTTTCTTTCACAATGTAGAGGTAGTTGAAGGTAAAATTAGAGAAATTTTGTATGATTTAGTGGAAGAAAAATATATAGTATCAAGGTGTCCTATGTATCCCATTGAAAAATAATAATCAATGTGTATGAAATTTTATATTGTTCGTACATTTTATCATCATACAGTGAAGAAATTATCCATGTAGGTTAATGTATTGCGATAAGGACATGGATCACCTGATGTGAATGAAAATGAAAATTACAGCTGGACCCGAGAGTGGAGTTTTGGGTTTCACTACATATCCTATCATGGAAGGAATCAAGTCGGACATAGTTCTTCAATACCGTGCAGTTTAATTTCATGTGGAGAGGACATCAGCCATGCGGTTTTAATTTCTTATGGTAAGGAATGATTTGTATTGTTTAATTTCATGTGGTTGGGATGAATGGTGGCGCTTAATCTAATGTGGATTTCCATCTAATGACAACTATGATGAGTTTTTCTTGAGAAATCCTGCATTGGTGGGTGTTGTGATATACTCCCCATCCATGGTGTCCAATTATTAGGCTTCATTATAATATAACATACATATGATATAATTACTTTCACATTTGGGTTCCATATTCAGAGGATTCTTCCACGGTATCATTGGGGTTCTATGATCTAGCACTAGTTCTCCTTAGAAGAATGAATGAAGGCAAACCCTTTTATTAAATGATTGTGTTGTCTGATTCTGATAGACATCCAAGTAGTGTAGTGTGTGTAACCATTTCTCATATAGTCATTTTAATTCATCCCTGCACTTTTACAAATATTAATCATATGAGAGATGTCAACAAATTCTTATGCATAGTGAATAAATATATTCCTCTATGGGTGAAAATTCTTTGGCCCCATACACCAATGATTAGGGAATTTACCATGTGTTAGTAGGTATGGTGGTACAGTAGGCCCATAAAGCATAGAAAATTTTGTCTCAAAATGATTTCATATCTTTATTTACCATATTTTGGAGTATATTTGATAGAGTCTTAATGAAGGACTATATCTCTCCATTTTCTATTAGATTATAGCATGATGAGTGATTAGAATCGATGTTGTACAGCTTGTAGAGTTTCTTCAACTCTGTATAACATAAGTTTGTGCCATTTTCCATCAATATTATGTGAGTTACCCCAAACTAGGAGATGATATGGGAATTTAAGAAGTTAATGATAGCATTCCACCTAAAATCTTTGATGGGTATTTCCTCAGCCCATTTGAAAAATAATTTTGTAGTAGTAATGATGTACATGAATTTCTTGGTTGTGGCTGGGGGTATGGCCCTAAAAAATTCATTCCCCAAATGGAAATTGCAAGAAATATTTATCTATATATATAAATTTCTACTGTCTATGGATTAATTTCACATGAACTTGGCATGCATGAAATTACTTGTTGAATTCCATTATGTCTGGTATCATGTTTTCCCTAGTAATATCCCATCCTTATGATTTTATGGGAAAGTATTGTCTCAGATTAATGGGTGCCACAAGATACTACATGGACTTCCTCCATGAGAGAACGAATTTATCCTTATGTTGTACATCTATGGAGTATTCCACAAAATACCTATTTATAGAGGGTATTCTACTAATTCTAACCACCCTTAAGGGTAAAGCTCACTACATGGCACCGAATCCATTCCCTTCCTGCTCAGTTTTTTGGGAGAGTCCAATTTCTGAGATAACCAATTATGTGATCCAACCATATAGGGGGTTCCATTAGAAAATCACACTATGGTATGTCATTAAACTTATTGATTATTCCATATCACATACAATGATCAATGAGACCATTATTTGATGAGTGATATATAAGATTGATTCCTCGTTATTAGGGTCATCCAGGATGGTGGTTGCATTGACCAATGAGTCAACGCAAGTATTATATGATCAAGGAACATGATGAAATGTGGGATCAATAGGGAACTGAACCATCTGTCCCCTAATGTAGCCAATGAGAGAGTCTAGTTCTTCATTTTTGTTGGAATATTTTCCACTGATCTGATTAATCCCCACATTCAAATCCCTCTTTATATTTAGGTAGGCTATGTGTATTTTTTCGGCTAGTTCCAACCCAATAAGGATTGAATGATATTTTCCCTCATTATTTGGGATGCCTTTGGATAGAGATAAAGATTATGGAAAATTTGGTTTGTGTGGAGAGAAAAATATAATCCCTAGAACAACCTGATTGAACATCAGGTTTTTTATCCTCACGCAGACAGGACTCTGGGAAGCACCATCAAAATACATCTCCCATGCCCAGGGAGAGACATGGGAAGAGAATACCTCATTATCTAGAAGTTCAGTGCCCTCAAGTGTATTTTTTAGCGATGTTTGTACTGTAAATAAATCAGTAAGGGTTTTCCCTTTCACTGACTTATATTATACGAGCTGAATGTCACATTGCTAATGAATAATCACCCATCAGTCCAATCACCCAGTCAACATAGGATGGCCAATTATCTACTTGAGAAGATCAATATGAGAGACCAGATGGACTTCATGGTATTTCACATAATTCCATAGCCTCAACACCATGAATATGAGTGTGAGGCAGCTCTTATGAACATCAATGTACCTGATCTCAGTTCCTTGTATCATTCGACTGATGTTGAAGATACTATTATCACTCCTTGAATTATTTTTTTGTGCAAGGAGGCCACCAAATGATAATTCCATGGAAGCCAAATACAAGATTAGTGGTCTCCCTTCCACTAGAGGTATCATAACTAGTGGGTTCATTAAGTACTTCTTGGGACATTTGAAGGCTTTTTGGTAGTCATTTTCCCATTGGTATGTGATTCCCTAAATCATTATCTTGGTGATGGGGAGATATTTTCAAGCTAAATTGGTTATGAATCACTAAATGTAGGTGAGTTTCCCAGATCCCCCTCAATTCTTTAATATTTATGGGTGGTGACATTTCTATGATAGCACTAGTCTTTTCTGGTTCAACCTCAATGTCGATGTGGTGTACCACAAAGCCAATAAAATTCCTTAACATCACCCCAAAATCACACTTCTTTTTATTCATAATTAGACTGTGCTTTTGTAGGTTGTCAAATATTTTCTAGATATTAGTGAAGTGATCACTTCACTGTTGGGATTTAACAACTAGGTCATCAACATAACATTTAGATAGCATCCATAGAAATGGCTTAATGAAATTATTCATGACATGTTGATAAGTGGAGCCAATGTTCCTTAATCCAAAGGGCATGACCTAATTGAAAATTACCTCTTATGAATCTCTAAATGAAGTGGTATCCTCATCATTGAGGGCCATTTTTATCTTATTGCACCCTGAGTACCCATCCATGATGGAACGGTATCTAAAGAAATCACTTCATCAATGAAAAGTTCTTTGATCAGAAATGAGAAATTTTTAATTTTGAAATGTAGATTAAGGTCTCTAAAATCAATGAAAACCCTAATTTTCATATTCCTTTTCTTTACACGGATGATGTTGACAATCTAAAATTTCTATATCACTTTTCATAATAATTTTTCTTTTATAAACTTGTCATCTTCTGCCTCCACCTTGGCGGTATGAGAGGAGTGAATCCTCCAATTTTCTAGTTTTATGCCTTGATGCTCATTGGGTAGTCCAAGATGGTGAGTGGCCACATCTAGATTCAGTTTAGGAATTTTTTTTGTTCCAAGTGAACACATATCATTTTTTCTTGAGAAATGTGATGTACAAATATTGATCTTCAAGGGACATGGCATCAATAAAAAATATAGGTCGCATGTTTTCTTTTGATTTTAGATTTTTTTTTCTACGATCGTCAATGGTGGTGGAGACACCATCCTGGAATTCAGGAGTTGAGTCCTTGAGGTCATCCTCTACTTCTCCCATAACTGACTTTTTAAAGAAATTTTAATATAGATTTGGAAGTTTGGGGGATTCTCCATCACTGTCAAGGTGAGGAAATCTAAGAGAATTGAATTTATCATCCCCTACCTCATGAGTCTTTATAAATAGATATTAGTTCTTATTGGTTTTTACACTCTCTATGGTCACATTAGGGGCTTGGACCTCTGGTAATATGTCTGTTACCATGAACAGATTTATGATGAGCACATAGTCATTGTCGATCATACTCTATAGACTCTCAAGGGAATACCCCAATACATCAGAGGCTGTAACCAACATTTCATCATTCATTATTGGTCTCTTGACACCCCTCTTGTAGAAATATATTTCTGCATATGTGGATATGAAATATTAAAAGGTAGTATATTCACCCTGAAATATGCAAAATTTTCCATTGATGGGGTACTTCAAACAATGGTGTAATGTTGAAGGTACCACCAAGTTACTATAGAGTTGGGGCCATCAAATCAGGATGTTAAATAGGGTGTCTTATGATAAAACCATAAAATCTACGTTAGGTATGAGTTCCCCAAACAACGCTTCGAGCTTCATATTTCCAAGAGGACTTTTCTCACACTTATCATACACTTGAATGGTAAACCATGTGGGAGATTGGTCCCCCTCTCTATATCCCAAACATTTTAGGGTTCAAACCTAGATGAGTTTGATCCCGAAACCATTATAAATTAGATCTATATAGATGTTGACATTATTGATTCAGCCCAAAACATATCGTGGCCTGATGTTCCCTTGGATGACCTCTTACTAATTCTAGTATTTGAATGAGATGGTGAAATATAATTTTGATGACATAGTCTCCACTAGGTAAACCTCACCTGTAATGAATTCTATCACGAACTCATGGTCTCTGTAGGAATTCAACAAGTGTATCCCTATGTTCTTTTGATGGATCGGGGCACATTATCGATTGAGATCTTGGTTGGGGCTACTAAAAAATGATTTATAATGTCATACTTTTGAGAAATAGGTCGGTGGTTCCTGATGTGTGGTTTCTCCTAGACATGCTACTTGAGAGTTGAGACATTTTAGGTGAATTGGAATGGTGCTTGTGTAGAGGTTGAGGGAGTATTTGTGTCTTGTGGCATAGGTTGTGTTTTCCTTCATTATTGTTGGATGATGATCAGATAATTGAAAATCAATTATGTTTTCATATAACATAATTGTGATTGGATGACTAATGGATGGTTCTGGGACCCCTCTATGCCTTTTTAAGGATGTTGGATTGATTTACCATGGGTATTGACATCATATATGTCCTATGTGGTGACTGGACTGAAATATTGGGTTAGACCACATCCACTATATCCCTTGTTCCTCGGTTCCTATGAATTTGGCCTCCTGTTCCCCAATTATTTGTAGGAAACTCATATTCCTAGGGTTATTTATCATCAGAGAAGGGGTATGACTACTATATCACTTTTACATAACCAAATATGATTTCTTCATAAATCGAGGGTTCTATTTTCTATAGAAGGGATAGTGCTTTGGATGTTGGATGGTAGAAATATTCAAGAGTCAGAGATTACATTGGATTATAATTTAACACTTAGTATTCATTTACTTCCTACATTTGGTTTGAATGCCCACATTTGGGAGGAACATTTTATGTCTACTTATTAGGTCGTGGAGCTAATTTGGTTCTTCAAAACTTTTATTTCATGGCAACATGAGCCAGATAAACTATTTTTTCGAGTCATATACTTGTCAAACTTTTTTTTATTCCTAGCCAATCCATTCTGTCAACCATATTCTTCTTCTGATCGGACAACAGTTATGCAGGTCACCTTCTCTATGGATTTGTCTAATTCCACCTATCTAGAATTGACCATGACTAGGAGGAAGTCAGTGAAGATAAATTAGTTCTAAATCTTATGACCCAAACTTATATGGTAAGGGAAGTAGTCAAGAAATTTGGTGAGGTTGACCTCATCAGGATTCCTAGGTTATAGGATCCAGATACGGTTATTGTCAATGGTGTACAATAAATAACTAGGGAAACTTTCATTTAAGATGGATTTTGATTTTTCCATCCATTCCTCAAATCATGGGAAACCATGATTCCTCTGTGATTCTGGTCGAGGGAGATTTTGTGGTTTTAACTCACCGAAATGAGGTGTTTGGTGGTTCGGAGCCTACCTAGATGATTGGATAGACACTATGGATGGATTGAGAGTGATACATGAAACTTACTCTTTGATTGGAATTTATCCTTGTGTTGGGGTAATGAGTAGATATTTAGAGTAGATTCATTGAATGGGGTCTTCCAAATGTTGGGCTATTTATGAAAACTACGGGAATACACATGTATATTAGGAATTAGAGGTGTCTAAAAATCATC
Organism: Viscum album; assembly: GCA_963277665.1. Classification (NCBI taxonomy): domain Eukaryota; kingdom Viridiplantae; phylum Streptophyta; class Magnoliopsida; order Santalales; family Viscaceae; genus Viscum; species Viscum album. Next base: position 334,017,228 of record OY728129.1, on the reverse strand, counting down.
CATATATTTTTAGTACAGAGTTATTGCAATTTTGTTATGATTAGAGATGATGAGTGAATAGTTTAATCCTTCGAACCTTATTATGCAGTCATATATACACTCATTTGTGAATTGTTTACAGCTTGATAGGTCGAATATTTTCGTTTTCCATAACATTGAGTAGAACTAGTAAAGGAATTGATTATGAAGGTCTTCTCATCCTACAACAGATCTTATTGGCATACTGGTGTACCCAAAAAAGGTTGTCCCTATCAATGTCTGTACAAAACACCTCTAATTTGTCACCTCATATTGATCATGAGGGCACATCATCATCCCACACCGGGATACTAAGTGTGTGCGATGTTTTATACAGTCTATTATACCATCAAAGGTATTAAAGGTTGGATTTCCAATGTTTTGCAGAGGTGGAGTATCATCCACCCCTTCAGGATATAGCTTCCTCTAATCCCCTATGGGAACACTTATCCCATCCATGGATTCCATTCAAGTATCCAGGTATTCGATGATGTTATGAAACTCTAGGGGTACTGTTGTTCGAGGTGTTGGCCATCCACATAGAGTGGGAGGTGCTTTATGAGTGGTCCCACCTCTATCTATGACTGATTCTCAATTTTTTTGAGGACTGAATGATTTCCCTAGTGATGGAGAGGTTGTCCCCACAAAAGAGGGAATCCACAATCATTTTAAAATTCCTCATCTATGTATACTATCTTCATAGAGATGTATCATGTTTTGTGAACAAATAAAGATTTTTTTTTGCAGATCATCCATGGGAGGGGAGAATATTCATCTCTTCTTGAAGACGATACCCAATGGGAATATTTACCCTCAGTAGCTCCTCAATGAGTTTTCTAAGAGATCATATCTCACTCTTGTATTGTGACAATTGTTACTCTTTCATAGGAACCTCAAATCTTCTGGATGGTGATTGGGATGTAGCCAAAACATTTTTTCTTTCTACGTTCTCCTGTGAGGAAGTGGAAACTTGTTATTTAGAGGTTCCATCTTTTGGAGTCTTCTTGTGTTCCAGGTGCATGCCGCCATGTTTGGTGCATCCAAATCACCATCTTCCTGGGGTATATTTTTCATGTTGTGGACCTATAGATTTGTTTCTAATCCAAAATATCATCCATATTGATAGTGATGACATTTAAAAATGCATATCAGGAAATGGTAGTTATGAAATTGCTTTTAACACAATAGGTTGATTCTATACTACCTCTCTTAGGGTAATTATTCAAATTCTTGTCTATGTTGGGTCATTTTGTATTGAGGAATTGATAGGGTATTATCTATTTCATTTTACATTCCTCCATTCTTTCTATATGAATAGTGACCTCAAGGAGTGTTTTGATCAAGATTATTGAACAGGACCTGACATGAAGAGGTATTCCATGTGTTTGGAGAAATGGGTGGGATACCGATCATTGATTTTTTCTTCCCAACCTCGAGAAGATTGATTCTATCTATGGTGATGATGATGACTAAAATTCCCCCATACCTGAGGTTTAGGGGTTATTCAGGTGTACAATTGGCATTGAATAATCCTATTGTTGATGAACTAATGATTAAAATTTAGGATTTTATAACTCTTAGGATGGATATGAAGATATAAATTCCCCTATCTAAGTATGGAGGGGTTGATATGGAATCATTTTTGACCTCTCCAGGGCCCTCTCAAGGGATAATGAACCTGGAAAAGGAGATTTAGATATAAATTCTATTAGGCTAGAGGGTTGGGGTTTGTTCACATCTACTGTCTATGGGTCCCAAATCGTCTTAGGAATTTATGATATGAGAGTTGGAGGAAGTGGTAGTTATTCCCCTAGTCAAGTGTTATAGGTTTTCTCTTGGACATATAATATGGTAGTTGCTACTACATCCCAGATTATTTTTTACGGTTGTTCTCACATATGATATGGGTGTTATGGAAGCCTATGATGAGAACCATTCTTTACAATAATATTTCTAGATGATCACAAATTTGGTCTACGTGTCTGAAATGAATTAATATTGGGGTGAGGGGCTCAGTTTGAAATCCTTTTGGATATATTTTATCTATGTTTCTAATCTCAATACACCATTGAAGTGGTAGTTTTCTACTGTATTGAACAAATGTACCAAGCATTACCCAGTCGCTTGATTTTTCTAGAGGCTATACCATTATAGAACCCCATATTTGAGAGGTTATGCTATTCCAGGGGTGTGAAAAAGCGTACCACTGCCTAATATCCCCATCCTAAAATATTGATGCATGATGTGGATTCATAGATCAACTGTTGAAGGGTCATGTTGCAATTTCAGTAAGGGTTCTATAGATTTGTGCTGTGCTTTTCTAGTTTTTGATCCTATTCCTTAGAGATAGTAGCCAGGTCTAGCTGACAATATAGTATCTAGATGTTTCAAAGGTGAAAATCATATTTTGGATAAGTGATGGGTTTATCCTTTATCCATTTATAGGAATCCCACATATTTAGTCATTGATAAAGCATGAAATCCTATTCTAGATCATTTGGGATCTCATAGTCAAAAGCAGTGAATGTCCAGAACATGTTGGGGAAATGTTTTCATTCTAACTCCCTCCATATGTCAATTTTGGAATCCTCTAAATTAGACGTACTTGTCACCATTCAATTAGACTATAGAATATGATTTTTATGGTCATTTACTGACGGGAGTATAGTGCAGGTGGAATCTCATAGGGAAATATATACCATTTATGTCGATGTTTTGAGAGAGTCTATATATGAGGGGGGTCTTAGTTTCAGACACCTTTCTATACGGAGGTTTTTGGTCAAGGGGAGGATTACATTGTCCATTTGAGCTATCTCTAGGGAGAGTTTGACCACATTTGATGTTATGATTAGAGTCCCTAGGATCCATATCCACACTACCAAGAGTAGGACTATCACAATAAAGATTGTATTCAGATTCATTGTAAGATTTTATAGACCCTTGTGTTGTTTGGAATGTGTCCCGAACAACCTCAAGGACACTAACATTGAGCATATTAGTAATATGGGTCATGATCTGTGTTGTTGCTAGAATATGATAACAATCCTTTTGAAATTATGTTACGATATGATCCTAATGAATGATGGTTGTTGAAACTGGATTATAATGGTCTTTTGTTGTAGGAATATGTGCCCATTACTAAGAAGATTTTGGAATACACCAATATGCTATCTAAATATGTATAAGAAAATAGGCCCATTTGAGTCACGTTCCATTTTCACTTCATTATCCATAGTCTAATGGGAAAATGAGCCTAATCCAGAGCCTTTGGGATATTTCAGTGGTGTTTTCAATATGAATATGATCATGTCTTAAGGCCTTTTCCACTATCACTTTTTGATCCCTAGTTAGAATATGAATATGAGCTCTGTCCCAATATGTATTCCCTACTAGAATATTTTTTGGGACAACTGGAATGGGAAAAGGGATATGAGCCTCTTCTTGAAATATCGTATAATGGTATTTGTGTAGTCATTCATTGGAGGATGTATGAATATGTCATTGGCTTCTATGATCTGATAGAATATGTCTGGTAGATTCACTAACTATAATATGAGCCTATCCTAAGTCTTGTTCCATTCCTACTTGGTAAAAATCGGCTATAATGGGGATATATGCCACATCGTAGGCCATTTTAGTATGCCAATAGAAACCTTTTACAGGAATATGAGTGTATCCCAGGGATTGTGGCCCTCTCACTTGGTGAGGATCAGCCAGAACAGGGATGTGAGCCCAATCTAGGGACTTTGGAATATGCTTTCAAATTTTTTCAACTAGCATGTACCCCTGTACTGAGGTATGTGCTTCTCTCACCTGGTGATCCATGGTTGGAATGGGAGGATGATATGGGTTAGATGACTTGTCCTTTACCAGAATATAATTATACTCCTCCTAGATGGGAGAATGAATGTGTGCTTACTCCAATACAACCACTTGTTCATAATGATCAGAGGGATGATTTTCCATGGCTATAGGGATAAAAATATATTCTTGTCCCTTCATCTATACCAATTTCATAATATTTTAGTATATTTCTTTATTTGTTCCTAAAATATGTTGGTTCATCAGCAAGGTGTTTGTAGTGATATAATCATGCACATTTTCCCCACTATATACTTGTTGATGTCTTCAATTGAGGTAGGGATATGCGACCAATTTTTTCCACCTTGGTCCACCAGAATATTATGATGGGCTTCATGCACGGGGGTAAAGATATTCCCATCCCCCATTTCCACTAAAAAAATGTGATCAAATATTTGTTCTTATTGAGAAGGATTATGAGCCTACTCACTGGTTACTGTCAGATTATGCCAGCATACTTCATCGGCAGGAGTGGGGATACGATTCCACTCCTAAGTATCCAAAACCTTTCTAGCCAGAAGTGTCTTCCATGGTTCCCATTCATGGGATCCATAGGTGTTAGTGTGTTAGGTGTGCCCTCAACATGCAACAGGTGGGTACCGTTGGGATGGTGTTAGTGATGATGGTTTTTAGAGGCCCTAATAAGCAGCACTTGAACTAGGTGGGAGCCTTATTTTGATTCACGATACACTATCATTAGAGACTGAAGGATGAAATTTTCATGCTATGGGGATATTCTCCCAAATAGGTTGGTTTTAGTTGTAATGACTACTGTCTTATTAGTAGATTTCCCCACGAAATGTGGACTTTTTGGATTTTCATGCTTAGATAACCTCATGGGAAAATACCAAGGTTAGGATTGTACCACATCAGGTGTACTACTAGATCATCGTGTTCACCATTTGAGGATAGAGATTTCAAATTGGTGAGATAATTTTGTGACCCGTGGGGGTGGTAGTTGAAGGTGATTTACCAGAGAAATTGCTTGATGATGAAGACATTTCCTCAAATAAGGTTTCTTAGTGCAGTCTATATAGTTTGAAGATGATAAAGAATAGGGTTACCAATTATTTTTTAGGGGAATTGTTTCCTACACCAGGTCTCTATTATTGATTTATTACATTTTCATTAATCTCTTCATAATCCTGATATAGGATCGATTACCCTTACAAAACGATCCTATTTTAATTATATTTCATATGAAAAAGACTGTGAATCTCATTAATGAACAAAGGAAAGGGGGCCTCATTATTGAATCATTATGTATGTATTGGAGGTTATTCATGTATTTTAGAATAATTGTTAGTTTCTTTATTTTTTATGTTATATCACCAATTACATCATAAATTACTACCATGTAGGAAGGTTATTAATATTCATAAGAGGAAATTGAGCCATTATGATGTATCCTTTGTATCCTGGTTATTGTAAAAATAAAAACCAGCGTATTTTGATAAACCCATGTAGTTTAATGTCATGGAAAGAGGAAATATGTATGGGTATAGACTCACTAGAGATTTAGACTCGAGTCTTAAGGATATGTCCTATGTATCCGAGTTGTAGAAGGAATTAGAGTTACCATAGTTTGATCGCTCCACTAGGAATGAACCCATGGTTGATGCCCTTATATGAGTAAGGGTGACCATATCATGTCACTCATTGGGTATTACATACTAGGATTTCCCTAGATAGTGTAGCTCCATGATACTAATGAGGTGTTCATTATGTCTCCCTAATCCCACATGAGCTATGCTCGATGTGTGAAACAAGGGATAGAAGGTTACTAGAATCGTCATATATGGGTGTGGAGCATTATGTAATGGTACTTCCTCTAGGATTTTTGGTATTTACCTTGGGATTTATGGAACCATCTTATGTATCCTAGTTATAGAACAATCAGAGTTGTCATAGTTTACATGATTTCCCACCTCACTGGCTGATACATTAGAGTGGTCATCCCATGGAAATGATTGGGTCTCAATGGTTGAAATGTCGGAGACATGGGGTTTACAAAAAAATCAATGTTTTAATTGAGCTTTTAACATCAGATGTTACCCTACATATCCTTGTTATGGTAGGAATCATATTCTATATAGTTCACATGATTTCTCAGCCTACTGATGGATGAGGTGGAGTGGTTAGTACAAGTGAATGATAGGGGAATGATGGTTGAAATAAAGATACATATTCTTGAGGTGGATTCCCATTTAATTATGGGATCCAGCCTTTATAGATGGTTTCCTTGGTCTCCTAGTCTTGGAAGTAATCATATTCTTCATAGTTTAGTTATCCCTTAACCTACTGATGGGTTAAGTTGGATGATTCTGCTCAAATACATTATCGTTATCTCGAGGGTTCATGGAATGTCATAGGGATTATACTATACTGGATTCTCTATTAATCAAGTTTTACACAATGATGATTCTCATTGATTGGGTACATATAACATCATGTTGGAAATCATGGATTATATAATGAGTCTTCCCTTATCATTATAGAGACTTATAGTGAAGATGAAATGATTATTGAAACTCTCTAAACCCATGGGAGCTATAATAGCTGTAAGAAAAAAAAGATATCATGTAATATATTTCATTTATTTTTAATGTAGGGATTATCTTCTAGGACCTACCGTGGTAAATTAATATAGAGAAAAAAATCTAGGAGGTGTCTGATGAATCCTGGTTATTGAAGGAATCAAAGTCATCCGTGTTCAATTAATTGGGGCTTACAAATAGTGGTTTCCCTTATAATTGGGACATGTCATATTATGTCACTATTTGGGGATTACAATATGAGGTTTTCTTATTTATGAGGGCTTACACATTGAAGATTAACAATGACATCAAATCCTGGGTTGCCTTGGTGACCTAGCCCGCTTGCCTACCTGACATGAACTAAATGTATGCCCATCATGTTTTGTTTTCATGCTTTGTATATATGATATTATCTTCATAAGAATATCCAAATAAAATTAAAAGATCTATTTTTCTCATCTAAAGGACTTATCATAATTGCGGTGTCATGTTCGAAGGTTATTGCATTATCAAGGATGACTTATCAATAGGTCTTTGCTAGACCGAGATGGTTTTTCATGGAAACCATTCTCAGACATAGATGAATTATATAGAGGGTGTTGAATGATCTACCTGACTTTCCATGGTGTTATCTCTGGAGATGGCTGTCACACATGGTGGGTTTTATGAGAGGCAATGCGACATGTCTCAGATTTTATCACATATCTTGGATCTCATGTCTAGAAGTCGTCATGAGACATGGCTTCCATACCCATAGGGTTTCTTAAAAGTTATCTGACATGCTCAAGGTCTTCTTCAAGACCTAGATGACATGTATTATGTCCATTATATGTGTCAAGAGACATGCCTAAAAGACATCTCAAGGCTTGAGTGATGATCCCGGAGGGATTCACGTGACTAGGGTGACATTCTTGAGGGGAGTCATATGACGTTCTTTGACGTGTCCATATGACTTTTGTTTTTCCAAATAGTACACCCAATTAGTATTTCGTGATATAGGAAACATTTCATGGTGTTGTTTTATTACCTGTATGATTTATGAGATTCAAATTAGGATCATTGGGTGGGAATTTCACTTAAGTCTTAGGTTTATTAGTCTTAAATCAATCATTCATATCAAAAAATCCTTAGACTTGTTTAGTGTAGATTTTTTTTATTCTCACATGATCTAGATGGTGTACATGATGTCCTTATCATGTCATTATAGAGGTCCTTCACATGATCTATTATGATCACTCATTGTTTTTATGCATTTAGTAAAATTTATCTAGTTGTTTTCTGGTATATTAACAGATATAAGACTTTATGATCATAGGATTATCCACTCTAAGAAATCTATTCTGCTGCTTGGATGTACTAATGTGTCTAGAAGAAAAAATCCATACATTTTATTTGATGTTGGGTTGGGGGATTTATAATCCCCCCCCTGCAGTTTTTCACCTTCTTGCGTGGTGTATCTTGTGTAGATCCAGGATAGAGTTTGTGAAGGGTTCTTGTGCCACATATCTTTGAAATACTATGTCATGGATTTATATGGGTTAATTTATTGATTTTCAGTGACCAAGAGTCAATCCCTTCATCTTTTCCTTTATTAGATTATTTCAAATTAATGGGTACTTGTTTGATCATGCGGACATGTCAAAGGAATTCCTTGTTGTCATATTGAAACATCCAAGGTCCTTCATCAGATCATAGTGCCTATTAAAATACATTCTTTCGATCATAGATTACTTGTATAAGATGTTTCATGAGACATGGATGGCATGTCTATGGTCTTCGTGAGACTACCCTGGCATTTCAGGGATTCTTGCAAAGCTATTCTTTAGAAATCCTTTGCGTGTCACAAGATTTTTTTGTCTATAAGAGGCTCCCACCTTCTCTTGTTTTTTATTTCATTTGTTTATTTTTCAAAGGTATAGGTTCATGCATGATTACATGATTAATTCAACAGAAAATTATTATACCTCTTGATAATGCATCATATAAACAAAAAAGGTCTTATGGAGATGCGTGGGCACTTTCTGAAAAAACCAATACATTCAACCATAATGAGCCAAAGGGGGAGTGTGAGGTTTCTTGGAAATTCCCAAGGCCTTTCGCATGATGGGGCTTATAAGACAAAGGGAATTTTGGATATTATGTGGGAATATCACCCGGGACTCGCGTTTTCTTGAAAATCATCAGTGGTGTGTCACTTGTCTTTTATGACCGTGGGTAACTCCCACATCCTCTTATTTTATTTCCTTTTTTTTATTTTATAATTTTTTGTGGATCTCATGAGTTTTTGTAAATTTTTTCAAGTAAATTTTACTTTCCAATAGATGATATGCCACATGATATTTTCAACAACTAAAGGCCTCCCCCTTATGGATATTTTCTTCTAATTTTCAAGGTATTTCAGGATGGATTGTTTGGAATTCATTGATGTCAAACTGTGTGGTCTAATGGAGGTGATATGGTTGTTTTCGCGTGACCACTGGTTGTCTAGAGTTCTTTAGATAGAGGAGTGATTCTCAAGAGGGGATTCTAAGGACCTACATCAGACTATCTGTTACACCTGGTTCTTTCAGGTGACCTTATGATGGTCACTTGATTGCAATTCTCTTCAAGTGTGTGCGGTATATGAAAGCTTTGGCCATATCCTCATTCCCTTTCTTTGTGTGGGGGAAATAATACCCATTTTTATGTATTACTTCCTTTTTTAATTTTTCAATGTTAATTTGGAGGGAATCAATAATGGTGCAGCTTAAAATAAATTATCCAAACAATTTACATCCCTAATAAATGTTCTCTAAGTGGAATAATAATGGAACTTCCCTACACCTTGCACGGAATTTCTTACAATCAAACTACTGATCATGTTTTTTACATGACAAATAAATATTCTCCATGTGGAATACGAAAAGTACATGACTTCACACTACACTATATTTATATCAGTTAAACTACTAATCATATTTTTTATGTATATAATAAACCTACAATATTAAAATAATTAATATTATACTGGATTTTAGTTACACTGATTTAATAATAGTATAATAAGATGATATTTAAACTACAATTTTTTTTTCTTATTTATTCCTATGGTACCATTATCTTCAATTTATAATATAGTGATCCCTAAACCAAGACCTAAATTTTTTGGAATAGTCATCAAGAAATCCTCAATACTTAATTATGATTATGTGTCTATGAAAACATTTTTTATTAAATCTTTGTTACATATAATTGAATGTAATTTGTTTGAATAAATTTTATAAAAATATTTATAACCATGTATCCCATATTTTAATCAATGTAAATTTTATTACATATAACTACATGATATGTTTTCTCATGTTTTATAATTTAGTCAACTAGATGAAAAAATAAAATATAACATTATATTACATTTACCATATATCATCAATTTATTTATATCATTTATAAAGAATGAACTCTCTATGGATTATTGATATCATGTATATTTCAAATATTATAATATATTTATCGTAGAGTTCTAATATTTATGAGTACTAATTCTGGCTATTAGTTTTCATTGGTATTTAAATTACATGTTCATACATTCTACTCAAAATAATGTATTTAGAAACATGTAGTCATTCATGTATCTTAAGTTAAATAATTGATATTTTCCTTTATTATTTGGAAAAGTTAATATAAATGTTAATAGGCCCCTCTATTTTCCTGGGATAAGTACTTGTATATTTATAAAATTGAAAACAATATTCCCAGCAGCACGTATATCTCCACCCATCACTCATGATTGTCTCACTCTTTAATACCCTAACCAAATCATCTCATATTCCCCAAATCTATAAACTCCATCTTGCCACATGTATCTATGGTCACATATTTGATCCCTCTACCATTTATATTTCTAGTCAAATCTTCAACCTCCCTTATGCTGTGTGCAAATTTAGTATCTATAACTCATAGTCATAACCCATACCAAACCCTATCTCCCTTTGAACCCCTTGTTTCCTCCTTGTCCACTCTAAATGTATATAAATATTTTATGTATTTCCTTTTAACATAAATGATATGTCAATATCCCATACTTATTTCACCATAATAAATTTACATTCAAAAGTTCACCTTAATTTTAAGATATATTATGATTTAAGTATTCTATTTTATTTTCTATAAACTATTAGAATTGCGGTTTATTTTCTTTTCAAAGTTGTGGTATGATAATTAAACCCTCTAAAAAAGGATTAGATTCAATAAAGAAAATGTCGTAAAGTTTTTGAGCTTCTACAATGTTCATAATTCATAACTTTCATGTTTGGGTTATGATAGTTTTAATTCGTATCAGAAAATATTAATTTTTTACTCAATAAATGAATATTTTAAAACATTTATAGTTTTTTAATAAATTATTCAAATAATAACAATTTTATGAATCTCAAAAAATAAATGATAATTTATATACTCTAATATTTTAATATTCTTATTGGATATTTTTTTAAAGTGATAAGTAAACATGTACCTGGGTCCGGGGACCCACTTGACCCGATAGGCCTAACCTAATTAAAAGGAATATCATGGATTAATTTTTTTGGCCTAATTATTCAACCGAGCCACAAATTAAATGTACGATTTATAATTGAATCATGATCTAACATAAATATCTGAACCAATACCCGACCCTCCAGGGCCGAATAAGCTATATTATAAACATATTTTAAAAAAATTGCAATATTTCATATTTAATATTTCAAATATTACATTATTATATAAATAATTCTTTTTCTTCAAGGCCCAATTAGTAAATAGGTCGGTTCAAGGTAAATCTGGCCAGACCTTATTAATAAAGGGATTTTTTTTAAGGTATGGTTATTGAAAGGAAAAGATTTAAATCAATCCATCTATTCCCGATTAATAAATGTTTTTGGTTCCTTTCAACTCGAACCTTCCAGACCCTACCCCTGTATAGGTATAATGATAAGTGGTTTTATATAATAATTTTGGGCCTTTTGAGTATTTAGGCTTTGTTTGACTAATATTATTGATATCTATTTATAAAACATACCATTTTTTATAATTATTTATATATAACTGTTTATAGAACTTTTATTTAAAAAATCTATTTAGATCAATTTTTTTACTTCAATAATTTATGTGTATAATTTTTTGATAAAAATTAAAATTAAAATCAATTCATTATTTCTATTCTCTATTTATATATATTAAGTTTTTTATATTTTAATTTTAGTTACTAAAGTAGAAATTTAATAAGTTAAATAATAATTTTATTAATTCATGTTATTTTTAAAAAATGTTATTAATAAATTTTTTATTGTTTTAATTTTATTTTTGAATTAATTTAATATTTGTATAAAAATATTTGAAAAACAATTAATGTGTAAAAGCGATGTTTTTTTATGAATTTCATAGATTTTTTTTTTAAATAATTGATGGGTTTTTAAAAATATATAATATTTCTCATGCCTTTAGTTATTTTTAGGAAATAACATGTACTATTGAAGCATAAATGTTTTCTTCACTATTTCTTTATTCTATGTGAATTATTTTAATAAAATTATTTTTATTTAATGTAATATCTGACACAGTTCATATATGACCTAATTTTCATTTAGATCTTAACTATATTTTTAATATTATAATATTTTAATGATGCATGTTTTATATAAAACATTGTTTGTTAATATTTAGCAAAAGTGTTGAATGTTCTGTGTGAAAAAATTTAAACCATTTCATCTATTGAAATTGGATCCTTAGAAACAAAATCTATGTTCTTTATGATTACCTTTATTCATGTGTCAAAATATTTAAAAAACCCCTTATCACAGCGTGATTTTTCTTCTACATGACATGGTTTGTGATAATGCCCTAAGGGTAATTATCTCACCTAATGTTCATATAATTTATTATCTATGATAAGAACATAGAATTTCCATAATAGTATTACTAAATATAATTTTTATAGGTATGTGAAATCATTTTATGGGAAAAGTGATACATTATCTCACGAGGGGAGACTCATAAGACTATAATACACTTTCTTATGGTGTACACCGTTGGTAATATTCAGTGTAGGAGATTATGAGAACATGACCTGCTAATTGGAAATACACATTTATATGTGTCATTGGATATTTCTATCTATAGATGTTTGTAATTATCCTTAGACATTAATATTATTAATAATACATTTCTTGAGTCACGTACTTTGATGTATTGAATAAAACTATGACACATATGCTTGAAGAGATGTATGATATGTTGGGTGAATCAGGAGTGATGTTGTATTAATGAATTTTATGAGAATGTATGTATCCCTTATGTTAATTAAACAATTTGATATCTCAATCCCTTTTATGGTAATTAAACTTCCTAATTAATTCCATGGACATGATGGTGTTATCTGCAAGTTTGTTTCCAAAAAAGTCAAATAAAGTGACATCGAACATATAGGTTTATGACATAAGTATGGAACCTTCTTGATGAGATATATCAAGATAAAGAGATTATATTACAAAATTCATGTTTATAGGAGGTTACATGTCATTGAAACATTAAATTATTTCTCTATGGGATCCTTAGCGTGTGTCTAGATGATGACCTTGGATTATAGGTAGTGTAGTCTAACGCCACTAAGAAAGGGGCATAAAAGGCCACACACTATGTGAATTCGTGACCTCAGTTAAATTACATATTAATTTATCATTTTAGATAAATATTATTCCCATTAATGGTTTAATAATTTTTTATATTGGTTTGATCATAAATATTCAGTCAATATTTATTCGACAAAATATATATGTGATTTAAATATTTAATAATTCATTATTAATAAGGTATTTATTTATTTAATTGTGTGAGTAAATAATATTTACTTTTAAAATTTATTTATAAGGTAAAAAAATATTTAATTACGTAGTTATGTTAAAATCTAATAAATATTTACTCACTAATTTAATATTATAATATATATATATATATATTTATTAGAGAGTAATGTAGTGACATTTATAAAATTAAATAGTCATTATTGAAGACCTAATAAATTTTGAGACTAATTAGAGGATTGAGTTTATTGGTATGGTAATAAATTTTATATATAAGTTTTTTTATTTATTTAATAAAAATAATACATATTTTATCGATGAGTTTAATGCATGCCAATTAAATAATAATATCATTATAATTTTTAATAGAGATTCATCAAAAATTAATAAAAGAAGAAAGGAACTTGAAAATTGATTTATTTTCTAACCCTATAACTATATAAACACTGATATGGAATTCTCCATGTGTGTGCAAAAAACAGAGCCACATCTTTAACTTTGAACAATAAGTTTTAGAGATAATTTTATAAAGCAATAAATATGTATCTCCCTAGAATACTCTGAGAACGTAGTGTGATTCTCATACACCATCAGAAAAAATTTTACCCCTTAACGGATTCAATTATGATTAATGTTGATCATTAAAAATGATAAATTCATCCATTATTGCACTCAGACAATGCCTTGATGATGATCAAATATTCATGAAGAATGTGTGGATCACCACTAAATGGAATCTACCATTGATTCCTCTAACACAATAATAGCCTGACTATATTGTTATTTTGATTCATCAGTGAAGGAAGAATTCAATGATATGTAATTCTTTAATTAAATAAAATAATTATAAATTATATGTGAAAATATTCTATCTTCATGGATTTCAAGAATGAGTTTTTATCTAGTTCTAAAGAATGATACAAAGAAGTTGATGGTAAATTCTTATTTGGAAATCACCTACCCACTTCCAATGCAACTTGGATCCTTCAAGTTGTAAGAGAATAATCACATAGTAATATGTTATTATTTATTATTCATTGACTGATTATATGAAATGGTTTTCATTTTTTTACTTCTAGTTTATTCGTTATTTAATCCAAAGAATAATTAAAATTTTCTAGACATTATACTTCTCTTAATTTAGGTTTTAAATCATCTTAAACATGTTAATGACATAGTAAGAATTGTTGGAGATTCCCTTGGGAGGTGCTGATAATTCCGGCTGGTAAACATAGATACATGGTGTGTGGATGAAAGTACATGTCGTGTACCCATGTTCAATTCACCTAGATGTGTCATAATATACAAAATATGTTGATCTATAATATCACAAAAATCACTTAATACACACTTCATGTTGATCAGGCTATCCTAGAACAATGTCTATCATACCACACTACGTTTTGTTGGTGTAAGCACTGTTTTGTCTAGACAATTTAATGGTGAAATTCACCCGAACCATGTGATAAAATACATGATATTAAATGACATGAGGCCAACCTCTTATATATTAGTGATATATAAATCATGTACACCATGTGACTCATTAATATCCATGTTTGAAGAACACACTAATTCAATCGATGGGTTGCACATACACACAACAATCAGAACACATAACACGTGAATCAATACTATATTCCAACTAAGATACATGATGAGTCCCTTAAATATTATCCCAGAAATAGGAATCTCAGATAAAATATCATGTATCTAATTAGTAAAAGTTGTGTAGTCACCTAATAAATAATATAATTAATTAATTTCAGTATTAAAACCCTAATTTCACAGTTAATATATATTGTGTTAACTATATAATAATGGTTTATAGAAATAATTAATTATAAAATATTCCATGTAATTATCTAAAATTATAGGGAAAGACCATTATTTTATACATTTAATTTATTATGGGTATCTCTAAGAAAAATTTGATCAACATTAAGGTAAAGGCGATTAATTAATTACTTGAATTAATTCAATCATGTTTATCTTAATAATAAAGAATTAATTTAAGTGAATTATAACCAGTGTACTTTTTCATACTCATTATTGAATGTGGATGAACATGATCTTAGATCAGCCTCTGTATGTGATTTCTTCATTTAATTTTTGATTGCATGATTTTTCTAATAATTTATTAAAATAAATAATGGCATGTTAGTCATTCCACTCCCCTTATTATGTAAATAATTTCATGCCCGTATTTTATTTATATAATATCAACATAACCAATCCTTTGGTTTCCATCACATGTTTTATATAAAATTAATTAATGGATAGAGATCCCAGATGAGTATAGGTGGTCCATGTTTAGAGTGGAGTGAAAAAAGTTGAACGAGACATGGTTATAAGAGTTTATTCAATAGTTTCAAGAGTTGGTTTTTCATATTCTAGACAAACCAACAATTAGAGAATCTCATGGTCATACAACTTTATTTATTTATTAATTATCAATTTCATTGTTATTTATTTATAACTATTTCAAACATTAAACTATTTATTCAATAATAATTGAATATGTAATTAAAATAATATTTATAATATTTATAAACTTTATCCCTATATAGTTAATCAATTATGTAAAATACACTTATATTTTACAAGAAAATTAATTAGATTTATTGTTTAGTTTCTATATAAAGGTAAAAATTCCTCAAATTAAATATTATCTCAGTATAACCATCTACTAACTAAGTTAAAATAGAACAATAGTTCGAAGTTCTTGACAAGAATAATTTGGGGTTATTTCAATTATCATATTATTTTAATTATATTTCTTGGGTTTACTTAAATTAGTTCTTATAAAGTGTTGACTATCTAAGTAGAAGTTTGTGTAACTAAGCGGAAAATCATTGAAGAAATTCATATCCAGGATTGTAGGATTGGGAATTCAAGTCAACAGATCAAGGATCTATTAGTTAATACAGTTAGAAAGTTATGCTGACAAAAAATCTTTCAAGTAACTTTTCATGACCAGTTATAGGTTATAAGAAGGATAATAAATATCTTTTCCACAAAAATATCAATGCAACGAGATATTATGAAACTAATGGTGGGGGCTATTAGGTTTTGATAAAATTTTGGGTGATTAATAAATAGGTTTAATTTGTTATCTAATTAGTGATCCATATAAAGTACTAAACTTATACTATTATTTATTATATAAATTGAAACCTAAATGACTTCAACTCTATCGATGTGATCCATATTAGATAAGGATAAAATTTTCACCAATGAAAATTCCTAGGAAAGTTATAAGAATTTCCATGTTATACTATGCAATGAATATAAATTATATGTTCATGAAAACCATATTTCGGAGGTTCTTAGTAAAGACGCAATGTTGAAAAGAAATCTCTCAATATGAAACATTTTGATGATTCCAAAGATACTCAATGTTTCATGTCATATTCCATGCCTGGTGATCTATTAATGAAAAATGAAGATATGGATGTGTATATAATCATGTCCCATGATTGGTATCTTTATAAAGATAATTTGATACAAGAGATATATGAGATCAATAATGAATTTTTCATGTGAGGTATTAGAGAGTCAGTGCTAGATTGGACTCATGCAGTCAATATGATTTTCTATATTTAGTTCTTATACATATTTTGGTTTGTGATCCCTGATGAATCATTTTATACTTACTACCTAAAATCTTCTATTGTTTTATTATTAATTATAATATGATAACTAGTGATAATATTATTTTATAACTCCATACTATTATTCTCCAATTTGATAAGGACACAAGGCATGAAAAGGATGTCTTCCTTATGGTGAATAAAGAAAGTAAGAACAAGGTATGGGGCCCCAATATTCATCCTAAGACGAAAGATCCCAAGATCCTTTCATACAATGAAATGAATATATACAGATAGAAAAAGTAAAAGGATGTATTATGTTTTCCATGTGGTTATATTGGCCATGGAAAAAATAACTACACTTGGTTAAAAAAGAATGGGGGTTCCTCAGGTGCATTCATTATCGATTAAAATATTTCTATATCTACACATTGGTTTTTAGATACTAATTTTTTATTATAAAATATGTTTATAAATGATAAAACTAATTATATTTTGAAATATTTCATGATTATTGGTGGATTTACTTACTTAGAATGTTTTGGGATAGGAAAACTATGATGATATTGGTTTTAATTTTTTTTTTCAATACCAACTATTACTGAAAAAAAATTGTAAGCTTCCAAGATGTCGATAATTTTATATTCATTTTTCTTAATAAAATTTGGTTTCTTATAAATAAAAAAAATATTTTATGATATGAAACCTTTAAATAACCATCTTTTCATATTAAATTATAAAAAACAAGCATTGTAAACTGATAACAAATAAAGCTTTCCAGACTCAATTCACACCCACTTGTAGACTCACAATCTTAGTCAGGCATATTAAAAGAATTTTAATAATCTACATCAAGATGGTTATATAATATATTTTGAGGTAAAAAATATTGATTGATTTCACACTTTTTTACAAAGTAAAATAACCTATTTACATTTTTGTGGATAAGTTAAAAGGGATACAAAGCTTCAACAATTGTTATACCCTAATGTGGGGATTCCATTTCAATAAGAATCCATTATTTAATATTCTTACACAATTAAATTTATTAATGGTTTAGGAAGACAAGGATATGTATACTTAATGAGTTAAAATTCGGAATAATTTTATAAATTCAAAGAGTTCAAGAATTACGTTTATAATCAACATTATAAAAACATCAATAAACATCAATATGATTATAGTGGTGAATATTTGAACAAAAAAATAATATAATTTATATGGGAGTGTGGGATCCTATGCTAAATTACTCCACATTATACACCATAGTGTAATAATGCTAGTGAAAGGGTAAACATTTCCTTTCTTCACATGGTAAAGCCAATGACGAGTCATGAATGTAATCCATTATCAATTTAGGGATATTTATTACACAACACATCATACACACTAACTCATATACCAAATAATGTTCCAAAAAAAATTCTTTTTGACTTATGAAGTGGGAAAAAACCCATGTTGTCACATCTTCAGGCATGGGATGCAAGAAATTTTTATGGAAAAATTTGGAAACAAACTATCAACCAGATGCATGAAGTATATATTAATTAGATAGTGGATACTATAAATAAAAACCCATATAAATGAAGGGGAATGTCACAAAGAAATATATTTATCTTAAGACAAATCACATCTTCAAGGAGGAAATTGGGAGAATGAATAACAATGATGAAGTTGATACTCAAGAGACACAAGATTTTATGCATAAATTGATTCAACTAGTCCTTATAAAATGTTTTTTTAAAGAAATTATTATTTAGGATAACCATAGAGGTTAGAGAACTATAAATTTGTGGTTTTCTAGTCAAAAAATATGGTGACTATTTATTAGTTGAAAACAATGATATCTATTCCGAAAAAGAGTTAGTAAATAGATCATTAGATGAATGATATAAATAAACCATGATTTCTAAGATGGTTTCCCTGTATCAAAACCATGTCTGGTTTCTTATCATTATGCGGGTTGATATAAATCTTGTTGGGTGAAAATGGGTATCCGAGAGAAAACTGGGAAAAGAAATTAAAAGTGGGAGCCTTTAAATAATGTCTATTAGATAAAGGGTTTAAAATATCAATAAATTTACTATGAAAAGAACATTTATCTAGTTTCAATGTTCAAATCCATCAAAATTATTGATTCCACATAAAATTTCCATTAGTATGATATTTGGTATATGGATGTCAAAATAGCTCTCCATAATCTAAACAATTATAATGGTGCTTATATGAGAGAATCTAAAGGGGTTTGGAATCCAAATAAATTCCAATAACATATTAAAGTTATAAATATCCATTTATGGGTGAAATTAGGAATGTAGGTTATAGAACATTAGAGTTGATGAATCGATAAGAGAATCTATTTTCTTAAAGAAAAATGAGGTCCTTGTATTTTCAAAATGTTTACTAGGAGTATGGTCATATTCCTAGTATTATATATTTTTGATTTATTACTTATTATAAACATCATACATTCATAATGTATACTAATGAATTGTTAGAAAAGGGATTATATATGAAGTAATTAGGTGAAGAATCATATATCCATGGAATCAAGATCATTCATGATATATAAAAAGGGTTGTTTAGAATATTTCAATGTGCACACACTTACTAGATACTAAAGTGATTCTTTATAGAATAATCCAAGATGTGATTGGTTCTAGATTCACATATACATGTCTCTCAAAAAATGTTTTCTCATACATTATACGGGAGAGAGAGAACGAGTAGGATCTCATACAAAACTATGATATGATATATCATAATGTTATTTACTTGGCATGATGTGTCCTACACTTTAATTACGGTTGGTATATATCATGATAATATACGATAACAACATTTGTTTTTTGTTCAGTTTATATTTATGTATCTAAGTCAAGCTTAGGGAATGTTATTTGTATATAGAGGAGATAACACAATAGTCATCATAGAATATAATGATACTGGTTTATAAATAGACCTGAATGGTTTTAAGTTTTAGTAAGGATATCTCTTCAATCTCCAAAGAGGATCTGTGAGATGGAAGAGTTTTAAGAATCCATTTTCACCAATTAAGTAGTGTAAATTAATAATATAAAGGCTTTTGATATAGAAAAATAATCCATTTGGATTATCTACATTGTCTAAGAGATTAATGTAGTTTATAAAAATATAGATCATATCACATTATATTTTGATAGTACAATAGTGGTGGATCTCACAAAGGTTCCAAAGTTACATCAATATATGAAGCTCATACTCTTCAAATATCACTTCTTAATGGATATTTTTTAAATGGGTGAAGTCCCTGTGAGCTAAGTTCCCATGGAAAAAACATGGTGGACCCATAAACTAAATCAATACCTTATTAGAATCATGAACATCATTTGATGTATTTCTAAATAAAGGTTGATAGCAGTCTGATCCAATGAAAGTGGGTTTCTATTAATGTTAGTGACCTAGAACCAACATATATGTACTTTCTGATAACACGTATTCAAATATTTGATTATTAATTAAGTTTATTATCATATATTTATTATTCTTCTATGTAATAAAATATGTTATAATTTATTAAGGGTACATGTCGCACTGAATGATCATAGTAGTTCCCTGGTATGATGAAAACCTAGAAGGTCCATGACATTATTCCCAAATATAAGTTATATAGAAACTTGATATCATTTTAGGTGACACAATTCTATCAGGGGTAGATACCCCTAGTACTTTAGGAATATTTATCATAGTGTATGACCTTGGTAAACTTATGTACAAGAGATTAAGAGAACATAGAACTCCAATAGTTAATCCACCATTATAAATTTCATTTGATATTTATATCTATATACTTGTTTAATGATACATAACATTAAGATTATTATTAATGCATTTCATGAGCCTTGTAATTTTATGTATTAATGAAACCAGGAAACCATATATTCATGATGAGGTAGGATATGTTTTGTGTTTCAAGGGTGATTTTGTATTAATAAATAATATGAGAAATGATTTTTCCCTTTTATTATTTAATGTAAATCGATATATTATGCCCTTTTATTGGAACACAACTGAATGACTAATTATGTGTCCATGGTGGGGTTTCTAGAAAGTTTATTTTAGGAAATTTAATAAAAAAACATGGAGAATATAGGTGATGAACCCCTTATAAAACCATCTTGATTACAGTTATAGATATTAAGATATTATATTACATGGTGTATGTTCATAAGAGGTTATATGTTATTATGACATTAACATGTTTATCTATGGGATCCTTGGCATATTCCTAGATTCTAACCTTGGACTTCACGTAGTGTGGCTTAATTCCATTGAGAAATGGGCCTAGTGGCTCACACACTATGTTTATTCATAAATTTACAAAAATTCCTTTTGAATTTAATATATTATATAAATATTATTCCCATGCATGGTTTAATAATTATTCATGTTGCTTTGATCAAAAATATTCAATCACCAGTTATTTGAGAGAATATATATGTAATTCAAATATTTAATAAATATTTATTTACCAGGAAAATATTTATTTAATCAGATGAACACATAATGTTTATTAATCCTGGTTTATTCACAAGGGAAAAAATATTTATTAATACAATGGCATGAATATATATTAAATATTTAATGATTAATTTTGGTAAATATAATATATATATATATATATTGGAAAACAGTATAGTGAAATTTATTTAATTAAATATGCAATATTCAAGTCCTGATAAATATTGAGGAGAATTGGCAGACCATGTTTAATGGTATGGAATGAAATTTCATATCAAATATTATTTTAAATAAATACTAATTTTTGTAATCAAGAAAAATAATATTTATTTTATTATTGATTTTAGTGAATTTCAAGTAAATAATATTACTATTATTTAGACATGGGGTTTTCTAGGAATTAGGAAAATTATAAATTCCCTTGGACATTTATTTATTTTCTAACCATATCATTACAGAAAACTAGTTATGATATTTTTTGAGTGTGTGTAAAAAAAATTCATCGATATCTTTTATTATGCATAATATGTTCTATACAGAATTATCTTAACCCTTAGAGAGTTATATACCAATAATTATATAAAAAAACTAAATCCATTAACCTCCTCATAAATAATTAATTATTATCCCCTTGAAGGATTCAGTTGATATTAAGGATGATCATTTCAAGGAATAAATTCATCTGAGATAGAACCCAAAGAAACAATAGTATATTAAGAGTTGTATAGTGATTCCTCAATAAAGAAAGAGTTCAATGAATTTTAATTCATTAATTAATTAAATATATTATATATTATATATGAAAATATCTTATCTTTGTTGATCTAAAGAAAAAAATTCT
This sequence comes from Viscum album, assembly GCA_963277665.1. Lineage (NCBI taxonomy): Eukaryota > Viridiplantae > Streptophyta > Magnoliopsida > Santalales > Viscaceae > Viscum > Viscum album. The sequence goes on along the minus strand of OY728129.1, from coordinate 333,995,060 downwards.
ATCTATTTTTGGAGAGTAATGAAAAAAAAATTATATAAAAATATTTTTTTGAACTGACCTACACGCTTTCACTACCCCCTATATCCTTTATCATATACAACAAATATTCCTAAATATAGTAGAATAAAATGAAGCTCAACCAAAAGTTTGTTAAATATAAGAATAAACAAAATGAAATTCATATACATTGAACCATGTGTACCTCATTGTATATCATTATCTTCAACTTATTATTTAGGTTCAAAAGATATCACTAAATAATAAATAAATGGTACTTTTCTTTGAATTTTTACCCTAGTCACCAGAATCACTGAAAAATTAGTAGGACCCCTTCTAGTTTAAAGGGATATTAACACCTCCTCCAAATAAATGATGATAATGAGAGAGAGGGAGAGAGAGTTTAATATTGACACATAATAATCACATCTCATAGCTCAAATGAGTTATATAAAAATATTCTTAAAAATATATCTTAATTTAATATAGTTTATCCAAGAGTTCAAATATATTTCACAACTTTTTTCATTCCAATGTATTGGCCAACACGAAACGATGACCATCACCACTTGTTCTCTAGAGAACATATCCCTTAATATCCCACATCCATGAAAACATATAATAAATTATATAAAACATCACAATAAATTTTGAATCTATCCAATCTCATTTATATATAGTCATTATAAAAACTCTAAAATTTGGAAGAAATACAATATAATGAAATTAATAATTCCACCAAAACATAACTATGTGGAACTATGTGAAACAGGATTTAGTATAATGATAAAAAATTATTTCTTTAATTAAAATAGTTGAAGGATTTATTTAGAGGTGTTTTTGTGTTTTGGGGATGTATGTGAATGTGTTTGGAGGTGTTTTGTAGATGAAATTTAAGATTTATGGAGGTTTTAGGTCGTGTGTGGTCATAAGAATATGTATGTTTTTTCTTAGGGATTATATAGGATGTTATATGGGAGGAAAGTTGAAATTAGTGGTGTAATTCACAATCACTGGGACCATGCATGTTAACTATTCATATTCAATATATATCCCAATTAAGAATACAATGTCCATAAAATTATCTCTAGGACCATGTAGAAAATTCTTGAATTCATATAAAAAGGTGCCAAGAAGTTTTATTTTTTACTTTATTTTTTAATGGTTTTACCCATTTCCACTTCCCACATGGATCTGTTGATATAAGGATGGTTTTGGGGAATTTTTTTTACACATTCATCTATATATTATCTTCCCTCGAATTGTTGGATTTTTTGGTGTCAGTTTAAAGGTGGGACACTTTGAATCTAGTATCTCTTGTGTTATTTTAAATTTTACCATAGTGATACCCTAACTAGAGTGGGTTCAGAGGAAATTTTATTTTTGGGTGTTGATAAATTATTGATTTTAGTTTTAATTACTTGAGGAATCTAGAGAGAATGAGAATTTATAATTTTGTGGCATAATTCCACTTCTTCATTATGTTGAGGTAGGTATCTTCTCATTAAAACAATTATGTAATAAATTTTATTGGTTTATGAGTTATATTTAGAAAAACTATCCTAAAATAATTTGAAATGATTTTCTATTATGGTCAATTATTTGTGAAATGTGGTTTTGGAGTGTGAATTTCAATAGAAATGAAAATAATTTTTATGGGTTCGTGAGTGTTTTCCATAAAAATTTGAATTTAGGAAATTGAGAAATTATTATTTATTTTTGTTTGATGGATTTTATATAGAATTCTTTGTTTGTGTAATAAATTCCTGGTTAATTGGTTATGTTTTCATGGTTATAGCGTACACATGATAAGGTATATCACATTAGGTTAAACGATGAGATTCTAGGGGATTTTGATTTAGTGTGGTGGATTTTCAGTGATATAATGATATGTTTGGTTGGTAATTTCTGAAGTGAGGTGGCATGGGTATAGAGATACCTCAGGGTTGAAGTGGATAAAATAGGGTTAATTATTTCACCTAGAGATAGATAAATGGGTTTTGTCATGTTTTTTGGTAGTTTTATGAAAAACACATTATGTAGTTGTCATTTATGTGTTTTATTGACTATTTGAAATGGTATACATTGGGGTTTTTTTTAATAAAACATAAATTAAATACTTGATTTTAATATTAATGGGGTGCATGAAACTTCATTAGGGGTAATCCTGAACGGTTTTTATACTCACCCATTACATGGTTATCTTAGTTCATATACAGATTATGTTTGGATTGCATTTCAGGTTTCAAGTATAATTGCTTCCTCAAATTGAATGGAGTGGTATAGGTTATCTAGGGGTAAATGGTGGTTGTAGTGTCATTGGGTTAATATTGTGTCATTGTTATAATTATTAAATTGGTACCGTGGGAGTTTATTTGTAATTTTTTAATGCCACCACCAATCCTTTTTTTCCTAAAAACCCGCCTTTTTAGTGTTAGTGGGAAACCCTAAACTAGTAACTAAAGTAAAAAACCATGATATAATTTCAAACATACCCATATTTCATAACATACAAACAAAAAATCAAATTCAAAAAAATGGGAAGACCGAGAAGGACATAATCAAGACCCACACCTCTCACATATTGGTACCACATCACTAAATACACCAACTAAAACTGTCACATGTCCTCGACTACACCATCTCCACTGAGAGAATATAAACCACACCGATAATTGAATAGATGAAACCCTTAAGCGTTCAAAATTTATTTTCACCCTTTAATAAAAAAATCATGATGAATCATTGGATCATTTTCTATGTAAAGAGATTGGACCATTTCTAATTTCAGATAGAAGGTCTGAAACCCATACATGCGATGACCACTATATATGTCTCCTAAATGGATCACACTGAAATAAAGCTAACATAAAATCCATATTCAAGGGCTAAACATAAATCAATAAGGAAATAGGGCCACTGATCTCGAGTTTGGGGGAGAAACCCTATATGGCGGAACTCTTTGAGATCACCTTGAGTGAACAACAACATCTTAACACTTCATATTATATTATTTCATTCATTTTTATATATTTTCATGATAAAAACATATCAAATGTATTTTAGTTGATGGATTTTTAAAATTCATTTAAAAAAGATATAGTTTATCTTTGTATAGGGATGTAGTGGGCATGTGCCTGATTGATTAACTATCCCCCAAAACTTGTGATAGTTATATCTTTTATTATTATTATTGAGTTTTTAGTGGTAAAGGGATGACACTAAGGACTATAGAAAATTTAAACATGTATTAGGGTTATATTTTAGAGGTTGTCCTAGGTGTATATGTTATAAATTAAAAGCCTTTATAGAAATGAAAAGTTTATGAATTATCAAATATTAAATTTTAATCAAAGAATGGACTTCAGTAAAATGTCACTACTACTCAAGATATAAAGTGGATCAGTGTTATTTCTATAAAAACCATTCATAACTATATATAAACATGTCCATCATAAAATTTGTCTCTATACATCATATGCAAACATATATAAACCCTTTTCTTCATAAATTAAGTGACCAGTAGAAAGAAAATATAAAAATATAGATTATACAAACTTATGCATTCTAGATTCTCTAAAATTGACTTACTAGATTGAATGAAGACATCACATGTAATTCATCCAAGTGTTTGAGAAAATCATGTGTCACTTAATTATGAATGGTCATGAATTTCCTTATTTTAATTCAATAAATGGTATTGATAATATACTTATCACAAAATATGAAAAAACATATTTTGATTCAGTCCAACTAATGATATGATCAACAAAATACCCAAATACCCCTACTCAACTTAGCCTAATGGATGGAATAAGAAATATATCGAAGGTTGAAGTTTTATATACAATGTAACTTTCTAATATTAGGTAATAGGGATTCATATGAATCTCACACCCCAAATTGTATTGGTGATCATATGAAATTCTATATGGTATAATTTATCAAGTCAGTCCGAATAATGTCACAACTTAGTATCTCATGTGTATACACTATATCATATATTATAATCTGCTCACACTAACCTTAATATTTCATCCCAACACATAATACTCTATGATAATCATATATAATGAAAAATATTTATGTTACACTTTTAGAATTTTTTTTCATTCTTCTTTTCATGTAAAATACAAATCAAACATAAATGAAGGATACATAGATATTTATTATATTTTATAATCAAGATAAATTTATATTTACAAAAAAAATGAATCTAGTATCCCAAATATCTAATACCAAAATTCCATACATCACTCTCATTATTTTTATTTCATTATTTGTTTTGTTATAGGACCTTATGCATTCACTTTAGTAGCCACCCAATAATTCTTTACATTATCCGTCTACATGATTTATCAATTGAGATTGAATTTACAGGTAATATGTTTTATACTTTCGTGATATAAATAATAATTGGACCAAGAAACCTCTATATTATTTTTATGATAAATATCAGGTTCTCTAAAAAATCTAGGAGACACCACAAGTTCAGTGATAAACATTTTGGTCTAAATTACTTCCTTCACAAAATAAAATGTAGGGTAGTACACTACATAAATTTTTGAGTTTTCAAAGATGTTTTATTAAGATATTTTATAAGTTAAAACTATATCATTAATAAAAAAATATGAAAATAAATTGAGATTTTGAGTCATCCTTATAAATTAAGAAGGCATTATTAGTGTGTCCTTATAAAATGAGTTATTCCTCACATAAATGTTTTTAAAAAATACTTATTTATTTTGAACTAATTAAGGATGTTATTCACTATAATATAGTGTATATGACCAGGATTGGATTGGTATTTAATATTAATTATAAAATATTATGAGGTATAAAGTTGATTATAAAACATGATATACTTCCTAGTTGTAATTATCTAAAAATAGGGAATCCCATGAATGCATTTTCTTTTTAACACCTTAGAAGGAAGTTGTGTCTTCAAAAGGCTTACACCGTGAAACACTCATAATGAAATTTTATTTTCCATTCCAAACCAGTTTTTGATTTTATTAATATATTTATTATTCGAATAAACCTTTTTTCCATATTTATAGATCTTCATACCTAGTATGTTAGCTGTTACACCGATTTATTTCTTTAAGAATCGTTTTCTAACCATCCCTTTATAGAATTTCAATTTGGCATATGATTTTATATAATTCATAGTTTATCAATATAAAACACAAACAATTAAAAAACATTCACACTAAATTTCCCCTCTATATAAGAATCATCCTTATTCTTGATGATACTGAAATCCTCCATTGCACCATAAAATCTGATATCCCAAATTTGAGAATTTTTTTCAAATATATGAATGAATCATTACAATTTTAATATCTTAAAAGATTCATTTAGAAATTTTAAACTGTAAATATTTACCAAATATGCATCTTTGACTGCATTCTCTTAATGTAAATTTCAATTTATATCAAGTTTATATATTACATAATCATAATTATGTGTAATGGAAAGAAATATCCAAATGGAATTTATCATTGCTAATACTGAAAATGTCTCTCTGTAGTCAACACCATGAAATTTTTTATACCATTTTCTATCTATTAATCTTTATAGGTAAAAAATTTACCATACATGTCAATAAAATAAGCAAATTTATAGAAATTTTTCATAATAAAATAAATCATTTGAATGAGATGTGAGAATGTAATGGAAAAATTAAAGAATGTTATAAGGGATATATTTCTATTAAATAACCATTATAATAATATATATTAGTATTTATAAGTGATCATTAGTAATATAAATTCTATATAAAATTCTAAAGAAGTGTATGTAAATAAGGGTATTGTTATAGTAAAATTTATATATAATAGAGAAACCATGGCCTTGAATAGTAGTAATATTCCATGTGATGTACTAAATTTATATCTTATGAGGCAGGTTGCATCATTAGTGATTTCTATAGACCATGTCCAATTTTAAATCCATTATGTGAAGTTTATATGAAATTTCCTAAAACATTAGTTCAACCCATTAAAGATCACTATGTGGTCTATATTGGTTAAAAAACTATAGGGATGCAACACCATTTGTTATCTCACCCTTCAGGAATGTGATGGAGGGTAATATAAGGTTATTTATATTGGATTTTGTGTAGTATTATGTTTAATTAATTTTTTTAATTAAATATATTTCACATGAAAGTTGATTCATAGTGTGATGCATTTTTTAAAATAACATGTTCAGAATTTAAAATTCATATATTGTAAATAAAATTTGGTGTTAAGTTGTTACAATTATGAAATGATAATATTTTATAATTTCTGGAAATATTTTAATTTTGGATCAAATAAATAAATACAATATACATATATTGTATGTTATATTGGTAGATTACGATGTAATAATCACTATTATCATTTATATGTTTTAAAATATATTTTATTATTTAAAATATCTGTTTATAAATATTATAATCAAATTATCAACTAAAATGTAACTAATAAATCATAAAAAATAATATAATATTTTTAAAAACAATTTAATAATAACTATAAATAGATATATTAATACCAATAATTTATTTTAATTTGGGATTTCTAAAAGAAATAAATATATATTATTAAATAAAATAAAATTGTATATAATTAAAAACAATGGTTAGAAAACCATGTGAGTGTTTTTAAATTATACATATTTTATAACTAAGATTCAATTTGTTAATCTGAATATTATAAAATCACTATCTAATTTTTGATCTATATTGTACAATCTCCAAATAATTATCATCTCTCCAAATCACTAAAGCATGTCTCTCCATAAGTAATATCTCTTAAGTCAATATTCAAGTGGATCTTAAGTATTTTTAGAGATATTTATTATTTTTTATGAATTAATAAATAAGATATGATTTACCTCACTTTCACTTTATTTTCACATAGATTTTCTTTATAAGAATCCCTTCAAATTTTAATATTTTTTTATAGTGACTTTATATCCATGTTAGTAAATTTAATTTCATTAACCATTCATAGTTTTTCCTTAATTAGGCTTAAACCCTTTTAGTATAAATCTATATGTTGTAATTATATATATGGTGTTTTTGATATGAAATTTATTATAGGTGATAACTATATAGTTAGGTTATGACTTATCTTTCTCAAATTTCACTAGTACCCCACAAGAACAATCCTTGAATTACAAAATGTCAAAAAAAATTATTATTTTACTTAATACTAGATGTTCTATATTAAATAGTTTTCTAGGAAAAATTTTAATCAAATATATAGGTAATATTCTCCCAATTTTACTGAAAATTTATTCACTGCATTCCTATTAATTTTTATTGTGATCCCTTGAAATTTGGTATCCATTCACAATGATAACTTTTCATCCATTGGATTTTACATAAATATATTATTCATAACCTTATTGATAAACATTTAATAAGAACTATTTCAACCATGAGATTATCTCCCTCTATGTTTTTTATCATCAATAATAGTTATTTAATAAGGGGAGATGTAATTCATTTGATACCATCCAGTGATTGGATATTTTCATAAAGTTACACTCAATTCCCTTCCCCATGGGTCTCCAATTATTCTTTTCCCATGTAATTAATGATTTATGATATGAACTCATTTGTGAAAGTTTATTTCAAGCATTTATTTATGTTTAAACTTGTTTTGTGATTGGTGGGAAAAAATTATATAACATCCTAATACATTTAGTAATGATTAATCTCTATAAATTTTACGAAGTCACAAAAATTTACCCTTGACTATACAATAACTTGGTGATGAGCCTTGGTAATATGTTTATGACAGCATGGTGATGAGATTTGATTTTATATTTTTTCCATTCAAATTTATGGATTTCTTATATTACTTGATGATTCATTCATGACATATATCACATGATAATTACATTATTATTCTTATATTTTCATTACTATAGATGCTATCTATGTTTATGATTATGTTACGATATTAATAATTATGTATTTTTAATTTTAATATATTATAAAATTATGGAACCCTTAGTGTGTTTTTTGAAGGTCACCCTTTCTTCTTTTATGAAATTATAATGTTATTTTATTTTTTGCATGTATTATGTAACTAGTTTATAATGAAACATGACTTATGATTATTAGAATCAAATATCTATAAAATTTTGATTAATAATATATATTTATAGAACCTAATACAAATATTTGGGTATTCGAATTTCATATACTATATATTTTGTGAAAGTAATTTGTGTGTATGTGATAACACTGACTCTAGTAACCCCAAGCTTGTGGTCACTTCTTTACATTGGAATAAATACAGGGGTTCACAACACCAATGATTGACTGATTTAGTAGTATTGGATAACCATATACATACATGATACTCATTTTTCATTTTGAATAGAATGAAAAACATAATAATGGAAAGCATATGGAATCCTTGAACTCAATAAAATAATTATTCTTCATATACTGGGAAAGGAAAAAATGAGGGTGAGATAAAATTCTTGGTAATGGTTACATATAATAGAATATATTCTGAATAAATAATTCAAAATCAATATGGAAAGGTTAATAAATTAACACACATGTTATTTAATCAATAACATAAATATCATTATTTTAGAAGGAATAGTCAATATTGAAAGGAAAATCACTAAGATTGCATTCCATTTAAAAAATATCTTGAGAAAAAAATGCATACATGGATAATATTATTGAAATAATTTCATGGATAATAATAACTAATTTATCAAAAAATAAATTATTCTTATACTCATAGAGAATGATATCTATATCGTCGAGACCTTGTGCTAGGCCAGCTTACAACTATGGGTGAAAACCCATTTAATGAAAGATTACTCAGTTGTCTCATTAGACCTGTTGATACATCAATGGGCTTTAAAATTTTAAACCCGACCTATCTCTACAATTCTAATTCATTTCTTATATATCAAATAGTCAATTTAATTCATTAAAAAAACACCTTATCAGTAAATATCTGTAATGACTAAAGAATATAGATTTTACAATATTTACCCACATAATCAAATAACATTCAAAATAAAACACCACATGTAAAAATGGTATATGTTTTAGGAAATAATAATATCCATGATATTAATAATATTAATATTTCATGTCAATATAATGTTGAAATATCACAAGTAAGTTAATGTTTCATTATAATGTTAATGAAAGAAAAATTAATCAAGAACGTGAATGTTAATACATTCTCTGGTCAAACTGATCATAAACTATATAGAGAAATAATACATATTATATAACTATAACATATACCTAGTTGATTATAATTAAAATAATGGATTTTTTCTTTTATTATAATAAATATCATAATAAGACCATTAAAATATTATTGATAAAAATACTTATTTCACTTTCAAAATCATTTTTAAAAAAATGAAATTTGAAGAATATCAGGGAAATATTCTTCTTTGAAAATAAACTTATAATCCTGTAAATTATTCTTCAAAAAAATTATTATTCATGATGGTGGTAATATTTCATTCTTGATGAGTATATTAAAAAAATGTTTCCTTTTATATTTTATTTGTAAAAAGTCAAAAGGTACCTTATTTAAAAATTGTAAAGAATATTCCTTTTAAATTGTTTTGTAAAAAGTAAAAAATAGGTAAAAATGTATTTACTAAATCATTGAAGAATATTAAAAATATTTTTAAAAAATTTTATGCATATAAAAGAAAAATAATTTTTGATCGAAAAGAGAAATAAACTTCCTTTTCAAAAAAAAATATTTTCTCAATAATTTTAAGTCACAAAGAGAAGAAAATAATACTATTACTTGTGAAATTAATGAATAAATATAGTATAATAAAATTAATATGGTTTATTAGAAAATTATAAAATAATTTACTTTAATTTAAATCCAAGCATAAAAAATCTTGATTAAAATGAGATTGAAGCATAAACCCATACCAATTTGGAAACTTCTCAATCACAACCTCGATAAAAGAAATAACTATAAATAAAACATTAAATGTAATTAATATAAATATATTAATGATATCACAAATTAAAGTGTTAGAAGATGCACCTCATAAAAATAAATAGATTCACAATACCCAATTTTTCTGAACAAAGAGGAAATTGATACGAAATCTCTTACAAAGATCATACACTCAAATTAAGGATTAATAAAGGAATATATTATGTGAATTAAATTTAAATCCATATAATTTTTTTAATAAAACAAAAAATAATAAGAAAAAAATTACACATAGAATCTTATATTATCAAATATAATGAATATGTAATGTAACCCAATAAAAATAAATTGAGATATTAAATTCCTTACCACTTGGTAACATTCAAGAAAAATATCATTGGATAAAATAATTCAAATTAAAACATAAAATTACATTATATATTAAGTATACATGATATTAAATGTAAAAGGGAAAATATATTAAATATATAAAATAAACTAGTGGCTTCATATCAAAATATGCCTCAATGAAGGGAAATTGAGACAGTGTTCCTATTTCTGTCTTCCCTTTAGTTTAGCATGACTTAAACTTATATATAATCATTATAAACATGTTACTAATTTATAAGAGAATCATAATCATATTTATAATATCATACATGGTCTTATTATAACATATTATCAGTTTTTGAATAAAAATATTTTATTATTACAATTTTTTAGGGTGTTAATTCCGTTGTTTTCCCATGCGTGTTTTACCGTAGAATTTTTTATTGTTCTGAATCATGTATAGATAAATCATATAAAAAATTATAATAATGTTATAAATATCAATTTTATTATGTATATACCTTTTTATAGCCACTCTTCATGTTTGGACATACAAAATGAATCACATCGCTTCATCGAGATGTTTGTCATACGTACACACGAGCAAGGATATCATTTCCTTAATGGGTGAAAGGGTTACAAATTTGATGGTATATTTATTTTATGAGATTAATATACAATCATATTTATTAGTTATATCCATTATTTATATCATATTTTTAATACATATGAGTTTTGGAATGAAAAAAAATACATCAGTTTGTGAGGCAGTAGTCCTATATACAATCGTGTGACAGATTTGTTTCCCATTTGATGGAGAAGAAGATGAAAAAATATTGTTACATAAAAATAATAACATCTAACTATATGTAATATATTGGTGTTATTATATGGGAATTGTTATCACAAAATTTAAGGTGGTAAAAGAAGAATTAAAAAAAAAATACTTAATGAAGACAATTACCTTCGCTAAGAAAACCCTCTTTTGGATATCTTATTGAAGACCATAGGGTTGGTCTTCTGGGGAGAAAAAAACACTATAATGTGGCTAAAGATGTTGGGGGATATTTTAAAAGTTTTATAGAGTTATATTTCTTAATATGTGTAAATAATGTATTGTATTAGGTCCCCTTTTATAAGTGGGGGATGAGATATTCTTGTAAAATACTTGAAAGTATCCCAAAAGAATACAAAATGATAAAGTCATTACAATTAAAAATTATTCCAAATGACCTTATATTAATTTTTTGGATTTAATAAGGTCTGAATATGATTTTAAAATAGGATTTTAAGAATTTTTATTGGAAAAATTACTCATATATTTAGTAAACCAGTTTTAACCTTAACCAATGTAATTAATCTTTACTTTTTTACTATTCATTATGACTAAAAATTAATTTAATATTATTAAATAGTAAGATTTATTGTGATTATAAATATTCAACACATTTTACAAAATTCCATTCACATAATTTTAAAATTTAAACTTAAAAATAAACCCATATATAATGTTTAAAAATGGTTTTTCAAAAAATATTTTTTTCAAACATAAGACGAGTTTACATTAACAACATGACTAGTGATAATAATTTCATGGATTTAAATTAATATATATATATATATATAATAAACATCATTTAAAATTTAATTATTTAAGGTAATTTTAATTAATTAAAATGGAGGAACATTGTGCACTTAAAGACTGTTTTCCCAAAAATTCATTTGTATACCTAAAATAAACTTATACAAAAAAATGATTATAGATATGGTTAAAATATAATTATTTATATTAATATAAATATATAATAATTATTTAAATTTTACATTAAATTCAAAAAATAATGATACATTTAAATTGCTTTATTTGTTGAATATAAATAATAGTTTTACAAAAAGAGGTATTTTTTCACTATTCACTCAAAAATCACTCTTTTTAGAAAAATATTAAAAATTAACACAAAAAAATTAGATGATGATATTAAAAAATTTATTTTTTATATAAAATAAAATTTAAATATATTTTATAAATTAAATGTAATTACTATACATAATATGAAATATAAAATAATTTTTAAAGAAATTGTATTTTGAAGTGTAAAATGATTTTTATTGAGAAATAAGTTCTTATTTTTAGATACATTATATAAATAATTATAAATAATTTCATAATGTGGTTAAAAGTTATTATTACTATCAGGTTAATAGTTAGGTTATAAGGATTTCATTAAATAATAATATTCTTATAGTTTATCAGAGTTTGCTTAAAACACAGTGTTGTGTGTTGTGTATGGTATTGAACACAATGATATAAATTTAAAATATATGGGTGTTGCATTTTATCCTCCTTCAATAAGTTCCATAATCGTAATATGGACTTTTCCTCATAAATCAATGGGTTAAAATTTGGAAATTCCATTCTGGAAAACCCACATAAAAGGGTTAAATTTTATTCTCTCGGTAAGAGATAAAGGGAAGTATAAAAGTATTTCAGAATAACACATATCAAGGATTCATAATAGGAAGAAATTTTAGTGACATGGTATAATGGAATAAATAATTAAGGAGGGTGATAGATATCATTGATCATAATAAATTTAATGATCACTAGAAGGTATAAACCACATTACCATAAAATGATATATGTTGAAAAAGACCATGGATTCATCATAAATGATGGTAAATGTATAAAATGTTTATTTCAAGATCATTTTACTAAAGTTGAAATATTATTGTTTTTATAAATATATAGAACACTATTCAATATTCATACTTGATATATTTTTATTACATAAGAAAAAATTTATCCTTTTGTTGTTATTTGATAAATTTTCACTTCATTTATTACTCCACAAAATGAATATAAAAGCTAGATTTTTTTTATCGAGGAACCAAAATTAACTTTTAATGGATCATATGATCCATAAAAGAGTGAAAGGTATTTTCTTTTATTACATAATATTTTCCAAAACAAAAAATGGTTAGTATAAGTTATCAAACATAAAACATTAATCCTTAAATGCTTAATAATAATTCCCAAAATTCATCTTCATACATTCCACAAGTATCTATTAGTAAAAATTTTCTGTAAAAATAAATCCACACTAACTAGTACATCATATAGTTAAGTGGTATGTGTCTCACCTGTATCTCCCTTTAATTGTGGGTTCATGTCCCATGGACATGCCAGATGCCATAGGTTATTGCCCAATATGTGGGGTTTCCTTCTTCTAAAAACATATTTGTGTTACTTTTAATCAAAATTAAAAAAATGATGGACATCCTCAAAAAAACATTAATCAAAAAATTACTTTTTAACCACCTGTTTTTTCTATATAACTTGTTTTTTCCACAAAATCAATTATTCTTAATTGAACATTATGATGTTAACAAAAATTATCATATTAATTCTAAATTTTTTCAATACCTTTAAACATATGAAGATAAAATTATTACTCTAATAATAACTCATGTTGAACCTAAGGGTTTTATATACCTCAACCCAAATAAACATCTTCCAAAATAACATTAATCGCATGGAAATCTCATCACATAAAATCTAAAAAGTGATGTATAATACATTTAACATGTGAATAATCATAAAATCATAACGGTATACATAACTATTTTTTTAATATTAGATGGTGACTTATGTGCTTCCAAAACAAATTAACACAAGCCATTGATATTACATTATTCTTATAACCAGAATACCATTGATAAAAATACTTTTACAACATGATTCATATATCCCAATACAAAAATACTTCAACACTTTAACTTCAACATATGTCCTTACATAGTCTAAGAGTTAATATTAAAAAGTGGGCATTGAATCTGATAATACATAGGTTCCCCACATTCAAGATAATAAACTATAAATGGATCCTTATGATGATATTTATTTCTCTCCATTGAACTCCTCACTTTTCCCTAACAATTTATTATTCTATTCTCTTTATTTTCCATAAATAAAAAATTTCATTATTCCTTTGAGAAATTATCTTTGGTGTCCCTTTCCATATTTCTAACATGAAGAAAATTTCATCTTCTTTCCTCTATGGTCTCTACAACTCGAGCTCTTCATAGACATCATCTTTCTATTCTTTGGTGATTCTGATAATGGGTTAAGGTATACATTGTTAATCATATTTCAAGATAACTAATTATGAATATTCAGAATATATTTCACTCCATTAATCAACCCATTTGGATTCACATAATCACTATATTTTCTATTATATTCAATGTTATCACGATTCCTTCAGGTTCAATCCATTGACTAAAATGAGAAATCACAGTGTGAGAAACAATAATCATAATGGAAATCCATATTATCATTTATTTAATATCTAAATCATGACACGTTATTTTCAATCCAATATATATTAGGTTTAACCTATACTAGACATTTTTACCATCTATTCAAATACTTATTTCTGGTTCATAAGGAAAATGTGAATTAACCCATGAATATCCCATGGAATTGTCAAACTAGGGTCTAGTAAAGTTTGTTTTTATGGGAAAGGTAAAGACCAAGTTACTTCTAAATGTTACCTTTTAATAATTATTACCCTTATGTATAATTTATATATAATAATTTCCAATTTTAATATCCATATAGGGATACAGTTCTAAGAAAAATCATATATTATCTACCTTAAATGAATTATGATATTATTCCAAAAAGTGTTCATATCTTGAAAGTCTATCATATGGTTATGTTCTTAATCTATGTATTACTTAATCTAGTCCCAAATATTTGTACCATAATTACTGTAATGAAATCTATAACAATCCTGACTCCGGTAACCTAGATGTTGTGGTCACTTTTTTTACATCGACATATATATAAGGGTTCACAACCCCAAGGATCAATCATTTTAGTAGTCATATAGAACCATGTATATATATTATACCTATTTTACATTAAAAATAGAATAAAAACATAATAATGGAAAATATTCAGCATCCTTAAACTCATTCAATGAATTCTTATTTATATCATAGGGAAAGGGTAGGCTCAGATGATCAGAAAGGGATGTGTAAAATGGATGATATTGTGATTAGATAAGGAATAATCAATATTATATGGTAAATAAATAAACATTATTTCTATTTAATAAATAACATGACTATCATGATTTGATAAGGCATTATCAATATGGAAATGTAAATAACTAAAAAACATTCTATTTAATCAATAACCTCAGAAAAATGCATCCCTGGATAATATTAGTGAAATAATATCATGGAAAATAATAACAGGATTCTAGATAAAGGAAAGGATTAATATTTTATTCCATGATCTCATACAGCATGATATTTATATTTTCAAGACCTTATGCTAATATAATTAAAAAAAATTGGGTAATAACAAATTTAATGTCGGCTTACAGATTTGACTCATTAGACCTCTCATGGCATCAAGGGGATATATAATTCCATGTCCAACCCATATATTTATTTTCAATTTATTACATATATATTGACTGAACTATTTAATTCATGAACAATAATACTTATTTAAAAGTGTTTATTGAGTTTAGATTATGGGTTTTATAATATTTTTTCAGCAAACCAAATAAATTTTAAAACAAAAA
The DNA here is from genome assembly GCA_963277665.1 of Viscum album. Taxonomy (NCBI): domain Eukaryota; kingdom Viridiplantae; phylum Streptophyta; class Magnoliopsida; order Santalales; family Viscaceae; genus Viscum; species Viscum album. The sequence goes on along the minus strand of OY728129.1, from coordinate 333,979,183 downwards.
ACCATACATAAAAACGATATAAGGTTTAGAAAAAAACCATTTCCATGATAAAAATAATATAGATAATTAAGAGAAACATAATGATCAAGGATTATAAAAAATTAATTTTATCAAGAGAAAGTTAGTGATTACAGAATTCATTAAGAAAGTAAGTGTCAAAACATTCAATGATAAAACTGATCATAAACCGTCCATAGAAAGAATAATTTTTGTATCATTAAAATATATCACCAGTGGAGTATAATTAAAATAAATACTTTTTCAGAGGATATAAATACCGTATTAATATCATCATTACATTATTGAGGAAAATATCATTTTCACATTCAAAATTATTTTAAAAATATTTAAAAAATAATAGGGAAAAAATTCATTGAATAGAATCATTTTATAATTGTAAATTAATATTCAAAAATATAATTTTACATAATATTAGTAATATTCCATTCATGCTGACTACGTTAAAACAAATATTTCTTTCCCATTTTTTTGTAAAAATTCAGGAAGTACCATTTTCAAAAATAGACAATATTCTTTTAAAAAAATGTGTAAAAAGTCAAAAATGGGTTCAAATTTATTTAATAGGTCATTATAGACTATGAAAAGTAGTTTTTAAAATTTTTAAGTAAAATATGGATATGGAAGAAAAATAATTTTCATCCAAAATGTGAAATAAATATTTCTTTTAAGAAAAACATTTTATAAAAAAATTTATATACAAAATAGATGAAAATGGAACTATTATTCCAAAATTTCATGCATAACCATTGGATAAAAAACTAAATGGTTTTATTATATAAATATAAAATAATTTCACTCAATATAAATTCAATCATAAATAATCCTGATTAACATAATATTGAAGAATACGCTCTTACCGCTTTGGTAACATTTGAATCATAACCCCCAGGGAAAAAATTATTTCAAATTAAAAAACAAAAAACATGAATATTAACATATTAGCGATATCACATATTAATTTTTAATTAGATAAAACTCATAAAAATAAATAGTTTCATAATACCAAATATGTCTCAATGGAGAAGAAATTCAGATGAAATCTCTTACAAAGATAATTCAATTGAAGTGAGGATTAATCAATGAATTGAATATCTGTATAAAATTTTAATCCGCATAAAACATGTTTAAATAAAATATAAAATAATAAAAATATATTACGCACATAATATTATATTATCAAATACAATGAAGTTGTAATATAACCCAATGAAATGAAAATAAATTATAAAATTCCATACAACTTCGTAACTTTTAAAGAAAATGCCCTTGGGTAAAATATTAAAATTTAAACATAAAAAACCATGAAATATTAATTATTAATGATATTAAATAAAAAGTAGGTATTATATACACCATAAAAAATAAATTAGGTGCATGACATTAAAATATGCCTCAATGAAGTGAAATTGAGATGAGATTCCTTACCCCACACTTCCCTTCAGTTGAACATGCTTCAACATAATGTGTAATGGTTTTAGAAAATTTATTAATTTATAATATAACCATATTATTATTTATAATATCATATATTATATTCTTATAATATATTTTCACTCATTATTTAATAATATTTTATTGTTACTATTGTTTTGGGTGTCAATTGTCTTATTTTCCCATCCATGTTTTGTCGTGGAAGTTCTGGTTCCTGTGAATCAGATATGATATATCATATAAATAATTAATATACTGTCAAAAATATCAATTTTATTTATTATAATCCTTTTCACAACTATTATTGAATGTATTACATGAAAAATTAACTGCATTGCTTTGTGGAGAGTGTAGATCATACGTACACATGGGCGACTATATAATTCCACCAATGGGTGAAAGAGAAAAGAATTGGATGGTATATTAATTTTATAAGATTAATATAACTCCATATGTATCATATATATTCATTATATTAATCATTATTAATATCCCCATGATTCACTTATGGAAAACAAATTACATCGGTTCATAAGGTGGTAGTTCTCTATACAAATGATCGATTGATTTGTTTCCCAGTTGATGGAGAAGGATATAGATAAATATTATTATATAAAAATAATAAAATATAATTATATAGAATATAAAGGTGTTATTATATTTTAATTTTTAGGAAATAATTTAATGTCGTAAAATAATAAGTAAAAAATGAAGAGCTTAGTGAATACAATTACCTTCCCTTAGAAAAACCTCATTTGGATCTCTTATTAAGTATGCTAGGGTTGGTATATTGTGAATAAAAACACATTTATAATGTATATAAGGTTTTTGGGGAGGTTTTCAATGATATAAATGGAGCAATATGTTTAAATAACTGAGGGGATGAGGTTTTATGTTATAATTCAGGGAGTTTGCCTTCTTAGAACTACTTGGAAATTTCACAAAAGAATGAGAAATTATAAATCCATTTTCAAGAAAATTGATTTCTAATGAACATAGATTAAAATTTTGGATATTATAAGATCTAAATATGGACATAAAATATGATTTTGAGTATTTTAATAGGATGAATTACACATATCATTTGGTTTAACCCCTGGTAAACTCGTTTTAACATTAACTTAGGTAATTAATTTTTATTTTTTTATCAATTTATTAGGACAAAAAAATAATTTGAACTTATTAAAAAATATTAATTATAATAATTCAAAATTTATGACCCATTATATAAAATTCAATTCCCATAATTAAAAGAAATTAATTAAAGAAAACACTTAAATATTGTTAAAAACAGTTTTCAAGAAATATGTTTTTCAAGCATAAGACTATCTTACATTAACTATATGGATAGTTATCATCATTACTTGGATCTGAATTAATATATTTATGTTTATAATATATAAATTTTATTTAAATATTTAATTTTTATTGGATATTTTAATTAACTAAAATGGATGAACATATGCACTTAAAAATAGTTTTTATAAAAATGGGGTTTTAATGCTAAAAGAAACATATAATAAAAATCATCTATAAAGATGAATAAAATTTAATTAATTATACTAAATATATATAAATAATACTTATTTGAATTTGAAATAAAATTAAAAATATCAATTATATTTCAAATTACATAATCTATTGAAAAGAAATGACAGTTTTACAAAAAGAGGTATTTTTCATTATTCACTGAAAAAATCACTCTTTTTTGAAATATCATAAAATTAAATCCTAAGATAATTGTGATAATATAATTTGAAAAAAATTATTTCTTTTATAAAATAAAATTTATAAATGTGTCAGAAATTAATTTTAATTAATTAACATATTATAAAAAATAAAACTATTTTGAAGAAAATGTATTTTTGAAGCATAATATTATTTTATTAATAATTATGTACTTATTTAAAAATAAATTAAATAAAAAAATTATACATATTTTAATAATTGGATTAAAATTTTTCATTCCCACCAAGTTACTAGATTGGTTATAATGAATGTATTAAATAATAGAATTTAATAGTATATCAGGGTATGCTTAAAACTCAGTGTTCTATATCGTATACCCTATCGAACACAATTTTATTCCTTTAATATATCTAGGTGTTATATTGTAACATAATTATACTCAAATACATTAAAATTTATATTTTAATTGGAGGAGGATTCTCTTGGATTTCTTAGTAAGAAACAATGTGTTTGCAAAGGTTTCCTCAAAGTATAGACAATGAATATCAAATAAAAGAAGAATGGCCTCCCTAAAACTACTGGAATCCCGACTTTTCCCAACACTTGTATTCCAACAGTTCAAAAGAATCGTTGGTATAGGTGTTCTTTACCAATGGTGTGAATAAACCGTTGGAAAAGATGTGTAGGAATTGAGTTTTCCCAACGGTTTTCTGAAACCGTTGGGAAAGATGGCTAGAAATTGAGTTTCTACAACAATTTTATGAAACTGTTGGGAAAGATGAAGTTTTCCCAACAGTTTTTAACAACCGTTGGGAAAATTTGCCCCCAAATTCGACAAAGAAGGTGACCCCCACCCCGATTCCAGAGGCAGACCCCGACAGAATCAAACCCCGATTCCAAAAGCCATTCCAGAAGCACTGCCTGTCTCCAAGAATCCCTTGAGAAGATGCAACTCGAGAAGCACTACCCCACTCGAGAAGCATTGTCCGATTTCCAGAAACCCCCACATAACATCAGATAAATGTTTTCCCCCAATTACTAGAAGGCGGCAGTGAACCCTAACCTGAGTTCTTCCATCCAATCGGTTGCAACTCCCCCATCCAGGTAAGACTCTTTCAACCACTCATTTGTAGTGTTGGTTTTTAATGTATTTTATTTTATTATGGATTTATAGTTATTATGTATTGGGTTCCTTTGGTCATGAATTTCGGGTGAGTTATTCTTAAGTTATTCCTAAAGATCATTATATTCATAAAGTGTGTCTAATTTTTTGTAGGTTTTGGTTATGTTTTTATAATGCCAACATTCGATTTTTTTAATAATGAAACCTATTTATATTTTAATGATATAAATGAGTGGATTTTAAATATATGTTTATAAAATTGGTAAAAAAATTTCTAAGTGGTTTATTTGGAACTGTACAAAGACATATCCCATTTTTATTGTATTCTAAAATCTCATTAAACATATTTATACTTAGTGAATCCTTTAAAAGTTTGGATCAATTTTTGAGCATTACCACTAATATCCCATAGCTTAATACCATTTTTAGATTGTGGAAATGTTATTATATTTTTTAATGAGTTCACTTCTTCCTTCATTAATGTCATCCAAGGATGTCTTAGAAATCTAATAGTCACTTGAATGTTTTTCCTTGCATAAATTGTGTAATTAATTCCTGGAATAATTACTTCCATATTTTTTTCATTGAAAGAAATGACACCCAGTGAAGAGAGGCAGCGGAAAAAGATTACAGAAAATAATCGTCGCATGACAGCGATGGGCATATCTCCACTCATCCCTATTGTGAGTATTTTATTTCAAATATATATATTTCAATGACTTATAATATCATGTGTTTACTTTTTTGTTAATCCTTTTTTTTTCAGGATCCACCCCCTAGAAAAGGGATATCCGACAAGGAGCCTGATGTTGCTCCCAGTACAGAGGCTGGTGGTAGGAGGGGGGTGGTGTCAGAGTTAGACGACCATATGGTGGTCTCTGTACTTAGGTAGGTGGTACGAGGGTCGTGGTGAGAGAGTTAGACGATACACTGGTCATACCAGATTGGATAATTCCCCTACCACAGACGTATCTTCAATGCCCCATTTTGATCCTGGTGTGGCTTTAGGGACATATGAGATATTTAGGCCTCTGATGTTTACACTAACAGTTGGCCAGATGTATATGCCATCATCTTTTGGTTCTGGTTCATTATCTTTGGGCTATTATATTCCACCTTCTTCGACTCCTGTTCAGACACCATATTTGGTTGAGGAGAGTACACTGATGAACACTCCACCTATAAAGGATATTCCTTCGGCTTCTGTACATCCAGTGGCTCCCATTGATCCGACTACCACAAGTATATTTATATAATTCTAACAAATTGTTTTACCAAATTTTTTTATTATAACTTGTACTGATATTTTTTTCATTATTAACAGATTCATTTACTGATAGGAGGTGGGGGAGGGGGCGTACTCGCTTGCGTGCGGTATGGAACCTCTAGACGCAGTTGATGGTTGAATATAATGATGATAGACATATGATTGATATATCTGGACAAGAATGTTGGAGTTTTTTGGCGACGCTAGCCAAATACTTCGACATCATTTCGGTCAGCTCTCTATCTTGGAGACATCTACCACATGAAGTCAGGATAATGCGTGGGCACAAATATTGGTAAAAAATATATTGTATTTAATGTAGTTTTTTTTGTATGTATATGAATTAATCTATTGGGTGTCAGCTTCAATATAACATCCCCGATGGCGAAGGTGCACGACCAGCACGTTTAAAGGAGCTAGGAGTGCTTTAGAGAGCTTATAAGCATGAGTTGTATGTTGGCTAGTCTGATAGAGTGGGCACGGAGTTGGATACATTACCTATCATGGATGATTTCCCGATAGTGGAATATCGCCAAATGATTACCCATTGGGCGAGTGCCAAATTTAAGGTATAAATCCCATTTGAGGTATTTAAATGACAAATTTCATATTTTTAATTAATATTATCTAATCTATTATTAAAAATTATTTAGTAATATTATAAAAAAACAAAAAAAACATTGATTCAAAACAATACCTCCGACCTTTGGGGTGCACGACTATGTCAGATCATCAGAGGCAGCTGGTACGATAAAGTTGTTTATAATTTTTCCTTAGGACTTTCCCTTTTTATTGTTTCCTACTTAAATTATGTGATTTATTGAATATTGAATATATGATTATACTTTAAATTTATATTGTTTCAATTTCATTTCAGAAGCACAAATTGAATATTGAAGGACGTATCCCTCGAGCCAAATTGTATTGCTCGAGTAGAAGGAAAAAAGATGGAACTGCGGTTAATGCATCGACACAAGAAAAGATTGTATGTTTTAATTTTTTTATTTCAAAGTTTAATATCTATTTTGAAATTTAATAATCTATTAATATTTTTAAAAGGATGCTTTAGAGGCCCTTGATTCCAAGGATCCCGACAATTTAGGGCCACACAATCATTTATATCAGGTTTTGGGAGAGGAGCACTTTGGTCGAGTACGTTGCCGACCTGGTAAGAATATTGTCCCGATGAGGTATTGGTCCTCTCCAAGAATCCATTATAGTACCACCGAGTTGGAATAGGTAAAGTATCATGAAAGACAGTCTAATAAAAGGGTCGCATAGTTGGAAGTATAAGTTCAAAGGAGAGACAAGGAATTTAGGAAACTGATGAAAGAATTATCTTCATCACTTCCACCAGAGGCCCGTGCAGCTTGTCAGACATTTATGTCGTCGATGGGTGCATTTTCCAATGTACCAGGTGTCAGTTCTAGTGGTGGTCAAGATGATGACATTCCTGTTGATGACGAGGATGCTGAAGAGGATGAGGGGTGAGGATGAGGATGAGGATGAGGGCGAGGATGGGGCCGAGGGCGAGGATGGGGTTGAGGGTGAGGATGGGGCCGACGGTGAGGATGAGGCCAATGATGAGCATGGTGGCGATGATGAGGATGACGAAGAGGAAAGATATGGTGGCGAAGATGAGGCCGATGATGACAGTGGTGATGGTGATGGTGATCGGTGGCAGATTAATCCATTACATTTTTGAATTATGTATAACTCTTTATTTTTGAACCAGTTTTTTCACTATGGTATAAATATTTTTAAATTCAGTATAATTCTTTATTTTCGACCAAATATAGAAGCCACTTTAATTTAAGAATGATTTAAATTGAATTTATCTTCTTTCTTAATTCTTCTTAATTATATTGAGTTTCATATCTTGAATAAGTTTTCTTTAATATAATTGTTTCATTTCATAAATAAAGTCATGTTTTTATAATAAAACCCCTCCAACAGAGGTGTGTTGTCTGTGAAAACTCACAGTGATTGTTTAGGGTGTGATAATTTGACTCCCAATTAGTAGTTTCAACTACCTAGTACCACTTTTAAAAACAACAAATATAAAATATATATATCTTTATCATACCACAATCCCGAATCACGAGTTTGTTTTTTATAACATAAGATCAGTTTCTATAATGTGAAGGAAAAATAGATAGGATTTATTCGGAATCCTGGCCGGATGATGCTTCCCCACGAATGTTGTTGGACTGGGCCAACACGTCGTGGTCACGCCGCGGACACCCCGTAGTCACACCACAGTAATTCTGTGATTTGGCTCTGCTCCAGGATGAAACCTCGCGGCAGTTTGCAGTCCCCTCAGAATTCGATGTATAATATATAGATAGAGTTTTAGAAACATTATCCACCCTCCTTCTTGGACATCCCCCACTCACCTCAATCTGAGGCAAGGTGTGGGCGGTATCACTCAAAGTTTCTTTCTTTTGTTTAAAATGGATACTCTATTTAGTAAAAACAACTGACATACATAAAACTGACCAAACACATTCGGATTGTGTTGATACTTTAGGAAAACGATCCATGGGTCATTTGTGATGTGTATGAGTCAACCCCACCTCAATCCGAGGCACGGTGTGGCCGACACCACTCAAAGTGTCTCACTTTTATTTGAAATGGACAACATTTTAATTGAAAACAATAACTGGAATACAGAAAACCAACCAAATGCATTCGGATTGTGTTGATAATTCAACACAATGATCCATGGGTGAATTGTGAAATTTTTAGCCAGACGACACGTCAATCAGAGGTGTTGTGTGACCGCGGTGGCTGAAAACGCACTTTGTATGTCGTAAATGGCCAAAACATGTGTTTAATGGTCAAATGCATGCCAAACGACATCGGAATGACTTGAAATCACACTAAAACACTCTAATTATTATTTGTGATGTGTACAAGGAGATGGCACGTCATTCGGACGCACGGATTGCGCGGAACGGCTGAATATGTGTTTTTTTAGGAGTTTGGCGTGCTCGAAAAGTGCACGTAGGGTGGTTGAAACCAATCGAACGACCTCATAATTCCATGAAGTCGTACAACAACAAAGGCTAGGTGAATTGTGAAATGGTCGGCTAGACGGCACATCAATCAGAGGTGTCGTGTGACCGTAGTGGCCGAAAATGCACTTTGCGTGTCGTAAATGGCTAAAACATGCTTTTAACGGTCAAAGGCAAGCCTAAAGACATCATAATTACTTGAAATCACACGAAAACACCTTAATTATTATTTTTGAGGTGTAAGAGGAGATGACACATCATTCGGATGCACGGATTGCACGACACGACTGAATATGTGGTTTTTAGGTGTTCGGCGTGCTTGAAAAGCGCATGTGCGGTGGTCAAAACTGGCCGAACGACCTCATAATGCCATGAAATCAGACCACAACAAAGGGTGCATGAATTTTGAAATGGTTGGCTAGACGGAACATAAATCGGAGGTGTCGTGTGACTGTGCTGGCCGAAAACGCACTCAGCGTGTCGTAAATGGCTAAAACATGTGTTTAACGGTAAAATGCATGCCGAACGACATCGGAATGATTTGAAATCACATGAAAACCCCCTAATTATTATTCGTGAGGTGTAAGAGGATATGGAACGTCATTCAAATGCGCGGATTGTGTGGAATGGCTGAATATGTGGTTTTTAGGTGTTCGACGCGCTCGAAAAGCGCGCTTGGGGTAGTTGAAACTAGTCGAACGTCCTCGGAATGCCATAAAATCAGATGATAACAAAGGGCGGGTGAATTTTGAAATGGTGGGCCAGACATCACGTCAATCGGAGGTGTCGTGTGACTGCGGTGGCCGAAAACGCACTCTATGTGTTGTAAAAGGCCCAAACATGCGTTTAATGGTCAAATGCATGCTGAACAAAATTAGAATGACTACAAATCACACGAAAACACCCAAATTATTATTCGTGAGTTGTACGATTAGACGGAAAGTCATTCGGATGTGCGGATTACGCAATACGGCTGAATATGTGGTTTTTAGGTGTTCGGTGCGCTCGAAAAGCGCAAGTGGGGTGGTCGAAACCAGTCATACGACCTCAGAATGCCATGAAATCAGAATAAAACAATGATTTGGGGAATTGTGAAATGGTTGGCCAGAAGACATGTCAATCGGAGGTGTCGGGTGGCCGCGGTGGCCGAAAACGCAATTCGCGTGCCGGAAATGGCCAAAACATGCGTTTAACGGTCAAATGAATTCCGAACGACATCAGAATGACTTGAAATCACACGAAAACAACCTAATTATTATTTTTGAGGTGTAAGTGGAGACAGAATGTCATTCGGAGGCACGGATTGCACATCACGGCTGAATATGTGGTTTTTAGGTGTTCGGCGCGCTCGAAAAGCACGCGTGGGGTGGTCGAAACTAGCCGAACAACCTCGGAATGCCATGAAATCGGATGAAAACAAAGGTTGGGTGAATTTTAAAATGGTCGGCTAGACAACAAATCAATCGGAGGTGTCGTTTGACCGCGGTGGCCAGAAACGCACTCCGCCTGTCGTAAATGGCCAAAACATGCATTTAACGGTCAAATGCATGCCGAATGACATCAGAATGACTTGAAATCACACGAAAACACACTAATTATTATTCTGGAGGTTTAAGAGGAGACCGAACGTCATTCAGACACACGAATTGCACAGCACGGCTGAATATGTGTTTTTTAGGTGTCTGGCGCGCTCGAAAAGCGCACGTGGGGTGGTCGAAACCGGTCCAATGACCTCGGAATGCCATGAAATCGGAAGACAAAAAGGGTGGGCGAATTTTGAAATGGTAGGTTAGACGACACGTCAATCGGAGGTGTCGTGTTAAAGCGCTGGCCAAAAACGCATTTCGCGTCTCGTAAATGGCCAAAACATGCGTTTAACGGTCAAATGAATTCCAAACGACATCATAATGACTTGAAATCACACAAAAACACCCTAATTATTATTCTTGAGTTGTAAGAGGATATTTCATGTCATTTAGACACGCATAATGCGCGGAATGGCTGAATATGTGGGTTTTAGGTGTTCGGCGCACTCAAAAAGTGCACCTGGGGTGGTCAAAACCGACCAAACCACCTAGGAATTCCATGAAATCGGACGACAACAAAGGGTGAGTGAATTGTGAAATGGTCGGCTGGACAGCACATCAATCAGTGGTTTCGTGTGACCGCGGTGGCCGAAAACGCACTCTACGTGTCGTAAATATCCCAAACATGCATTTAACGGTCAAATGCATGCCGAACTACATCGGAATGACTTAAAGTCACACAAAAACACCCTAATTATTATTCTTGAGGTGTAAGAGTAGATGGAACATCATTCGGATGCGCGGGTTTCGCGATATGGTTGAATATGTGTTTTTTAGCTATTCGGCTCGCTAAAAAAGCGCGCATGGGGTGGTTGAAACCGGCTGAATGACCTTGGAATGCCATGACATCGGACGACAAAAAGGGTGGGTGAATTGTGAAATGTTCAGCTAGACTGCACGTCAATCGGATGTGTCGTGTGACAGCACTGGCCGAAAACACACTACGCCTATCGTAAAATGGCCAAATCATGTGTTTAACGGTCAAATGCATGCCAAATGACATCAGAATGACTTGAAATCACATGAAAACACACAAATTATTATTTTTGAGGTGTACAAGAAGGCGAAACGTCATTCATGAGCGTGGATTGTGCGGCACAGCTCAATATGTATTTTTTAGGTTTTCGGCGCGCTCGAAAAGCACGTGTGGGGTGGTTGAAACTGTCCGAACAACCTTGGAATGCCATGAAATTGGACGAAAACAAAGGGTGGGTGAATTGTGAAATGGTCGGCCAGACAGCACGCAATTGGAGGTGTCGTGTGACCACAGTGGACGAAAACGCACTCCGCGTGTTGTAAATGGACAAAACATGCATTTAACGGTCAAATTCATGTTGAATAACATCGGAATGACTTGAAATCACACGAAAACACTCTAATTACTATTCGTGAGGTGTACAAGGAGACGACACTACATTCGGATGCGCGGATTGCATGGCACGACTGAATATTTGTTTTCTAGGTGTTTGGTGCGCTCAAAAAGTGCGCGTGGGGTGGTCAAAACCGGCCAAAATACCTCGGAATTCCATGAAATCGGACGAAAACAAAGGCTGGGTGAATTGTGAAATGGTCGGCCAGAAGGCACATCAATCGGAGGTGTCGTGTGACCGCGGTGGCCGAAAATGCCCTTGGCGTGTCGTAAATGGCCAAAACATGCATTTAATGGTCAAATTCATTCCGAACGACATCAGAATGACTTGAAATCACACAAAAACACCATAATTATTATTCGTGAGGTGTCAGAGGAGACGTCGCGTAATTTGGATGCGCGGATTGCACGGAACGGCTGAATATGTGGTTTTTAGGTGTTCGGTGCGCTCGAAAAGTGCTCGTGGGGTGGTCGAAACTGGATGAATGACCTCAGAATGCCATGAAATTGGACGAAATTAAAGGTTGGGTGAATTTGGAAATGGTCGGCCAGATGACATGTCAATCAGAGGTGTCGTGTGACCGTGGTGGCCAAAAATGCACTCTGCGTGTCGTAAATGGATAAAACATGCATTTAACGGTCAAATGCATGCCGAATGACATCGGAATGACTTGAAATCACACTAAAACACCCTAATTATTATTCGTGAGGTGTAAGAGGAGACGACACGTCATTCAGATGCGCGGATTGCGCGGCACAGCTGAATATGTGGTTTTTAGGTGTTTGGCGCGCTCGAAAAGCATGTGTGGGGTGGTCAAAACCAGACGAACGACATCGGAATTCCATGAAATCAGACTAAAACAAATTTTGGGTGAATTTTAAAATGGTCGGTCAGACGGCACGTCAATCGGAGGTGTCGTGTGACCGTGGTGGATGAAAATGCACTATGCGTGTCGTAAATGGCCAAAAAATGCGTTTAACGGTCAAATGAATGCGGAACGACATTGTAATAACTTCAAATCACATTAAAACACCCTAATTATTATTCATGAGGTGTAAGAGGAGACAAAATGTCATTTGGATGCACAGATTGCGCAGAACGGCTGAATATGTGCTTTTTAGGTGTTCGACGCGCTCGAAAAGCGTGCGTGGGGTGGTCGAAACCATCCGAACGACCTCAGAATTCCATGAAATCGGACGACAACAAAGGGTGGGTGAATTTTGATAAGGTCAGCTAGACAGCACATAAATTGGATGTTTCATGTGACTATCGTGGCCGAAAACCCACTTCGCGTGTCGTAAATGGCCAAAACATGCATTTAACTGTCAAATGCATGCCAAACGACATAAGAATGACTTGAAATCACTCGAAAACAAGCTAATTATTATTGTTGAGGTCTACGAGGAGACAACACATCAATTGGGCGTGCAGATTGCACGGAACGTCCGAATATGTAGTTTTTAGGTGTTCGGTGTGCTCGAGAAGAGCGCATGGGGTGGTCGAAACCGGCGGAACGACCTCAGAATGCCATGAAATCAAACGACAACAAAGGGTGGGTAAATTATGAAATGGTCGGCCAGATGACACGTCAATCAGAGTTGTCGTGTGACCGCTCTGGCTGAAAACGCACTACACCTGTCGTAAATGGACAAAACATGCATTTAACAGTCAAATGCATGCCGAACGACATTGGAATGACTTGAAATCACACGAAAACACCCTAATTATTATTTTTGAGTTGTATGAGAAGACAACATTTCATTCGGACGTGTGGTGTAACACCCCAGGAAAATAAATAATATGAAATTTTCATATTTATCCATATTTGTGAATAAAATATTAATATTACTTTAAAGGGGGCGCTATGCTCGATGGCGTACCCAATACGCAACAACGAGTTTCTTGGGAATCTTACGTTGTAATATAATAATAAAATAATATTATTTTAAATGGTAGTTAACGCCTATCTGTTGTAATGGAGGGAATGAACAGAACTAACTACAAAATGATTATATATGTTTGTCAAATATTTTTACTTTTTACAATAAATGTTAGAGGATTAAAAATGCGAATGAATCCTATTTTAAGCATAAACATTCTAATATTCTTTAAAAGGTCGATTAATCACCTTTTGATGACGAACCTCTTTTAAATCCACTTTTTGACAATTTTATGTGTTATATTTGACAAAATAAAATTCTTCTTTAGAATCGGGACATCAAAATTTACTTTGTGTAAATTTATGGTAATTTTCTGATAAAGTTCATTTTTTGATGAATAGTGAAAACTGTTGTATTTTAATTCAAAACCTCTTTTTAATCTAATTTATTTGTATGATTAGATTATCTTTTGAATTGGTTTTAAAGTGAAATTAGAATATATTTTTACCATTTAATACAATAGTGGTCGTTGGAATTAATTTCATCTTGAAATTTGACTTAAACTAGTGTCAATCTTTTGATACTTATTGTTTCATAAAAACACGCTATTTGCTCTGACAACGGGAATAAATTATTAAATTAATAAATGTAACTTATATGTTTTAAATTTTTTAAAATAGTCATCATTTTTGAATTCAGAATATCAAATATATCTTAGGGTGAATTTTTGGTATTTTTCTGGAAAACATCAATTTTTGATGAATAGTGAAACCACTAAGTGGTACTTAAAAAACTGATTTTTCATTTAAATGAAATTTTACCACCTTTGTGTTTTGAATTTCAAAAATACAACATACATTGTTTTCATTAAGAATTAAAATGTGGTTCAATTAGATTAAAATATTTTTTGTAGAATAGTAACTTTAAAGTTTTAATCGCAATTAGAGGTAATTAGTGTAGTTTAAGGTAAAATAATGTTTTAATAATATGAAATGACCTAGAAACATGTCCTACCCTCATTGTATGAGTCATGGCCGACCAATAAAACCCATGGGTCAACTTGGGGACCCCATGGAGCCACTTGTTTTGGAAAATGACATTAATACCTTTATATTTAAAGTTAAAATTAAAATGCCACAAACATGTGTTGTTTTACTAAAACAGTTTTTACATGGTGTTATACAAGTCATATTTTTGACTATAATTATTAATTAGAAATCTAAAAATATTTTCTACATCATGACATTTTTTTATAATTTTTAGACACTAAATAAATTAAATTATTTTTGAAACCATGATGATGCAGCAATTACCTCATTATTTAACGATTTAAATAAAATGAAAAGATAATGTAAAATCTAAGACCTACACTTGTCACTAACCTATTGTATGGGTGTATTTCAAAACCTTATCACCTTACCCTCGAAAGATATCCTTTTGGGACCTTTAAAATCCAAAAATATTTATATAATAAAGTAATATTTTATAACTTTCCAAGAGTGCCCCTCCTCTCCTCTTATAAAAGGCCCCCAAATCTACCACCTTACACACACCTCTCAAGCCTTTGGCTCGGCAAAACCCTACCCATTTCATCTCTCCACATCCCTCACTTCATCATTGAAGCCTCACTTTGGGCATAATCCTTTCCAAGGAAGCCTTTGAGCTCAAATCAAAGAGAGTTACCCGATTTAAAGGTAGTGTCTTCTCTTGTGTTCTTATTTTTTATTTTGCTTCTCCAACCCCCTAAACTCTTTTATTCATTTCTTTTGTAACAACACCAGTATCACCCATATACTAGGATGTTCATATAAGAAATATTATAGCTACACTTACACACACCTACATCTAATGGCTAAAGAACATATTGTTTCTGTGGGTGGAGAATTTCTGCCTCACGAAACGATGATTGTTCAACACTCATATAACACCTTCAAAGGTGGCCATTAAGACGTCACTATATTTATATATGATATATAATATGTTTATGTTTTACTTAAGCTTATGTATTTTTAATTTATGTCATACCTTGATGGCTTCCATTATGGGTATACGCGATATATTCATTTTAGGAAGTGCGGACTATCGCCCCCTCAAAGTGATTTGATTCGTTAATAAAATATGTGGTACGTATAGAGGATAGATTTAATGATATTATATATGATAAAATACTGGAATTAAAATACTATTATGTATAATTATTTTTTAATTCCATTAAATATGAAATAGAAATGGAAGTAGCGTTCATGCGTACGTACGGCTTACCGTCTCCATGAATTGTGCATTTCATTTCTTACTCTAAATGTTATGTAATATTATAAATGCATTAATATACTGGATATATATGATATATATGATATCTAAATCATGAATATAATTCTGGATATAATGTATATCTTACCACATGAACAACTTGTAATTATAAAGAGTTTATTTTTGACTCAAGTACCAATGATCGTTAAAACGACCGTTATTAACTTAAATAATAACATAGTGTTCATGACATGGTAATAAGTGATATAAAAGGAATAATGAACTTGAAAAAGGTTCTTAATAAAGTATAAATTAACTCAAGTTTATTATTTAATAGATTAAAGAATGATCGAGTCAAGTCGGACACGAGGTAAGGGATCCTACCCCTCTCTTTCTTTTTAAGTACACTCTTTTATGGAATTCCTTTTAAGCACATCTTTCTTATGATTGGGATGATGTTTTATATTACTCCTACTGTAATTTTTATGTTCATATGATGAAATACCCTATTTTCTCTCATCAATCCATTTTGGATGTTTTGAGTGGCGCCGTTAGGCTGCCGAATTTTCGTAAGAGATCTAACCTCTCTCTTTCTTTTTTAGTACTCTCCTTTATGTCACTTCTTTCAAGATCCTCTTTGTTATGATGGGGGATGTTATTTGATATTCCTATTGCTTTAAATTTTATTTTAATATGATGAGAGACCCTATTTTATCTCATCAATCCATTTTTGGATGTTTTAAGTGGCGCTGTTAGGCTGCCGATTTTCCTAAGGGATTTTTCATCTCACTTTTAGTCCCGTGAGATTTATGCTACATTTGACACCATTTCCTTTGAGTGGTGTATATACTTCCCATTATTATACTGTTTGTGTAATATAATTTCATTTATGGGTATTTACATATTCATTGTATGACCCTTCTTCAATGGGGTGTACGTTTTGAAACTTACCGAAGTCGGTAAGGGAACCTTTCACCCTCCTCTTTTTAAAAGACATATTTTGTTATGTCTTTTAATTCACATACTATTATGTTGGGATACATTACTATATATCCTTATTGATGTAAATTTTATTTCCAGGTGATGAGATACCCTTTTTATCTCTCATAAACTCTTTTTCTAAATTTTGAAGTGACATCGTTAGGCTATCGAATTTTTGCAAGGGAACTTCTTAACCCAATTTTGATTCTTTGGGATGAACTTGTACTCCTTGAATATGTCATCCTTTGAATATGTGTGAATGAAATTTTATTGGTTTACACTTAATATCCACTTATATTGGGTGTATTTATATTTGTCACAAATAATTTTGAGATTGATTTATCCTTAATTTAAGGATACCTTCTTTATAAGGGATTTCATCACATTTTACATTTCTATTGAGACTTTATTGTTGTTATGCACCAATTCACTCTTATATGC
Organism: Viscum album; assembly: GCA_963277665.1. Classification (NCBI taxonomy): domain Eukaryota; kingdom Viridiplantae; phylum Streptophyta; class Magnoliopsida; order Santalales; family Viscaceae; genus Viscum; species Viscum album. The sequence continues at coordinate 333,962,127 of OY728129.1, read as the reverse complement.
TGTATATACTGTCCTTTGGAATATTATATCATGAATACATTTATTCTCATGATATTATAAAGTTCTGGTTAAATGTTATTCCTCAATTATTGTATTCAAGTGTCTCTAATTTTGGTAAAAACCCTTTAACCAAAATATCGCTTTAAATTTTTTAATGATTTGTTCTTATTAATATCCATGTTTTCAAAATGGTTTTAAGGATTTATTTATATGGATATTAATGGTTTAAAATGGTAAAATATTCAAGGTGGTATGGGACACTTTGATTCAAAAATCTCTTTAAATGTTTTAAATGGTTTTGAAAATGGTTTTTTAATGGATTCATTATTTCAATATCGTAAAATGTTGTATTGTGATTGAAATGTGTAAATGTTATGTTTCCTTTATGCATGTTTTATGTGATACGTTAATTTTATGGTTCTTGGGCATTGTTATGAAAACGGGTGGTTCCGTGATAAACTAAGGGCGGGTGAGCCCGATATAGCTCTCCAATGCATTGGGTAATGTGAAGGGGTTAAATGTTATGGTTTCTCCGAAGAGATTTAGAGGATATACTGTGATGGGTATTCCAAACGTAACCAGGAGGGTTACTCCCTACGTAAGAATGTTATGAATGCCTCAAGTTACCTTTATGCATTATGATTTCTATTATTTATTCATGATTTGATGAGGAATGTTAAAATGATTATGTTTTATGAGTAAAGTATGATTTCATACATGGACTAATGTTTTCTTTTCATACTTTTATATCCCTTACTGAGCTTTTTATGCTCATCCCATGTTTTTGAAATGATTTTCACAGGTCAAGGGAAAGGTGCATGATATGATGATAGTGTCAAAGAAGTGTCAAGAAAGAATCCATGTTTTATTTTAAGGATGTTTCCGTTGATGGGAAAAAATGAATACTATCTTTTATATAACCACATTGTTTAAATGTGGAATGTAATTCATGATTTATGATCTAATTCTCTAAAAATCTAAACCTGAAAAGATCCTTAATGTGAATTATTCATTTAATTCAATATTAATTAAGGATTAAGGATGGGGCCTTATAGTTGGTATCGGAGTTCGGTTTAGATAACATTAGAGGTTAGGGTATTATCGAGGTATAAGTGACATTACCATAATGGTTAGGATTTCAAAAAGAGTCCTAGTTTTAGAAAAAGTGAATGAGTAAGTATATCATAGTTTTTATCTTCCTCATTAGTACATGATGGTTTTGTTGATATACTCACACTGGAATTTCTGTTTTTAGTAAATGGATGGATCTAGCAGGAACCAAAGTGACAATAGGTTTGAAGGAAACTGTGGCGGTTCTCTGATTAAGAGACTGGATGAAATGGGGGATTCAATGAGGAAACTCGTGGTTGTTCTAAACCAACTATCAAGGAGTCATGATCAACCACTTGTACCTTGGTATGTTCTGTAATGCATCATGTACGAGATGACCAATCAACAAGGAAGTTCAGGTAATAATTATAAAGGTAACCATTATGGCTTATATGATCCTTAATTTTGAGGTAATTATGGGTTATTATATATTATGATGGAAAATGAAAGGCATGAGATAAACTTGAGTTTAAAATGTGTTATGATTATTTTTTAAGATTTTATCTCTTTTTGGGGAATGTTTTAAGAATTATTCAGTTTTGGAAAAAGGACAACACGCAGACCATGTGATAACCCGTCGCATCGGACAAAGCTGTGGGAATTGAACCCACAACCAAAGTGCGACTGGTATTTATCACCTACCACTGGACTACGTGAAGTCCCTGGTTAGTTTGAATAATTATTTTTTAGTTAGATGATTTTAGGAATCAAGATTATGTTTATTTTGGGTTATCTATGGAAATGATTAACCTATCATCGAGGATATGTGATTAGGTTAATTACTTTTCAATATGAGAATTTAAGAGCAACTGATGGTATTTGGAGATAAAAGTTAATTTATACCTTGGAAGACTATGTGATTAAATCCTTCAAATATTTGGTTTTCAATCTTAGTTTGGTTTACTTTGAAGAATTTTATGGACAAATTGTTTATTGAATGGTCTTCGTTGAACTTTGGGTTTTGTTGGACAAATTTTGGTGATTAAGAATAGATTTTCTTTTTTATAAAGGATTATCCTTTTTGGGTATTATCTGATCTCATACTAACCTTTTTAGTTTTAGTTTTGGTTAAGACATGGGTAGTATATAGTTCTTTTGTGTGGATTAGGTGATTTTCTATAAGTTGATTATAGCTCTCTTAATGTGAACAAGTCATCCTAAATACTCGTCTTTTGGAGAAAATATGAGTTCGTTTAAGAAATATAGTAAAAGTTGGAATTCAACATGACAAGTAAGTATGTTTCCTTATGTTTTAGTTAAGCTCATAAATAAATTCCTCAATGAAAAGTAACTTAAAACAAAAATGTTGTCTGTTAATTTTTCCTACCGGGGAATCAAATACAGTGTAACCCATCACAAGTGTGTGATTTTCTTATGGTTAACATTCTCCTAGACATGTTTACTATCACTCTCCCTCAGAACATGACCCTTTGTTTTTTTTCAACCATGTCCATGTTTTCCAACATGGAATCCTAGTATGGGTTATCTTGGGTGACCTTTGTAATTCTCTTTCTTTATTTTAAAGTGTTAGTTTTACTGACTCCTGTTCTGATGTGGGATTTTCAATGATTTTCTAAGCCCAATTTTAAAAATTGCGATGACGCAATTCCTAAAAGGGGGGAAGGATGTAACACCCTAGGTAAATAAAGAATATGAAATTTTCATATTTATCCATATTTTTGAATAAAATATTAATATTACTTTAAAGGGGACGCTATGCTCGATGGCGTACCCAATACACAACAACGAGTTTCTTGGGAATCTTACGTTGTAATATAATAATAAAATAATATTATTTTAAATGGTAGTTAATGCCTAAATGTTGTAATGGCGGGAATGAACAGAACTAAATACAAAATGATTATATATGTTTGTCAAATATTTTAACTTTTTACAATAAATGTTAGAGGATTAAAAATGCGAATGAATCCAATTTTAAGCGTAAACATTCTAATATTCTTTAAAAGGTCAATTAATCACCTTTTGATGAAGAACCTCTTTTAAATACACTTTTTGAAAATTTTATGTGTTATATTTTACAAAATAAAATTCTTCTTTAGAATCGTGACATCAAAATTTACTTTGTGTAAATTTATAGTAATTTTCTGATAAAGTTCATTTTTTGATGAATAGTGAAAAATGATTTATTTTAATTCAAAACCTCTTTTTAATATAATTTATTTATATGATTAGATTATCTTTTGAATTTGTTCTAATGTTATATTAGAATATATTTTTACCATTTAATACAGTAGTGGTCTTTGGAATTAATTTCATCTTGAAATTGGACTTAAACTAGTGTCAATCTTTTGATACTTATTGTTTCATAAAAACATGCTATTTTCTCTGATAGCTGGAATTAATTATTAAATTAATTAATGTAAGTTATATGTTATGAATTTTCTAAAATAGAAATCATTTTTTAATTCAGAATATCAAATATAGATTAAGTTGAATTTTTGGTATTTTTCTGGAAAAATTCAATTTTTGATGAATAGTGAAACCACTAAGTGGTACTTCAAAAACTGATTTTTCTTTTAAATGAAATTTTACCACATTTGTGTTTTGAATTTCAAAAATCTGACATACATGGTTGTCATTAAGAATTAAAATTTGGTTCAATGAGATTAAAATATTTTTTGGTGAATAGTAACTTTTAAGTTTTAATCGCGATTAGAGGTAATTAGTGTAGTTTAAGGTAAAAATAATGTTTTACTAATATGAAATGACCTAGACACATGTCCTACCCTCATTGTATGAGTCATGTCCGACCATGAAAACTCATGGGTAAACTTGGGGACCCCATGGAGCCACTTTTCTTGGAAAATGATATTAATACCTTTTTATTTAAAGTTAAAATTAAAATGCCACAAACATGTGTTGTTTTACTAAAACAGTTTTTACATGGGGTTATACAAGTCATATTTTTGACTATAAATATTAATTAGAAAGCTAAAAATATTTCCTACATCATGATATTTTTTTTATAATTTTTAGACACTAAATAAATTAAATTATTTATGACACCATGATGATGCAGCGATTACCTCATTATTTAACGATTTAAATAAAATGAAAAGATAAAGTAAACTCTAAGACCTAAACTTGTCACAAACATATTGGATGGGTGTATTTCGAAACCTTATCACCTTATCCTAGATATATATCCTTTTGGGACCTTTAAAATCCAAAAATCATTATATAATAAAGTAATATTTTATAACATTCCAAGAGTGTCCCTCCTCTCCTCTTATAAAAGGCCCCCACCTCTACCACCTTACACACACCTCTCAAGCCTTTTGTTCGGACAAACCCTGCCCATTTCATCTCTCCACATCCCTCTATTCATCATTGAATCCTCACTTTGGGCAGAATCATTTCCAAGGAATCCTTTGAGCTCAAATCAAAGAGAGTTACCAGATTTAAAGGTAGTGTCTTCTCTTGTGTTCTTATGTTTTATTTTGCTTCTCCAACCCCCCTAAACTCTTCTATTCATTTATTTTTTAACAAAACCAGTATCATCCATATACTAGGATGTTGTTATAAGAAGTATTAGAGCTACACTTACACACACCTACATCTAATGGTTAAAGAACATACTGTTTCTGTGGATGGTGAATTTCTGCCTCATGATATAATGATTGTTCAACACTCATATAACACCTTCAAAGGTGGGAATTAAGATGTTAGTATATTTATATATGATATATAATATGTTTATGTTTTACTTAAGCTTCTGTATTTTTCATTTATGGCATACCTTTATGGCTTCCATTATGGGTATATGTGATATCTTCATTTTAGGAAGTGCGGACTACCGCCCCCTCAAAGTGATTTGATTCGTTAATAACATATGTGGTATGTATAAAGGATATATTTAATGATATTATATATGATACCATACTGGAATTAAAATACTATTATGTATCATTATGTTTTAATTCCATTAAATATGAAATAGAAATGGAAGTAGCATTCATGCATACGTACGGCTTACCTTCTCCATGAACGGTGCATTTCATTTCTTACCTGTAAATGTTATGTAATATTATGAATGCATGAATATACTGGATATATATGATATATATTATATCTACATCATGAATATAATTCTGGATATAATGGATATCTTACCACATGAACAACTTGTAATTATAAAGAGTTTATTTTTTACTCAAGTACCAATGATCATTAAAATGACTGTTATTAACTTAAATAATAACATAGTGTTCATGACATGGTAATAAGTGATATAAAAGGAATAATGAAATTGAAAAAGGTTCTTAATCAAGTATAAATTAACTCAAGTTTATTATTCAGGAGATTAAAGAACGATCGAGTCAAGTCAGACACGAGGTAAGGGATCCTACCCCTCTCTTTCTTTTTAAGTACACTCTTTTATGTCATTCCATTTATGCACATATTTCTTATGATTGGGATGTTGTTTTATATTAATCATACTATACATTTTATGTTCATATGATGAGAGACCATGTTTTCTCTCATCAGTCCATTTTGAATGTTTTGAGTGGCGCCGTTAGGCTTCCAAATTTTCGTAAGAGATCTAACCTCTCTCTTTCTTTTTAAGTACTCTCCTTTATGTAAATTCATTCAAGATCCTCTTTGTTATGATGGGGGATGTTATTTTATATTCCTATTTCTGTAAATGTTATTTTAATATGATGAGAGACCCTATTTGATCTCATCAATCCATTTTTGGAAGCTTTAAGTGGTGCTGTTAGGCTGCCGATTTTCCTAAGGGATTTTTCATCTCACTTTTAGTCTCGTGAGATTTATGCTACATTTGCCACCATTTCCTTTGAGTGGTGTATTTACTTCCCATTATTATACTCTTTTTGTAATATAATTTCATTTATGGGTATTTACATATTCATTGTATGACCCTTCTTCAATGGGGTGTACGTTTTGAAAGTTACCCAAGTCGGTAATGGAACCATTCACCCTCCTCTTTTTAAAAGACATCTTTTGTTATGTCTTTTAAATCACATAATATTATGTTGGGATATGTTCTTATATATCCTTATTGATGTAAATTTTATGTCCAGTTGATGAGATACTCTTTTTATCTATCATCAAGTCTTTTTCTGAATTTTGAAGTGACGCCGTTAGGCTGTCGAATTTTTGCAAGGGAACTTCTTAACCCAATTTTGATTCTTTGGGATAAACTTGTACTCCTTGAATATGTAATCATTTGAATATGTGTGAATGAAATTTTATTGTTTTACACTTAATATCCAATTATAATTTGTGTATTTATATTTTTCACACATAATTTTGAGATTGATTTATCCTTAATTTAAGGATACCTTCTTTATAAGGGATTTCATCACATTTTGAATTTCTATTGAGTCTTCATTGTTGTTATGCACCAATTCACTCTTATATGGAGTATATATTGTCCTTTGGAATATTATATCATGAATCCATTTATTCTCATGATATTATAATGTTCTGGTTAAATTTTATTCCTCAATTATTGTATTCAAGTGTCTCTAATTTTGGTAAAAACCCTTTAACCAAAATATCGCTTTAAATGTTTTAATGAAGTGTTCTTATTAATATCCATCTTTTCAAAATGGTTTTAAGGATTTATTTATATGGATATTAATGGTTTAAAATGTTAAAAGCTTCATGGTGGTATGGGATACTTTGATTCAAAAATCTCTTTAAATGTTTTAAATGGTTTTAAAAATGGTTTTTTTGAATGGATTCATTATTTCAATATCCTAAAATGTTATATTGTGATTGAAATGTGGAAATGTTATGTTTCCTTTATGCATGTTTTATGTGATACGTTTATGTTATGGTTTGTGGGAATTGTTATGAAAATGGGCAGTTCTATGATAAACTAAGGGCGGTTGAGCCCAATATAGCTCTCTAATGCATTGGGTAACGCGAAGGGGTTAAACGTTAAGGTTTCTCCGAAGTGATTTAGGGGATATACTGTGATGGGTATTCCAAACATAACCAAGAGGGTTACTCCCTACGCAAGAATGTTATGATTGTCTCAAGTTACCTTTATGAATTATGATTTCTATGATTTATTCATGATTTGATGAGGTATGTTAAAATGCTTATGTTTTATGAGTAAAGTATGATTTCATACATGGACTAATGTTTTCTTTTCATACTTTTATATCCTTTACTAAGCTTTTTATGATCATACCATGTTTTTGAAATGATTTTCATAGGTCAAGTTAAAGGTGCACGATATGATGATAGTGTCAAGTAAGTGTCAAGAATGAATCCATGTTTTATTTTAAAGATGTTTCCGTCGATGGGAAAAAATGAATACTATCTTTTAAATAACCACTTTGTTTAAATGTGGATTGTAATTCATGATTTATGATCTAATTATATAAAACTCTAAACCTAAAAAGACCCTCAATGTGAATTATTCATTTAATTCAATATTAAGTAAGGTTTAAGGCTGGGGCCTTATATGTGGATTGCGCGGCATGGCTCAATATGTGTTTTTTAGGTTTTCTTCGCACTCGAAAAGTGCGTGTGGGGTAATCGAAATAGTCCAAATGACCTCGGAATGCCGTGAAATCAGATGACAAGAAAGGGTGGGTGAATTGTAAAATGGTCGGCTAGATGACATGTCAATCGGAGGTGTTGTGTGACCGCATGGGCCGAAAATTCACTCAGCGTGTCGTAAATAGCCAAAACATGCATTTAACAGTCAAATGCATTCCGAACGACATCAGAATGACTTTAAATCACACTAAAACACCCTAATTATTATTAATGAGGTATAAAATGAGATGGAACGTCATTAGGACATGCGGTTTCTGCGGCACGGCTGAATATGTGTTTTTAGGTGTTTGGCGTGCTTGAAAAGCGTGTGTGGGGTGGTCGAAACCGGCCGAACGCATCCAGATTGTGTTGATTATTTAGGAAAACGATTCATGGGTCATTTTTTATGTTTATATGTCAACCTTTCCTCAATTAGAGGCATGGTGTTGACGGTGCCACTCAAAGTGTCTTTATTTTGTTTAAAATGGAGACCCTTTTATGTAAAAACAACCAACATACAGAAAACGGACCAAAAACATTTGGATTGTGTTGATACTTTAGGAAAACGATACATGGGTTATTTTTGACGTGTACAAGTCAACCTTGAATCAATCCGAGGCACGGTGTGGCTAGAACCACTCAAAGTGCCTCTCTTTTGTTTCAAAAGGACATCATTTTAAGTGAATACAATAACTGATATACGAAAAACTGACCAAACGCATTAAAATTATATGTATACTTTAGGACAACAATCCATGGGTCATATGTGACATGTACGAGTCAACCCCGCCTCAATCCAAGGTCCAGTGTGGCCGGTACCACTCAATGTGTATTTCTTTTGTTTAAAATTCATACGCTTTTAAGTAAAAACAACAACTGGCTTACTTAAAACTAACCAAAGGAATTTGAATTTTGTTGAAACATTAGGAAAATGATCCATGGGTCATTTGTGATGTGTAAGAGTCAACCCAGCCTCAATCCGAGGTGTGGTGTGGTCGGTATCATTCGAAGTGTCTAACTTTTATTTGAAATGGATAGGATTTTAAGTGAAAACAACAACTAACATACAGAAAACTGACCAAATGCATTCGTATTCTGTTGAGACTTTAGTACATCAATCTGTGGGTCATATGTGACATGTACAAGTCAACCCTGCCTCAATCCGAGAGTCAGTGTGGCTGGTACCTCTCAAAGTTTCATCCTTTTGTTTCAAATGGATGCGCTTTTAAGTAAAAAAAATGACATACGGAAAACCAACCAAACACATTAATATTTTGTTGATACCTCGGGAAAAAGATCAATGGGTCATTTGTGTCATGTACGAGTCAACCCTGCCTCAATCCGAGATGAAGTGTGGCCAACACCACTCAAAGTGTCTCTCTTTTTCTTAAAATGGAAAACAGTTTAAGTAAAAACAACAACTGACATACAGAAAAGGGAACAAATGCATTCAGATTCCATTGATACTTTTGGAAAAGTATCAACGGGTAATTTTTTATGTGTACGAGTCAAACCTGCCTAAATCTAAGGCATGGTGTGACCGGCACCACTCAAACTGTCTTTCTTTTGTTTAAAATGGATACACTTTTAAGTAAAAACAACCATCATATGGAAAACCGACCAAACACATTCAGATTGTGTTGATACTTTAGGAAAACTATTCATGGGTCATTTGTGATATTTACAAGTCAACCTATCTTCAATCCGAGGAACGGTGTGGTCGGCACCACTCATGGTTTCTCTCTTTTGTTTCAAAAGGACATAATTTTAAGTTAATACAAAAACTGGCATACGGAAAACTGACCAAACGCATTCAGATTCTGTTGAAAATTTAGGTTAATGATTCATGGGTCATATGAGATTTGTAAGATTCAATCCCACCTCAATATGAGAGCCAGTGTGGCCCGCACCACTCAAAGTGTTTCTATTTTTTTAATGGACAAGATTTTAATTGAAAACAACAACTGGCATACTTAAAACCAACCAAATGCATTTTTATTGTTTTGATATTTTAGTAAAATGATCCATGGGTTATTTTTGATGTTTAAGAGTCAACCCCACCTCAATTTAAGGGCTGGTGTGGCCGGAACCACTCAAAGTTTAATTGTTTTGTTTAAAATGGACATGATTTTAAGTAAAAACAACAACTGGCATACTTAAAACTGACCAAATGCATTTGGATTGTTTTGATATTTTAGGAAAAATATCCACGGGTCATTTGTGATGTGTAAGAGTCATCCCCGCCTCAATTTGAGGGCCAGTGTGGCCGAAACCACTCAAAGTGTCTTTCTTTTGTTTAAAATGGATACGCTTTTAAGTAAAAACAATAACTGGCAGACTTAAAACTGACCGAACGCCTTTGGATTGTTTTTATATTTTAGGAAAACAATACATGGGTCATTTTTGACTTGTACGAGTCAACCTCACCTCAATCAGAGGTTCAGTGTGGCCAGAACCACTCAAAGTGTCTCACTTTTCATTGAAATGGACAGGATTTTAAGTGAAAACAACAACTGACATATGGAAAACCAACCAAACGCATTAGGATTATGTTGAGACCTTAGGAAAACGATCCATGGGTCATATGTGACATGTACGAGTCAACCCTTCCTCAATCGGAGGGCCGGTGTGGCCGGTACCACTCAAAGTGTCTTTCTTTTGTTTAAAAAGGATATGCTTTTAAGTAAAAACAACCAGCATATGGAAAACCAACCAAAATAATTCAGATTGTGTTGATACTTTAGGAAAATGATCCATGGGTCATTTTTGATTTGTACGAGTCATCCCTGCTTCAATCCGAGGAACGGCGTGGCTAACACCACTCAAAATGTCTCTCTTTTGTTTAAAATGGACATCATTTTAAGTGAAAACAACAACTGACATATGGAAAACCAACCAAATGCATTCGGATTATATTAAAACATTAGGAAAACAATCCATGGGTCATTTTTGACGTGTATGAGTCAACAATGCCTCAATTCGAGGTGCGGTGTGGCCGACACCACTCAAAGTGTCTCACTTTTCATTTAAAGGGACAACAGTTTAAGTAAAAACAACAACTGACATACGGAAAACGGACAAAACGCATTATGATTCTGTTGATACTTTAAGATAAGGATATATGGGTCATTTGTGACATGTAAGTGTCAAACCCTCCTCAATCCGAGGAATGGTGTGGCAGGTACCACTAAAAGTGTCTTTCTTTTGTTTAAAAGGGATACTCTTTTAAGTAAAAACAACCGACATACGGGAAAACAACCAACCACATTCAAATTGTGTTGATACTTTAGGAAAATGATCCATGTGTCATTTGTGACATGTACGAGTAAACCCTGCCTCAATCTGAGGCATGGTGTGGATGGCCCCACTCAAAGTCTCTCTTTTGTTTCAAAATGACCTTATTTTAAGTGAATACAACTGAAATTTACACTCATCAACGATAGTCTCAAACTCTTTTTAATCAGTTGGGTAGTTTCACTCATGGGGTCATAAGTGAAGAGACTCCTAAGAAAATAATTTTCCACTATATATTACAAAAAATACAAGTTCAATGCAGAATTCATCAAAAATCATTACATACCCAAATCTAGGATAAAAAAGGGATTTGAGCCAATTTCAGACTCTTATTCAACTCTAATGGGTATTTCTCAAACTATTCTGCCTATTATAATTTAATGGGGAGGTGGGGGTCTGTGTTGGTTGGGGGGCTATGTATGGGTGAGGTGAATTACTACTGGATGATTGTTGTCATATGAAGATTGAAATAGGGAATTGTAGTACATGACATGGTTGGAAGAGTTTGATGGTTTTATGTGTTTTTTGTGCTATTTTAGGTGTTTTTTATGCTGTTTTAATTCAGTGGTTTTTGTGATATTTTTATGTAGGTGTATAGTGGAGGGACTACTAGAGGGCTACTGTGCAACATTTATAGAAAAACACAATACCAATGGCTTTAAACCGTTGGTATTAGAGTTCTCGAATTCTGGAAAAACACAATAACAACGGTTTAGAACTGTTGGTATAAGAGTGCGGGAAAGACACAATACTAACAGTTGAAAACCGTTGGTATAATAATTCTTGGAAAAAATAATAACAATAGTTCTAAACCGTTGGTATAAATTGAGATAAATTTAAATAAACAATATATACCAACGGTTTATGAAAACCGTAGGTAAAAATGTTATGCAAACATATACCAATGGTTATCTTGCAATAGTTGGTATATCAATAAATACAGTGGGATATACCAACGGTTTAGTTCAAACCGTTGGTATAGGGAAAAAATATTCTTTGAATAGAAACCTTTTATAATTGTAAATTAATATTCAAAATAATAATTTTAGATAATATTAGTAATATTCCATTCATGCTGACTACGTTAAAATAATGATTCCCTTCCCATTTTTGGAAAAATTCAGGAAGTACCATTTTCATAAATTGACATGATTCTTTTAAACAAATGTGTAAAAAGTCAAAAATGGGTTAAACATTATTTAATAAGTCAATATAGAATATGAAAAATAGTTTTTAATTTTTTTTTTCAAAATATGGATATCGAAGAAAAATAATTTTCAACCAAAATTAGAAATAAATATTTCTTTTAAGAAAAACATTTTCTCAAAAAATTTATGTACCAAATAGATGAAAATGGAACTATTATTCAGAAATTTCATGAATAACCATAGGATAAAAAACTAAATGGTTTTATTATATAATTATAAAATAATTTCATTCAATATAAATTCAATCATAAATAATCCTGATTAACATAATATTGAAGAATATGCTCTTACCGCTTTGGTATCTTTTGAATCATAACCCCCAAGAAAAAAAAATTTTCAAATTAAACAACAAAAAACATGAATAGAAACATATTAATGATATCACATATCAATTTTTATTTATATAAATCTCATAAGAAAAATATTTGCATAATACCAAATATGTCTCAATAGAGAAGAAATTCAGATAAAATCTCTTACAAAGATCATACAATTGAAGTGAGGATTAATCAATGAATTGAATATGTGTATAAAATATTAATCTACATAAAACATGTTTAAATAAAACATAAAATAATAAAAATATATTAGGCAGATAATCTTATATTATCATATACAATGAAGCTATAATATAACCAAATGGAATGAAATTGAATTATAAATTTTTTTACCACTTGGTAACTTTTAAAGCAAATGCCCTTGGATAAAATATTAAAACTGAAACATAAAATACAATGAAATATTAATTATTAATGATATTAAATAAAAAATAGGTAGTATATACACCATAAAAAATAAATTAGGTGCATGACATTAAAATATGCCTGAAAGAAGTGAAATTGAGATGATATTCCTAACCCCACACTTCCCTTCAGTTGATTATGCTTAAACATAATGTGCAATGGTTTTAGAAAATTTATTAATTTATAATATAACCATATTATTTTTTATAATATCATATATTATATTCTTATAATATATTTTCACTCATTAGTTAATAATAATTTATTGTTACTATTATTTTGGGTGTCAATTGTCTGATTTTCCCATCCATGTTTTGTCGTGGATGTTCTAGTTCATGTGAATCAGATATAGATCTATTATAAAAATAATTAATATACTATTAAAAATATTTCTTTTATTTATTATAATCATTTTTATAACTATTATTTAATGTATTACATGAAAAATTAACTGTATTCCTTTGTGGGGAGTGTAGGTCATATGTACACACGGGTGACTATATCATTCCCCCAATGGGTGAAAGAGAAAATAATTGGACGGTATATTAATTTTATAAGATTAATATAATTTCATATGTATCATATATATTCATTATATTAATCATTATTAATATCCCTATGATTTTCTGATGGAAAACAAATTACATCGGTTCATGAAGTTGTAGTCCTCTATAAAAATGATCGATTGGTTTGTTTCCCATTTGATGGAGAAGAATATATATAAATATTATTATATAAAAATAATAAAATATAATTATGTAGAATATAAAGGTTTTATTATATTTTAATTTTTAGGAAATAATTTAATGTGGTAAAATAATAAGTAAAAAATAAAGAGCTTAGTGAATACAATTACCTTCCCTTAGAAAAACCTCATTTGGATCTCTTATTAAGGACGCTAGGGTTGGTATTTTGGGAATAAAAACACCTCTATAATGTTTATAAGGTTTTTGGGGAGGTTTTCAATGATATAAATGAATTAATATGTTTAAATAACTGAGGGGATGAGGTTTTATGTTATAATTCAAGGAGCTTACCTACTTGAAACTACTTGGAAATTTCACAAAAGAATGAGAAATTATAAATCCATTTTCAAGAAAATTAATTTCTAATGAACATATATTAAAAGTTCGGATATTATAAGATCTAAATATGGACATAAAATACGATTTTGAAAATTTTATTAGGAATAATTACAAATATCATTTGGTTTAACCCCTGGTAAACTCGTTTTAACATTAACTGAGGTAATTAATTTTTATTGTTTTCTCAATTTATTATGACAAAAAATTAATTTGAACTTATTAAAAAATATTAATTATAATAAATAAAAATTTCTTACCCATTATATCAAATTAAATTCACATAATTGAAAAAAATTAATTAAAAATACACTTAAATAGTGTCAAAAACAGTTTTCAAGAAATATGTTTTTCAAGAATAAGATTATCTTACATTAACTATATGAATAGATATCATTATTACATGGATTTGAATAAATATATTTATGTTTATAATATATAAATTTAATTTAAATATTGGATTTTTATTGGATATTTTAATTTACTAAAATGGATGAACATATGCACTTGAAAATAGTTTTTAGAAAAATGGGGTTTTAAGCCTAAAATAACCATATTCTAAAAATAAGCTATAAAGATGATTAAAATTTAATTAATTATACTAAATATATATAAATAATACTTATTTGACTTTGAAATAAAATTAAAAATAACAATTATATTTCAAATTACTTAATCTATTTAAAAGAAATGACAATTTTACAAAAAGCGGTATTTTTCATTATTCACTGAAAAATCACTCTTTTTAGAAATATCATTAAATTTAACCCTAAGATAATTTTGATAATATAATTTCAAAAGAATTATTTATTTTATAAAATATAATTTATAAATGTGCTAGAAATTAATTTTAATTACTAAACATATTATAAAAAATAAAATTGTTTTGAAGAAAATGTATTCTTGAAGCATAATATTATTTTATTAATAATTAAGTACTTATTTATAAATAAATTAAATAATAACATTATATATATTTTCATAATTTGATTAAAATTTTTCATTCCCACCATGTTACTAGTTTGGTTATAATGAATGTATTAAATAATTGAATTTTAATAGTATATCAGTGTATACTTAAAACTCTGTGTTCTATGTCGTATACACTATCAAACACAATTTCAGTCCTTTAAAATATCTAGGTGTTATATTATAACATAATTATACTCAAATAAATTATAATTTATATTTTAATTGGAGGAGGAGTCTCTTGGATTTCATAGTAAGAAACAATGTGTTTTCAATGGTTTCCTCAAAGTATGGACAATGAATATCAAATAAAAGAAGAATGGCCTCCCTAAGGTTTATCAGATCATTTAAGATCTTCCATTGGGATATAGAGGTGATATATTGATAAAAATTATTACCATGGATGTATTGGGTTCTAGATATCATGGCTCCAATGGTACATTCACAATCCATTACAAATTATTGGATGGAGAGAAATATATATCAATGATGATATAGACTTAATGGAGAAGACATATATTATTTATGACGAATGACATAAGTTTTATAATGATAAATTAATGCATTATATAATTGAGTCCTATAGTAACATAGGTATTAAAGAGAAACATAAGGAAATTTTTTGTTAAATAATATTTGAATGTTCATGATAAAAGTTTTTTATTGCAAATTTTATTTTTAATCAACTATTTAAATCACTAAATTCTTGTAATTACCCCTGTAAAAGTCACATTTTCATGATTGTGTATTTTTATAGTATATAAATATAATTTATCTCAAATTTATAATTTTAGTAGAAAAATATCATTTTATAAATTCTAATATATAAGAAAGATATATGTTTTTACATTTTGGATTTTAAATTAATGATTATTATATAAATTTGAAAATTCAATTATAATATAGATTTGATAAATTTTAATTATTTAATAATTAATTAAATTAGGATATTAATAGTTGTGAATTTTTAATTAGAAATAATATTTTCAATAACTAGTTCTGAAATTACACGAGGAAAAATAAAATGAAGTTGTTAATTCATGATTGAATTTGACTTTAATGATACAAAATTTTGATTTGAAATATACTTTTCAATTTAATTTATTAATTTAAAAATATATTTTCATATTTTGGAATGACAATGAGATATTAAAATTCATTTGAATTTTTTTTATTTAATGTTTTACTTTATTGAAAAATTAAACGAAAATGAGAGATTTTTTATAATGATATACCTATGAAGTGGTGGTCTGGAAATGAATTTCCTGCTAGGTTAGACCACACAGTAGGTTAGTATTTTCACATAATCCTACTAAACTCAAGATGAGGATTTTATGAAGTTTTTTTTCCAAAACTAACATTTCTCTGAACTGATTTTGGAGAAGTTGTTTGATGTTCACTATAATAGAGAGTAAATTCCAAGATTAAGATTTTATTTCATGAATGTGAGTGTGTGATTTTTGGTTTCCTCTTTTAGTGGCATAGATATTGAATTTTTATAATTGAATATGATCTAATGGAGATATGGTTCAATATATATTAGATGATCAAAATTCTATCAGTGTTTCCATGGAGAAAATATGGTATGTGATGTGATATGGGTGCATGTTTGGTAGCCATAATGTATTCAATATAGTGTTGAGTTACTAATTCACAAATTCAGATGTCTCGATCTGGGAACCGATGCTAGGTTCTTCTGATGTTTCTACAATGTCACTACTCACATTTGAAAAAATAAATATCAATGATGTATAATTCAAGATATAAGTTATTTTTTGAATGGATTATACAATGTGGGTTCAAGCTCTCATGGTACGTTCATGTGTATTTTCATATATTAAGGTTTAATGGTCTATCAAGTTAGCGGGTAACCACTGTAAAGTGATCTTGTTCTAATTTAGATAAGGTGTTTCCCACAAGATATTAAATTTAAGGACTTTTTTTAGTGCCACAACCATCTGAAGGACCTTACTACTTTGTATGGTGTTTGGATAATTGGGGTTAATTTTATTTTCTATGATGATATAGGGATAATTTAATATTTAAGGAGGCTACCCAAGTGTTTAGACATTACTTCTATGGTTTTCAACATAATGATTTTTCATAGTAAAAATTACATGACCATATATGATTAAAGGTAGGATCCATATGGATATTGAAATTTCACACCAGTTTTGTTAGTGGGGAATTAACTAGACTCTTTCCATGATTAATTGAAGAGAGTTGGATGGTCTAGTATAATATTTATTGAGTTTATTTCATTCTGAATTGAATATTCCCTTAAATTTTTTTATACGGTTTATTAATTGAAATAATTTGTTCCAAATATCATTTATAGTTTTCTTATAAAATATAGTTGAACCATATTTTTATAGGGATTCCAACTATGATGGGAGTACCTAAGGATTGATTTTTTTTATTTTCACTTTGTTTCATTCAATATTCAACTGTGTAATCAAATTATGTTGTGTTTATCTTTATCTTTTTTTGTGATAGTTTATACTTTCACCATGTTGTGTTGTGTCTTCTCCCTTGTGTGTAGTGATTATCATCTCTCATGTCATTTGTGAGATAAGGTTAAGGATCATTCCATAGAGCTGCATTTTGACTAACGAGTTGTTTTTATTATTCATTTTTTTCTTTTCTAGTTCATAATTTAAGAATTGGTGAGTTATGATGATAATGTGATCATTATTCTACACTCTTCAAAACACATTATGGAAATAAATATGTGTATGAAAAGGAGGTGGGATGACACGTTTATTTTACATTACTTAAATATCAAATTCCATTATTTATTGAACCATTTAGTTTCCCATTATGAATCACACGTTTCATATATTGGAGTTTAGTATATGAATATGGAGTGTAATATGAAGTCTCATCTCTAATAGGATAAATGAGTCTATGGAAAAATTTATGGTAGTATATATTTTACACATTAATTTCAATAAATAGATAGATATATTGGGAGGAATGGTATAGAATCTTTCTAGTGAGTTATTTAATAAATGAATTCATTTTTGGGGAAAATGAATGAGTCAAATATGTAGTTACCTAGTTTTGCAGACTTCATATTTATTGTATTTTCATTTTTTCGTTTATTTTAAATTTTTTAAAATAGCAATGATTTTTTATTTTGTTTCTAATACATTAAAAATATAAAAAACTTCAAAAAAGTCAATTAATAAGTGATAAACATAAAGAATGAATAGTTAAATAGGATTATATGAGAGAAACTTCATGTCCATCTACTGGGATAAACCCTTTTGAATTAAAATATTATTTTAATAGGTTCATGATAAACCTATATCAAATCTTAAAATTTTAAATAATATTTATTTGAGTGAAAAAACCTATAAGATAAGAAATTAATAGTGACCCAAAATATCCTAGTATTTTAATTTATATTTTTAATTCATCATTAAATGAAAATAATTTTTAAATAGCATTAAAAATAATCAATCTGGCCGAACTGATGAAATTTGTTTAACATATATAAACAATCAATGTGAATTTTTAATTTAGTGAATTTAAACACTTATAATTTAAAATTCAAATATAGTATAAATTAGTTCTAGATATAAAATCATATTTAGTAATATTTATTTCTATAATATAATTATCCAAAAAACGAGTTGTCATTTTTTTGGATTTTAGGGATATTGGGTTGCACATTACCTATTTAAAATTATTTAATGAAAAATTCTAGGGTTTTGTGATTTTTAAGAACAAGAGTAATGGGTTGTTTTTTCAATATAATTAAAGTAAAATCGTGATATCTAGGATAACTGAAAATGACATGTTTATGGAATTTATATCAAACTCCCTCTAATTTATATAATTTATATTATGAAATTATGTGTTTAGTAGATCTGATATTAAAAATAATTATAATAATTATATCAAATTAATTAAATTATTTATAAAGTACATCATAAGGGTGTGTCCATTAAAATTTATTTTTTAGGGTTTTATCCACCCATGAAAAAATTAGAAGTTTCTTGAGAGTTCTATGAGTCATTTAATATTTTTGATGATTATATATGGTCACTAAAGTGTTGAAAAAGTAATATTATCATCCAACATAATCAGAGGGAAATACCTCTATCTAATATAAGTAATGATGTTGTAACCACTTCCCATTGTGCACCCTAATAATGGGTGAATTAGGGTGACTTTAAATTTCTTATACTATTTTAACCAAATTAGTCCGTGTCTTCCTATTGGAAAAACAAATTGAATATGCCTTAAAGGAATAAGAAAAAAACCAAAAACATGGAAACATGATTTTTCTTGGTTCACACAGAATGGGAAAAATCTATGGATCACATATCAACATTGTATTAATATGATAATTAATCATTACATCACTAGTATGTCATTAAAATCTTTATTAAGATATTATTGTTCAAAAAAGGTTCGTTATATATTCCTCTCTTCATACACTAATTTTAAGTGGAATATAATGTGGTAATTGGCGTGAAATTCTATCTTACAAGATTTAAGTCAAAAAAAGAAAAACCAAATAAAAAGGGTGTTATCCAAGGTTCTCTACTATTAAATTACATAAATTAAATGAAATTTAAATATATATATCTATATATATATATATTATTATTTCTTATTAATGAAATTTAATCCAAGATACTTCTCTTATTAATTCCATGTATTCAATTATACTCTATTCTTTTGGATTTTCAATACTCATCTATGCTCTTAATGTGTTTCCTCTTAGATTTTTCACAATTTCACTTATTTATTTATCTACACAAAATTTTT
The DNA here is from genome assembly GCA_963277665.1 of Viscum album. Lineage (NCBI taxonomy): Eukaryota > Viridiplantae > Streptophyta > Magnoliopsida > Santalales > Viscaceae > Viscum > Viscum album. Next base: position 333,942,399 of record OY728129.1, on the reverse strand, counting down.
AATTCGAGATTAAAATTCAAAAAATAATATAACTTCTAACAATTTTATCTTTAAATGAAAAAACACGATTTATTCAAATTTGATCTTCATAATATAAATTCGAAGGGGTAGATATTCATTATTAAAATTACTACCAAATGATACTAAGAAATAAACATTATCATCTAAATTTAAATTAAATATAAAATATAAATCATGGTGTTCCCCACTACTCTATAGTGTGGTAGGTAAATTTCTCTTATAACTTATATCAACATCCATAAAGGTCATGGTGGGGAATTATCCTTGATTTTTTGAACTTTAGTTTCTCATGATAGGTTATGGAATGATCTTCCTATTAGATTTGGTGTCCAAGGACCAACTGGTTTTACATTTATTTAATGTATGTATTGAATATTAATTAAACATATTATTTATATTAGTCTTTATTCTATGTGGATTTAATGTAATATTATCCTGGAGTATTTTTATCATTGAAAAGGTTATAGAAATTCCCTCTACGATGAGAACATTGAAGTGTTATGAAAATATCATAAATATATTTCAATTTTTGGATAATATACTATTATGGGACACATAGTATTTAGAAAATCACGTGAGAGTACTTGTAAGAGAAAGAATATTTTTCTCATTATGTTAACACTTGGTAATATCCAAAATTGGAGATTATGAGAACATGATAGCCAGTTGAAATTAAACATGTTTTGGTGTCATTGGATATTCCTATCTATGAGTACATATAATGGTCCACATACATTATGGTTGTTATTAATACATGTTGTGGCTCGTGTTCTTAGATTTACTAACAAAACCAGTGATTCCCTATATTGGTGGTAATTAGGGTATGTTGGGTGAATTATTATTGAAAGTTAATTAATGGATAATTCAAAAAAGGAATTTTCCATTCCATCTTTATGGGGGCCGATATCTTATCCCTTGGATTAGAATATTACCACCACATAAACTCTATGGCCATGGTTCAACACCATGTTTATTTAATATAGTCAAAGAAATATGTATCAACCATATAGGTTGATGCACCGTTGTGTAAGATTTTTCATGAGATATTGTGAAAAGGGGTCTATATTAAACAGTGACCATTCATATGTGGTTGTTGAAATTGTGACATTATGATCTTTCCCTTGGGTATGTTGACCTTCTTCTAGATAGTAATCTTATACGTTTTATAGGCCAAACTAATTCCAACAAGAACAAATTCAAGAGGGTCATAAACTAAGTGATTTTGTTTATATCAATTAAATTATATTTTAATTTAATTAATTTAATAAATATTATTCTCAAGACCAATGAATAATTTTATTCATGTTATATTTATTTCGTAAATTAAATAAATATTCATTCATAGACATGTAAATAAAAATATATTTGAGTGTTTTATTGAACTTTTTCCAAATATTTATTCGATAGTATATAAATGAAATATTTATTTATGAATAACATATTTTTTTTCTATTCAATAAATACTAAGAAGTTCGAATGGTCCAGGAATATATTTAGAGATAAAATAAATATTTACAATATGGTAAATATTATTTATCATTTATTTTCAAGTTGGAGAACCACAAAATAATATTATTATTATTCTTAAGTTTCTTGGGGTTTATTAAAGGTTTAAAATGTTGTTTAATGGTCAGCATACAATTAAATAATATTTTAATATAAAACCTAACAAAAATAATATACTATTATGTTTATTGTATATTGCATAAAAAAATTGAGAAAAAATAATTATTGCATACAATTAATTCTCTATCGACTAATCCTTCTCTATCACTCTCAAGAATGTGAAACACCAGAGAAATTTTTTGAAGGCCAAATAATGAGCGATCAATAATGAAAAAGGTAACATAGTTGAGTTGCCATGATGGAACCCAATGATCGAGTTGTGTTGTTTAGAGATCATTGGAGCACATGTGGATCATTTATAAAGGGTTGTATCCTTGGATCCTCATAGCACAATAAAAAAATTTAAAAGGGTCTTTTCCGATGATCAACATTCATTAAAGAAGAATGTTCTAAATCCAATGTATTTATTTCTTCATATATTAAATAAATTAATTATAAATTATACATAAAAGATCCTCACTCAAGGTTTCAAGAAATGATTATTAAAAATAAAATTTAATGTATCATCCACCACCACCCACTTCCATTGTACCCTAGAACTAACAATTCCTTCAAAGGGTATAGGTCTAAAAGTTTTCAAATCCATTGAAAATCATCTTAAATCTATTCATGGTGCATCAATACTTTGTAGTGTGGAATTCTATATCATACTATATGATTGGGATAATTTCTATGTGAGAAATAATTCATAATGAAAAGGCTCAAAAGAAGCTCCAAAATTATAGAAAATCCCATTGTTAAATTCAGATTATAGTGCTTTATTCTATGGTGTGAACATTAAAATTCAAGAACCACTGATATATTCATGATCACCCTTCAAGAAATGATCACTCCTTACATGGTGAGAGAAAATATTCTCTAAAAATAGTAATAACAATTTTTGTACCCTTTATAGTGTGGTCGATAGTGTTGTGGTGTGAAGCATTAAAATTAAAAAAACTATAAAAGGAATTAACTATATTAACATGGTAGAGAAAACATATGAAAACATCCTTTACTGTGAAATGTCTATATCACATCATGAACCATCCATTTTCTACAACTACCCATTTCAAATCTAGATACACAAGATATTTCAAAACATTTTAAAAATATATATAATTGGAAAACAACTCCAACCAATACAAACTAGTGATTGCAACAATCTCCCCCAGTGGATTTTTTTTCAATTATTTTCCAATTCAATACTTTTCAAATAATATTTCCAACCAAACCCTTTAATTTTTTAAACATTTCTATTTTTAGTGATCTCTATTCCCATCCATTGGATCATTCTCACCCCTTTTGATAATAATGGTCAATTGTTTATATATACTAGTTTGGATCCAGTTCTTGTATGTTTAAATAATACACTTTTCAAATTAAAATAAAATGAAATTCAATTAGTTCCCTAAGACTATAAGTTCCAATTGTCATTATATGAAACATGAGAATTGATTTACTACTTCAATGTTTTATATTAAACTAAAATCTAATTATATCACATAACTTATTTCAAATCCACCATGGATATAGTATATCATATTTCCTTTTTTCACCCAATAATGAGATATCCCTAAAAATAGTATCCAAATATAATAGAAATGGCTATAGGGGTATTTTAACCACTTTAGTTTTAGGAGATTGTTTGGACTATATAGTTCAACCAATTCCTCTTAAACACATGTTCCAAAAAAAATTTGGTGAATATATCCTCCACCTAATCTTGAGATCCAAAAAACTACTTCTGCATAATATTTTTCCCCACTATCACTTTTATGAAATGATAATAGGTCTCAATATACATTGTGTAAGAATGATGTAATTAATTTTTAATCAAGTAAATAATAATTTTTCATCACACTTAATTATAATTGTTTGTTTCACCACTACACCGATGAATTCCAATTAATGTTTCATCTATATAAGTTGTGTACAAGACTTTTTTGACTAAGATATACTCTACCTCTATTTTCCTTAATGAAACAAAATCACGTTTTTCACTTAATCATCCAAAAAAAATTATTCTAATATAAAATGATTCACCACTTTATTATTTTCAATCCCCAATGTCATCAAGTCTATTCTATCCTGAAAAACTAATCCCTAATTCAGTGTTCTAGATATATATCTCATTATTCTTATCACAGTTTGAAAATTCTATTTCTTTAAACATCATTATAAATGTTTTACTAAGAAAATATCATAAAAGATATCAAAATTGGGTATATTAAGATAGATTAAAATCCTAATGATTGTCCTATATAAATATGATTTTACCCCTCACCATCCTCATAATTTACAAGTTGTTTTCTATCTACTACCAAATTTGAAATGGAATTTCACTCTTCCAATATAAATTTCTCCAAAAATTCATTTTCATGATTCACTGAATATATATAAACTAAATTCATTTTAATATACCTTTAGAATAAAAAAGAATTCATATTCTCCAACCAATAATATTTCAAATTACAATCTTTTTAATTTATAAAAAAATTCAAATAAATTGTACTTAATACCTCTATAAATTATGTCCTCTATAAACAACATTACCATAAATTATGATCCTTCTAAATTTTTTACATAGATATTGTGACAAACCCCAGTACCCTTCAAATCAGGATTCATTGAAAAATAATCCATCTATGCATATCAAGAATGAGGAGCTTCATTTGGTTATACAAAGAAACTCTAAATATTTGCATTTTTTGAATCATCATTTCCAATAAAAAATATAGTCAACTACTCAACATGTAACTCTAAATTAAAAAATCCATTTCTGAATGTTTTATTTATATCCATTTTAAGTACTCTAAAGTTTATTTTTGATAACTACTACTAAGAAGAGTCTAATAGATTCCATTATTTCTACTAGTGAAAATATCTCTTCGATATGAATACCTTACATCTAAGTATCTAACTTACAAAAAATAATTTCTTCATTTAATTTTTGTTTTCAATTTTCAATCATATTTTTTTCGAGACCAATTTTATACCAGGAATGATATGTTTTTTTAATCTATAAATAAACTCTAAAGCCTGACTGTTATTAATTTTATATACTTAATCATTACTGGATTTTAATGATGATTCATCCTCTACTAGTTCATTAAATGAAGTGGGTTTTATCTTAGATAGAATAATAATTTTAACTATTCTTTCATTTCTTAGATTCGTTCTTGGAGAAATTGTTTCTCTAGTGATGTTTTTTGGATCAACATTAACCATTTTACTTGTTATTTGAGTCATAGGTTGAATCCCTTCATCATTTTTTTTTCTAAATAATCAATATTAGAATCATTATTATTATAAATAAAATTATAGACTAGAAAATAAATATTTATTTCATTGCATTCTTCAAATACTTATTTAGAAATAGATATTATCAAATCTGTTTCAGATTCATTCTCAACTATGGTAATATAAATTCTCTAAAGAATATTATTATGTATTTTATTGAAATAGTTACATTATTTACTCTTTGTTGGGTAGATTATGAAAATACCTTCATTCTTAGCATCATAATATTCTCCTTTATGTCCTTATTTATTATGGATAATGTATTGTCTCCCAAATACCTTATGATACTTGAAATACTTTTTCCTTGTATTCCACATTTCTTAGGGAGTCTTCTCAACTCCTAGATGGATTAATAATTTGTTCTATGTATAGTCACTTGAATCCCCTCTTTATAGTACTAATTTTAAATTACACTATCTACAGACAATGCATTAACCATGTTGTTGAGCATGCAGTTTCTTATTTCCACCAGATCATTCTATTGCGACATTTTCAATGAAGAAACACCATGTTTAACACCGTGTTTTCAAGATAATTTTTAGCATCATACGATGTGAACTTCATTATAATATCTGATCACTTAATTTTCATTATTCCCATAGTTTAGTTGTCCTACATTTTTCAAAACCTATTTATACAATCCATCACTTCCATATTTGATTTCATAAAAATAACACATCATATTCTATTATAATCATTAATATGTAAAATTAAATACCTCTCACTATAGGTACCAAGTTGAATAATTGGACCACAAACATTAATGGGAACTAAATTCAAAAATCCTAATGATCTCCTATAATTTTAAGGATATATATTTAAAACCATATTTCAATCTGTAAATGATTCATAAATATTTTCCTAGTCTCACTTAAAGTTTATAATGTCCATTATAGATCTAAATTTTAAAAATTTATCCATATTTTCTATTATCAAGGCCAAGACTTTGGTTATATAATATATTTTATTTATCTTCTATTATAAGAAATGTGATTTTTTTATCTTCATGATATTGATTCACATTTTTTATAAATCATTTTATCAAAGAATTCATAGATTTTACCTTTATTTTATAACCCTTCCAAATGAATGTTACTTCCAAACCTAGGTCACAATGCTAAATAACACTCAAACAATTATGAAAAAATCCATAAAGATAGATTATATTATTTTTAAATTTATGGCTAGAGATTCAAATCTTTTCATATCCTTTAATATTAAAATATCTATCATTTTTCAAGTGCGATATTAAGTCAACATTACCCCTTTCATTAATAGACTCATATTACCAATAATATATGATGAATACCCACTATCTAGAATACATGTGTAGCTATTATTTAATAAATTAAAATAAATATAAACTAAATTAACCTTATTTATCTTCACTCACTCAATAAAATTTATGGATGATTGGAGACTTTTTTATGTACCATATCATTATCTTTTACATAAGTAATCACATCAAATTTTAATTATTCAAGAGGATAAAACTTTTTATTCAAAGGAATTATAATGGATTGACTTACATCAATTATCATTTGGATCTCATTAGTGGAAATTCCTATTTTCATTCTATATTTTATAGGGTTATGATCAAAATTTGAGAAATTAAATAGTACCCATAGAATAATTTTTAATCTAGTTTGAAAATAATTTTTTCAACTACCATTTGACAACTTATGATAACTTATTCCTTTCAATTGATTTTATCTTTACCATAATAATATATAGTGTTTCCATGAAAACCACAAAACAAACATTTCATAAATATAAATATCTTATTTCTTTCATTTATCTAAAGATATCTTATTTTTTAAAACTTCTTTGATTGTTGATAATTTCTCAAAGGCGGAGAATTTTCTCCCTTAAAGTACCTCCATGTGATCCTAATGTTAAAAAAACTTCCTTTGATGTTTCTCTAATAAAACCATTACCTGTTTTTTCCATTTCACTTGTTCTTTGATCACTAAGAATTTATTCCAAGATTCATGTACCTCATGTACTCCTTTATTAAAAAAAATAATATAAACAATATATATCATAAGTTTATTACTTGAACTATCTATTTTCTTTTCTGATTCAAGAATAGTTTTTAAGGAAACAAATTGATCTAAAATAAATTAAATTTTATCTACTTTTCCTTTGATCGATAAATTAATAACATCAATGATCTTATTCTTATCTTCAATAATCAACATATAATTCATAGTTTCTTCATATTTCATAGGATTCTTCTCACATTCTTCCAATAACAATATGAGATGAAACAATTCTACTTATTTTTCATTAAAATGACTTAAATAATCCTCTAATAAGACTCTTACCATTCTTATTAATTTGCAAATCATGCTATTCTAGATCCCCTTTCAATTCAAAACATGAGGTCTATGACTCCCTCTTATTGTTCTATGGCTTCAGATATAGTTTTAGATTTCTTTACTAAATCTATCAGGGCATATTATGTAACATCCCAAGTAAGTAATTAATAATAGATATTTTTATCTATGTCTATTAATGATTAAGATAGTGTTATAGAGGCTTAAAATGAAAATAAATACAATCTTATGCATGGAATACAATAATATTTTTTAAAAGATTGTTTTAGTGCCTTTTGATGGCAAACCATTTTTGAATCGATATTTTGACAATTTTATAAACTATGTTTGTCAAAATAAACTTATTATTTATGATTGGGACATCAAAATTTACCTTGTGTGAATTTTTGGTATTTTTCTGACAATGTTCATTTTTTAATGAATAGTGAAAAATACTGCATTTTACATCAAAACTGCTTTTAATCTAATTTATTTATATGATTAGATTATGTTTTTAATTGGTTTTGAAGTGAAATTAGAATATATTTTTACCATTTTACCCAATGGTGGTCATTGGAATCAATTTCACTTTGAAATTAGACTTAAACTAGTGTCAATCTTTTGATACTTATTGTTTCATAAAAACGAGCTATTTGCTATGACAGTGGGAATTAATTATTAAATTAATTAATGTGACTAATATGTTTTGAATTTTTTAAAATAGACTTCATTTTTGAATTCGGAATATCAAATATAGCTTAGGGTGAATTTTTGGTAATTTTCTGAAAAACTTCAATTTTTGATGAATAGTGAAACCACTAAGTGGTAATCAAGCAAACTGATTTTTCAGTTAAATGAAAGTTTACCACTAATGTGTATTGAATTTTGAAAATCCGACATACATGGTTGTCATTAAGAATTAAAATGTGGTTCAATGAGATTAAAATAATTTTTTTGGTGAATAGTAACTTATTAAGTTTTTAATCGCGATTAGTGGTAATTAGTGTAGTTTAAGGTATAAATAATGCTTTAATAATATTAAATGACCTAGACACATGTCCCAACCTTATTGTTTGTGTAATGGCCGACCAAGACAAGCCATGGGTCAACTTGGGGACCCCATGGAGACATTTTGGTTGGGAAATGACATAAATAACTTTTTATTTAATGTAAAAGTAAAAATGACACAAACATAATATGTTTTACAAAAACAATTGTTACATGGGGTTATAAAGATCGGATATTTGATTATAAATATTCATTGGAAAGCTAAAAAGATTTCCTAAATCATAGTATTTTTTTTATGATTTTTAGACATCAAATAAATTAAATTATTTATGACATAATAATGATGCCGCGATGACATCATTATTTGACGATTTAAATAAAATGGAAAGATAATGTAAAATATATGAACTAAACATGGAAAAAACCAATTAGATGAGTGGATGTCGAACCCTTATCACCTTATACACGAATTATATCAATGTGGGACCTTTTAAAACCGAAACACATTTTCAAATAAAGTAAGTTTTCTTTACTTTCCAAAAGTGCCCCTCCTCTCGTCTTATAAAAGGCCCCCACCTCTACCTAATTTCACACACTCCTCAAGCCTTTGGCTCGGCCATCACATGCCCATTTACTCTCTACACATCCCTCTCCTCATCCTAGAAGATTCCCTTTGGGAAGAATCCTTTCAAAGGAAGCCTTTAGACTCAAATCAAAAGGAGATACACTTTTAAAGGTAATTCATTCTCTCATGTTCATTTGTTTTATTTTGCTTCTCCAAACCCCTAAACACTTTTTATTTACTTATTTTGTAACAACACCAGTATCTTAAATATACAAGGATGTTGTTATAATATTTATTTGAGCTACACTCTCACACAACTACATCAAATGGTTAAAGAACATACGGTTTCCGTGGATGGCGAAATTCTGCCTCCCGAAACGATGATTGTTCAACACTCATTTAACACCTTCAAAGGTGGCCATTATGATGTCACTATTTTTATATATGATATATAATATTTTTATGTTTTCCTTAATCTACATTTTTTTTCATTTTGGGCATACCTTTATGGTTTCCATTATGGGTAAACACGATATCTTCATTCTAGGAAGTGCGGACTACCGCCCCCTCAAAGTGATTTGATTCGTTAAATACCATATGTGGGACATATAAAGGATGGAACTATGATATTATATATGATATTATACTGGAATTATAATATACCTTTATATCATTATGATTCCATTCTATAAAATACGAAAAAGAAATGAGAGTAGCGTTCATGCGTACGTACGGCTTACCGTCTCCATGAACGGTGCATTTCATTTCTTACCTCTAAATGATTATGTAATATTATAAATGCAAGTATGTACTGGATATATATGAAATATATGATATCTAAATCATGAATACCATTCTGGATATAATGAACCTTTGACCAAATTAACAACATGTAAGTGTAAGAAGTCTATTTTTGACTTAAGAACCAAATACCGACAAAATGAACATTATTAACTTAACTGATTACCTGATGTTCACAACATGGTATAAAAGGAATAATGAACTTGAAAAAGATTCATAATCAAGTAGAGATTAACTCAAGTTTATTATTCAGGAGATTAATGAACGGTCGGGTCAAGTCGGATACGAGGTATGGGACTTCATCTCAATCTCCTTTCATTGAGGCATATTTTATTTATACACAACTTTCTTTTATACGGTGTATAAACCCCTTTGACTTTTACATTTATTCAAAAGGAATATTTTTTATACGAAGTGTTTACTAAACGACAAAAGGGAATGTTTTTGTCGTACGTATGCGTCGACAACGACTTCTCCGCCGTTGTGACCGTTATTTGAGTTTCGGCTTCCTCTACAAGCCATACTTTTTTTTAAAACGAAAAATAAATACCATGTTTTACATTGGTATTGAAAATGGTTTTCACAATGTTTTTATTATATCAATGTGTTGTATTGATATCTCGTGATTGAAATGTGGAAATGTTATGTTTCCTTTATGCATGTTTTATGTGATATGATTATGTTATGGTTCTTGGGCATTATTATGAAGACGGGTGGTTCCGTGATAAACTAAGGGTGGGTGAGCCCGTTATAGCACTCCAATGCATTGGGTAACGCGAAGGAGTGAAACGTTAAGGTTTCTCCAAAGAGATTTTAGGGAATATACTGTGATGGGTATTCCAAACGTAACCAAGAGGGTTACTCCCTACGTAAGAATGTTATGAATGCCTCAAGTTACCTTTATGTATTATGATTTCTATGATTTATTCATGATTTTATGAGGTATGTTAAAGTGCCTATGTTTTATGGGTAAAGTATGATTTCATTCTTATGTATATATGAACTCATGTTTCCTTTCCATGTTTTTTTTATAACCCATACTGAGTTTTTATGCTCATCCCAAGTTTTTGAAATGTTTTTCACAGGTCAAGGGAAATGTACATGATAAGATGATAGAGTCAAGGATGTGTCAAGAAATAATCCATGTTTTATTTTTAATGTGTTTCCATTGATGGGAATGAAGAATACTATCTTTATGTAACCACTTTGTTTATATGTGGAATGTAATGCATGTTTTATGTTCTAATTCTCTAAAACTCTAAACCCGAAAAGATCCTCAATGTGTAATCTTGTAATAACTCAAGATTAAGTAAGGTTTAAGGCTGGGGCCTTATAGTTGGTATCAAAGGTCGGTTTAGATAACTTTAGGAGTTAGAATTCTATTAAATGATTATCCAAAAATATTTTTTTTTCAAAATGATATAGCATTTAAAGATTACCATGTTGCTTCATCTAAGACATGTTTGTTCAGAATGGTTTTCCGCAGAGGAAACAGGGAAGCAGTGCTAAGAAGGCATACAGAAGGAAATAACCTTCCGAATCAGCATCCAGAAATGGTCGGAATTGGAACTGAACAGTTTGTTGCAGTAATGGCGCAGTTCACACAAGCGATAAATGGCGGTGGTATCCATGCACGAGATCAGCCAGAACAACCGCAGAGGAACATGTCAGTGGTGGAACATTTCATGAGGCAACATCCACCATCATTCAGAGGATCATCTGACCCTGTGCTAGCTGAAGGGTGGATTAAAGCACTGGAGAAGATTTTTGATGTCATGGGTTGTTCAGACAATCAAAAGGTTAGTCTTGCTATTTACCGTTTGGAGGGTGAAGCAGATCAGTGGTGGTCTATGGTTAAAAATATTCGGGACGCCGATGAGATTGATGCTCTTGACTGGGATGAATTCAAAGGTATGTTTCTTGAGAAGTATTTTCCTAAGGCTGTTCGACTTAGGATGGAAAAGCAATTCTTGGAATTGAGGAAAGAGGAAGACTCAGTGGCTGCCTATGAAGAAAGGTTCACTCGATTGGCAAGGTATGCTCCAAATTTTATCCGGGACCTTGATAGTAAAATCAATCGTTTCTACTCAGGATTAAAGCCAAAGTATCGAAGGGAATTAGCTTCTCGTGAGTTTAAAAGTTATGAAAAGCTTGTTCGATGTGCTGAGAAGGTGGAAATGGAGTTTGCCGATGACCAAGTTTTCTATAAAAACCAGCAGAAGAAGAGACCGAGGTGGCAGGAGAAAGGTAAGAATTCTTCAAAAAAGTCTGATGGTAAGAGAACTAAGTTTCCAGTTTGTGATAAATGTGGCAAAAGGCATGATGGGGAATGTCTTCTGAATTCTGGGAAGTGCTACTGATGTGGTAATATGGGACATAAGGCTCGTGATTGCACTGAAAAGGATCAAGGTGAAGGTAAGAACAAATTTGATTTACAGTTAGTGAAATGTTTTAAGTGCAATGAGATGGGTCACTATGCAAATGAGTGTCCGACAAAGAGCTTGAGTGATGGGAAGAAGTTAGACTACAAGCAGAAAGGGGTGGTGAAATCCTTTGAAACTACTTCAGAAGATGTCGGGCCATCAAATGAAGTTGTATCAGGTACTTTGTTTGTTTTTTCAGATTATGCCAGTGTGTTTTTTGATTCGGGGACTACACATTCTTTCATCTCTGAAACCTTTTCTAGTAAAATGGGAATACCATCTCAAGAAATGACTCCTGAACTTTTGGTGAAAACACCTGGGGGAAATGTTGAGGCAAAAAGAATTTATAAGAATCTTCTTATCCTTATCTGTGGAAAGAACCTACTTGCAAACCTTATTGTTCTACCTCTAGTAGAGTTTGATGTTATCCTGGGTATGGATTGGCTCTCTATTTACCATGCTAAGATTGACTGTAGAGATAAAGAAGTTTCTTTTCAGAAAGACTTTCAGTTTGATTACAAGAATGAACCCTTACATTTGATAACATATCAAGAGGCCGAGAAACTTGTAAAATATGGAAATGAATGTTACCTTGCACACATCGTTGAAAATAAAGGAACTGTTCAGATTAATGATGTGCTAGTGGTAAATGAGTATCCTGATGTTTTTCCTGATGAGTTTCCTGGAATAATACCAGATCGGGAAGTTGAGTTTACTGTTGACTTAGTTCCTGATGCTAAGCCAATTTCAAAACCCCCTTATCGAATGGCACAAATTGAACTTTTAGAGTTAAAGGAGCAATTGCATGATTTATTAGAGAAAGGTTTCATTAGACCTATCACATCACCATGGGGTACTACTGTTTTATTTGTTAAAAAGAAAGATGGTTCTATGAGACTTTGCATTGATTATAGAGTCTTGAATAATATCACTGTTAAGAAAAAATATCCTTTGCCTCATATCGATGATTTGTTTGATCAGCTCCAGGGAGCTTAGTTTTTTTTCAAAGATTGACTTGAGATCGGGGTACCATCAGCTGAAGGTAAAGGAGGCAGATATTCTGAAGACCGCGTTCCGTACGAGATATGGCCATTATGAATTTGTAGTAATGCCTTTTGGGATAACCAATACACCTGCTGTATTCATGGACTTAATGAATAGAATTTTCCATGAGTTCTTGGATAAGTTTGTGGTGGTTTTCATTGATGATATTTTGGTGTTTTCTAAAAGTAAAGAGGAGCATGAAAAACATTTAAGGGTTATCTTTCAAACCTTAAAAGAAAATAAACTGTATGGGAAATTCAGCAAGTGTGAGTTTTGGTTGCAACAAATTTCTTTCCTTGGTCACATTGTCTCTAAAGATGGAATAACTGTTGATCCTGCAAAAACAAAAGTTGTGGAAGAATGTCCAAGACCCACAAATGTAACCGAGATTCGTAGCTTCCTTGGTTTGGCGGGCTATTACCGAAGGTTTGTTAGAAATTTTTCACGGTTATCTAGTCCAATGACTAAGCTAACTCGGAAGGGTGTTAAGTTTATCTGGACAAAAGAATGTGATGATTGTTTTCAAGAATTGAAAATAAGATTGGTGAATGCTCCAGTTTTGGCACTACCATCCAGGAATGGTGAGTTTGTTATATACAGTGATGCTTCATTGAAAGGACTTGGTTGCGTCCTAATGCAGAATGATCAGGTAATTTCTTATGCTTCACGACAGTTGAAAACTCATGAGGTAAATTACCCTACACATGATTTGGAATTAGCTGCTGTTGTTTTTTCTTTAAAAATTTGGAGGCATCATTTGTATGGAGTAAAGTGTGAAATATATACCGATCACAAAAGTTTAAAGTATATATTCACTCAGAAAGAGTTAAACATGAGACAAAGGAGATGGCTGGAATTAATCAAGGATTATGATTGTACAATTCATTACCATCCGGGAAAAGAAAATAAAGTGGCTGATGCTTTGAGTCGAAAAAGTAATGCTTCATTAACAATGTTGCATTTGGAACGTGATCCTTTGGTTTAGGATTTGATGAAATTTGGCATAGAAGTTGTTGGTGCAGGGATTCCTTCTGTTTTGTTTCAGGTATCAGTGAGATCATCTCTATCAGATAGAATCAAGAAAGCACAGAAGCAAGATAGTGAGTTGCAGAAAAAGGTAGAGCTGGTTTAGAAAGGTAAGTTGCCTGAATTCAACATTTATAATGATTGTGTTTTGAGATTTGGGAAGAGATTGTGTGTGCCTTGTGATTCACAGTTGAAGAGAGAGTTGTTATGTGAAGCTCATAGTTCTCCGTTTTCAGTTCATCCGGGCAGTACTAAGATGTATAGAGATCTGCGGGAGTATTACTGGTGGGATGGAATGAAAATAGATATTGCTGATTTTACTGTGAAGTGTTTGACTTGTTAGCAGGTTAAAGCAGAGAGGCAGTTACCGAAAGGGATGCTTCAGCCTTTACCAGTTCCAGAGTGGAAATGGGAGAATATATCCATGGACTTTGTTGTTGGATTACCGAAGACATCTCGAGGTAATAATGCAATCTGTGTTATTGTTGATCGCTTGACCAAATCTGCTCATTTCCTTGCTATACGAGATACTTTATCTCTTGAACAACTTTCCCGTTTGTATCTTAAAGAGATATTCAGGTTACATGGAGTTCCTCTCTCCATTGTATCGGATCGTGATCCCAGGTTTACTTCTAACTTTTGGAAAGGCCTTCAGAAGTCGTTGGGTAGTGAATTAAATTTTAGTACAGCTTTTCATCCTCAATCAGATGGGCAGTCAGAACGAACAATTCAGACATTGGAGGATATGCTACGAGCTTGTTCTATGGATTATCAGGGAATTTGGGACCAACATCTTTCTTTGGTTGAATTTTCATATAATAACAGTTTTCCTTCCAGTATACAGATGGAACCATTTCAGGCATTATATGGGAAGCGGTGTCAAACTCCAGCTTTCTGGGATGAAGTGGGTGAAAGGAAGTTGATGGGACCAGAATTGGTAGAAGAGATGGCAGAAAAAGTTCAGCTGATTCAGAAACACATGAGAACAGCTTAGAGCAGGCAGAAGAGTTATGCGGATAACTGGAGGAAGGATCTATCTTTCGAGGTAGGTGATCATGTTTTTCTCAAGGTTTCTCCTTGGAAAAGTGTGATGAGATTTGGTAAGAAAGGAAAGTTGTGTCCAAGGTTCATTGGACCATACGAAATTCTGGAGAGAGTTGGATCAGTTGCATACCGAGTGGCTTTACCTCAGAGTTTATCTCAGGTGCACAATGTTTTTCACATTTCGATGTTGGGAAAGTATATGCCAGATCCATCTCATGTTTTGAGTCCAGAGGTAGTTCAGCTGGAAGAGAACCTATCTTATGCGGAACAACCGGTCCAGATTCTTGACCACAGGGAGCAAGTGTTACGGAATAAGGTGATTCACCAGGTAAATGTTTTGTGAAAAAACCACATGATTGAAGTGGCAACATGGGAATCTGAAAATGCAATGAGGGATAAGTACCCCCCATTTATTCGATAAGTAAATAAATTGCGGGGACTCAATTTTCTAAAGGGGGGAAGGATGTAACATCCCAAGTAAGTAATGAATAATAGATATTTTTATCTATGTCTATTAATTATTATGATAGTGTTATAGAGGCTTAAAATGAAAATAAATACAATCTTATGCATGGAATACACTAATATTCTTAAAAGATTGTTTTAGTGCCTTTTGATGGCAAACCATTTTTGAATCTATATTTTGGCAATTTTATAAACTATGTTTGTCAAAATAAACTTATTCTTTATGATTGGGATATCAAAATTTACCTTGTGTGAATTTTTGGTATTTTTCTGACAATGTTCATTTTTTTAATGAATAGTGAAAAATACTGCATTTTACATCAAAACTGCTTTTAATCTAATTTATTTATATGATTAGATTATGTTTTTAATTGGTTTTGAAGGGAAATTAGAATATATTTTTACCATTTTATCCAATGGTGGTCATTGGAATCAATTTCACTTTGAAATTAGACTTAAACTAGTGTCAATCTTTTGATACTTATTGTTTCATAAAAACACGCTATTTGCTATGACAGCGGGAATTAATTATTAAATTAATTAATGTGACTTATATGTTTTGAATTTTTTAAAATAGACTTCATTTTTGAATTCGGAATATCAAATATAGCTTAGGGTGAATTTTTGGTAATTTTCTGAAAAACTTCAATTTTTGATGAATAGTGAAACCACTAAGTGGTAATCAAGCAAACTGATTTTTCAGTTAAATGAAAGTTTACCACTAATGTGTATTGAATTTTGAAAATCCGACATACATGGTTGTCATTAAGAAGTAAAATGTGGTTCAATGAGATTAAAATAATTTTTTTGGTGAATAGTAACTTATTAAGTTTTTAATCGCGATTAGTGGTAATTAGTGTAGTTTAAGGTATAAATAATGATTTAATAATATAAAATGACCTAGAAACATGTCCCAACATTATTGGTTGTGTAATGGCCGACCAAGACAAGCCATGGGTCAACTTGGGGACCCCATGGAGACATTTTGGTTGGGAAATGACATAAATAACTTTTTATTTAATGTAAAAGTAAAAATGACACAAACATAATATGTTTTACGAAAACAATTTTTACATGGGGTTATAAAGATAGGATATTTGATTATAAATATTCATTGGAAAGATAAAAGGATTTCCTACATCATAGTATTTTTTTTATGATTTTTAGACATTAAATAAATTAAATTATTTATGACATAATAATGATGCAGCGATGACATCATTATTTGACGATTTAAATAAAATGGAAAGATAATGTAAAATCTATGAACTACACATGACCAAAACTAATTGGATGAGTGGATTTCAAACCCTTATCACCTTATCCACGAATTATATCAATGTGGGACCTTTTAAAACCGAAAAACATTTTCAAATAAAGTAATATTTCTTTACTTTCCAAAAGTGCCCCTCCTCTCCTCTTATAAAAGGCCCCCACCTCTACCTCATTTCACACACTCCTAAAGCCTTTGGCTCGGCCAAACCCTGCCCATTTGCTCTCTCCAAATCCCTCTCCTCATCCTAGAGGATTACCTTTGGGCAGAATCCTTTCAAAGGAAGCCTTTAGACTCAAATCACAAGGAGATACACTTTTAAAGGTAATTCATTCTCTCATGTTCATTTGTTTTATTTTGCTTCTCCAACCCCCTAAACTCTTTTTATTTACTTATTTTTTAACAAAACCAGTATCTTAAATATACAAGGATGTTGTTATAATATTTATTTGAGCTACACTCTCACACAACTACATCAAATGGTTAAAGAACATACGGTTTCCGTGGATGGCGAAATTCTGCCTCCCGAAACGATGATTGTTCAACACTCATTTAACACCTTCAAAGGTGGCCATTATGATGTCACTATTTTTATATATGATATATAATATGTTTATGTTTTCCTTAATCTTCTGTTTTTTTCATTTTGGGCATACCTTTATGGTTTTCATTATGGGTAAACACGATATCTTCATTTTAGGAAGTGCGGACTACCGCCCCCTCAAAGTGATTTGATTCGTTAAATACCATATGTGGGACATATAAAGGATGGAACTATGATATTATATATGATATTATACTGGAATTATAATATAACTTTATATCATTATGATTCCATTCTATAAAATATGAAATAGAAATGAAAGTAGCGTTCATGCGTACGTACGGCTTACCGTCTCCATGAACGGTGCATTTCATTTATTACCTCTAAATGATTATGTAATATTATAAATTCAAGTATGTACTGGATATATATGACATATATGATATCTACATCATGAATACCATTCTGGATATAATGAAACTTTGACCAAATTAACAACATGTAAGTGTAAAAAGTCTATTTTTGACTTAAGAACCAAATACCGACAAAATGAACATTATTAACTTAACTGATTACATGATGTTCATAACATGGTATAAAGGGAATAATGAACTTGAAAGAGATTCATAATCAAGTAGAGATTAACTCATGTTTATTATTTAGGAGATTAAAGAACGGTCGGGTCAAGTCGGATACGAGGTATGGGACTTCGTCTCAATCTCCTTTCATTGAGGCATATTTTATTTATACAAAACTTTCTTTTATACGGTGTATAAACCCCTTTGACTTTTACGTTTATTCAAAAGGAATATTTTTTATACGAAGCGTTTACTAAATGACAAAAGGGATTGTTTTTGTCATACGTATGCGGCGACAACGACTTCTCCGCCATTGTGACCGTTATTTGAGTTTCGGCTTCCTCTACAAGCCATACTTTTTTTTAAAATGAAAAATAAATACCATGTTTTACTTTGGTATTGAAAATGGTTTTCATAATGTTTTTATTATATCAATGTGTTGTATTGATATCTCGTGATTGAAATGTGGAAATGTTATGTTTCCTTTTTGCATGTTTTATGTGATATGATTATGTTATGGTTCTTGGGCATTATTATGAAGACGGGTGGTTTCGTGATAAACTAAGGGCGGGTGAGCCCGTTATAGCTCTCCAATGCATTGGGTAATGCAAAGGAGTGAAACGTTAAGGTTTCTCCGAAGAGATTTTAGGGAATATACTGTGATGGGTATTCCAAACGTAACCAAGAGGGTTACTCCCTACGTAATAATGTTATGAATGCCTCAAAGTACCTTTATGTCTTATGATTTCTATGATTTATTCATGATTTTATGAGGTATGTTAAAGTGCCTATGTTTTATGGGTAAAGTATTATTTCATTCTTATGTATATATGAACTCATGTTTCCTTTCCATGTTTTTTTATAACCCATACTGAGTTTTTATGCTCATCCCATGTTTTTGAAATGTTTTTCACAGGTCAAGGGAAAGGTACATGATAAGATGATAGAGTCAAGGATGTGTCAAGAAATAATCCATGTTTTATTTTAAATGTGTTTCCATTGATGGGAATGAAGAATACTATCTTTATGTAACCACTTTGTTTATATGTGGAATGTAATGCAAGTTTTATGATCTAATTCTCCAAAACTCTAAACCCGAAAAGATCCTCAATGTGTAATCTTGTAATAACTCAAGATTAAGTAAGGTTTAAGGCTGGGTCCTTATATATTATACATAAAATATAAAATAAATCTCCTTAATTTATAATGTATCTTCCTTAGAATCCTATTTTTTTGTTAACATGCACTTTCCTCTAACACTTATTTCCACTTGAATTTATAGAATAAAAATTTTAACTAGGAGGAAAATTCTTCATCAATTGTGATAAAAAGATAAAACTCTCCATCCTATTAATTAGAAATATTTATACAAATAGAATAAATATTCTAAAATTTCCCACAATGAACAAATGATAAATGTGATTTTCTTTCAAATATGAATTTTTCACTCTAAAACTTTCCTGTAATAAGTGATAAGAAATAATCATTAATATCATCTTCAACATCATCTTATAGAACCAATTTATTTTAATAATATTGGAATGTTATTTATTTATATGAAAATTCTAAATATATTTATGGTTTCAACCTCATATAATATGAAAAAATAGTCATATAGATCATCAAGAGATAACTTTCCATGGTCTATCTCTTAAGGTAGTGGCACTTTTGGATTATACATCAGTGGTAATCTTTGTATAATATTCTTCGTAGTATCTGAATCCTTAATATCATGACCAGGACCATGAATAGAACCAAAAAATCTCGTATGATGGTTAATTAAACCAGATACATTTTCAATTAAATTCATCTTTAGATCATCAATTTATTTTGTAAACTTTTAACGTTTTTTCTTTCACTTTTCTATAACCTTCATAGATATTATAATGTTTTTCTCAAACTTATTTTTCTATAGGAAATTCAATAAAAATTATATATATATATATATAATTTATTATATAGTAATTTTTATATGGAGTTTTGATCTTTATAAGAATCTTTTAGAAAATTAATATCTATGTCAACCATTGATATTCTAATGGGATCACTTACTTGTATTCTACGTAATGTTTTAGAGTATACATCAATTCCAAGAGGTCATAAATATAATAATGTTATTTTATATTTTATACCTTAATATATCAGATAAATGTATTCACTTCACATTCATAATTTTCTTCAACAAAAAAACTTTCTCTCCACCAATTGAATAAATAACGGGGGGCCTTAATATTGCTTGTTATAACCGGGTCCTAGTATCCAAAAAAGATGGGGTGAAATTAAATTTATTATTCTCTACAATCCAAATTAGATATTTTATTTATATTTTAAAACATAAATTTAAAATTTATTATAGGTATACCCAAATGAAAAATAATAAAGATAATAGACAGCTGATTTTACTTATTTCACCCAAAATGAGAAACACCTGAGGATAAAATATCAATTTTGTGTTAATTCGATAATTAATAACTAATTCAATAGTATGTGGTAATAAAAATTAAGAATACATTACTACTCAACCATGGTCTATTACCTCTTACTCTCTTTCATACACTCATTTTTATATGTATATAGTGATATAATCGACACATTTATTTACTTTACTTGATTTCCATCAAAATAAGTAACACTAAATTGCATGGGTGTTCTACATGATTTTATAATGTTAAATTATAGATATTTAATGTAATTAACAACAAAAATATCTTTTAATCCAATTATTTAATAAAATTTAGTCCCAAACACATCTATTATTAATTGAACCTATTATATTATATTCTATTATTGCAAATCATCAATATTCTTCTACTCTATGTTGTTCTATTCTATTTTTCAATGATGTTGTAACACCCTATGATTTTGTGGAATATTTTATTATAATTTATTAAATCTTTTAATTATTTTCAATTAAATTAAACATTGAGTATAGCATTCATTATGTGAATTAGTGAGATTTTCTTTTGTTACATGCAATATTGAGTTTCTTCTATATCATGCTTGACACATGATATCAAGCTTCAATGAAATATGATGTATTATATGACCATTATAACCTAAATATTAAATATTAGGGTATGAATAGTATTAACTAATTTATGAAATATATATATAAATTTCAGGATCAGTATAAATTTATTTCTAAATTATTATTAAATTACCAATTACGTTTTTGTAATGTAATTATATTCATTAAATATGTTTTCTTCCAAAATAATTTTTATTAATTATTATGATAAAATATTATAATAAATTTTTAGAAAATTTGGAAAACAATTTGATAAAATTAAATTCAATTTTGAAACCATAATATCAAAAATAACTTATGGTGAAATTTTGAGATTTTTCATAAAACATTGATTTTTCAGTGAATACTGAACACTTTTGATTTTTGTAAAAATATAATTTATATACAATATATTAAGTAATTTAAACGCCCCATAATGTTTTAAATTATAATAATAATTATTTAGTTATATTTTATCCAGTAAATTACTTTTTAATCAACTTTAAATTGGATTTTAGTATAAGATTTTTTAGGGTTCAAAAAAGGGTTTTTATGAAAACTATTTCAAAGTGAATAATGTTACCCAATTTTAATTAATTAAAATTATCCTTAATTACGAATGTTATAAATTAAAATTATATATTATATATTAATAAATTTTAATTGAGATTCATACATTGATTATTATTAAAGATAGAGTTAATATAAAATCATATTCTGCAAATAAAAATACAGTTATTGAAAACCCGCTTTTTCGTCACGTTTGTAGGTTTTTTTAATTTAATTTTCCATAATATTAGAATATTTATTTGAAAAAATAAGATTTATTTTTAAAATAATAATTATAAAATTATATTAGAGATATTTTTTATTAATTTCATGAAGTTATTAATTTTTTTATGAATAGTAAAAAAATTACTGAATTTTAATCGAAAACGACATTTTCAATGAAATAATTTATAATGTTAAATTATATTTTAAATTAATTTTAAAGTAAAATTAGTCAAATTATATATCTATTAACACTATTTTGGTAATTTTAATTAATTTTTTTTATTGAAATTGGTTATAAAAACATTGTAATCTTTTGAACATTTTCTCTTTAAAAACTCAATTTCTAATCATGTCAGCAAGATTATTTTTAAATTAAACTTTACCACATTTATGAATTTAATTTGGAAAAAATGATTATTTATTTATAATAATAATATAATTTATATTATATAATAATCTAAAATTAATTTTTTTTGAAAATTAATAGCAAAATAGAAAAAGTTATTAATCATGTCAAGGTAAAAATGGCTTTACTATAGGGTAAACTAAAAATATATGAGTTAAAAATAACCAAAAACTTGTTTAAAACAAATTTTCTAGAATATTTTAACCCTATATATTACATTATAGATACTTTTAATATTATTGGAGCTTTCTGACATGAAAAAAACATGGGTGTAATTATTTTTTCAAAAAAAAATACAAGTGTGCCACTCACCTCACTTATAAAAGGTCACCCCTTCTATTCTCCTGTTAACACTATAAATACCTTTTGGTTTATCAAAAAAATATCCAAAAAACATCCCAATTTTCTTTATATCATACTATAATCCTTATATTTTACATTATTCCATACTTTGAAGGATTTTTTTGGAAATCTAAAGAGGATGCCTAAAGAAGAGGTAACATTAATCAATGAGCGTTTTTATATTATTTCTTAGTCAAAAACATAAATTATTATTAAAACATGTTGATATAATAGCCTTGTTATATTAAATATGATGTGATTTTATTTTGTTAACATAATTTCCTAAAACCATCTCCACTTACATCAAATGGGTTATGAAATCATCATTCACATGTATAGAGGACTACCACCTCATGGACTGATGTCATTAGTTTTTCCACTACCACCTATAATGGTTGAACATAATTATGTATTTATTCTTTATATATTATATTTATGATATTTTTTGTTTCAATAGTTATTATATCACACATACCTTCATTCTTTCCATTTTGTGGGAATATGATAACTTCACTCATGTGTACGGAAGACTACTGCCTAACGAAGAAATATGATTCATTATTCCTTTACATTGAAAGTGATAATGATTTATTAATTGAATATATAGAATATATATGACATTAAAATTATTATAGAAGGATAATATAACATTTAACATAATGTATTTTAATATATCGATAAAATGGAAGCAATGTTCATGTGTATGTATGGTATACTATTTCTATTAATAGTGAATTTCATTTCACTAACTATATTTTATATATTATTATAAATAAATATATTATAAATATATGTTTTATTTATATCATAGTTAAAAATATATATACTAAGGAACCATTATAAAATTAATAGATCAAAAAATATCCAATCAAAGAATACATGAAAAACAAATCAGTTATTTCCCAAAATGTGACTTTGACATAGAACTATTAATAAATGAGAAATAAATGGTCATATTTATACCATATATGGTGTCATATATATATATATATATATATATATCTTTTTCTGTGGGTGTATTTCTATTTAATATATGTATAATAAATATATATTTATTATACAAGAGGTTCAAATGTGTGCAAATAAAGTCGATACTTAAGGTAAGGGATTTCTAGTCTCTCTTTTAATTACGGGATACGTTTGAAAATTCACCACTCATTTGTTTTGTGTTGTATATATAGATCACATTTGAAATTTTATATCATTAATATCATTATTTTCATGATATTTAATGTTTTATTCGATGTCATTATTTATTTAAAATTACAATTAAAAATAGTACTAAAGTGGTATGGGATTTCGGTCTTAGTTTTCTATCTTTGAGATTTATGACAGGTTATGCACCTATCATATTTTATATGGCGTATATAAAAAAATATTTAAAACATGATATCATAAATTTATTTATCGAAATGTTATTTTATGAATCTTTTAATTATATTCCTTCACGGGGATTACATTTAAATGCTTCCAAAGTAATAAATATTTTATTTTACAATCTCATAGTTTACTAGGATTATTTATGACTATATTTACAATGATAAAATATTATGATAAATCTCTCAATAAACTCAAAAAATTTCTTATTATGTGTATATTTCATGATAATAAATATTTTTCCTTCATTTATCTCATTTCAGGTACTCAATATTTCAAAACGTAATTTTTTTTTATGAAAAAATCATCTTTTCAGTCGAAAATCCATTTTCTTCCAACACCTTGTTTTATAAAAAAAATTTAAATTTTTTTAAAATATTATCCTATTATTTTTAAAATAAAATTTCACCCATGTCTTACCTTTTTACAATAATTTTTTTAATGTAATCTTCATATGATTTTCAATACAATGTATGTTTGGATTTTAGAGAAAATATGAAAGGAATCATTATTTTAACATGTAAAACATGAAAAAAACATCCCATCATCCTAAACACTATTTTAATTAAATATTTTTTTTATAAATTTTCAAGGTTAATTTAAAATAAAACAATTTTAATAATGCTTTTGGTTTAAATTTTTTTTTCAATTAAGAAATGACATTTTCCTCATGAATTGTTTTAAATGATTTTTAAATATATAATTATAATATTTTACGGTTATTTTAAAATAAATTGATTTAAAAAAATGTTTTTTATTTTTAAAATGTTTTTAAAAAAATTATTTTCCTAAAAAAAAATTTTACATTATTTTTAAGGAATAATTTATAATATTTCAAGGATTTTTAAAATGAAATGTATTTTTAAAAGTATTTTAGGATTAAATAAATCAATAAAAAGTTATTTTCCTCAAGAAATATTTTAAATTATCTATAAAAAATTACAACTAAGATGACATATTTTAATGTTACCTATTATTTACGTGGGACATGAACCAAGGTTACCATTCTTCTTCTTTCTCTAAAACATTTATTATAAAAAAATTTATGAAATGCATTTCCCTAACATGATTTATACCATGATATTATTATTATGAAACCCGATTATTTTTCCATATGTTATCCCATGATGAAATTATGAAATAATTATAAAACATGCCTATTTTAAAATTATTATCATATGATGAAATGTTTTTGAAACCCATATCATTCAATAAGTTATGTTATAATGAATTTTTCATTATAATGTAGAACACATAAATGTGGGTTTCATTATGAGACAAATAAGACCTAAATATCCTTCTAATACATTAGATAATGATAAATATTCTAAAATATCATAGGGTACATGGGTAGTTTTCCAATGACTGAAAAGGATTGTACATAGGTGCTTCCCCCAATCCTGAAAAATAGGGTAAATAGGTGGTTTGCCCAAGCCCAAAGCAGTTACATGAGTGGTTATCCCAATCCTAACAAGTTATGAATTCTTTAGTCAGTATCATTGACATATGGTTTTCTATTATTGTGTGATTTTCACATATATATTTCTTATTTCAATATTATTCACTCTTGTGTCATGTTCTTTTATTTCCTTATGATATATGTCTTATAAACTTCCAATATTTATGTCAGAACTCAAGATTATAATGTTTTATATGAAGGGTATGTTTTTCATGTGTTATGATCATTATTTCATACCCCCTATGATCATGTTATTATTATGGATTTCTCTTTTCTACCATTATTGAGAAACTCAACTCACCCTTTATTGTGTTTATATTCCCTAGGTTATAAATAATTGTTTTATATAGGGTATTTATATGAAGATTAATAAATGGTATGACATTTTTGGGAAAAATTGATGAAATTACAGTAGATTAGATGATTCAATTCCATGTTTCAAAAATCACTAAACTATTTTTGTCCTCAGGTGTGTGTTTTTGTAATTTAATTAATATTCATCTAAAAAGATGTAATATCCATATATGATAATCTGAGGTCACTATAGTTGGTATAAAATGAAATCTTTAGTCAACCATTAAAAACTAGGATGATAAGACATTAGTGATATCCCTAGGGATATTTTTAAGTATATGTCTAGGGATGTCTTTAAGGATAGGTCTAAGTATGAGTCAAAGTATATGAAAATTTCATGGAATTATGGTAAAGGATAGAGCTAGTGGTTTCCATGAAATTAAATCCCTATCTCAATACAAAAAGTTGATGTGGATTTGGAAAAGAGTTACCAAGGATTAATAACTCCCAAAAGGGTACATTGAACTGGACTAGATCATCACTGGGTGAATGAAAATGGGCCTTACTACACACTTAGTTTGACAATCCCAAGAGATATAATTTAGCAATTTGAAATCACTATAATGTACCATCATGAAGTATTTTAAAAGATGATGATCATGTGTGAACTAGGATAAAACTAAGGCGTCATAGATTAAAAATTAGGTGTGATTATTTAGACATCTTATAAGTTAATTTTCATTATTATGTGGTCTTACCACATTGATTATAGTTTCTCACACTATTATTTTTTGTTTTTTCATTGTCTTAAATAAAAAAGAATCATTTTAACACTAAATATGATAGAAACTTTAGTAACTATGATCTAAAAAATTGGATGATTAATAGATAGATGGATATTCTGATTATTATTAATCACATATCATGATATATGACTAATAGAATGTAATTTTGTGTGATTTTTAAAGAATCAAATAATAGGAAGATGAAAATTTATGAAGTTTTTTTGTTGTAATATAAATAGAAGAATTAGTATTCATATTACTACATGTTAAGAAGGTGGGTCAAAGGACCATGAATAATATCTCAAATGGAGGGAAGATGTTATATGTGTGTAAAATAAGGTCATTGAGTGAAAAATTATTTAGGATTTCAATTTATTATTTGTGGGGAACATGCGAATTGTCAAAATCAACTCAATGGCCTAATAATAAACCTCTAGAACAAGGAAGGAACTATAAAGTTTCAATAACTAAAGTGGGAGGATTGAAGTATTTATATATTTTAATTCAAGGATTATGTTTTATATTTATTTTCCAAATGGTATCTGGGTTTTAATAATTTTGAATCACCTATGGATTATATTATTTTTTGGTAGCATATATGTCTCCATGTAAGATTTACCTAAGAGATATGGATTCCAAAATGGGTTTATAAGTTTGAGTTGGATCATAATTTCGAATACTTGGACAACCATCATGAGGATTTATGTGATGGTATTTTATCAAGATTAATTGTATTTTAGGATAAATTTAATGAAATACAACCCTTTAGTTCTGTGGAGGAATGACTCTTAAGGAAAAATTGATTAAAGGTAGTGGTAAACTTTATATTTTATAATATCTTTGATGTTAAGGTAATTACGAGGTGTTTTAATTTCATAATTTTTTAATGTATATAGTTTCAGAAAAAGGAAAACCCACAATCCATGAGACAACATGTTACAATTGGTAAGATAGTGGGCCTTAAATCCACAACTATAGGATGAAATGGGTACATGTCCTACTACTAGATTATATGAAAGGTTAATTATTTTGGGAAACTATAAAGAGAGATATTTATGATTACCTATATCAATGATTAGTGAGTTAAAAATTCCATAATAAGATACAAATGTCTAAAAGGATTGTATAACCATTATCCATACCAGAAAGGATATGGGAAAACATCACTATGCTTTTTGACATTGGAGTCCCAAAATCATTGAAATGGAATAATGATGCATCAGTTATAGTTAATAACCATCCATGATATATATCATAGAATATTTCTCTTTTGATAAGTCTTACAATATATAAAATACGTAAATAAAAATGTTGAATGAAGTAACACATTCAATTTTATTTATTTTGAATATGGACTTAACCTCAATTTTTTGGTGAAGTCTTCAGCAGGACCTAGGTATGGAGTTGAGTTTCCTCACTGAATATCATCCCCAGATAGACGGTCAATTATAGAGAATAATTCAAACTATATAGGATATGATAAGATATTTTTAGGTATTTTAAAGGTGTTTGGGATTAACATCTTCCATTAGTTTAGTTTTTATTCAACAATATATTTCACTCAAGAATTCGGATCTCTCCTTATAAATACCTTTAATTAAATTATTGTAGAACTCCAATGCACTGCAAAAACATTACAGGAACAAATCTATAAAGACCTAAATAAGATGATAAAATTAAAGAGAAGGTTATAGTCATTATTCAACATGTATGGACAACAAAAATATGATAGAAACATTAAGTTGATAACCATTGAAGCAATCTATAATTTTATGTTGGTTGTAATTATTTTCTATAAATTTCCCCATGTAATAAAGACGAGAAAACTAAGCCTAATATATATCCATCCCATTAAAATACTTGATAATATTGGGATTGTATATTATAATTTGGATATTACACTAAAATTCTATCAGGTTCATGATGTGTTCTAGGTATCTCTACTGAGGAAGCACATACCTGATCCATTACAATTACTGAATTTAGAGTTTGTACCTCTGAGCATGATATTTCTTATGAGGAAAAACCAGTGGATATTCTTGATTGTAATGATTAAGTAATATGAAAAAAGACCACACACTATTCATTTTTTTGTGGTGAAACCACTAGGTTCAG
Organism: Viscum album; assembly: GCA_963277665.1. Lineage (NCBI taxonomy): Eukaryota > Viridiplantae > Streptophyta > Magnoliopsida > Santalales > Viscaceae > Viscum > Viscum album. The sequence goes on along the minus strand of OY728129.1, from coordinate 333,913,822 downwards.
GATTTTATGTGCGGAAATGTGTTTTTAAAGTGATATTTATCTTTATTTTTTGTTACAAAATTGACGAATTTTGAGGGAGAAATTATTTTTAATTAGGGTAGAATGAAACACCCCATGATTTTGGGAAATATAGTTTTTCCAAATAAATTTAATCTTTTCTATATTTTTCATTACATGTAACATTTATTATATCTTTTATTATACATTACACTATTTTATCTTTTTTTCAATTCAAAAATTAGTTTATTTGATAACTTTCATGACACGAGACACCGAGCATTAGTGAACCATGTAATATTATATGACCATCATAAACTAGCTATTAAATAAGAAGGTATGAATATAAATAACTACATTATGTAATTTATATATAAATTTATGTCTCAATAAAAATCTGTTTATAAACTCTTAGTAAATAATCAATCATTTTTTAGTAATGTAATTTTATACATCAGAAATATGTTTTCTTCAAAATTGATTATTATTAATTTTTATGAGAAAATATTATAACGAATTTATAGTGATTTTGTAAAATTTATTTGATAATAAGGAATTAATTTTTTAAATTATCATATCTAAATTAACTAATGGTAAAATTTATGGAATTTCAGGAAATAATGATATTTTAATGAATTGGAAAAAATACTATTTTTTGTAAAATTAACATTTATTTTCAATAAATTATTTAATTTAAATTAACCATTATAATTTAAAATAGAATCATTTTAATTTTGATATTTTTAAAACACTAATATAATTTTTAATCAACTCTATATTGGATTTTATTATATGTTTATTTTTGGGTTCAAAAAATGGTGGTTTTATGAAGACTATCTTAAAGTAAAAAATGTATCTCAGTTTTAATTAAATAAAATTATCTATAATGAGTAAGGTTTGAAATAAAATTTATATATTATATATTAATAAATTTTAATTGATATTCATAAAATTGTTATTATTAGGCATAAATTTAGTTTAAAATTATCTTATTCGTCAAAAATACACTTCTCAAAATCAAGCTTCTTTATCACATCTGCGGGTTTTGTTTTAAATTAATTTTTTTTTCTTGAAAAAATATTTGGAAAATAAAATATAATTTTTTAATCATCATGTTAAAACTATATTATGGTGAATGTTGGGAAAAATTCTGAAAATAATAATTTTTTATGATGTAGTAAAAAATACTGAATTTTAATTGAAAATTGTTATTCCATTGAAATTATTTATAATGTTAAATTATATTTTAAACTATTTTTAAAGTAAAATTAGTTAATTTATATATTTATTAATCAAATTAATGTTATTTTAATGAATTGCCTATTGAAATTTTATATACAATATTTGTAAACTTTAGAACATTTTCTCTTTAAAAAACCTCATTTCTCATATCATATTAGAGATTAATTTTAAATTATATTTTGAATATTTTTTTAATTTAATTTTTCAAAATATATTCCATAATGGTAATAATAATAATTTAAATTATATAATGAGGTAAAATTATTTTCTTACCAAATTAATAGAAAAAAATAAAAATTACTTACCACGGTTATGGTCAAAATAGGTTTAATAGTTGTTAAACTAAAACGATATTGGTTAAAAATGACAAAAAACTATTAAAAACACATTTTATGTCCATATTTTGACTTTATAACTTTAATTATAGATAATGGTGCATTATTGGAGCCTTCTAACTTGAAAAAAACATGTGTGGATTTCATTCTTTCAAAACATTACAAGTGTGTCACTCATGTCACTAATAAAAGTCCACCACTTATCTTCTTATCTTCACACCTTCAAACTATTTTGGTTCAACAAAGAACTGAAAAAATAAAATTCCAAATTCCCTAATCTCATCCTATAATCCTTATTTTGCACATAAATCTAAACTATTAATGATTTTGGTAAAAACCTAAAGTCACTACCCAAAGAAGATGTAACATTCATCAACGAGATATTTTTTATTACTAAACACCATTAAATAATTATTGGAAATTTAGGATATAATAAACTATGTATATTACATACAATTAAATATTTCTTTGTTAATTTAATTTCTTATAACCATCTACACTTCCATCAAATGAGTTGTGAAATCATCATTCATGTGTACAACAGACAACTACCTCACGATCCGATTTCATTCATTTTTTCCATTATCACCTCTCACAATTGAAAATAATGATAGATTAATTATTTATATATAATATTTAGTATATTATTATGCTTCTGGAATTATTATATCACATATATATTCATTCATTACATTCTTTGGGAATAAGATAATGTTGCCCATGTGAACAGAGGACTACCGCCTCGTGAAGCGATGCGATTCATTCAAGATTTACATGGAAGTTAATATGGATTATTTTAACTAAAATATGTGATATATAATAAATAATATATATTTTTGAATGATAATATATACATTAAATTTATTTATGTAAATATTTATAGAAAATTTAAAAAAACATTCATGCGTACATGCTGCCTACCATCTCTATGAGCAGTGTATTTTATTTTCTATCTCTATATTTTATAGTTTACTATAAAGAAATATATACTGGATATATATTATATTTATATAATTGATAAAATTTTGGATATTATGGAACCATGATCAAATTAATATGACAAAAAATAATCAATAAAACATACATGAAAAACAAAGTAGTTATTGTTGAAAACATGTCTCTAACAATGAATTGTTAATAAACAGGAGATAAAATATCATAATTAAATTATATCTGATATGATATATATAGATATGGTAATGTAATACATTTATAATAAACATATATTTATTATAACAAAGTTTTCAATTTTTATGAATGATGTTGAGATTTCAGTTAAGGGATTTGTAGTCTCTCTTTTATTTTTGGAAGACAAATGAAAATTCACCACTGATTTCATTTTTGTGGTGTATATACTAACCCTTTTTCATGTTATATCTTGAATAAAATTATTTTAATTATATTTAATGTTAAATACAATTTTTTTATTTTTTGGGTATTATGATTTATTATATTACTAAAGAGGTAAGTGATTTTTGTATTAATTTAAATTCTTTGAGACTTATGTCATGTTATGCACCTATCCTTTTTTATGAGGTGTATATACAATTAGTTTTACCTGATAAATAATGAATATATTTACACTAGTGATAATTAAATTTAATTTTAATCATATTTCTTCATTGTTCATAATTTTTAAAGTTACCAAAATATTAAATATGTTATGTCCCAATCTAAATGTTTATCAGGATTATTTATGACTTTGTTTCCAAGAAAAAAATATTATGATCAATATCTCAATAAATAACTTAATTTTATTATACTATGGTAATTTCATGAGAATAAATTTTTTCCTCTTCATTTCCTCTCCATGTACTCAATAGATCAAAAAGAATGTTTTTAATAAAAATCATATTTTTTGTTGAAAATTTGTTTTCTTCCAAAACCATTATTTCCCAAAACATTTTTTAAAATGTTATTATATTATCATAAAATTTTTAAAAGTATATTTTACCAATGTTTTTACTTTTTAAAAAATGTTTTTAAATGAGTATTCATGTTGTTTTTCAAATAATACACATTTGGGTTCTATTGAAAATGTCAAAGGAATATTTGTTTTGACATGTACGAAATGAAAAAAAAAACATCCTCTCATAATGACTATTATTTTCTTTGAATATTAATTTATATTATTTCAAGGTTATTTTCAAAGAAAATTATTTAAAAAAAGATTATTTTTAAAAAAATTTTTTTATTGGAATGAATATTTTACACAAGAAATATTATAAATGATTTTTAAATCATCAATTATATCTTATAAAAGTAATTTTTAAAATAAATGGATTTTTGAAAAGGATTTATGTTTTATAAATGATTTTCAAAGAAATTTTGCATCCCTTATGAAATGTATGAAATTATTTTTAAATCATTCATTATAAGTTTTCATGGTTATTTTCAATGAAATGGATTATCAAAATGTATTTTTTTAAAAAAATTGTTTTCAAAGAAAAGTTATTTTCTTAAATAATTATTTTAAATATATCTTCAAAATAATTTTCCACCTAAGATAACACCATTTGATGTTAACTTTTCTTTGCTGGGGATATGAACAAAAGATACCGTACTAATTCTTTCTTATAATAGTTTGTTATGAAAATATGTTTTTGAAGCTCGTTTCCCTTCCAAAGGTTATAACATTATAGAATTATTATGAAAGCCATTTATTTTTTCATAGTTTATTCTATGATGAAATGATGAAATGATTAGGAACCCTATCTCTTTTCCATATGTTTTTATATGATGAAATGTTTATAAACCCCATTTAATTTCATGGGTTATGTTATGATTAATGTTTTATGATATTGTGTAAAACATAAAAATGGTTTTCATTATGATATGTGTGGTTCCTATATCTCCCTCCAATGAAATGGATAATGATAAATTTTCTATGAGCTCATAGGATACATAGGTGGTTTTCCCAGTCCCAGAAAAGTGGGTACATGGGTGGTTATCCCAAGCACCAAAAATAGGATAAATGGATGTTTAGCCCAATCCTAGGGAATATACATCGGTAGTTAGACCAATACTAACATGTTATGAATGTCTTAGTTTATATCTATAACATATATCAATGTATTATACCAATTATATGATCTCTTTTTCTGTGTTCTTTGATTTCCTTATGGTTCAAGTATTTTGAACTACCATTATTTTTGTTAGGACCCTAGATTATTATCTATGATATGAAGGATGTGGTTTTATATTTTATGATCATATTCTCATACCCTTATGGTCATGTTATAGTTACATTTTCCCCATGTTTACCCCTACATAGAATCTAAGCTCACTCATTCTTATGTTTCCTTTCCCCTAGTCATAATGAACGGTTTTATATAGGGTATGTCCATGAATATTAATAAAAGGTAATATATTTTTTGGATACATTAAAGATCATTCAACATATTTAAATATTGCATTCCATGATTTCAAAGTCTATAAACTATTTTAGTCCTCAGGAGAGTCTTGTTATATACTGTAGAGATAGGAACATACAACACTTAGGGGCATCGACGTCCCAGTTATACTATATTATTGGAAATGTAATTCCATGATAAACCCTACATGATGTAAAAAAACAAAAAAAATTGTGGAAGATATTTCCTTGGTCATCTTCATGGGGCGGTACTTTATTCTATAGTCTGAGTATCAGAAATACATAACTACTAATATCTTCTTGAGAATCCACCAAGTAGTATAAACTACTTAATTATTATGATAAAATATTATCTAGAAGAACTAAAAACTATTAAATAACATATCACATTGTGTCTCATTGAGTCGTAATGTGAGGTTTAAAATTTATCAAATTAGAAAAGGATTGAACCATATGAACCTGGGTGACCAACCTTATGAAAACATTATTCATGGTGAAACATATATATTTTAGTTATTGAGGGTAATTTTCGTGAATCCCTTATAAAAATTTTATCCCCTAATGAATAAAATATATAATTCCTATAGTTTTCTCTTGAATAGGTTGCATGATAAGTCTAAAAACTGTTAATTTTTTATTTATATTTTTGGAAAATAAAACATAAAGTTTTCCTTTTTATTAAGATTAAAAATATGATTCTAGATGCTGTTTTTGTTGATAAGTTATGATCCTTTTGGAACATCCTTTACCCTTTTTTAATTGAATTGCCTAAATTAATTTATCATTGTATACTTCATCAACTCAAAGTATATATATCAATATTCCACAAGAAGACCTTAGTATAGGTGTTGATCCTTTTTTGAAATTTATTTAAGAGCTCAAATACTTACAAGAAATTCAACCTAACTAGAAATAACTATGCTCAAAAGAAATACATCTCTTAAAACGTTTAAATAGTGATATTAACAACATTATTTTCATAATTTGAACAAAAATCTAGACTGGTTTAAAATAAAAATCACTCAATAAAGAAATGGACCCTCATTATTGAAAAATAGAGTTTCCTGAAAAATTAAACTGGTTAAGGTAATGTATAAGAAAAAAAATTTAATTTCTCAAGGATATCCACTCTCTAAAACTTTATGGTAGTTTATCTATTAATTTATAAATCTACTCTAGTCTCATTATTCCTCTCTCTATTTCATCTTAGAAGAACTATACATATTCTTAACAATATTATTTGTACTTGTTTTCTAAACTTTGGTGGGGCTTGGGATGATCACTTGGGGTTGTTTTGGTTTTCCTCTAACAATAGTTACTATTCCACAATCAGAATGGAACTTTTTAGGACTTTTATGTTCACCCATTTAAATCAATATTTTTTTGGTTAGAGGTTGGTTAAATTTCCTAGGTTGGACCATGTTTGATGCAACATAAAACAAATAAGATTCAATTAATTCATCAAAGAATGTAGATAGAAAAAAATTGATATAATTAATATAATGACTAACACCGTAGACCTTTGCAGTTTTCAATTGGTGACTAGGTGATCTAGAAAGTTTCACCCTATTTGGGTCATCAACAGTTTTGGAGGAAATGGAATCTTGATCGTTGTTTTTTGGGACCTTTTGAGGTTTTTGAGATTGTGGGGAAAGTATCATACCATTTAGAACTTTTACCATATCTAACATCAATACATAACATATTCCATGTATAATAGATAATAAAGTACCTCTATGATCCATATCATGTTTTGATCATGAATGATCTTGTGACTAATCCTAATTTATCTACGACTGAACATCCAATCAGGATAGTTCATTTTATGTTGAAGGTACTTCGTGCGAGGATGATACCTTTTGTTTTTATATAATGGAAGCATGGTTCTGATAATCATGAGATGTGGTATCTTGAGGTACTAATGAGAGAGAAGTGGCATCATCTTTTTGGAATGAACGATTATTCTTAGGCTTTCTGGGGATAGAATATTTTTATAGTGGAGAGGTTATAACATTCTATTAATGATCTGATAGGTATTCCTTTATCCTTGTCATGGTTTTTCCTTTTCGTTTACTAGGTAGGGTTGAGGATGAATTGGGAGGATACGTATAATGGTAAAGTCATAGATTTTTTAAATTTTCATCTTTAATCGTTTTTTTGTAGGTTGTCGGAGGGTTACACACCATGTAATAAGAAAACACTACATGTAATGGTTTTTGGAGGAAATCTATGAAAGGCTTCGCACATTGAAGATTACAAAATGTGAATAGCCTTGATATATGGTGATTTATTTATTGAATGATTCTCAATTTGAAGTGATTAATTTTTTTTTAGTTACCAGAAATAATTATTTCATGGAATTAGAGGGTATTACGCATCGTATAATACCTCAACCACTTTTTTTATGAGAATTAGGGCTGAGATATTTTGTCTCCATAACTCTATTTTCTTGTCCCTAGACCTAAGGCGTTCCCAAATAAATCTTGGAGCCTTCCAACCCTTACATATTCTCTTTTTTGGAATTCAATCATTCTTTTGATTGTGGTATAATTCTCGGGAAAGCTTTCCCCCTCATTCTTTATCTATCTTTCTTTGTCATCCTTTGGGATTTCAATATGTCATCTTGATAGTGATGGATCTATATCCCATTATGTTGGATCTATTCTCTAGGTTGATTTTCGAGGTCATTTACACCTATGTTCTTGTTGACGTGAGTTATTATGAGTGTTGAGTGTCGGGAAAAGGTAGGTGATTCCAACATCTTTAACTAAATTGATTATCATTGAATTTCTTGATTTATTTCAATTAATGATTTAAATTCAATTGTTCTAAATTTATTTTAATTGATTTATTAAAAACATAATTCTAGTGAATTGAGATAATTGAAATGGTTTTGGAAAAAAAATTGGGGAAGACCCCTATTTCTATTAGATTTGGTTCTGTTTATAGAAATCGGTTTATTTAAATAGATGGAAATGATTTCAATTAAATTGATGAATTTAAATACAAAAATGAATTTTTAAATTTATGGAATTGGTATTGAATGGATCTCAAATTTGTGAAAATGTATTAAACATTTTTTATAGAATCCCATTAGTTATAAATTATTAAATATGAATTATTTTAATTAAAATCCATTAAGGTTTTAAATGGAAAAATTGAAATTAAAATCGAAGAATGGGATTTAATTGTATTTTTATCAGTCTTAAAATAAATTACCCATCATTGATTATGTAAGGACGCCTGAAAGCCTTAGGTAGTTGATCAGCTATTTGAATATTGTTTCTGATGATTTCGTCAGGGCGCGTATGTCTGTCTCTTTTGGGGACAAGAGTCACAGTTTTGTTGCCCCACATTGCCACTTTCCAAAGGCGGGTGGAATTCATCAGCTATTTAGGGAAATATAATCCTTGAATGAAATGGGATGATGGAATGTTGGTTCATCCTTCATTGGATTCCTCCTCAGAACTCGTCACCTAGTCCGGGTCTCCCTCATAGACTTAAGATGTTGTTAGTGAAACTCTTCCCTGTGCTATATCTTCATAAATACATGTTAATTAAACTACTTATATCAGGAAATTCCAAGGGGTCTGATCAGGGAAGAAACCTTTGGTCATGTGATTAGTCATGTTGGGCATCACTGGCATGTCTGGACGTTGGGGGAATGGTGTTTCTAACTTCTGTCGCTTATTATAAGGATTCTTGAGGTCGCGGAAGCCCGAGGCATCCCACATCGAATGGGGGGAATCATATGTCGTGGGCATGTATCTGATGTTTTTCTCAGATTCAAAACGTTAACACATGGTCTGCCACAATTTTAACGTCCAGCGGTGACAGATCGGGATTATCAGAACACCGAATACAGTGGATCAAATGGAGGAACCCCATGGGGGGAACACTGATATTGGGGCCACCATGTGGGTGGATTCATGAATGCTGTTATATGGAATGATGAATGGGGTGGCATGATCCCACCGAAATGTGGTGGCCCGAGTATGAATTAGGATGGATGATGGAAGTTTTCGTGAGGGGTGGTGAATTGCATGGAAATTTCATGGGGATGATGATGGTTTTGGGCTTGAGCCTCAAATATTCTTCCTATATATCCTCGTGGTAGGGAATCAAAGTCCACGTAGTTTTTCTGCTAGAGGCTTGCCACTGATGAGGGTTTTGAGGGCTTACCACTCGATGGAGTCGCAATGGCTCACCATTGGATGGGGTTGACAACCGATTACTACTGAATGGGGTCACAACGGCTTACCGTTGGATGGAGTCACAACTGCTTACCACTGGACGAGGTTGACAATTTCTTACTACTGAACAGGGTCACAATGGTTTACCGTTGGATGGGGTGCACAATTTAATGTCATGCATGATAGGGATTAACTGACATGATGGGGGTCAGAACTGCTTGGTGTTGGGTGGTGGCGAAAAGATGTGAAGGGGGTCAGAACAACCAATGGGAGGTGGGAATTGGAGAACTTATGTGAAGGGGTTCGGAACAACCAATGGGTGGTTGGAATTGGCGAACCAATTTGAAGGGGGTCGGAACAACCAATGGGTGGTGGGAGTTTGTGAAACTGAAGTGAAGGGGGTCAGAACAGCCAATGGGTGGTGGGATTGAAACTCATGGAGGCTTCTTACATACCTCACCATAGCAAGGATCAATGTCCATGGAGTTCGGGATATGGGGGAATTGGCGGCTTACACTCTGAGGCATCCCAAGGTGTTGGTGAACTGATTTAAAGGGGTCGGAACTACCAGGTGAATAGTGTGCTCGAACCTCAGGGAGGCTTCCTATGTACCTTATATTGGAAAGGATCAAAGACCACATAGTCCTGGATATGGGTCGGAGTCGGTGAACCGACATGAATAGGGACCTGGGGTTCAGGTGGATGGTGAGCTTGAACCTCATGGAGGCTTCCTAGATACCTTTCCTTAGCAAAGATCAATGTCCTCATAGCTCGGATGCTGGTCTTTGTACACTAATGTAGAGATGGTTGGGACCAATGGTTTTTGGTCTTGAACCTCGTGGAGGCCTCCTACATACCATGCCTTGGAAAGGATCAAAGACCTCGTAGTTCAGGTGGTGGCATTTGGGGCTTACGCTCTCAGGCGTCCCATGGGGTTGGTGAACCGACATGAATAAAGACCTATGATCCAGATGGGTGGTGGGCATGAACCTCATAGAGTCTTTCTACATACCATGCCTTGGAAAAGATCAAAGTCCACGTAGTTCAGGTGGAGTGGTGTGGGGATTACACTCTAGGCTTCCCATAGAAGATGTCGTGGTCAGTTCTTACACTAAGCCCACGTGAGTCATACTCGGTGTGATAAACAAGAGGTAGTAGAGACCTGAAGATCATGTTGTGAAAGGTTCATCCATGAGAATTTATGTGGGGCATACACGTGATTGCATCCCAAAGAGGAAATAGGGGCTTATTTGTGGTTAGCAGCCCTAAGAGGTTGGGAGTTACTCTAGGATGGAGGCCCAACGGAGAAAAATCCTAGCAGGAGAGGTATTTGGCACCGAAGAAAGGAGGGGTCTGGTGTCCATTCCCCCCACCCCCCGGTCCTAGGGACCGAGGAAGAAAGGAGGGGTAGGGATGCTGCCCCCGGCAAGAAAATCTAGGGGCCTACACCAGGATGGTTTCCCTTTCCTCACAGACAAATGCCACTCTGATAAGGAGGATATCATCCCCTGTGAGGGAAGATCTCATCCTCATGGAGACCAGTTGGTGTGGAGAAAGTCCAAGGTGGGGGAACCCCGCGTGGGGGGCATGGGGTGAGGCCACAGTTTAACATCATTTGCTGAGGACGATGCTTCTTGGAAGTTTCACGTCCTGCAGCTCAGACGAGGTGGGTTCACTTCGTACACCTAGGACATACAAAATTGGTACCCTCTTCTCCTTGGTGCAGGGAGGGTACATGCAACACCATAGTAAGGGGTGTCATTGAGTGAACCATCGGGGGTTCCACGTTAGCCCAGATATGCGAAGAAGAAATATCCATTAGCGAGCCTATGTGAAGCATCATGAGGCAAAGAAACACAACGGGTGGTATCGTACAAGGGAATTTGAAGTAACTTCATACGAACCTGGAAGGCCATACGAGAAAAGAGTACGTGGCAAAAGTTTTTTTGGCACATGAGGCTCCAAGAAATGATGCTCAGAAGATAGACATCATGCGCACATGAAAATGTTCATCGGGCACACAAAAGGATGGGTCGGCGCACAATTGAGCAGTGGGCGCGTAAAAGGTCAGGCCAGCGCGCAAAAGGAATTGCGCGGGCACTAATGGATGGGCTGACATGAAAAAGGAATTTCACGTGTGAAAAAGGGTGGACTGGCGTGAAAAAGTAATTTCACGCCGAAGAACTGGTTTCGTGCAATTAGAATGAATTATGTGTGGGGGAAGGGGCTCAATGGGACCTAGATGAATATCAAGCCTGAGGCGCCTCGTGAAAAGGCAGACCCCCGAGAGACCTGGCATGAAAAATTTAGTACCTGAAATCCATCCTTTTGTGCACACAAGAGATGAATTGCTCGTAGGGGAGATGGTTCAGATTCTTTGGGTGGAAGTCGAAGGGGTGGCCTTCTATTTATAGTCACTCAGGATCGCAGGTCTGCGTGAAAAATAAGCCTGTGAAAAATATTTCACACCAGGGCATCGGGTCTACATTAACAAACTACGCTTGGCGGTGGCGTGCAGTAGTTTTGCACCCCCGTGGAAAACTCATGTGAAACATGATGTTTTTCGTGTGGGGCAGGTTTTTTTTCGGGAAATAGAGAATTTTTTCACGCCGCCCCTCCGGACCCCCCGTAATGGATCACCGGTTCCAAATATGGCTCTACTTTGCAAGCTCCAACCTACATAATCTCTTGAGAATTTTTGGTGTCCATAAATTCCCCACCTTAGAATCAGATCGGAGAGGGGAAAAAAGGTCTGATTCCAAGGGAAACGCCGAGATACATGACTCCCTGGGGCTGGAGCATGCTTAAAAATGGAGCGGCATGAAAAATAGATCTCGCATGGGAAATCCACTTTTCGCACGCACGCAGAAACCGCTACCTGTTCATAAAAAACATCCCACAAGCCCCTCCCGCCATACGTATTTTTCTCACGCGATTGGTCAGGATCTCTCGTGCGCAAAAATGTTTTCCTTATCCAGGGTGAAAAATGCTTCGGTTGCATGTAATTTACCAAGGTCAATCATTGGTTTATACACTGACCATGGATTTTCTGTGAAAAGTTTCCCTTTTTCGCGCCAGCCACTGATTTTCTGCACAGGCCGATGATTTTTCACACCATCACCTACTTTTTCGTGCCAAATTCTGCTTTTTCCTACCGAATTTTCAAAACATTGCCGGCCGGAGATGGCCGCTAATCGGGCTAACGCTGAGAGGGACGCCGCATCCCCTACTCGAAGGCCTGAGAGAGTCGGAAACCGTAAGGTTTATGGTACCCAAAGGATCACATACAAAAACCATACTCTATTCAACATGGTGACCCCAGCGTAGAAGGAGTATGCACTATCTTCCAACCTGCCGACATAGGACTTCGGTATCTTGGAGGAGGTAATTGTGCTAAGGTTTGAGGTCAACACACCACGGTCGTGGGTGACCCATGAGGATGACATACACCAGTATAACATCTCCTACAATATCTATCCTGCTAGAGAAACTAGACACATGGACGTGTATGTCCTGAATCCCAGGACAAGGACCACCTTGGGGAGTGACCCTGTCGCGGAGAGTTCTCTGACCATTTACGAATGCACCTTCCATCAGAGTGGTACTGATGAGACCAAAGGCTAGATATAGGATTCGAATCTCTAGTCTGTAGGCAATTTCACCAGTGAATGGGCCTGAGTGTATTGAGTTTGACAGACATGAAACTAGTTTGGGGCTGAACTGTGGCACATCGGTTTGTTCGAAGCGGTTTGGACGTCATAGTTTAATTTCTATTTCTAGCCTGAGCTCGGGCCAGAGCTATTTACCTGATTGTCCCCTAACACCAATACCTTCCATTTTTATCATGGGGAAGTTGGTATTAGCCTATGGGACTTCCATTTCATATTGGGAATCCCTTTGGATGGGCAACAATATGATGAATTCCTCCCGACAAGGAACACCTGGGGAGAAGGATCACGAACTCTCATGCTGACATGGCACCTGCTAGAGCTAGATAAGGAGAGGCTGGGGGTCAAGGATTTCATGAATGATATCACTTACAAGAAATGTTTCACCTTCTTCCTAGAAAGGTATCCGAAATTCAAGATTCCAGGGAGAGGTAGGCGGTGTCCGACCGCGACATAGAGGAGCAAAAGCAGATCATACTAGAGGATCCTAGAGGTGGGGGACTATCGATCATGGGGCTTCAGCATTAACGAGAGATGAGACCCTAAAATTTGGTATGCCAGATTCCCTGCCAAATTCCTGAGTGGGTGACTCTTACCGATGAGGGACGTAAGGATGGGAGTTCTCCCATCGACCCTAGTGATGGTTGGCGTCATGGCCGACAATCAACGATTAAATCTGGGAGTCCCTTTATTGGCTTGTCTATATGCCATTTTGGGATTAATTTTGAGAGTATGGTCACTGAGGAGGATCTGTGTCCCCTTCCATATCTTTTATGGCTGGGTTACGGCCCATTGTGGCGGGTATACCTTTCCGAACGTCATTCGTCCTCTTAGTAATGGCCTGCGACCTTCTTTGATGAACATTGATGGGGTCATGTTGTTGACGCTCAATAAGGTGGGAATAAGGATCGGGATCGAAAATCATGCCAACTTCACTTTCATCCCATTCCCCACCCCGAATGGCCAGATGATAGATAACAGGCAGGGCTCACCAGAGCAGAGGGAATACTTCCAGAGAATTAGAGGTAGGGTGCTCATGGACCAGATTGATGGTAAGATATTTTGTGAGACTTATTTTCTATCCAAGTTCGTGAGGCAGTTCAGATGCCTTAAGCGGATGCCGAAGAAGGTTTACACAGATGTTTTGGAAGAAAGGAACCCTTGCATTCTTCGCTAAATGTGGCTGATGCACACATCCCAGGGCTCTGGAGATGTTATCACCTTTCATCCCACCAGAGTTGATGCTGGCCTCTCAACCGAATATTCTGATCCTTGTGTGATAAAATACCCTGAGGGGATTTTGTGGAAGTGAGTTCGGAAACTCAAGGTAGCCAGTGTAGAACCTGGGTGGCGAGAGAGAAGATGGGTTGTTGTTGGGAAGGAAAGGGCAGAGGCACATCAATCAACTGGGCCCTCACTAGTCAGGACTTTAGTAGCAGGGACGTCGCATGGCACGGTCGAGACCTCGTCGTCTAGGGGGAGAGGGGATCATGTAGCGGACAGGGAACTCCTATGGAAGCAGATAAGGTATCTTCTTCAACCTTCCAATGATTCAATATTCCCGGCCATGTGGTCAGAATGGATGACCTTGCGATAGTTGATGATTTTTGAAGCTCTTTTGCAGAAGATAGTGTGAGACAGAATCCAGTTTCCAGAGGTCAGACTCAATCAGTTTGTCGATAGGGTAAACATTCATCGCTGGCATGCGTATCTGATGGCCATGAACGTGTATGCATGCAAACAGGGTCGGCATGAGGATCCATCCTTCTTGGGGAATGTAATACTCAGCCCGGAGCATGATCCAGAAAAGATGTCGTCAGAGGATGATGACAGCGATGATGAGCCGAAGTGTTTTGAGACATAAGATGAGGAAGAAGGAGAAGTTGAAGGAGGGGTGGGGGTGGAGGAGAAGAGGAGCCTAAAGGTGGAGGGTCTCAGGGGGCGTCCCTCCAAGGGAGTCCTCAAGAGAGCGGTGATATTGTCAGCTCTATAGTGGATATAACTGAGCTACATGAGGTACGTCTCAGTCCTTGTCTATTCTTTCCCCTCATCATTTCTTGTAGCCCTCAATCAGATCTTCTTATCCTATTTAGAAGAATATGGGTGCCGACCAAGGGTCTCCATTCGAAGGGGAGGAGGCGCCGATAGAACAAGGTGGGGAGATGATGCCCATTATTGAGCTGACAATCACTGAGGGATCCCCCTTAATGGTGGCTCTTGTAGTGGTTTGAACACCAGAGGCTGATGCTTTGGGCTTCTATAAGTTCATTACTTCAACGCCGATTAATCACCGTTGAACAACACAATTGATCATTGCATTCATTATCTGTTCAGTGATCATGGCACTGGAGGTGCTTCGGGCTGCTAAGCCCAGTCCATCCATGAGCTATTTAGCAATGAATGTGTTGTCCCATCCAAGGCATGCCTCCCGAACTGAGCCATCCCCGACACTCGATGAAAAAGTGGCTATGGATATTAGTGGCACTACTGTCGGGGCAGGGCTGGAAGATGCCAAGGGAGCTACCGGGACCCAAGCGAGAGAAGAAGGTCGCTCGAGTGTTGAAGAGCCTAATCCTATGGGAGGAGCACCAGAAGAGGACCCTACTTCCTGCTTGTGGGCTACCTTCCCAGATTATTGGCCTGCAGACCCCGAGGAGATTGACGATTCTGACTTTGAGGCGGCCGAGGAGAGCCGAATTACATGACGCAAAGGGTGGAATTACATCAAGAGCATTGTCGGTCAGCCTCAGACAGAATTTCTGAAGTGAATGGGGTCACTCCACACCTTGCTGCACTTTATTTGTACTGGAGGGGTGGATGATCAGCTCCTTCATTTGACGGTTCATGACTATATAGTCAAGAATCTGCACAGGAGAAGCCGACGCTCTGACGTTGCCCAGTGTCGGGAAGAGTCAAGGAGTACCCAAGCGTTCATCCGGGTAGAAAAAGAGGCATGACACCTTGAATAATAGGTGAAGGAAAAAAGAAATATTCATTACGAACTGTTTTGAACTTGTGGAGCAGTTGAGGGCCCAACTAGCGAACTCCGAAGAGCAACTAGTGGAAGCGGGTGACCAAATATCCATACTTCAGACTAAATAGGAACAAGAATGGGCTAGGGTCAATGGACTGTGTTCTGTAGCTGCTAATGAATAAAGAGTCCTCATGGGACGGGAAGAAATCTTGGAGGCCACCATCCAAAGGGTTGCGGCGCTGGAACAGTCCATCCAAAAGGCTAACCTTAAGGGCCCTATTTTGGTCGAACTCATAAAATCATTTCATCATACTACTTATTATTCTGAACTGCATGAATTGATAAATTTATTTACTTGTCTGTTTGTTTTGGCACATTCAACAACATTCCTAGAATAAATAGAAATCCATTCATAAGCTCATGCGGGTCACACCAAATGTGAGAAACAAGGGGTGTTCATACTATTTCTTCACTTGATCATGGGAGAATCGAACAAGCTCAGGGAATCGAGGGTTTGAACAACTGGCCCGGATTTTCGGGAGGAAATGGGAGAGACCTGACTGGAGAATGAAGCTCACAGAACAGCTAAATCACTATTTTCCCAATGTGCTCTTGTCCACGAACAGGATAACACCAAGGGCACTGGAATCAATCCGAACAGATGGGAATAGAAGCTGTGAATCACGATACTAAGGATTCATAACACCATGGGGGTGGCATGACAATAAAGAATAAATTTTGACCGAATTCAAAACATAGTATCCTAATTGTGTTAGCCTGGAATGGGGATAGAAAATGATGGCCAACCGCTGACCATGTTCAAAACATGGGGCCTGACGCAAAATTTCATCCATTAGCCTTCCGGAACATTATCCTAGGACAATAGGAGGTCTATAGGCCGAGCATCCATATTGTTAGGGGGTTCCCTTAGACATGAAAGAGGATGAGGGTCCGAATAAGGGGCATGCAAATTGTGGAATGTGGAGTGATGGTTTCTTCGAACAAAATCCAACACTCAAAATTACACCACCGTGGTAGAAGCACATTAGATGGGTGCATCCATCTGATCATGGATCATTCCTATTTTTTTTAGAAAATACCTCTCTGGAGAGGGAGCTGCCTCTTCCCAATGACATCGTGGGGCATCCCGAACATGTTCAGGGAAAAGCTTCAGTTACATAGTTCCCTACAAGGGGTCAGGACAAGGGGCCAGAAATGAGGAGGAATCAGATTTATGATTCCTTGGGCTGGACCCGAGGTGAAATGACTGGGTGTATCTATGTATCCCATGAGGATGCGAATCAAGCCATACGTAATTCTTAAGATGTGTGGTCCACTTTAACGTCTTGCGAAAAGTACGCAGAGTGGTTTTAGTTTATAATCATGGAGCTCAGACCATGGATAGTAGGACACACAGGAGACACATGGTGGGGTAATTATAAAACCCGATGTGAATGGGAACCAAGGGTTACAACCACCACATGTTCCCTTAGAAGGTTTTAGGTCGAGGGACTGGAAACGACAGTTAAACTGGGCTCGAGGTAAGGGGCACAGATGTTCCTACATAACCCATGAGGATAGAGATCAAGCTGCATGTAGTTATAATGGGTGGCATGGAAAGGTAACAGTGCCAGGGGTAAAAGGGGTTTGCGGGTGTGGCCCTCACACCAAAAGAAGTGGTATTTTATAAATCTTGTTTTTCCTTTAAGATGAATGGATTTTTTTTGTGATGTGAAAGTCCTAGGATAGTATGTCCCGGCATCACCAAAAGAATCGAGCCCTATGCAGGCATTGTGAAATGGTATGGCATGCGAATGATACAAAACATGGTGTCCCCTTGAGTGAGGACATCACGACACAGTGTTGTTTTTCATCGTGCAGCAAGGATGATAATGTCATATTTTAGGGTCATGTAATGGGACAAATCATTAATTTTAACGTCGTGTGGCACATACGTAGTAGGGACGAGGATAAAGGGGAACTTTTCACGGTGCAACAAAGCATACCCGACACGACTGAGGACCTAACCCCATACCACACCATATGCGATTCCGCGAAAGAAACCTCAGGACAAGGGGCCAGAATAAAGTTTGGAGGGTAAGTGGTAGGAGAAACTAGGTCTCAACTAAGCTGGACTTGAAGATGAGATTTCTGGGTGTTCTTAAGTATCCCTTGAGTATGGTAAGCAAGATATTCATAGTTCTCACAAAGGGGAAATATGAACAGATCTTAGTTTAAGGTCTTAGAACTTGGAAAAAGGAGAAGCATGACTATCCCAAGTAAAGGTGGACTTTAACCCAATCCCTAAGCGTACTTGGGTTGAACTCGGTGTAGTAAACAAGGTTGGATAAAGTATTCACAATACGTGAAATACATGCAAAGGGGAAACTGGTTGAGCCCTAAATAATCACTTTGTTGTGACTTTTTCCTCCTAACGCGCAGATGCGCACTGAGGAATATTACCAATAGTTTCGAAGTTCTACATAGACATGATGAGGTGGATAAGGATGTGAATCTTGTAACCGACATTTTGGGCTTAATGGGGTTGGCATGACGATGGAAGATGATTGTTGACCGTGTTCGAAACATAGCATCCATACCTCATTAGACTGAAATGGGGATAATAAAATGAGTGTCGACGATTGACCATATTAGAAACACGGGATTTGAATCGAGTTGTATTATGTGACCCTCAAGGACGTTGGCCCGTAACGGTATGAGAGCCATTGTGCCTAGAATCCATTCCACATGGGGGTCCCTTCGGGTGTGAATGGTGATGGAAGCCCTAATGAATGGGAACACGAATCCTGAAAAACTAGTGAAAGAATGTCTGAGTAGAGTCTGACATTCAAGGTACTAAACCAGATTACCCTTAGGCACATTGGTGAATCACCAAAGATGGCTATGGGGATTATCTTGAGAGTGCCCGATTTTAAAAATTAGGATAGCACAAGGGAATGGAAAATTCTCAGGAGGAGGTGGTAAATGGCATGGTCGTTACAACACCCAATGTGAGTGAGAACATAATCCCATACCACACCATATATTCCTCTCTCTGGGGAATGTGGGCCAAGGGTCCAAGATGGGGCTGGACTCGAAGATGAGATGCTCAGGTGGTCCTACGTATCCAATGAGGATGGGAATCAAGCCACACATAGTTCTAGAAATGATGCACATAAGGGTAAAATACCCCCAACGAGGGGGGTGTGCAATGCGGCGAGTAACCCAATGTGATTGAGGACATAATCCCTTGACACACCGTAAAATCCCGTAAAAGTGAACCTGGGCCAGGGGCCCGAAAAGGCCAAGGGGCCTGAGGCTGGGCCTCAGATTGGAAGGCCCGGTTAATTTTCATTTTAACGTCTTGTAATGAGGATGAGAGTATGGATACAAGATCTCATCTGGGGATGTGTACGACACTACAAGTAACCCGATGTGAATTAGTACATAATCCCATAACACACCGTACAATCCTGAATAGGAACTTGGGTCAGGGGTCTGAAAAGGCCGAGGGGCCTGAGGCTGGACTTCAGATAGGAAGGCCGGGTAAATTCACAGTTTAACATCTTGTAGTTAGGATGATAGTATGGATAAGGTATCTCATTTTGGGATGTGTATGGCATGGTGGGTAACCCGACGTGAATGAGGACATAATCCTTTAACACACTGTAAAATCCGGAATTTGAACATGGGTCGGGGGCCAGAAATAGCCAAGGGGCCTGAGGCTGGGCCTCAGATGGGAAGGCTGGGT
The DNA here is from genome assembly GCA_963277665.1 of Viscum album. Taxonomy (NCBI): domain Eukaryota; kingdom Viridiplantae; phylum Streptophyta; class Magnoliopsida; order Santalales; family Viscaceae; genus Viscum; species Viscum album. The sequence continues at coordinate 333,894,289 of OY728129.1, read as the reverse complement.
TAATTCATAGTTTATCATCTTGCAGTGAGGATGAGAGTATGGATAAGGTATCGCATCTGGGGATGTGTACGACATAATGAGTAACCCAACGTGAATGATGACATAATCCCATAACACACCATACAATCATGAATATGATCATGGGATGGGGGCCTGAAATAGCCAAGGGGCCTGAGCCTGAGCCTCAGATGGGAAGGCCCGGTTAATTTGTAGTTAAAAATCTTGAAGTGAGGAATATTGTAGGTAATATACCCCATATACAGGAGTTGTATGGCACGGTGAGTAACTCTATGTGAATGAAGTCATAATCCCAAACCACACCGTACAATCCCATAATTGGCATCGCCTAAAGGGAGTTCGTCACTTGGAGATACAATGGTGTATAATGAACCACTAAACTCATTGTTGGGACATCTTGGGTTGGTTTTAACAACACAAGATAGCTTTTTACCATGTTTGAAACATAGCATCCATATAGTGACCTGAAATGAGAACAAAAAATGAGCATCGACTACTGACCATATTCGCAACGTGGGACTTGTATCGGGTTGTTGCTCAACATCCTTGAGGGTGTTGGCCTGAAGTGGTAGGAGAGCCCTTAGGCCTAGCATCCATGCCACATGGGGGCCCTTCTGTACGGGAAAGATGATGGAGTCCCAATCAAAAGAGTGGGTGAAGAGTAGATGTACCCATCTATGGAAGAGTCGAACATCTCCAGGGAGTGGGATGTACGGCCGGATTGATATGATCCTGACATGAATTGGGGATAAATTCTACACCCCACAATATATTTTGACCTAGGGGGAATATTATTTTGTTTGGGATGGGATAAAAGATGAAATGTTTGGGCGTTCCTACGTATCCCATAAAGATGGGAATCAATCCATACGTAGTTCTTTAAGGCCATCTAGTTTAATGTCATGCGGTGAGGACATGGGAGGATAGATGAATGGGGAGCAGGCACATGGTGTGATCGTTATAATCCATGCATGGGTGGGGCTAAGGTATCCTACACCCTATCAAGAAAGGATCCACCGCAAGAACTATACCTAGGGGGAATATTCAAAGAAAAGAGTTTGTGGTTGGATCATGATGAAATGTTTGAGCATTCCTATGTATCCCATAAGTATGAGAATAAAGCCACACGTAGTTATCAAGATGCAGTTTAATGTCATGTAGGACAATGCACGGTTTAAAGTCGTGTAGGACCGGATAGTTTAAGGTTGCGTAGGACCATCGTATAGTTTAGGGTCATGCGGGACCATCCAGTTTAAGGTCGTGCAGGACCGACGTTCTCTAGAAAAGTATTTCTTGAGGAAGTTGGCATTAGTGGGATGAGTTATATGCTCACCATCCATGGTCACCAGGGAGTATGCTCTATTGGGGTAAACCCTGTGAATTATGTAAGGTTCTTCCCATTTGGCCTCCAACTTCGGCGGTTTCCTTCTTGGGATCATTGGTGCCTTGAGGGCCAACACCAAGTCACCTTGTAGGAAGGAACAGAGGGGAACCTTCCTGTTGAAGGCTCTCGGTATCTTATTCCAATGCCTTTCCAGATTGTGTAGAGCACGAAGCCTATTCTTTTCAAGTGCTTCTAATTCATCTAGACGAATTTTGGCTACCTTATCTGGCGCTTACTCATCATAGATTGTTGTGCATAACAAAGGGAGCTAGATCTCGATGGGCAGGATGGCCTCAGCTCTATACACTAGGGAGTATGGGGTTACCTGGGTGGAATTTTGAGTCGTCATCCGATAATCTTAGAGGGAATTGGAGAGCTTGTCTGGCCCACACTTCTTGTTCTAACCAACCATTTTCTACAAAATTTTAGAGAGGGTTTTGTTGAACACCTCGATCTACCCATTCGCATGTGTGTGATAGTGGAAGGTATGGTTCGAATGAATGTTGTACATGGTGTATAATTTCTTCAGCTCGACTACTCCAAAGTCGGTGTCGTTATCAGTGAGGACATCGTTAGGGACTCCAAACTGGTATATGATGTTGGAGCTCATGAATTAAATGATAGAACGGGCCTTGACCTCCTTGAGCGGATCTACCTCTACCCATTTGTAAATGAAATCTGTGGCAGTCAGGATGAACCTGGACTAGTGAGATGTCACCGGTGGATATGGTCCCACAACGTCAAGTCCCCACACCGCAAATGGCCAAGAGTACTTGGTGTATTTGAGAGGTTCTGGCGGCTGATGCAAGAAGTTAGCATGAATTTGGCTTGTGTGACATCTATTGGAGAACTCAATGCAATCATGGAACATGGAGGACCAGAAGTACCCCAGTCTCCGGATCTAGTGAGATAGCTTCGGCCCTGTCTGGTGATCCTTGAAGGATCCGGCATGAACCTCCTGCATGACCTGAGAAATATTGACTCATGGAATCCAACGGAGGAGAATACCATCGAACCCGTTCTTGTAGAGGATCTGCTCAAGATTGGAACCACTCTGGGGGTAAACTGTAGCGTGCGACATTGGATTCGCTCAGGCTCAGCCCGATCAGTCGGGAGGTAATTGTTTTGGAGATACTAGGAAAAAAGGGATCTCCAGTCTGGGGTCACCTCAATCACTACATCTGAGAAACCTGGGGGTCCTAACGTGGAGTCTGTGATAGTAAGATGGACTACCCATAGACCGATGTCATCATCTGGGGTGACAGGAGAAATGACTCTCTGATGTGCGACATGTATAATCAAATCATCCGGCTTGGGTTCGACAAGTGATGATGCCAGGCCATCCAGGGAATCTTCTCGACCGTTCTGGGATCGAGGGATATGAGTAACTTCTGGATAAGATGGAATTTGTGACATTAGCTGGAGGGTGCAATCCAACAATGGTATAAGCTCGGGAATTTTGATGACATAGTAACCGTTTGTTTGCTTAATGACTAGTTCAGAATCCCCTTTCACATGAAAATGGGGCACATCAATCTCGAGTTCCAGCTCAAGGACAGTGATAATAGCCTGATACTCTGACTCGTTGTTGGTGCATCTTTCTGACAATAGGAATGAGTATGGTGGGATGGCTTCTTCTGGGGTAATAAAGACAATACATAGGCCTAACCTGTTGAGCCTGGGATCATTGAGCCTCTTGTTGGTGGGGCATTAGGAAGTGCCATCAAAGTGCATCTACCAATGTGGGATGGAATGATATACCAAGAGGATTGCCTCGTCGGGAAAATCCAGTTCTAGGGACTGGTCAGCAGGAGCAGGATGGGTAGCAAGGAAGTCTGTCAATTCTTGTACCTTGATATCTTTTTGAGGGAATAACCTGATATCAAACTGCTGAAGAATCACTACCCACCATACTAGATGACCAGTCAAATGGGGTAGTTCATGATGTACTTCAGTGGGTCTACCCGAGACACCAACTATACCTCGTGGTGCTATAAGTAATGTCGTAGTTTTTTCATGGAAAATACGAGTGCAAGGGAGATCTTTTCAATGGGGGAGTATCTGGTCTCTGTATTGATGAGCATATGGATGAATAAGTAGAGGCTATTTTCTGTTCCCTCATTATTCTTCTGGGCGAGATGGGCACAGAGAGATCATTCCAGGGCAGTCACATATAGGATCAGCAGCTTTCTAGGGATGGGTGGTATCAAGTCCGGATGCTAGAGCCGATACTGCTTGATTTTCTCAAATGCAGTCTGGCACTCTTCATCTCATTCTTAGGCAGAGCCTTTCTTCATCAGCCGTGAAAAGGGCTAACACTTGCCGGCCAGATTCGTGATGAATCGGCGTTTGTAGGCCAAGTGGCCTTGGAAACCCTGATGTTCCCGAATATTGATTAGGGGAGGCATCTTACTAATGGCCTTGATCTTATCTCGGTTTATCTTGATGCCCCGGTACCTAACAACAAATCCAAGGAACTTCCCATAGGTGACCCCGAAGGCACACTTCAACGAGTTCATCTTTAGGTGGCGAGAATAGAGGAAGCCAAACACATTCTCAAGGTCCTTGATATAGTCCTATAACTGGAGAGATTTGATCACCATATTTTCTACATAGGATTCCCCCAATGTCCCAAGGATTGGCTTGAATATGTGATACATGGCCCGCTGACAGGTGGCACCTGCATTTTTCAGGCCGAAGGGCATAACCTAGTAACAAAAATTACCTTGGGGTGACCTAAAAGCTTTGTAATCTTTGTCCTTAGGGTCCATTCAGATATGGTTGTATCCGAAATAACTGTCCATGAATGAATGGACTTGGAACCCCGTGGTAGCCTTGATCAGCATTTCTGTCACATGTAGGGGAAAATCATCCTATGAACAGTGACGGTTGAGATCCCAGAAGTCGATACAGACTCTGATCTATCCATTCTTTTTTCTAACTGGCACAATGTTGGCTAGCCACTTGGGGTACTGGACCTCCTTGAAAAAGTTGTCTCTGATGAACATGTCGACTTCAGCCTCGAACATGGCATCGTGATAAGAGTGCATCTTTCTAGGAGGCTGCTTGAACCCGTAATGATTTGTTGGGAGACCGAGGCGGTGGACGACTACCTGAGGATCTAGCTCTGGCATCTCACCATAGCTTCAGGCGAATACATCACGATGTCGATTCATAAAATCTATATACCACTTCTTCTCCTCAAGGTACATGGCGGCACTGATCAAGGTGGGTCTCAGATCTACCTCGCAACAGAGGTTAACCTGTACCAGTTCATAAACCGTAGTAGAGATGCCTTCTTCAAAGGTGGGGGAGCATCTTACAGATCCTCTTCTTACAGAGGAGGGATTTCCAGCAGAGGGTTCTTCCTATGGGTCAACGGATCCCGATGAGAGGCTGGTACCAGCCAAGGATGCAGTGAAAAACATATCGGGAGATTTATGTGCTGCAGAAACCATAGCAATGAAGGCAGTATATCAAATCCCATCTGGTCTTCGACCCAATGGGCCATAGTTGAGGATATCAAATCAATAAAGGTGAGTCATCTTGAGATAGTTAATCCCAGCCTAGTGAAATAGACATGTATGACATACCCCCATTTCCTTTGGGTGGACATCCTGATATCATACAGGGGTAGGAGGTTCTGGGATCACTTGATCCTGATTTGTGTAGGAGTACGAGGTTATTTTCCTCCATCTCTTGGACATGGGAATATTCTTACCTCTTTTAATGGAGATAAAAAAACATTTCCCCATGTTGGGGGTTGTGGTCTCTAATCGATGGATCGGGAAGACATAGGCGTCATCCAGACCTTCCCCTGGGTCAGTTGCATCTGCGATGGGTTCAACCTCACTGGCCTGAATCTGCTTATCCTTGCTCTTATAATACTCAGCATCTTGGAAGCGGGTTTTACAAGATGTGAAAGGAGATGTTTCAACTTAGAGTATGCCTACTTGACTATTGAGGTAGTACTTGAGGAATTGGTGATATGATGAGGGGACTACCGCGTGTAGGTGGAGCCATGGTCTTCCCATCAATGCATTGTATGCGGTGTCCGGGGAGACAACAATAAACTCAGTAATGGAAACTAGGCCACTGAAATGGTAATTCAAATAGATCTTACCGACTAGGCTCCTCTCTATCCTGTCATATCCCTGAATTCTTAAATTGGAGGGAGTCAGGTCATCTTTGGATGACCCCATCTTCCGCAGTTTCCGCATCAGGATAAGGTTAATCTCGGTGCCGGTGTCATCAAGACCCTAGAGAACCTCCACATCATTGAATTTTCCAATGATGTACAATGGGCGGATGTGCCCCTATATGGTAGAGCCTTCATCATCTCTAGATAATGAAATGATGTCCATACATTCAACATTATTGAGAGCCTCTGCATGAAAGGCCTCTACAGCTGCCACCTCCGTCTCGAATTGGAGGAGGCTTCTTAAAGCCTCGATGAGGGCCTCACATATGTCCGACGACTGGAGAAGGGACTCATGGATGGAAATCCTTGATGGGATGCTAGAACTGTTTTTTAGGACATTATATTTGCATGCCATGTGTGAACTTCTGATTGCAGGAGGCTGCTCTGCGATTAGAGGAATGGTGGGCCTTGTCAGCTGGACTGGCGGCTGACTGGTGCTGGGAATATCCTGCTGCTCACTAGTCAAATCCCATAGAGTATCTTTTGGATGATGAATGGATTACTGAGATCGTCCAGTAATTGGGAGAGGCTAGTCATGACATGATCGAAGTAGCTCTGCCTGATCTAGTAGCACGAACAGTGGTGGAGGCGGGCCTGATGACACCAGATAAAGAGGCTACGCGTGTTGAGCTCTGTGCTGGGCCTACTGTATGGTCTCAGTGGCATGTATGGACTGGATGGAGGTGCCAAATGATGTTCCCTGATGACCCATATGGCAGCGACTCCACCGGCATTAGCGTCGGCTGGGGATATTTGAGAGGTTCCCTGGGTGCTCCCCGTTGTCGGGAGTCATATAGGGATTTACCAACTCCACGGTATTAACCGAACCATACCCATGACTATCACTTGAAGATTCATCCATCAATGGGAGGATTCTAGGGGGAATACCCATTTGAGGGGGTATGAAGTCACCAAGAGTGCGGGATGAATATGTAATTGGCGGGGTGTGTTGATTTTTCTTGTGCCGCCGATTATTTCTCTCTTGGGAAGAGGTCAGCTGAGATAATGATGTAGAGGTGTTGGCTGCAGATTTTGAAGAATCTGGCTGATTCAGGCATCCCCGAATGATACCATGGGCATGGGAAACTATTTTACGATCCATCTGGTCATTATACATCTATGAACTGTAGTCGGAAACCTGCTGCCACTCGCCTTCGCTGTCGTTGCTGCTATCTGGCCTTACAAAGACACCTGCCACTTGTGTCGGGGCTGGGCCGAACCTAACTATGTTGTTGTCGACCAATTCTTGGAGCCAGTCTGTAAACACATATCACTTCATGAGTGTGTTCCCCAGGATCCGATGATAGGGGCTGTAGTTGGGGTGATCGGTGATATACGCCTCTTTCGTCCTTATACACTCCGGCACACGTATAGTCCCCAGCTCCAAGGCACTTTTGAAATAGTCGAGGACTTAATTCTAGTTGAATGAGTAGGACTGGTTTCTTCTGTCTAGAAAGGGGGGCCTTGGATCCTGGCCCTAGCAGGGAGCTGGAGAGGCTTATCAGGGAGGCAGACCTTTATTATCTCACCTGGGCGGTGGCGGCGCATTCTGCGGAGGTGCTTGCCAATTTTAAGGTGGACGCTGCTGATCCGGAGGCTGAACCTAAAGTGGAGGGGCTCTGTGAGGCTTCAGGGCTGGTGCCACTGTTAGCAATTATAGTGGCCTGGGGGCTTTTATTTGGGCCATAGTGGCAGGCTCGTCTCTAGCAACCCTCCTCACTACAATTACAGGGGGAAACAAACGTGCCTGTATGGCCTGTTGCAGGGCATACTCTAGGCACTGGGCCTTATCTAAGAAGTCTCAAAATCCGCCATGATAGTTCTGGGTGATTAGGGAGGGAACCAGTTCCATCTTGACATTCCCTATGCACATGATCAGAAATTTCTCCGGAGTCAGTGGCATGTCAATGGAGTATGTGAGCCCCTTCCACTTGGTGATAAAGTCTGTGACTCGCTCATCGGGCATATGTTTGCAATTGAAGAATGATGCGATGCTCGTTTTCTGGGTGGTGGAACTGAACTGGTAGTGGAATTGCTTGCAAAGGTTCTCCGAGCTGTTTACGGATCCAATAGGGAGATGGATGTACTAGACGAATGATGGCCCCTCAAATGTCTGAACAAAACAGCGGAGTATGGCAGCCTTTTGCTGCACTAAAGTCCCTAACATGGGCCCACACCTTGAGTTGAAGTGGTCCAGGTGCTTCGGCAGATCCCCCGTCCCGTTAAAGGGGGATAAGGTGGGATTCCCAAAACCCTAAGGTGTCAACATATCATCCACCCATGATGGATATGGGTTGCCATCCGGTAGGATTGACAACTTTTTTATTTCCAATGCCTCAAGATGGGCAATGAGTGCCACCATTTGATCGTCTGGGTGGGGGTCCCTATATTGACGGGGATCCCTAACCACGAGCATGTTGGCAGGATTTTCAACATGGTTAACAGGCTCAGTGGCTCGTGGAGTGGCCGGTGGAGAGTCCTGCTGGGAAACTAGGGGAACCCGGGCCAGATTCCTTGGATTGCTATTCCATTTAGGATGGTTTGGTGAGACATACCACACCCTATTTCCATAATCTCCAGATTCAACCCTATCTTTCGGGGTAGGATGATCAGGGTTTACTTGAGGCACCTCACCAAGGGGTAGTTGTTCCTGTCCCTGTTGTACATGACTAGGATTATCGTAGTCATGCCATCCCTCTACAACACATTCAGCAAGGAGTTCATCGACCAACTTCTTCTGCTCAGCAAGCTGTTGGTGCAATTTGGCCTTCTCGGGGTCCTCCTCCATCTTCTGCATTGAGTTGGATGGGTCAGAGGTCTTGGCAGCACCGACGTGCTCATTTCCCTTACCGGAATTCAGGCTGAGTACCAATGCCTCAGTGGGCGTAGAGAGACCACGTAGGTTCCTCTATTAGCACGTAACCCTTCCTAATGGATCTGATAGGGTTGGCATGCCCTTGGGGGGTAAGTCTCCATCGAGAAGCTCTAGCTCATCCTCCTCATCCACATTGCCAGCCATGTTGATCGTGACCCTTCCCGGGGGAATGTCCTCAATATCGCCTTGCGAGTCGGGATGCCGCCGGATATTATTGAAGAGGAGGCTGGCATACTACCCCCATCCACTGATCTCTGTGTGGGTAGAATCCTCATTGACGCCCCTACGGAGTGTATGAAAACACTGAATTCATTGTTTTTGGAGGGCCTTATGGCGACCTGGTGACTCGGGGCGCTGGGACACAGGGAGCGCCACCAGATCAACCAGACAACATTGTATGCCGATGTATTCAAGGTGTTCATGGCTCTTGGGATAAGACATTCACTTGTGCCAAAGACGGAAGTGAGTCCCCAATAGGTTTTAGCGGAAATATTCAACTTCCTCTAAGGTGAGGGATTCTGGTATGTAGAAATTCAGTGCCACCATGGGATAGAACTTCTCGGGGAAGTGGTCCGCTGCAAGAATGTTCCAGAAGCCCCTCGGCTCAGATTCAAGGGCTGACCCTTATTTTCCCCATTTGTCAACTAGGGGTGGTTGAGGAACTGGAAGCGGTACTGAGGCAGACCGTTGGGATGGCCTGTTAGCCAGTGGATAGTATGGAGAACAGGCTAACTAGCCACCAAATATCGGGTTATCCTCCAAAGAGTGTAGTGACCTGGCCACTACATCGCGATAAAACAGGATGATGGCCGTTGTTCCTGGCTCAGGGTCTATGGCTACTAGTGATAGGCCGTGATGCTGCTCACCCGCCACTGGTCCCTAAAATAGCTCTCTGTGATCTCTTATGGAGGTAGAGAGCGCTTCCAGTGACGATGGTGGTGATTGCATGACCGTAACCTGCGGGGTCGCCATATTTTCATCCTCTTGGATATACATGTAAACGGAGGGTGGGAATCCTATGGACCTCGCATTTCGGGATAACTAGGCTAATGCGCCTTGTTCCTGCTTCGTCCCTTGACTCAGATGAGTGAGGGTAGGGTTCCCGAGCTGAGTCGTACTTCGCTTCAGAGTCTGAGAAGCGGACCAGTTTGATCTCCACCTGGACCTTCCCAAAATTTTTCTTTTGGCAACGACGACCCACCTTCCTGCCCCTAGGTGGCTCCTCGGGATAGGGCTGATTTCTGACATGGGGTCCTTCGGCCACACTGGTGATGAGGTGGAGAGGGTTTCCACCCGAGAAAACTGGGGTGCGAGGAGTACAAGGAAAAATGTCTATGGGGACATGGGGAGGACCTCCGTGGATAGTGCTAGAGAGGGAAAGACCTCTGCTGGAACTGGAAGAAGCATGGGAGGACCTCCACGCTTTCTTTCCCCAGAGACCTTAGTGTTAAGAGGGTCCTTGCACTAGTCTAGCTGAACATGGGCAGGACCCACTAGTGCAAAAAACGTTTTTTACGTCGGTAATTTTTCATTTTTTACGTCGGTTTTTAGCCAATGTTAATATGGACGACGTTATAAATATTTCTTTTTTTACTTCGGTTATTTACAAACCGACGTAAAAAACATAAAATCGCGGTGTTCATAATATTGGTTATTAATTAACCAACGTGAAAAAATCAGGGGAGGGTTTATCCTGTTGGTTATTATATAAATGATGTCATAAAAGGCCTAGGAAATGGTTTATCGCGTCGGTTATTATATAACCGACTTGATAAATAGGTCTGAGAGACTTTTAACATGTCGTTTATATAATAACTGGCATGAAAAAAGTCCCGGGAAATGGTTTATCACATCGGTAATTATATAACCGACGTGATAAATAGGTTCGGGGGTATTTTATAATGTCGGTTATTATATAACCGACATGATAAAAGTCCTGGGAAATGGTTTATCAAGTCAGTTATTATATAACCGACGTGATAATCTAGTCTGGGGGCCTTTTATCACGTTAGATTTTGAATAAATGGCATGATAAAAGGCCTAGGAAATGGTTTATCATGTCGGTTACTATATAACTGACGTGATAAACCAGTCCAGGGGCCTTTTATCACGTCGGTTATTCTATAGACGATGTGATAAATGCTTCCCCATTTTTTTCACATTGGTTATAAAATAACCGACGTGAAAGACCAATTTTTTTTAAAATGGAATGCAGTCCTCTACTCTCCACAAAAACAACCAGAAACCAAGTCAAGAATTCGTACCACAAAATTAGAAGTAGATGAAATCAAGAACCAATGAAAAATTAAGCTTTTACACCAATGGACATCCCCCACCACACCCCTGGTCTACCTCCCGACCCCCTGGATAGCCCCCACCAGACCCCTGGATACCCCCCCCCCCCCCCCGACCCCCTGGACTACCCCCCGACCCCCTGGACAGCCCCCACCACACCCCTAGACTGCCCCAACCCCCTGAACAATCCTAAACACCCCGGGACAACCCCCCACCCTCATGTATACCCCCCACACCCTGAAAAGCACACCCACAACCCTGGACATCCCCCCACACCCCTGGACAGCCCCCGACCCCCTGGACGGCCCCCACCACACCCCTGGATTGTCCCCCGACCCCTTGGACTACCCCCAACCCCTTGGACAGCCCCCACCACACCCCTGGACTGCCCCCCGACCCCCTGGACAACCCCAAACACCCTGAGACAACCCCCTCCCTCATGTATACCCCCACACCCTGGAGAACACTCCCACACCCCTGGACAACCCCCCACACCCCTGGATAGCCCCCACCCCCTGGACATGCCCCCACACCCCATGGACAGCCCCCCACACCCTTGGACACCCCTGGACAGCCCCCCACACCCCTAGACAGCCCCCACCCCCTGGACAACCCCCACCCCCTGGACAGTATAGGGTTGAGGGTCATCAAATAGCTACAAATGAAAAGGATATTAGTTAACGTGTATAATGAATAAATCAAATTAAAATATTATGGAAAAGTTTAAAAGGAAATATTACCTGGTAAATGTTCACAACTATCCCAGTTGTTATTATTTCATACATAAATCTTAACATAAAATATCCACATTCGATGACACCTTGATGTTCATAAAAATTCTGTTTTAATGAACGTAAAATAAATATATTTTGTTTATGTAATAGATCAAAAAGTACAAATTATAAATGGATATTTACCTTCACATTTACATATTTGACATTTGAACTCCTTCTCTTTGTGTATTTTCGAAAGTAGACCCATGCCCTGTTAGAAAATAATACAAATGGGGTAAATTTAAAATTCAGTATAATATATACAAATATTGAGAAATTGAAACTTACTTTTCTAATATATTCATAAAACTTTTCCGCACATCATCATGGACAGAGCATATCCAATAAAGTGTTTTCTCCCTCAGGAAAAGAACCCCTAACATCCAATGATCACTGGTAAAAGGAAATTTAAGGTTAGTGGGTTTTTATGTTAAAAGATAATGAACTCTTTGAGATAGATGTGTTTCATACCTCTCACAAAAAGGCATCATCCAACATTGTGTGACTATATTCTCTTCAAGTCATTCAGCAATATAAATAATTCTTTGTTCCTCATCCAATGCACATGATTCAGGGGAAATCAATTGTGGGTCCATGAATCCATATACATCTGTCAGCTCATTCCTCTAACAAAATTTATCAAGATACCTAATAAAAACAGACATAAGAATACATTTTTAATAAATATAATGCTGGGAAAAGGTGTTAAGACTTACATCGAAAAAAATTCACCACGTTGATGGAAAACTTATCTCCAGTAACAGGCTCTATGATATCAGTTTTCATATTCCCCACAGTTATTGCACATCCACAAACATGAGCTTCCATTTGAAACTCATAATGACCCACCAACAAATCTAAATATCTTTCCAATCTACCAATACTACTAGAATCTTTATCTGATGTCATAATCAGTTGTCTTTGTTGTTGTCTATAAAATATTTCTTTACCTTAGAAGTATTCCTGTAAAAATAAATATAAAAATATATTAGTTTTCAAATGATAAAAAAACTTTAATAAAAAAATAAAATAAAATATATAACATTCATACCACTATGGTAATGAGTCGAAGAAGTCTGGATGGCCAAATAAAAATATAGCCTATGCTATGTCCAACTGTCATCATCTCATATGTAGGTAATGGTACTCGAGCTAATCTATCTATAATATCTTGTACAGTGACCCTCTGATTCTCTACCTCTAATTGTTGATGATGAACTATATCTCTTATAAAATATACCAACCCATATGCACCTATATGATGTTGAGGATCACTAATATACAACTCACAATAAGTAAGAAGATGCAGTGGAGGAGTAGGATAAACAAGGTGGTCTGTAGGCTGAGATGGGGGAGTGGGATCTACTGGCGGAGGTGGAGGATATATAATGGGGTCTTCAAGGGGAGGTGGAAGAGTGGGAGCAACATTATGAAATTTCCTTTACATGTTTGCAAACATAGACTATAGCGAAGCTCTAATATTTTCCTCGATCGTCACATTAATATTATGAACTTCAGCCTCCAAGGATTCTATTTTTTTATAAACACCCTCAATGTTAGAAGTTGAAGAATGTGGCAACACTTTTCATACCGATACACCTGCCAGATATCCTCTTACACAACCAGGATGTTCTGGCTTTCCCAATTCTACAGATAAAATATCTTTCCTCAAAGTAGCTGTAAATGCCCCCTATGAGCTCTGATCCTCATGTGAGTCCTATATTAATTAATTGAACATTTCTATAATGATTGAAATTATATGAAGAAAATAGTTAACTTAAATAAATAAAATATATATCTTACAATCCTCTCAGCTACGATTCTCGATTCTTCCGAAAGATATTGCCCTTTTTTCCCATCCGAGATCTCTTACATTTTTAATGTTTAGATGGAGGGGATGGAGGGTCTACCTATCCAGGAAGGGCCACCTCTCTGGAGATTGAAGTCTCAGCTCTAAGTTTTTGAATTTTTTCCGCCATCATTTGTTCTTCCAAAAATTCATACCCTCCCCGAGATAAACTATGAGGGTATACATTTTTAGATTGGATCTCCTGATGATCTTTCCTTTTTTGCTACAAATTAAGAATAATAAATCATTAACAAAACATTAATAAGATCATTTATATAAGAAAGATTATAAAAGATTACATTTCCCTTACCAAAAATGACACTTTTTTTCTACTTTCAACAAACTATCTCCATGTGTCTTCATCTACCAAAGGATATATATGACATGGATTGTCATGAATCCTATGACCAAAAATGAAATCAGATGAGAGGGTTGATTTGAAATCCCTCCATCTCCTGGAAGCTATCGATAAGCATTTCTTCTTGACTCCTCCAGTGTCAGGAATATCAAATGCCATCTGATGAATAATAGGTTAAACATATTATATCTATAAGAAACATTTAAAGAATAGTCAAAAAATAGAAAAAGATCTTTCCATAATCATCTCTCCCAATTGAGATATTATCGCTTTATCCACACTTCTCCAGTCATTATACAAAATTCTTATTTTTCTCTTAGCCTGAGTTGATACAAAAATCTTTAAATCTTTTGCATTTGGACCTCTAGGAATATCATCATCATCAAACTCAATGAGTATCCTATGATCCTTCGTATGGTAAAGTGCTAATTTTGGTAAACGTGTGCACCCACCTTTACTAACTCTTGAACTCTTTGTCGTAATAGGAGCACATGAGGATGATTAGGGAACATCAAGAAGAGCATGTGAATGTTCCTCCCCAGAGGTATGACCAATATTCTCATCTCTAGAATCATGTTGTTGATCAACTGTATGATCTTTTATTATCCTTCAAATCAAAAAAACAAACATTAGTTCAAAAATATAAAAAATCAAATATTTTATTACTACTATAATCAGAAAATAGAAAATTGTACTAAGTTACCTAATAGTTAACATTGTTAATATGGTAAGCATGTTAAACCATGGTAAAGATGGTCACGATGGTCAAGATGGTAAACATGGTAAACATGGTAATCCTAGTAAACCTGGTAAATAGGGTAAAGTAATTTTTACTAAACAAAAATAATAGATATATAATTTATGTAATGGTAAAAATGATAAAGTAAAATAAACAAACTTAAAACAAAAAAAACATATAATTATTTTGTTTTAATACATGTTTTAATAAAGAAAAAAATTACAATATCTAACATTTTATGAAAAAAAATAATTGTAAACAAGAAATAAACATATGTTACCTGTAATTTTAAGAATGTATAAATGGATTGTTTTCCCAAATTCCTTCTTCGTGATCGTTCCTTATGGCACAAACCATGTCTTCGACATGATCATCAATATGTTCTGTTAATATTTCCATAGAAGTAGGGATCTCACATAAATCAACATCTTCATCAAGTTTATCCTCACCAACATATTGTTTTTTCTCTTGTAAAACAGCAGCCCACTGCATATCTGATTGATCTACTTCATAGAAAATTTGTTTTGCATGTGTTGCTATTATAAAAGAATCAGCTATGTATTCAAATCTATTCATATTAAGAAGTGTCATTACTAATTCATCATGTCTTCCACTGTTGTTACCGATAAACCATTTACAGTTAAAAACAGGATCCTTAATTTTAAAGTAATCAACCTCTCATGTGTCTTCAATCACTCCATAATATGAACTTGATGTAGAAATTGGGTTTTTTTCCTTAGCACTCGAAAAATGCATTGCTTCTGTAAACACCAATACACCACTATTCTGAACTGCACTTCTGTTGTCCTGAGCTTTCGTATGAAATGTATAGCCATTATGGTCATAACCGGACCATGTTATCACTTTTAAACATGGAACACCCACTATCCATTTTAATGTCTCTGATAAATCTAATCTACCAAGCAAGGTCTATTTAAACCATGACAAAAATGTTTTATTGTGCTTATTCAAAATCCACATTTCTTTATTCTTTGGATGACATTGTTTCAACTCATTAATATGCAATGTGATATATGGTTGAGTATCAGCTATGTTATTCAAGATGAATGATTATAACTTCTTCATCTGTTCAGCTGACAATGATTTGACTTTGAAGACATGAATCCCCTTTCCCTCATTATTACATTGTTTATAGAGAGATGGAGGTAAACCTATGTGCTACGCCATAGCCATGTAGCTCCTACAAAACTCTTCAACCTCCTCATAAATATAATTTTCAGTAATGGAGGCTTCAGCTCGATAAGGATTCTTAACATTCCACTTCAAAATTTTCATATACCTTTCAAAAGGATACATCCAACAAAGATATACAGGTCCACAAAGATTTATTTCTAGAACTTGATGAATCATTTAATGCACCATTATATCAAGAAAATATGGTGGAAAATACATTTCCAATTGACAAAGTATAAAAATTGCATCCTTTTCCAAAATGTTCAAAGCATTCACATCAATCGCCTTATTACAAATTGAATTGAAAAAATAACACAACTTAATTATAGTCCTTCTGAAACAGATGGGAAATATTCCACGCAATGAAACTATTAGAATTTGTTGCATCATGATGTGACAATCATGTGATTTCATACCAATCAACTTCATGTTCTTAAAGGAGATTTTTTTTACATTTTAAGAATAACATTGAGGCACTTTGATATCATGAAGACACTAAAAAAAGCTAATTTTATCCCCCTTCGATAATGTATGACATGCCGGGGGAAGAAATGTTCTTCTTCCTTCAGTAGTGGGAGCTAACTCCAAACATATTCCCATTGATAGTAAGTCTAATCTTGCATTCAACCCATATTTTTTCTTTCCATTAATATCTAACAACGTTCCAATCAAACAATCACATTTATTCTTCTCCACATGCATGACATCAATTTTATGTTTAACTTCATGATATCTCCAATATGGTAGCTCAACAAATATGGACCTTTTCTTCCAAATATGTCTATCATTACCAGATTTCTGTGTCTTTCATAATGTCACATCATGGTTTTTCATCCTCTCAAAATACAGATTAGAGAATAAAGATTTTGGAGTAATATTAAATTCTTGTGAGCCATTGAATGCCTTTTTTAGTCTTCTATAAGGGTGATCCATAGGCAATCACTTTCGACGACCCATGTACACTGTTTTCCTCCCATGATGCAATTGACAATATGACGTCTGTTGTTCACAAATTGGACATTCTTTACACCCTTTAACATTGTATTCAGTCAAATTTCTATATGCTGGGAAGTCATTTATAGTGAACAAAAGCACTGCATGATGTTGAAAATATTCCATTTTATAAGAATCATACACCCTAATATAATCAGCCCATAAAAGTTTCAAATCATCAATCAATAGTGACAAGTAAACATCAATATCATTGCCGGGTTTCTTCGGACCAGAGATCATTATACTAAACATGAAATATTTACGCTTCATACAAACTTCAGGAGAGAGGTTGTAAATTACCAATAAAATAGGCCGTGAAATATGTGTGTTACTGAGGGTTCTTTATGGATTCATTCCATCTATGCACAACCCTAGTATGAGATTTCTAATTTCATTTCCAAATGTAGAATACTGCTCATCAATTTTCTTCCATTGTGGACAATCAGATCGATGATGTATTTTTCCATCACATAACTACTCATCTACATGCCATCTTAACCTTTTTTAATCATGTGAATTATCAAATAAACATTTGAAATGAAAAATTATAGGAAGATACCAAAATACCTTTGAAGGGATCTTTGTAATCTCTATATCAGCCTGTGATTTTTCTTTCACCTTATACCGTGATGTCCCACATTTAGGACAGTCTGACCGAAATTCATATTCCTTCATATATATAATACCATCATTCAGACAGGCATGTATTTTCTTAAATCCCAATCCTATCATGCATAATATTTTCTTGGCCTTATAATGTGAATCTGGAAGATTGTTATCTTTTGGAAGAATGTCTTTCATCAATTGTAGCAGCTCTGTAAAACTTCTGTCACTTCATCCATATTTCTCCTTCAGGTTAATAAATCTTAACACCGCCAACAAAACCGTAAAATCTGTACAACCAGGATATAATGGCTTTTCAACATCACCATATAAACGCACAACTATCAGTTCTATCTCACTTTGTTCTGCTACAATATCACGAATCATTTCTTCAATTCCATCGGAGTTACCATCTTGTGAGTCATCATCATCAGTGACATTCCATCTAGTTTCACCATGCCAAATCCAAGGGGTATAACTCTAATTAAAACCATGAAAAATCATATGATCTTTTATCTCTCTACTTTTCAACTTCTTCGTATTCAAACATTTCAGGAATGGACAGAAAAAAATTTCACTACTTGGAACATTTTGTTTAGAAATTTCCAAAAATGTATCAACACCTTCCTCATATTCATTTCTCATTCGATGTGTCATAATCCAATTTCGACTCATTATTACCTATCAAAAATATCAAAATTATACATCTTTTTAAGATAAGAAAAATATATGTTTATATGAAAAATATCATAATTTTAATGTAAAAGAATTTTGAAATATAAAACAAATCTATGCGTATTTAAGAAAATATGCTTGATTATGATTTTAAAAGTAAAATATAGTTAGATATAACAGTTTTAAATTCCATTGAATCAATGAAAACCAGGGGGCCTCCAATGGATCCCATGAAAACCCCCCCTAACCCTCTGAACAACCCCTTGAACCCTCTGAACACCACCCCAACCCCATTGGACACCCCATGGACACCACCACCCCCTTGGACAGCCTCCCACCCCCTGGACAGCCCCCCACCCCTCTAGACAGCACCCCCACCCCTCTAGACAGCACCCCACCCCTCTAGATAACACCCCCACCCCTCTTGGACACCACCCCCCACCCCCACCCCCTTGGACACCCCCTGCACAACCCCCAACCCTCTGGACAGCCCCCCACCCCTCTGGACAGCTCCCCCCCCACACACACCCCCTGGATAGCCCCCATCCCTCTAAACAACACCCCCACCCCTCCTAGACACCACCCCACCCCCTACCCCCTTAGACACCCCCACTGGACACCCCCAACCCTCTAAAAGCCCCCACCCCCTAGACAACCCCCAAAACCCTCTGGACAGGCCCCCACCCCCTCTGAACAGCCCCCCACCCACCCACCCCCTTGGACAGCCCCCCCTCCCACTACCTTCGACACACCCACCCCCTTGGACCCCCCCCCCACACCCCTGGACCCCCCCCCCCCCCACACACACACACCTCCATGGACACCCCCAACCCTCTGGAAATCCCCACAAACCCTCTGAACACCACCCCCACCCCCTTGGACACTCCTGGGACACCACGACCCACTTGGACAACCCCCACCCCTCAGGACAGCCCCCCCCCCCCCAACCCCCCTGGACAGCCCCCACCCCTCAAGACAACACCCCCACCCCTCCTGGACACCACCCCCATCCCCTACTCCCTTCGACACCCCCCTGGACAACCCACAACCCTCTGGGCAACCCCCAACACTCTAGACAACCCCCCCTGGACATCCCCCCACCCCCTGAACAGCCCCCACCCCTCCAGACAACACCCAACCCCTCCTGGACACCACCCCCACCCCTACCCCCTTGGAAACTGCCCTGGAAACCCCCCAACCCTCTGGACAGCCCCCACCCCCAGACAGCCCCTCAAACCCTCTAGACAGGCCCACCCCCTTGGACAGCCCCCCACCCCCTTTGACACCCCCACCCCTTTGGACCCCCCACCCCTAGACTACCCCCCCCCACCTCCATGGACACCCTGGACACCTCCAACCCTTTGGACAGCCCCACAAACCTTCTGAGCACCACCCCCCACCCCCTTGGAAACCCCATGGACACCACCACCCCCTTGGACAGCACCCCACCCCTCTGGACATCCCCTCTACCCCCTAGACATCCCCAACACTCTAGACAGCACCCCTCCACCCCTCTTGGGAACCACCCCCACCCCAACCCCCTTGGACACCCCCTGGACACCGCAAACCCTCTAGACAACCCCCACCTCCTGGACAACTCCCCAAATCCTATGGATATTCCCCCACCCCTTGGACACCCCCCCACACCCCTGGACTACCCCCCCCCCCCCCACCACCTATATGGACACCCTGGACAGCCCCAAACCCTCTGGATAGCCCCCAACCCCCTGGACAACCACCAACCCTCTTGATAGTCCCCCATAACCATTGGATTTTAACCTCAAGCTACTAGTTTGGGCATATCTATGGATTTTAACCTCAAGCTACAAGTTTTTGTATCAGACCATTATTCAAAATGAGAACCATGAACTGTATCTCCTACTAGTCTAAAATTCTCTATTTTGCAATGAATAGGGTTTTAATAGAAAATGAAGAATTATAATAGTACACAAAAATAAGCGACGTAAATAGATTATGGAACTACAAATAGTGATACCCAAAATAAAAACAACCAATGATCCAAAAAAACATTCGACCATGAAAAACCATATATAATTATAAAATAAATCACACTAGTACAGATAATGGTTGTATCAAAATGATTTACATATAAATTTCAGTAATATAGGTTAATGAGATCATAAGTTGTCAATGACAACAAAAATTACCATCAATGTCGGGCATCCATGAAACAAAAACAAATGAAATAAAAGCAGGTGAGGCTTATGTGAATATTTTGAGTCGATTTAAAAGATCTTGTTATAATAAATAAGATGATGATGGAAAAATGAGGTAATAGGGGTCAAAATCAAAGAATCATACCTAGATTAAACAAAAAATCGCAAAACAGAAATATAGACTATCCGGAAATAAAACGAATGAAATAAAATCATGGGAGGCTTACCTGAGTGTTGCGAGTGGAGATGATAGTTCCCAGGATAGTAAAGATGATAAAATATGATGGAAAAAATGAAACCAGAATAAAGAGTCTATTAGGGTTTTCCATGTGAGAGAGTCGAGTCGTCGGTCTCTCAATCGAAAAGTCAGCAATGACAATCCACGGGGCGTGTTAATTTTTTAAATGTTTTATAACATCAGTTATTTAATTACCAACATTTTAAACTATTTTTATTACATTTATAAAGTCAGTTATCATAATATCTAACATTATAAATGTATCAGATAACGCAGTTTTTACGTCGGTTATTTTATAATCGACCTAAAAAAAGCCGCGTGTTGGTTTTTTACGTCGGTTATTTTATAATCAACTTAAAAACTGCCAGGTGTTGGTATTTTACGTCGGTTATAATATAACCGACGTGAACAATTCAGTCGGTTGGGTTTTTACGTCGGTTATAAAATCACCGACATAAAAACCACATATCACATATTTTCACGTCAATTATATATAACCGACGTAAAAAATGGTGATGTTAAAATAAATTTCTGCACTAGTGACCCCCGTGCTGGGTATGGGTGGAGTGAGGCTGGCCTTCACCCCTATGGTTACCGAGGTGAGGAGGACCTTCACCAACTGCCAGGAGGACATGGGAAGGATCCCCATGTTGAAGAGAGATCAGATGGGCAATGTCCCTACACCGGCGGTCGGGGGCAGGAGGAATGACCCCATACCCAGTGTAATGGGCATGGGAAAGGCTTCCGTACTGAGTGTCACCACCATGGGGAAGACCTTCATTTGGATTGTAGGTAGCACGAGGTGGACCTCCATTCTGTGTCTCGAAGCGGGGGAGGCCCGCGTTCTCCACAATGGTGGTACAGGGAGGACCTCCGTACTGGGAGGAATCATTGTGGGTTGGTTCGCAGCGGTCACTCCTTATTCCAGCGGCCAAGAGAGTCAACCCAGCTTTCCCGTGGGGCAGTAGGGGCCTTGATCTTTGATGGGCATATAAGTTCCCCTGCACTGTGTATGCAGGGACCTAAAAATATGCGTCGGCGGTGGCTCTGTCCATGGTAGCTTCCGACATTGACATCCCTCGGTGGACATCCTCCTCAAATTGCACCTGACATTGGCGTCATGTCGGATGAACCAAGGCTGCTGATGTAGGTATGTAGCTTAGCTGCTCCTCCTCCAGCAAGACCATGCGGCGGCGCTGACGCGGCCATGTGGGAGCCCTTACTGGGAGCCCCTAGATTGGGACTCTGACCAGGCTGGTCCGGACGTCACCTACCTCATCAGCATATAGTAGGGAGTCATAAAAGAGCTCTAGGGATAGGCTTCCGAAGAGATTGTATGTCAGGGTGGGGAGTAATGGATCCATTCACGGCCCTCAGGGGAAGCATTAGCGATGAGGCGCAGACACCTCTAGATCCAGGTGGGCCATATCCCGGGTTGGGATTATGCCCTCTTCCTCGTAACAGCGCATGAGGTTGTTGATTACCCTCCATTGAATGTCCTTGTACGGGGATATGGGGAATGGAAGCACCTAATCCATTGGTGTAGAGCCTGTTGCAGAGGAGGCAGAGCTGCGTGGGACTGCCGCATTGGCGCTGCCCCTGCCCCTGCATCGATGGGCAAGAATTGATTGTGTCCCTGGTGCAACAACCTGATTCCTGAAGGCTAGGGAGATTAAATCATCAGTGATGAAAGAAAAAAGAATCAAAAACCTATGCCCCAACACCATCCCATCTTCCATGGACGGTAAGAGGGATCCACACTGACAATGTCACAGAATGGGATGTCCAACATTCTACTGCCCCATCTTTTAGTGAGTTTCATGCCAGGCCCACTATTTTCTTGGAGGGACCCAGTGCTGGATAACTAGATCTGTTGACACGTCAATCCATCAACGCCCTGAGCACTACTAATCTCCATATCGACGAGAAGAGATTCACATCGGGTTCACCATTTATGTTTTTGACGCTTTTTTTGGGGCACACGTGTCGATCTTTTTTTGGGGGTTAGAGGCGTGGTTTTGTTTCCCCGCATTCCCTCTTTCCAAAGGTGGGTGGAATTCTTCACTTATTCTGAGACATCTTCTCTTTGATCGAAACAGGATGATGGGATGTCGGTTCTTAATTTCGTGCATTCCTCCTCGGAACTCTTCACCTAGTCCAGGTCTCCCTCATAAAATTAAGACGTTGTTTGTGAAACTCTTTATGGGGCCATATCTTCATGGAGACCAGTTAATTACACTAATTCTATCAGGACATTCCAAGGGGTCTGGTCAGGGCAGCAACCTTCGGTTAGAGGTGTAGTCATGTTGGGAATCACTAGCATGTCTAGACATAGGGGGATTGGCGCGTCTATCTTTTGTCCCTTATTATAGGGCTTCTCGAGGGCATTCAAGCTTGAGGCATCCTACATCGAATGCAGGGAATCATTTGCCATGGGCATGTATCTGAGGTTTTCCTCAACTTCCCATGTTTAACACAAGGTATACCACAAGTTTAACGTCTGGCGAAGACAGATCGGGCTGATTCGAACACTGACTAGTGTGGATCAGATGGATAAACCCTCTATACAGGGAACCCCGATATTGGGGCCATAATGTGGGTGGCTTCCCAAATTCGGTTATATGGAGCAAGGAATGGGGTCGCATGATCCCACTGGGATGTGGCGGCCCAGGTATGAATAATGATGGATGATGGATGGTTTCGTGAGGGGGTAGTGAATGGTATGGAACCATCATAGGGATGACGATGGTTTTGAGCTTGAGCCTCAAATAAGATTCATACGTATCCCCGTGGCAGGGAATCAATGTCCAAGTAGTTCTTATAATGGCGGATTGATGCTAATGAGGGTTTCAACAGCTTACCGCTGGATAGAGTTGCAACGGCTTACTGTTGGATGGGGTTGACAATGGCTAACCGCTGAACGGGGTCACAACGGCTTACCGCTAGAAAGAGCCACAATAACTTACCACTAGATGGGGTTGAAAACGACTTACCACTAAACGAGGTCACAATGGATAACTGATGGATGGGGTGCACAGTTTAACGTCATAAAGGATAGAGATTATCCGACATGAAGGGGGTCGAAACTGCTTCATGTTGGGTGTTGACGAACCTATTTGGAGGGGATAGAAATAACCAGTGAGTGGTGGGCATTGGAAAACTGATGTAAAGGGAGTCAGAACAACCAATGGGTGGTGGTCATTGGTGGACCTATGTGAAGGGGTTCAGAACAACCAATGGGTGGTGGGCATTGGCGAACCGATGTGAAGGGGGTCAGAACAACTAATGGGTGGTGGGAATTGGTGAACCGATGTGAAGGGGGTCGGAACAACCAATGGGTGGTGGTCTTGAACCCCATGGAGGCTTCCTACGTACCTCGCCTTATCAAGGATCAAAGTCCATGTAGATTGGGATATGGGGTAATTTGGGGCTTACGCTCTGAGGTAGCCCAAGGAGTTGGTGAACCGACGTAAAGGGGTCGGAACGACTGGGTGAATGGTGGGATTGAACCTCAGGGAGGCTTCTTATATACCTTACCTTGGCCAGGATCATAGACCACGTAGTTCAGGATATGGGTTGGAGTCCATGAACCGACGTGAATAGGGACTTGGGGTCCAGGTGGATGGTGGGCTTGAACCTCATGGATACCTCCTACACACCTTTCCTTAACAAAGATCAAAGTCCTCATAGTTCGGATGCTGGACTTGGTACACCGATGTGGAGATGGTCGGGACCAATGGTTGTTGGTCTTGATCCTTGTAGAGGCTTCTTACATACCCTACCTTGGAAAGGATCAAAGACCTCATAGTTCAGGTGGTGGCATTTGGGGATTATTCTCTGAGGCGTCCCATGGGTTCGGTTAACTGACGTGAATAAGGACTTAGGTTCCAGATGGGTGGTGGGCTTGAACCTCGTGGGGGATTCCTACATACCTTTCCTTGGAAAGGATCAAAGTCCACGTAGTTTAGGTGGAGTGGTGTGGGGATTACACTCTAGGCTTCCCATGGAGGATGTCGGGGTCAGTGCTTAGTCTAAGATTGCGTGAGTCATGCTTGGGGTGAGAAACAAGAGGCAGAAGAGACCTCGCGATTACGTCATGAAAGGTGCATCCATTAGAAGTAAAGTGGGGCTTACACTTGATCACAACCCAAAGAGGATATAGGGGCTTCAAATGGTTAGCATCCCGAGGAGTTTTGGACTTACTCCAGGATGGAGCCCTGATGGAGACAAAGCCTAGTGGGAGAGGTATTTGGAATCAAAGAAAGGAGGGGCCCGATGTCCATTCCCCCCTCCCCCTGGTCCTTGGGACCGTAGAAGAATGTTGGGGTAGGGATGTTTTCTCTAACAAGAAAAGCTTTGGGATTACACTAAGATAGGTTCCCTTTACCCATGGACAAAACGACTCACTGATAAGGAGGATATCATCCCTTGTGAGG
The DNA here is from genome assembly GCA_963277665.1 of Viscum album. NCBI lineage: Eukaryota > Viridiplantae > Streptophyta > Magnoliopsida > Santalales > Viscaceae > Viscum > Viscum album. Next base: position 333,869,481 of record OY728129.1, on the reverse strand, counting down.
GAAGAAATCATCCTCATGGAGACTAGTGGGCATGGAGAATGTCCATGGGGGGGAAACCCCATGTGCGAGGCACGGGGTGAGGCCACATTTTAACGTCATGTGCTGAGGACGATGGTGCTTCGCAATTTAACTTCTTGCAGCTCGGATGAGGTGGGTTCACTCCGCACCCCTAGGACATACATAACTGGTAACCTCTGCTCCTAACTGCAGGGAGGGGACTGGCAATGCCGTAGTGAGGGGTGTCATGGAGAGAACCATCGGGAGGTCCACGTTATCATGGATATGTGAAGAAGAAATAACCATTATCATGTCTATGCAAAGAAGCATGTGGCAAAGAAACACAACTGGTGGTATCATCCAAGGTACTTTGAATTTACTTTGTAAAAACCTGGATGGTCGTACGAGAAAAGAGTATGTAGCGGAAGTATTTTGGTGCGGGAGGCGCCTGGAAATGATGCCTAGAAGAGAGGCATCATGCACCCACACAAATGAGTAGAGGGCGTGCAAAAGGACAGGTCGGTGTGAAATTGAGTAGCGGGCACGCAAAAGGCAGGGTCGGCGTGAAAAAAGAATTGTGCGGGTGCAAAAGGATAGGCCGGTGCGCAAAAGCAATTGTGTGCGTGAAAAAGGTCGGACCAACGTGAAAAAGAGATTTTGAAATGAAGAACTAGTTGCGCGCAATTGGAAGGAATTGCGTGTGGGGGAAGGGGCTCAATGGTACTTAGAAGAAGATCAATCCTGAGGTGCCTTGCGCAAAGGCGGACCACCAGGAGACCTGGAGTGAAAAATTTAGTACCTGAAAGTAATATTTTTGTGTGCATGAGGGATGAATTGTGCGTAGGGGAGACGATTCATATTCTTAAAGTAGAATTCGAAGGGGTGCCCTTCTATTTATAGGCACTCGAGATCGTGGGTTCATGTGAAAAACAAGCCAGTGCGAAATATTGCACGTCGGGGCGTCGGCAATGCGTAAACCATCCGTGCAGGGCCATGGCGCGCAATAGGTTCGTGCCCATATGGAAAAATATCATGAATTTAGGAGTTTTTCATGCAGGGAAGATTCTTTTCGTGAAACTAAGAATTTATTTCGCACCGCCCCTCCAGGCCCCCCAAAATGGATCTCCAGTTGCATATATGGGTTCACTTTGTCGCGCCCCAACCTGTTTCAGCTCTTGAGCATTTTTCAGTGTCCACAGACACACTCTATGTTATTATAATGCTCTAAAACATACATGTTGTGGTTTATATCACTGATGGGAGGGTGATGAGTCGCCTTTGGCTTGTGTCAATGGGACACATGTATACACATACTATAGAGATCACTTAGATATTATAGATTCCTATAGTCAAAAATACTATCGTACCGATTTGGAAGATGACCATATTTATCTCTTGTTTTATATTTTACATATAAATTCATTCCAATGTTGTTTGAACTAATTAACATGCCTTATAAATTTTTATGAACTGTTTTATATAATTTTTTATCTAATCTATGGTTTTATAAATATTTTGTCACTTTTAAATCCATTATTTAAAGTATTTTTCTATCATTTGAATGGTATATCATTATTTGATTAAATATAATTTAAAATGCCAAACCTATATAATTTATTATTAAAATAATTATTTGGTTAATATGTTGGTGGAACCAATTATGAAATCTGTGGTGATACCCTATGGGGATTTTTATCCCACATTCTACTTGTGCCTTCAGGTGTTTCAATATTGTCTCCTTCTAAGTTCAAGAAAGGGGAATGGATCACTTGGAGGTGGATCCAGATGTTGAACTTAGGAATTGGTGAGTTGTGTCCTTAGGTACATGAGGTATTTTTCCTATATTTTAATACATGGGTTATAGTGCTTTATGATTTAATTCCTTCTTGTTTTTTAGTACATTACTCCCAGTTGAGTTTATTTTGTAATGCATACTAGCTTGTTTCTTTTTCTTCCACATCGTTTATGGAAGATTTAATCCATCATGCATATTTTATGATTCTAGGTGCAAGTCTCTGATCTGTAGGGATTGGGAACACCCATCAGGCTATGTTAGGATCAACTCAGTTATTAGGTTACCAAGGTACCTAGGATGGTCCATTAAAGTAAATCATATAAATCATGTCACTAAGTAATTATTATAATTTAATAATAATTAATTTATCTTAAATAACTATTTAATATATATATACTCTTAGTTTCCACATTGCCTAAAAAATATACAAAATTTTATCCTTAATGGGAGATTACTCAAAGAGATCTGTATAGAAAAAGAAGAGGGTTAATGTTCCACAATTTTTAGAGATATTTGTTTTTTTCAACTCTTTTATTTTCTAGAGGGGATCACAAATACAATTATTTCTATTTTTGTTTAAGGGATAAATATAAATACTCATCAGGATCATTACTTGGGTCCGGAAGAAAATATAATAGGATCCAAACCCATTGTTAGTCTAAGGATGAGTTTTCATAGAGAGAATGTGTTTTTTCTTTAGATGGAAAATCCTTATATATTTTTGGATTTCTTTGAAATATTAAGGTGTTTGGGTCCTTTAGAATATGAATATATTAAGAATCAGGTTCCTACATTCAGTTGTAATATACTTATAGTTTTATAACCTTAATATAAAAAGGGTGACTTAAAAAGATTATGTTCTGCGCTTTTTTTATAGAATTTCTGACATGATGTTCTTATCAACGATAATATTTGAAACCTATGGAAGGAATATGTAACTCGAATATGATTTGAACTTATATATAATGATTAGATCATATTTATTTGAATTAAATTTATTTTTCCCTATTGTGTATGCATGGTGTGATATGGAGGAAAGGTTTCACTTATGGGATAAACAATATTATTTCAATCCCAGTTCATTATCCTAGTTTTTAAGAGGATATTTTAATACTATTTCAAAGCCTATTGAAAAGAAGAGAGGATATGAATACTCAAGAATATAGAGGGATGACTATAACTCATTCAATGTTGGTAATCAAATAATATACCTTTGATTAATTGGTGATACATTTATATAGTTATATATCTATAAGTGTTATATGCATATTTTGATTTGGTTAAAAAACTATTTTTTAAACCATCAAGGGGAAAATTATTTTTATGGATTGATGGATATGAATTTAACTTAGTATTTATCAGACCATTTGTTATTACATCTAGAACTCTGTGTCCTTCCTTCGAAGAAACATAACATCAGATGCCCTATTTTATGGACCAAAGTGAATGACTTTCATCGGATAGTTTTTACTTCATGGAAGGAAATTACTGGTGTTCCTCCCATGTCGTGCTTATAAGTGAAATTGGGAAATATCAAGAAGGTGATTTAATAGTTTCTTTATTATTGTGTTAATGATTTGTATGGGTTGGTAAATGTAAAGCGGTATATTGAATTTCTATATAGAAGCTTACTATCAAATTGGAACCCATAATTCCATGGGTACTTGTTTAGAAAGAATGAACTGGTGAATTAACATTTATTAAAGGAATATTTTGAATCCAGAGATAGGCCTCATGGATTATGTTCAGAAGAAGACGATCATAATACTATATATTTATATGATTTTATTAAAGAAATAAAATATCAGTGTATACTCAATATTATAAATGAACATGGATTAATAGACTTAGATGTGGATAATATTGAGGGATTAGCTGTTAGGAATTTTACTTGATTCCACAATAATAATTCATTTGAATCCTATTTTCATAGATAGACTAAATAAGGGATAGTATTTTCTAAAAATATTTCTATCAGAGATAATCACTATCCTGATTCATCTACTTCCTACATACCTAGATAAGAATAATAATATTATGGTGTTACGTTCATCAGTGAAAAAAGTGCGCCAAATCCTAATGACATTCTAAGATTACTTTTCTTATTTTCATGGTACATCACCAAGGATGTTTTGTGAGTTTTTTGAGATATTTCTTTAACAGTAGTGTGTTTCCCAATTCTATTGTATCCACTATAATGGTTCTTATTTACATGATTAAACACATTTATCTCTTTAAGTATTTTTGATTGATCAGTCTTTGTAATGTTTCTTAAAAGATAATTATTAACACTCTTTATAATAGGTTATCTCCTATCTTTCCTTATATTATTTTTGAGGATTATCGTTGTTTTTTCTAGGGGAGAAGCCTTCAAGTGGTAGTTAGAGTATGTCATTAAATTACAGTATATTTAGATTGGAACGTATGGGGTGTATTTCGATTATCAAAATTACCATGGATAAATCATCTAAAAATATAATTGGTATTCATTATACTAATATTTAGTATTATGGGTTCCACTAACCACATTTGTGACATACTATTTCAATGCATCTCATCTCCTTGGATGTCTAATTCTCTCATGGAAAGGACTTATGGTTTCTTTAAAATGGTGTGATTTCTTCAGCATAATGTACCTCTATCTCTAACCCATTTTATAATTTTTTTAATACTCCCTTAATATAAACATTAATTCTTGAATGGAGTAGGGGAGTGTATGGAGGTTTTAGGTAGATATGGGACCTTGATCCTTTCTTATATTCTTTTTTCTAATGAAATATTCATTTTTATCAATGAAAAATAGAAGTATATAGACAATTTCTGGGAACTTTTCAAAATATATTAATTATAGTGTGTTCATGTCATAAATACCAATAAACATTATTTCAGATTTTCAAATAAAATTTCATATAAGAGGATAGAAATCATTTAAAATTGCTTAGGAAAGAATCAGAGTGGTTTTTATTTTAAATAACTCTTCTCTCCCTTGATCCATGTTCATGTAATAATACATCTTTTTTAATGCATTGTGTTAATAATATATTAAAGAATTTATAATTAGAAGAATTATGTTTTATCATTTTTTGGTAGAATTACCCTAAAAAATCATCTTAACCACTATGTATATTAATTTATTACCATGGTAGTAGTTCCTAAATTGGTAATTCATAGATTGGATTTGTTATTTTCATACATTTAATGGGGAAGTTATGAGAAAAAAATAGTATCATTGTGTTGGCTAGAAATTTCAATCTTTTCTTTCATAGGGGAGTGGTATTAATTTACACTAATTTAAGGAAAGTATAAAATCACTTCATGTAATGTATGATTGATAAATAATGGTAGGATCCTCCCAGTATTCAGGGATAATTTTTTCCCAAAATTGGAATATATTGGTGTTATTTTCATTGAGTAATTGATATTTGGATGCTAACATTTGGAACTAGATAGTATCAATCATTTCATCCATCCTTTATTATGATCTCTATATTGTGGGTACCAGTGATTCATTTTCATATAAGGATATTTTGTCTTGTTATAAGATATATTTTTAATAATTCCTAGTACCATAAACTATAGTTAAGGATTCATTGTCCAACACAGCCTTTCTTAATGTAATTATAAATGATGTCTAGAAATATATGACAATAGAAATTATTATATCTTCTACCTAGGACCGGTTAGTTTATCTACGTAGTTATAATTTAATATTCTACTTGTCTTATTTTAGTTCATCCAACAAGAATTTGAAATCCATGATGTTATGTGGGACTTCATCTAGGACAAGTGTATACCCATTAAAATTATATTCATTACTTACTGAATTAGAATAAATTATTTACCTACCAATGCTTCTATTAAAATTTTAGGTATACCCTTGGATTATAAATACATGTGTTACACCTCCCAAAAAGTATAATTCATAGAACATTTATTTTCTAAAGGTTCATGAGTAGTGGGGTAGTGGAATTATTTTTTTCAAATCATATATCTTCATAATAGGTTGGAATATTTTGAAACTTTCCTTGATTCTTAGTTCTTTTATATGGAAAATAAACATGAATTTTGAAATTTCATATGAATTATAGTGTTAGTGTATTGTATACTTTCGTGTGAGAGGAAAAGGTCACATATGGAACATATCCTCTATTTGTTTTATTTCTATGCTCTATTGGTGTCTCAAAATGGTTTAGGACTTCATCATTGAAATCAATGAAGTTTCAATGATAATTTTTATTAGTCTACTTTGGTTAGAGATCCTATGGATGAAGAAAAATTACAAAAATATTCTCATAGAGATATGGAGTTTTTAGACTCCTCCAATCCATTGTTATAATTTGAATACTAATGGATGTTAGGGGGAAATGTGGTACTAACGGGATTTAATGATACTAGGTTTTGTGGTGCACTTTGGGATTGGATCATCCCTTATATATGAGGAAAAGGATCTTCTCCTTGGCGTTAAATTATATCATGGGATGGATATTTCACTTTTATATACTGAATTAGATTCATACCTCATAATTATGTTCTTTATGAACTTATTATTATCCCAGTTTTGTATATGATGTGGGCCTATGCTTTAAAGGTAGAAGGGGCTACCACTATAGCACAATATTAGAGAGAATTAAATATTATGGTTGATTATATTTTTACACAAGGAAATTAAAATTGTGATGTAGATATATTCTCATCTACTAGAATCCTCCCTTTACCATGAAAGATATTTTTTAGTGTCATTGCAATAGGCCTACACTTCTTCCATCAACCTTCATTTTGTTGTTTTTTTTCATTATCTATCTTGTACGATTGGTCTCTTAATTATTTTATGAAAAAGTGATGTTTATAATATAAAACAATTAAAATATATCCATCCAAAATAATTCTAGTTATCATAGAAATATTGTTCCCTTCAATAATAATTCACTACATTAAGGGGTAATTATTATTTTTAGAATTCATTAAAAAGACAAAAAATTATAATTATAATTGACATGATAATAATTTACTTAATAATTATAAAACATAAATCGTATGATCATAAAATAATTTGTACCATCACAATTGAGAGTCAAAATCAATACTGTTACATGTCTACATCACCAAGAGAAGTATTTATCAAAGGTCAACATGAGGGAAAATCAATAAATGATCCTAAATCATATTTAATGAAGATAGAGAAAATATAGTATACTAAACATACCAAAAATAATCCAAATATAGTTTCAATATGTATAGGGGTTAGAGATGAGTATAATGAAAATTTTGGTTACCAAATTGAACCTACCCATGCCCCCATGATCCCCCGGTACCTTTGAAAATGAGGGGGTTCCACTTGGCATGCCCATTTTCTACCATGCATGCCTCCTACCATTCCACTCCCCAATTAAACATAACCCTTTCTCTTTAATGACTGGACCAGATTTATAAATGTCACACCACCTGCCTTAAATCATCCTTTAAACCATAGAAATCTGATTTCATTATCATAAAACACAATTTTTACAAGATTTGTGCCTCATGTGGCTGTGTTTATAATCAAATGGAAGGAATATGTTTCCCTTTCCCCATTTTCCTATCATTGATAGTGAAACCATAATTAATCCATTATTTTCACAATTCCTCCACTATCATTTACAATCTACCATCATGTGTGACAAAAACATCAACAGATAAAAGGTAATCCCCCAAGTTATATAGTAGATTTATCTCAAAAGGATCTCATAAAAGTTTGTTTCATCACATGAGTTGAAAAATAAGGCCACTAAAGGTTATAAAGAAGTTAAAAATAATCACAACTTTTGTTCATTAAATTTTTTAATCCAAACATTAGATAATCATGTTATTGGACATATTGAATTTGATTCAGAATAATCTAGATAATATTGTATCATTTTTAAAATAATTATCCATCATTTAATTTATTCAAAATTTATCAAATATTACCTCAACATATCTCCAAAAATATCTCTAATATTATAAATAAAAATTACTAAAACATAAAATAATTAAAATTTTATTTTCCCATAAGATCAAATTAAATTTTCCTCTCATCATTAATTTTATTTTTTGGCCATCAAATCTTGTTGATAAGTTTAACATGTTCAAAATTATCTCTAAGAATGACCTCAATTGGTAAATAAGAATGGTTTCATTACAATTTCAATAAATTATTCATTATTTAGTATTCATAATTAATTAATTCTAAGTCCAGAATCTATAACAACAAATTATTTAATGAAATATCTATTTATTTTTATAAATTAAACTTAATCTCTTTGATAGCTTACTTTTCACAGAACACAGAGATTAAACGAACTCAAAAATATTATTTTTTTTATAAAAATATTTATCACCAAGATTTTGAAATAACATAAATGAATGAGGTTAACTAAATTATGAAAATATAGTTTTTACATATTTATAAAATGAATTATTCTGTTACCAATTATATAGAAATAAAAATAATGACCAATCATACATAAACGATGTATTTTTCTTACAACTAATTTTGTTGTACTCACAATTGACTTTTATCTTAATAAATTAAAATAATCACTATTATTGTAAGATATTAATGAAATTAATATGTTATATATTTAATATTTTTTTAATTCATCCAATAATTATGAGATGTTTAAAAAAAGAATAAAATCCAATTTTAAGTATAAAAACCTATATTTTTCTAATAGACATTTTGCCACCTTTTTAGGGCACACATGTTTTAAATTAAAATTTTCACATTTTTATAAGTTTTATAAGAAAAAAATCAATATTTGAAATAATAATATCAAAATAATATTAGGAATTTGTTTTTTTATTTTTCAAAAAAGTTTCATTTTTCTATGAATAGGGAAAAATAAAATTTTATTTGAAAACAACTTTTTTCTATTACATTTATATATTAAAATTATAACTGAATTTTTTTAAATAATAATTAGTTAAATTATAAATCGTTCAATCCCATTTATTTCAATTTAATAAATCTCACATATAAATTGGATGTCAAAACATTTAGAACTTTGAACTTTTCAATTTAAAAACCCTCTTTTTGTTGTGTCTATTGGAATAATTTTAAAAATAATTTTGAAAATTATGTGAATTGAATTCGGTAAAATAGATTCAATATATGGAATAATATAATACAAATTATTTTTTAATTTCAATCTAATTTTTAGTTATAAAAATTTTACCATGGTAAAATAAATTTATTTAACACAGTACAGGTAAAATAGTGACAAGGGTTAAAGTTTATAGGAAAAAGATTAGCATACCTAAAAATAAAACATTTAATAGTTTTTTGGGGTATTTATAGACCCTAAACATCCCCTAAAATATCAAATTACATCCAAATTCTTTGAAATTAGTTCCACCTCAAGGTTGTTGGTTTTAAATGTAAAATAATCATTATTCTAAAAACTTAAACCAACCTCTCCTTAAGTATAAATACCACCCCCAACACCCCATTTTTACTGAAAATCCATTAATCTATGAAAATTACATCCCCAAACTCTCTTTATCACTATCCACATGTCCAATATCTTCTGGTCTCACCAAAATACCAAATTCAAGGTCCTTAAGGGTCTCTTTAAGAGGTGATATATAAGAGGTAATTTTTATAAAGTACCTCTTTAAATTTTTTTCTTCTAATATTTTATCCTCTACTCCTTCATTCATCATAAAATAATAATTATATATTGAAATAAATAATTTGATTTTATGTTTATAATGGTATTTATTATATACATCTCTTTTATTACCTCTACTAATTTAATAAAATGAAACTATTTTCTAAATTATGTCAGTTAATCGCCTCTGTGAATAATGAATTTTTTTTGTTTTCTATTATCACCTTCAAGACTAGTCAAAAAATATTCATTATGGTTACGTAAGATTTTAATAGGTATAATAAAATTTATTTCATGTTCTGGAAAAAATATACATACATAATGTTACATATATAGTTTTTTATTGTCAAAAAATAACCAAATTATACTATACATTTAGAATTAACATTTTATCAAAAGAATCATCCTCACGAATGAAATAATAATGATAAATTGGAAAATCTAAATTCCTAGAAGTTCATTAATACCATTTAATTTCATTTATATATTTTTATTTCCATTTGATAGGTAAATCAATAATGATACAAAAATAAAATGGTTATAAAAATCATGAAACAAACTCAACTGAAATAATTGAAATAAAGAAATATTATTAATGAATGGGTTGTGAGATGTTATAAAAATATCATATAATTTATTATAAATAAAATCATGGTGAATTAATTAATTAATAAAATTATTTAAACTAGTATAAAGTATGTTTAAATATGAAAAAGTAATGGGAAGTTTGAGCTAGGGGTTTCTCATCTCACGTTTTCTTATGTGAGATATGTGCCTTATTCCCCACTTACTCCTTGTGTGTGGTGTATAAATTGAACTTTTGTATATAATATAATAAATATAATTATATCAATTGTATCTAAATTTTCATTTGATAATTATTATTTTTATGGGGTATACAATTTGACTGATTACAAAGTGGTAAGGTAATTCTTATATCAATTTCCATTCATTTTATTAAACTATTATTTCTTTGACTATGTCATTAAACAATTATATTTGAAATTACTTTTAATTATCATGGGTTTAATTTAAAATTATTTTAAATTTATTTAAAATGAATAAAAATAATTGATTTATTATATTAATCCTCGCATAAATGATATGATATTTTTAACAGGATTCCTAGTCTCACCTGTATTTCTACAAGACTGTTGTCATATTCACCACTTGTTTATTTTTTGTAGTAAATATACATCTCATTAATGTAATAAATCATCCTAATCCTTAAAATTATGGTTATTTAAATATCCATTTGTTATCTATCTTTCATGTGGTTTATATTTCAAATGTTACCATGTCAGTAAGGTAATTTTGTATAAATTTTCTGTCTTTTTGACACATGTTGTGTTATGAAAATTTACTATTTTATGAGATGTATACGCTAAATTTTGAAATGTTTTATCCTGAATATACTTCTTTTATTTTTATTATATTTTTATTAATGTTATATTCCCTTTGACCAAAAATCTATTTATTCAAAAAATGTGTTTTTAAAAAAATAAAAAAAAATTTAAATGATATTTTAATAGTATACAACGAAAATAATTTAAAAGTTATTTAAAATGGGTTTTCAAAATTTAATTTATATTTTCCCAAAGATAATTTAAATAAAAATGGTTTCCTAAATTTTTTATGATTTTAAAATTTTTATTCAAAATAGAATAAATATTTTCCTTATGGATTATTTCAAGTGATCTCTCAAAATTATTTTTTATATAAGTTAACATTGTTTTATGTCACTTATTATTTACTGGAGATATTATTAAATGAAATTATCCTTATTATTTTATGGATAGATGTTTTTTATATTTATGAAAACTATTTACTTCCCATGGGTTATGTTATGATGAAATCTATATGAAATCAATTTCTTATTTATGGGTTGTGATATGATTTATGTTATTGTGGCACACATATGTATGGGTTTCATTATTTAAAGTGTGGTACCTATATCTTCCACTAATTCATTGAGTATTGATTAATTTTATATGAGATCAAAGGGAACACAAGATGTCATCCTAAGCCCATAACAAGAGGGTACATAGGAGGTCATCCAAAGCCTGCAACAATAGGGTACACAGAAGGTCATTCTATGCCAACAATAAGAGGGTACATAATTGGTTATACAAAGACCAAAACTAGAAGGTATGTGAGAGGTAATCCCAAGCACTAAGTAGATACACTAGTGAATACCATGAACCTAACATACTATAAATGTCTTGGTAGCTATCATTGATATAAGATATTCTATGCTTATATGTCTTCTATAAATTCTATGTCTTATTCCATTGTTAAACACTCATGGATCATGTTATTTGATTATATTATGATTCATGTATTATGAACTACCAATATTTTAAATCAATATTATTATCTTTGATATATAGATTATTATTATCAAATTATATTCTCCTATTTTTTTACCCTTATGCTCATGTTATTCTTACATATATCTCAGGATTTCCCTTAAAGAGTATATATGCTCACCCTTCTTATGTTTTCTTTTCCACATGTTGTGTGAAAATATGTTAAATGAACTATGTCTATAATTATTTCACATTGATGATATTGATGACCTATTTTTAAGGTTGGTATGGGGGGATATAATGTTGATCTTTATGATCCATTGGTTTATGAGCCCCATTTTTTAATATATTTCCATAAATATCTTAAATTATCAACCTAAAATACCCTTGGTTATGTATCTGATCCAATATTACCTCTATATGTTGTAATATTTGTTGAAAAAAATGGGTCAAATTTATAATTATCAAAGTCAGAAATGTAATTTTTATGTTTTTAACATAAGAACCAGAAGCCCGGATTCTGGGTCGTTATAGTTGGTATCAGTGCATGGTTTAAAATACTTTGGAGATTATGATGATTTATTTTGTGGTATTAATAAGAGTTTTATATATCATCATGGGTTTATAATTATTAGTTTAATCATAAGTTTACTATCATTGGAACCCATTTTGAGGTTTTATGTTATGAAATTTTACAGTGAGTAATGGTATTTTTAGAGACCTTCATTTTAAGGTAATTATTGGTTATTACATGTTTGGATGAAAATTGATATATTTGATATAACCTTTTAGGTTAAGGAATATTAAGGAATTTATTTAGAATTATTATAAAATTTCTGGAATTGTATAAGGATTATACTACTATATTTTAGGGAAAAGGAAATGCACAGGATAGGTGACATCCCATCATATCTGACAAGGTTGTAGGAATTGAACCCACAAATGAAGGGAGACAAGGGTTCATCACCTACCACTAGCCTACACGATGTCTTAGATAGTATAAATTTATTTTCATTTATTTAAAATGTATTGTGGATAATGGTTAAGTTCATTTTGAAAAAATATGTTTTATAGATAACCATGATAATGGAAATAATTTTCCAATTAAGGTATTAATGTAATTTCGGAAAATGATCATAATTTTTTGAACCCTATGTGATTAAGTTAAATAGAATATTATGGGATTTTATTTGGGGAATAAATTTTGATTTATATTTTGAATGAATATATGATTTTATTGTGTCTTTATGGTGACTTATGTTATTTATAGAAATGGTTTTCATATCTTGGAGATTATTTGATTTAGGAAATTAAATTTTTTTTATGATACATTAAGAGATATTGATGTTATTTGGGTTTAAATATTAAAAAATTTTATGGAAAACTATGTGAACAAATCATTATAATTTTGGATTTCAATATTAGTAGAGAATATTTTTTACGAATTTTATACATAGTTTTTTATCGAATGATATACATTTAATTATGTGTAATAATATGTAATTTTAGATATTATATTTGTTTATCATCATATAATGGTTTATTTTTTTTATAAGATTGTATCTTCTACTAACCATTTTGGTTTTGGTTATTTCATAAAGATAAGAGGAATATATTGTTGTATTTTTTACATTTACTAATAAGTAGAAGTTGATAAAAAATCATAGTCATTATTTGGAGAAAAGGTTGTGTTTTTTAGTGGAAATTTATTTAATGACGAAACTCTACTTTTCAATTAAGTATATTTATTCTTGTTCTTGAATAGTAAAGTAATGTAATTACTCAACACTATGAAAAGGGTCTTGAAAAAAAAATATTATTCATTTAAATTTATTACCAAGAAGTCAATTCCCTCTTTAACCCATCATAGATTTATGTTTTTGTGATGGTAGACTTTCTGGTGACCATTTTCTCTATCAATCACCATAATAACATGATTGATTTATTTCTATTCCATGTCTAGATTTTACTTCTCAATAATTTTCTCTTAATAAGAATCATAGTTATGTGGTGATATCCACCTTTTATTTTCCCTATAATTTAATATGAAATTTATTGACCCCTTTTAGATTTGGGTTTCCCACAAAAGAAATTTTAAAAAATCCACCATTTATTTTCACAGTGAAATTTCAAATTTCGAGGATGAAATTTCTTGAAATTATTGATTGTATCAGGATGGTAGATTATTGATTAATGGTTACACCGAATCACTCTTAAGTTCATTATCTGTTCCATGTATCTCACATGAGTAAATAAATATTTAATTCTTAACAAGTACTAAACTCAAAGGTTGTGCCATTGGAGAAAGATCTTTCCTATAATGAACAACCAATAGTGATTATGGATTGTAGAGATAAAGTTCTACGAAACAATACCACTCACACAATTAATTTTTTTTACTGAAACCAAAAATTTTAGAAAGATATATGAGAACCTAAGGATATAATAAAAAATAGGTATCCTCATCTATTTATATCAGAGTAACGAATTTCAAGGGAAAAATTAATTTTAAGGGTAATGTAACACCCCAGGATTTTATTTTATGTCTTTTCATTTTTTTAAAATAAATTTAATCTGTTTGATTCTAACTTTTCACAAAATATGATGATTAAATAAACTCTAAAATATTATTATGTTAACAAAAGAATTATCACCTAGATATTAGAATATTGAGAAATAATTAGATTATCTAACTCAATAAAATATAGTTTTCATATGTTTATAAAATTAATTATTTGGTTTAAAATTAATTAGAAATGGTAATAATAACCTATTAAATAAAAAGGACGTGTTTTAATAAAAAAGGAAATTTTTCTCATAATGGAATTCTATCTTAATAAACTAAATTACTCACTATTATTGAATTATATAAATTAAATTAATATTTTATATATTAAATCAGTTTTTTAAATCATCTAATATGTTTTATAGTTTTAAAAGAATATTAAAATCCAATTTTGAGCATAAAAAGCTATATTTTTCTAAAAGACAATTTGCTACCTTTTGATGGCACAACTATTTTAAATATAAATTTTTGAAAATTTTATAATATTTTTTTGAGGTAATAAATTTTATATTTTAAATCATAACATCCAAATTATCTTAGGGTTAATTTTTAGAATTTTTTAGAGAAGTTTCATTTTTTTATTGAAATAAAATACTAAATTTTAATTAAAATATATTTTTTCAAATAATTTATATATATAGTTATGTAATATTTTAAATTGGTTTTAAAGTATAATTATTTCAATTATAGAACATTAAATCTAATATATATATCATTAGAATCAATTTCACACTAACATTGGATATAAACAAATATTACTTTTAAAATTTCCACTTTAAAACCTTGTATTTTCATTGTGTTTGTGGGATTAATTTTAAAAACACTTTTTCCTATTATTTGAATTGAATTTGTTAAAAAAAATTAATTATTTGAAAAAATAAATTGAATATTTTTATATAATTTCAATGTCATTTTTATGTATAAAAAGTTACCAGGGTAAAAATTTATTTACAACAGTATATTTAAAATAGTTACAATGGTTAATGTGAAAAATTATGACTTTAACATAACTATAAATTAAAAATTTTAATGGTTTATTAAGGTATTTATAAACCCTAAATAGGCTATAAAATATTAATTTTCATATAAAGTTTTCTAAATCAATTCAACCTTAATGTGGTCTAGATTTAAAAATAAAATAATCATTATTTTAATCACTTAAACCCTCCTCTCTACAAGTATAAATACCAGCCATTACCACCAAATATTGACTAAAAATAATTTTATCTCGTAAAATATTTTCCCAAACCTGTCCTACTCACTCTACCCATATCCAAGTGATATTTTCTCGCCAAAATACCAAATTCATGGTTCTCAAGGGTCTCTCAAGGAGGTGCTATTTAAGAGGAAATTCTCTCAAATTACCTCTCCTAATTTCATTCATTTTGATATTTTCTCCTAACGTAATTCATAAATAATTAAATAATAATTCTGAAATAATGTAAATATTGAAATTTTATGTTTCTAATAGAATATCTTATATCCATACCACTTATTTCCTACTCTTATTCAATGAAACAAAGCTATTGTCCAATTTATTCCAGTCAATGAACTCTGTGAATAATTATTTCATTTGTTTTCCATTACCTCCTTCATGGATGGTTAGAAAACTATTATTATGGTCAATTAATATTTTAATAGTTATATTGTAACCTATTTTATTATCTTTAACCAATATATATACATAATTTTAGATGAAAAAACTTTTTTTGTTATTGTCGAAAAAATCGCCAAATAAAACTAAACATTTATAATTACCATTTTATAAAATGAATCATCCTGATGTATGAAATAAAAGTGATAAATGGGAGAATATAAACTCATTTAAATTCATTAATACCTTTTATATACACTTATATAGTTTTATTTCCATTCAAAATGGAAATCCATAATTATACACAAATAAACTGATAATGAAAATCATGAAATAAACTCACTCCAAATAATGGAAATCCAGAAATATTTAATTAATGGATGGTAGTATGTTATAAAACTATCATATAAGTTAAAATAAATAAACATATGTGTTTTTAATTAATTAATTAATTAATTTAAAAAATTATTCAAGAGGTTGAAGTACCCAAAACGAAAGGAAAACACGAGGTAAGGGTTTTTCATCTCATTTTTTCCTCTGTGAGATATGTTCCTTATTCACCAAATACTCAATGTGTGTTGTATATATGATTAAATTTTATATATAATATCATTACTATAATTATATTAATATTATTAAAAATTTAATTTGTTGATTATTACTTTAATGGGGTATACGATTCGACAGATTATACACTGATAAGAGAATTCTTATCTCATTTTTTGTTCATTGGATTAAACAATTATTACCTTGATTATTTAATTATATTATTATGTTTGAAATTAATTTTAATTATATTAGGTGTTATTTTTTAAAAAAAATTGTATTTAAAAAAATATAATTAATTGATTCATTCAATTAATCCTTATATCAAAGATATGATATTTGTAAGGGGAAATATAGTCTCGCATATATTTCTATGAGACTGTTTCCATATTCACCACTCATTTATTTTTTTATTTTATATAAAAACCATGAATTTAATATATAATTAATATTCAAAAATTTATTGGTATTTATAGATCCAATTGATGATCTCTCTTTCATAGTTTTCATATTTAAAAAATTACTAAATCAACAATGTAATTTTGTCTCAATTAATTTTCTTTGAGTCACAAGTTGTTTTATGCAACTATATTCTTTTATGAGTTGTATATAAAACACATAGAAATTTTGTACCATGAATATAATTATTTTAATGATATTATAAGTTTCATTTAATGTTATTCTTCCTTCTATTGGATATTTGTTTTATTCAAAACTATAATTTATAAAAATGGTTTCAAAAACGTTTTTTAAATGATCTTTTAAAAATTTTCAAGATTTCCTAAATGGTTGATGATTTAAAAAACGTATTTCAAAATAGAAATGATATTTTACCCAAGAATTTTTTCATGTGATCTCTCAAAATTATTTTCCATCTATGATAACATTATTTGATATTACATAAGATTTACTTGGGATATCATTCAAGGAAATTATCCTTATTATCTTATGGTTTTGGTTATGTGTATGTTTATGAAAACTATTTCTTTTCTATGGGTAATTCTATGATGAAATATTTATGAAACCTATTTCTTATTATGAGGGATGATATGTTTTATGTTCTTGTGGTACAAGTATGTATGGTTTTAATTGTGTGATAGGTGGGACCTATATCTACCTCTAATGCATTTCATAGTGATAAATGTTCTATAAGATCAAATGGTACATTGGAGGTCATCCCATGACTGGAACAAGAGGGTTCATAGGAGGTCATCCTAATCCCGCAACATTAGGGGTACACGGGAGGTCATCCTAAGGGAACAACAATAGGTTTCATAAGAGGTAATCCTAAGACCAAAACTAGAAGGTACACGAGGGTTCATACCAATCCCTACGTAGTTGAATGGGTGATTAGTCCAAGCCTAACATATAGTAAATTTGATATGGTGTTTTGAGCCTTAAAAGAATCTTTTAGCAACTTATTATCTAGTGTCATCCATTGATATTCTAATGGGATCACTTACTTATATCCCACGCAATGTTGCAGAGTATACATCAAGTTCAAGAGGTAATAGATGATATATCATAATGTTATTTTATATTTTATAATTTAATCTATCAGATAAATGTATTCTCTTAACATTCACAATATTCTATATAAAAAACCGTCTCTCAACTAATTGAATTAATAATTGTGGGCCTTAATATTTCTTGTTATAACCATGTCCTAGTATCCACAAAAATGAGGTGAAATTAAATTTACTATTATATATAAAAAAAATTAGATATTTTATTCACATTTTCAAATATAAATTAAAAATGTAATATAGGTATACGAAAATGAAAAATAATAAAGGGAATATACTGTTAATTTTACTTATTTTACCCAAAATGAGAGACACATGGGGTGAACATATCAATTTTGTGTTAAAATAATAATTAATAAGTAATTTACTAGTTTGTGATAAAAAATAGGAATATAATACTTCTCAACCATGGTTTATTACCTCTACCTCCATTTCATACACTAATTTTAATATGTATATAGTGATATAATTAACACATTTATTTATCATACTTGATTTCAATCAAAATAAATAACACTAAATCGAAAGGGTGTTCTACATGATTTTATAATGTTAAATTGTATATATTTAATGAAAAAAACATAAAAAATATCTTATAATCCAATTATTTAATTACATTTAGTCCCAAAAACATCTATTATTAATTAAATATATTCAATTATACTCTATTATTCAAAATCATTAATATTCATCTACTCTGTGTGTGTCGTATTCTATTTTTCTATGATGTTTTAACACATATATTTTTTGAAATATATTTTTATAATATATTGAATCTTTTATGTATTTTGAATTAAACATAACACTGAGTATATCTTTCATTATTCTAATTAGTATGTTTATCCTTTTTTACATGGAACATTGAGTATCTTCTATAGCATGTTTGAAACATCATATCGAGCTTCAATGAACTGTGATGTATTATATGACCATTATAACCTAACCATTAAATATTAGGGTATTAATAGTATTAAATCATTTATGAAATATATATATAAATTTCTGAATCAGTATAAATTTAATTCTAAATTATTAATAAATAATCAATTAATTTTTAGTAAAATAATTATATTCATCAAAAATATGTTTTCTTCAAAAATGATTTTTATTGATTTTTATGAGAAAATATTATAATTAATTTATATAAAATTTGGAAAATTTATTTTAGAAAAATAAATTCACTTTTGAAACCATCATATCAATATTAGCTTATAGTGAAATTTTGAGGATTTTTTATAAAACATTGATTTTCAGGGAATTGTGAAATCTATTGATTTTTGTAAAACTATCATTTATTATCAATATATTAAGTTATTTTAATTCCAAATTATGTTTTAAATTCTAATAATTATTCTGTAGTTATATATTGTCCAATCAATTAATTTTTAATCAAATTTATATTGGATTTTAGTATAAGTTTATTTTTGGCTTCAAAAAAGTGTTTTTTTGAAAACTATTTTAAAGTGAATAATGTTTCTCCATTTCGAATTATTAAAATTATCTGTAATTATGAATGTTATAAATTAAATATATTTATTATATATTAACACATTTTAATTGAGTTTAATATAGTGATTATTATAATAGATACAGTTAATATAAAATCAACTTCTGCATGGAAAATACACTTCTTGAAACCCCGCTTTTTTCGTCAGGTTTGTAGCTTTTTTTAAAATTTAATATTATGTAATTTTAGAATATTTATTTGAAATATAATATTTTTAAATCATAATTATAAAATTTTTTATGTAAAATATTTATTAATTTCTTGAAAATATTAATTTTTTGACTAATAGTAAAAAAATACAAAATTTTAATTGAAAATTACATTTTCATCGAAATTTTTTATAATGTTAAATTATATTTTAAAATATTTTTATAGTAAAATTATATATCTACTAAAACTATTTAGTTCATTTTAATTAATTTCTTCTTAAAATTAGTTATAAAAACATTGTAAACTTTTCAACATTTTCTCTTTAAAAACTCACTTTCTAATCATGCCAACAAGATTATTTTTAACTTAAAATTTACCACATTTATGAATTGAATTTGGAAAAAAATGATTCTTTATTAATAATAATAATAATTTATATTATCTAATATTATAAAATTAATTTTTTATGAAAATTAATAGCAAAATAGTAAAAATTATTTATCGTGTGAAGGTAAAAATTGGTTTACTATGGGTTAAACTAAAAATATATGGCTTAAATTAACCAAAAACTTTTCTAAACCCCATTTAATATAATATTTTTACCTTATATATTACATTATATATAATTATATATTATTTGATCATTGAGACATGAAAAAAACTTGGTTGTAATTGTTTCTTTCAAAAATATGCAAGTGTGTCACTCACCTCACTTATAAAAGGCCACCCCTTCTCCTCTCCTTTTCACACTATAAAACCCTTTTGGTTTATACAAAAACTATCCAAATAACTTCCTAATTTTTTTATCTCATCCTATAGGACTTATTCTTTACATTATTCCATCCTTGGAAGGATTTTTATACAAAGATAAAGAGGATTCTCGAAGAAGAGGTAACATTCATCAATGAGCGTTTTTATATTATTTCTTACTGAACAACTTAAATTATTATTAAAACACGATGATATTATAACCTTGGTATATTAAATATAATTATATTTTATTATGTTAATATAAGTTAGTAAAACCATCTCGACTTCCATAAAATGGGTTATGAAATCATCATTCACATGTGTAGAGGACTATCGGCTTAGAGACCTAAGTCATTCATTTTTCCACTACCACCTCTAATGGTTGAAAAAAATTATGTTTTTATTTTTTATATAGTATATTTATGATATTATTATTCTTAATTAATTTTTTTATCACACATACTTTCATTATTTTCATTTTTTGGGAATACGATATTTCACTCGTGTGTACGGGGGACTACCGCCTGACGAAGAAATATGATTCATTAATGCTTCACATGGAAGGTAATAATTACTTATTTATTGAATATATGTAATATATATGAAATTAAAATGATTATTTAATGAAAATATGTCATTTAAAATAATTTATTTTAATATATCAATAAAATGGAAACAACGTTCATGTGTATGTATGGTATATTGTCTCCATTAACAGTGTATTTCATTTCAATATCTATCTTTTATATATTATTATAAAAAAACTATTTTAAAAATATATATTATATTTATATAATAGTTAAAAATACATATACTATGTAACCATTATAGAAGTAATAGGACCAAAAATAACCAATCAAAGCATACACGAAAAACAAATCTGTTATTTCCCAAAATGCGACTTTCACATGGAACTGTCAATAAACAAGAAATAAAAGGCTATAAGTATAAAATATATGGTATGATATATATAATTTTTCTATGTGTGTGTATGTATCTTTAATATATGTATAATAAATTTATATTTATTATACATGAGTTTCAAACATGTACATATAAAGTCGAGACTTAAGGTAAGGAATTTCTAGTCTCTCTTTTATTTATGGAATATGTATGAAATTTCACAACTTTTTATTTATTTTGGTATATATACATCCCATGTGAAATGTTATATCATGAATATCATTATTTTTATGATATTTAATGATACATTTGATGTTATTATTTGTTTAAAAGTACGATTCAAAATAGTACTAAAGTGGTAAGGGATTTTTGTCTTAGTTTTCTGCCTTTGAGATTTATGAAAGGATATGCACCTATGTTCTTTTATGAGGCATATATAAAAAATATTTCACATGTGATATCATAAATTTATTTATCCTAATATTATTTTATATTTATTTAATATATATTATTTTATTTGTATTACATTTCAAAGCTTCCAAAGTGGTAAATATTTTATTTTAAAATCTCATCATTTACCAGGATTATTTATTACTATATTTCAAATTATAAAATATTTTGATAAATCTCTCAAAAAACTCAAGAATTTTCTTATTCTATATTTATTTCATGATAGTAAATGTTTTTCCTTCATTTTTCCACCGCCAGGTACTTAAGATTTCAAAAATAATGTTTTTTATGAAAAAATCATCTTTTCAGTCAAAAATCCATTTTTTTTCATAAACCATGTTTTATAAAAATTATTTCAAAAATGTTTTAATATTATCCTATTAGTTTAAAAAAATACCCATTTTTACCTTTTTACATTTTTTTAATGTATTCTTCTTATCATTTTCCAAAAAAATGTATGTTTGCCTTTTACCAAAAAAATATGAAATGAATCATTGTTTTGAAAAGTATAACATGAAAAAACTTCCAATTATCATGAAAACAATTTTAATTAAATATTTTTTATAAATTTTCAAACTTATTTTAAAATTAAAGTATTTTAATAATGTTTTTGGTTTGAAAATGTTTTTTTTTCAAATCAGAAAGGTTATTTTCCTCGTGAAATGTTTTAAATAATTTTCAAAGCATACATTATAAAATTTTAAGGTTATTTTAAAAGAAATTGATTTTTTAAAAAAAAATTTGTTTTAAAACTGGTTTTAAAATAAAATTTATTTTCATTAATAAATTTTTAAAATTATTTTAAAGGATTTATTTATAATATTTCAAGGATATTTTATAAAAAAATTATTTTTAAAAGGTTTTTTAAAAAACAAATAAAAGTTATTTTTCTCAAGAAATATTTTAAATTATCTATAAAAACCTACAGCTAAGATGACATATTTTGATGTTACCTATTATTTACTAGGGACATAAAACAAGGTTACCATTCTTATTCTTTCTCTAAAATGTTTATTATGAAAATATTTTTATGAAATACATTTCCCTTACATGAGTTATACCATTATAGTATTATTATGAAACCCAATACTTTTTCCATAGGTTATCATATGATAGAATTTTGAAATAATTATGAAACATGTCTATTTTCCAATGGTTATCATATGATGAAATGTTTTTGAAACCCATTGTATTCCACGGGATATGATATAATGAATTTTTTATTATCATGTAGAATACATAAATGTTGGTTTCATTATGAGATAAGTGAGACCTAAATCTCCCTCTAATACTTTGGGTAATGATAAATATTTACAATATTAGAGGGTATATGGGTGGTTTTCCCATGCCTGAAAAGGATGGTACATCGGTGCTTAAACCAAGCCTGAAAATAGGATAAATTGGTGGATAACCGAAGACCAAAGTAGGTACATGAGTGGTTATTCCAATCCTAACATGTTATGAATGATTTACTCAGTAGCCTTGACATAAGGTTTTCTATTATTATATGCTTTCAAAATATATTTTGTATTCCACTGTTATTCTATCTTGTGTCATGTTATTTTATTTCCTTATGATTTATGCCTTATGAACTTCAAATATTTATGTCAGAACTCAAGATTATGAGGTTTTATATGAAGGGTATTTTTTTCATATGTTATGATCATTATTCTATACCCTTATGATCATGTTATGATTATGGATTTCTGTTTTCTACCATTACTGAGCAGCTCAACTCACCCTTTATTGAGTTTATATTCTTTATGTTATAAATAATTGTTTTATGTAGGGTATGTCTATGAAGATTACTAAACGTTAAGATATTTGTAGGAAATATTAAATAAATTTAACGAGATTGGATGATTTAATTCTATTTTTCAAAGGGCACTAAACTATTATTATGCTTAGGTGCGTGTTAGTGTATTGTAATGAATATTCATCTAAAAATATTTAATATCCATATATGATAATCCTAGGTCAATATAGTTGGTATTAAATTAAATCTTTAGTCAACTATTAAAAAATAAGATCATAAAACATTAGTGATATCCCTAGGGATATTTGTAAGTATATATCTACGTATCTCTCTAAGGACATGCCTAAGTATGATTCAAAGTGTTGGAAAATTTCATGGAATTTTGGTAAAGGTTAGATATAGTGGCTTTAATGAAATTAAATCCCTGTATTAATACTAAAATTTGATGTGGATTTGGAAAAGAGTTACCAAGGGGTAATAACTCCAAAAGGGTACACTGAACAGGTTTAGATCATCACTGAGTGAGTGAAATTGGGCCTTACTACGCACCTAGAATGACACTCTGTAGGGATATAACTTAAAAATTCAAAATCACTATAATGAACCATCATGATGTATTTAAAAAGATGATGATAATGTATGACCTAGGATAAAATTAAAATTTCATAGATTAAAAATTAGGTGTAATTATTTAGACATACTGTAAGTGATTTTTTAGGATTATGTGGTTTTACCTCCTTGATTATAGTTTCTCAAATTATTCATTTTTGGTTTTTTGAATGGCATAAAACAAAATAAATCATGTTAAAACTAAATATGATATACAATTTGGTAACTATGAGCTTAAAAATTGGATGATTAATAGATTGATGGATATTATGATTATTCCTAATCACCTGTAATGATATATGATTAACAACATGTACATTTATGATATTTTTTAAGCATCGATTAAGAGGAAAATTAAAATTCATGAAGTTTTTTTGTTGTAATACAAATAAAGGAAATATTATTTAGATTACTACATGTTAAGAAGGTGGAAAGAAAGACCTAGAATAATGTCTCAAATAGAGGGGGAGATTTTAAATGAGTGTAAAATAAGGTCATATAGTGAAAAATTATTTAGGAGTTCAATTTGTTACTTTTGGGGAACATGGGAATTATCAAACTCAATGTCATGGCCTAAAAATAAACCTCTTTAATAACGAAGGAACTATACCATTTCAATAAATAAAGTGTTATTATTAAAGTATTTATATATTTTAATTCAAGTATTGTGTTGTAGAAGTATTTTCCCAATGGAATTTGGGTTTTAATAATCATGAAATGTCTATGTATTATATTATTTTTGGTAGCATATATGTATCCATGTAAGATTAACTTAATATTTATGGATTCTAAAATGGGTTTATAAGTTTGAGTTAGATCATAATTTCCAATACTTAGACACCTAGAATGAGGTTTTATCTGATGGTATTTTATCAAGATTAATTGTATTTTGGGATAATCTTATAGAAATACAACCCTCTAGGTTTGTGGAGGAATGCCTCTTAAGTAAAAATGATTAAAGTTAGTGGTAAAAATTATATTTTATAATATCCTTGAAGATAAGGTAATTATGGGGTATTTTAATTTCAAAATGTTTTTATTTATATAATTTCAGAAAAAGGATAACCCACAATCCATGATATAACCTCTTGCAATCGGTAAGACAGTGTGGCTTTAACCCATAACCGAAGGATGAAAAGGGTAAAGGTCCTACTACTAGATAATATGAAATATTAATTATTATGGGAGAGAATAAAGGGAGATATTTATTGAGTACCTATTTCAATACGTAGTATGTAATACATTAAATAATAAGAGAAAAAATGTCTAAAAGGATTGTATGACGATTATCTATACTAGAATGAAAATGGGAAAAACATCACCATGTTTTTTGACATTAGAGTCACAAGATCATCTAAATGGAATAATGCTACATCAGTTATTGTCAATCATCGTACATGATCTATATGATATAATATTTCTCTTGGGACAAGTCTTAAAATATATAAAATATGTAAATGGTAATTTTGCATGAAGTACCACATTCAATTGTATTTGATTAGAATATGGTGTTTACCTCAATGTTTTGGTGAAGTCATCAGTAGGCCCTAGGTATGGAGATAAGTTTCATCACTTCATATCATCATCAGATAGATGGTAATTTAGATATAATAATTCAAAACCTAGTGGATATGATAATATTTTTTTCTATGTATTTGAAAGGTGTTTGGGATCAAAATATTTATTGATTTGAGTTTTTATTTAGCAATATCTTTCAGTCAATAATTCATATGTCTCCTTATAAATACCTTTATGTAAATTAGTATATAACTCCAATGCATTGTAAAAATGTTACTGGAGTAAAGCTATTTGGACCTAAATAAGATAATAAAATGAAATTGAATGTTATAGTCATTCATCGACATATATAGACAAAAAAATATGATAGAAACAATATGTTGATAATAATTTAACCAATCTATAATTTTAAGTTGGTGAGAATGTCTTTCTAAAAATTTATCCATGTAAAAAAGAAGAGAAAACTAAGCCTGAGGTATATCAATCCCATTAAAATACTTGATAATATATGGATAGTATCTTGTAATTTGGATATTACACTATAAATCTATCAGGTTCATGATGTTTTTTATGTATCTCTACTAAGGAAGAAAATACATGATCCATCATAATTACGGAATTCATAGTTTGTACCTCTGAGCATGATATTTTTTATGAGGAACAACCAGTGGATATTATTGATTGTAAAGATAATGTTATATGAAACAAGACCACACACATGTCAATGTAGTGTTGTGAATCCTCTATATTCAAGACTTTATGTCTGAAAAATGTGTTCTTCATGGGATAATTATCTTCATTTTTTGGAACCAATGTGATGAATTTTGAGAAAAATTTTATTTTTAATGCGGGTAAAATGCAGCACCCCGAGATTTTGTGAAATATATTTTTTCAAATAAATTTACTCTTTTATATATTTTTTATTACATGTAACATTTATTATATCCTTTATTATACATTACACTATTTTATCTTATTTTAAACGCAAAAATGAGTTTCTTCGATAGCTTACAGGACACGCGACACCGAGCTTTAGTGAACCGTGGAATATTATATGACCATCATAAACTTGAAGTTAAATAGGTATGTGTGAATATAATTAACTACATTATGAAATATAAATATAATTTTATTACTTAATATAAATTTATTTATAAACTCTTAGTATGTAATCAATCATTTTTCAGTAAATTAATTATATACACCAAAAATATGTTTTCTTCAAAAACGATTATTATTTATTTTTATGATAAAATATTATAATAAATTTAAAGAGATTTTATAAAATTTATTTGATAAAATGGAATTAAATTTTAAAATTATCATATCAAAATTAACTAATGGTAAAATTTTAGGATTTTCATAAAATATTGATTTATCAATGAATTGGGAAAAATACTAGTTTTGGTAAAATTATCATTTATTTTCAAAAATTAATGTAATTTAAATTAACCATTATATTTTAAAATATAATAATAATTATTTTGTTATATTTAATACACTTATATAATTTTTAATCAACTTTAAATTGGATTTTATTATAATTTGATTTTTTGGGTTTAAAAAGTCATGGTTTTATGAAAACCATCTTAAAGTACATAATGTTTCTCAATTTTAATTAAATAAAATTCTACATAATTAGAAATATTTTAAATAAAATTTATATATTATATATCAATATAATTTAATTGATATTCCTAAAATTATTATTTTTAAACACAAGTTTAATTTAAAATTATATTCTTCTAGAAAAATACACTTATCAAAAACAATCATTTTCATCGTGTATGTGGGTTTTTTTAAATTAAATTTTCTAAATTTCTAGAAACAATATTTGGAAAATAAAATATAATTTTCAAATAACCTTTTAAAAATTATATTAGGGTGAATTTTGGAGAAATTTATGAAATTATTAATTTTTGATGAAGTAATAAAAAATACTAAATTTTAATTGAAAATTTCCATTTCATTGAAATTATTTATAAAGTTAAATTATATTTTAAACTATTTTTGAAGTAAAATTAGTTAATTTATATATTTATTAATCAAATTTATGTTATTTTAATGTATTACCTATTTAAAGTGTATATAAAATCTTTGTAAACTTTAAAAAATTTTCTCATTAAGACCCTCATTTCTCATCTCATATTAGAAATTAATTTTAAATTATATTTTGAATCTTCTGTAAATTGAATTTTGAAAAATAGATTTAATATTGGTAATAATAATAATTTAAATTATCTTATAAGGTAAAATTATTTTTTTAACAAATAAATAGTAAAAATATTAAAAAATATTTAGCACAGTTATAGTCAAAATAGGTTTAAGAGTTGTTAAATTGAAACGATAAGGGTTAAAAATGACAAAAAAAATGGAAAACACATATTTTATTTCCATATGTTGACTTTATATCTTCCATTATAGATAATGGTTCATTATTACAGCCTTATGAATTGAAAAAAACATGTGTGTAATTCTTTCATTCAAAACTTTACATGTGTGTCACTCAGCTCACTTATAAAAGGTCACCACTTGTCCTCTTATCATGACACCTTCAAACCAATTTGGTTCAACCCAAGACCATAAAAAATAAAATTCCAAATTCCCTAGTCTCTTCCTATAATACTTATTTGGTACATAAATCTAAAATATGAATGATTTTGGTGAAAACCTAAAGACACTACCCGAAGAAGGTATAATGTTCATCAATGAGATTTTTTTCATTTATTCCTAAAAACCACTAAATAATTATTAAATAATGATGATATAATAAAATAAGTTTCTTACATACACTTAATTATTATTATGTTAATTTAATTTCTTATAACCATCTACACTTCCATCAAATGAGTTGTGAAATTATTATTCGTGTGTACAACAGACAACCACCTCACGAACCGATGTCATTTGTTTTATCCATTAAAACCTCTCACAATTAAAAATAATGATAGATTTATTATTTTTATATAATATTTAAGATATTATTATTCTTATGTAATTACTATATCACATGTAAATTCATTCATAAAATTCTATAGGAATAACATAATGTTACTCATGTGAATGGAGGACTACCGCCTCGTGAAGCGATGTGATTCATTAGATATTTACAAGGAATGTAATATTATTTTTTATTTAAAATATCTAATATATAATAATTAAAAAATATTTTTGAATGATAATATATC
The DNA here is from genome assembly GCA_963277665.1 of Viscum album. Lineage (NCBI taxonomy): Eukaryota > Viridiplantae > Streptophyta > Magnoliopsida > Santalales > Viscaceae > Viscum > Viscum album. The sequence continues at coordinate 333,840,689 of OY728129.1, read as the reverse complement.
AATTAAATTAATTTATTTAAATATTTATAGAAAATTGGAATAATGATCGCGCGTACATACTGCCAACCATCACCATGAACAATGTATTTTGTTTTCTCTCTCTGCATTTTGTAGTTTACTATAAAGAAACATATACTATATATATATATGATATTTATATAATTGATAAAATTTTGGAGATTATGGATCCATGATCAAATTAAGAGGACAAAAAAATCAATAAAAACATACATGAAAAACATAATAGTTATTGCCTGAAAAATGACTCTAATATGGAATTGTTAATAAACATGAAATAAATTGTCATAAGTAAATAATATAAGATATATATATATATATATATATTTCTATTTATGGTAATGAAATATATTTATAATAAACATATATTTATTATAAAGGAGTTTTCAATTTTTATAAATGAAGTTGAGACTTCAATTAAGGGATTTGTAGTCTCTCTTTTATTTTAGGGAGACAAATGAAAATTCGCCACTCATTTATTTTTTGTGGTGTATATATATTGACCACTTTTCATGTTATATCTTGAATATAATAATTTTAATTATATTTAATGTTTCATTCAATGTTATTATTTATTGGGTATTATGATTAATAATATTACTAAAGAGGTAAGTGATTTTTTTATTAATTTAAATTCATTGAGACTTATATCATGTTATTCACCTATCCTTTTTTATGGGGAATATATAAAACTAGTATGACCCAAAAAATCATGAATTTAATTATACTCATGATAATTTAATTTAATTTTAGTTATATTTCTTCATTGTTCTTAAGATCTAATGTTACCAAAATATTAAATATTTTATATCTCTATATAATTGTTTATCAAGATTATTTATGATAATGTTTCTAATAATAAAATATTGGCATCAATATCTCAATAAATCCATTAATTTTATTCTACTATGGTAATTTAATGAGAATAAATTTTTTCTTCTTAATTTTCCTCTCCATGTACTCAATATATCCAAAATAAGTTTTTTAATAAAAATCATATTATTTGTCAAAATTTTGTTTTCTTCCAAAACCATTATTTCTAAAAACATTTTTAAAAATGTTTTAATATTATCATATTATTTTTAAAAGAAATTTTTACCCATGTTTTTCCTTTTTAAAAAATGATTTGAAATGAATATTCATGTTGTTTTCTAAATAATGCACATTTGGGTTGTACTAAAAATGTGAGCGGAATATTTGTTTTGACATGTACGACATGAAAAAAATCATCCTTTCATCATGACCATTATTTTCATTTAATGTTACTTTATAATATTTCAAAGGTTATTTTCAAATAAAATGATTTAAAAAAAGTTTATTTATTAAAATGTTTTCTTAATTGGAATGATTATTTTAGTCAATAAATATTTTAAACGATTTTTAAAGATTCATTTATAATATTTCAAAGTAATTTTTATGGAAATGGATTTTAAAAAAGAATTTATCTTTTAAAAATAATTTTTAAATAAAATTTATTTTCCTCAAGAAACGTATTAAATTATTTTTAAAGAATTATTTATAATATTTCATGGTTATTTTCAATGAAATGGATTTTCAAAAGGGTTTTTTCATTAAAAATTATTTTCAAAGAAAAGTAATTTTACTCAAAAAAATATTTTAAATTTGCTTTCAAAATTATTTTCCATCTAAGATAAAACCATTTGATGTTAAATTTTCTTTACTGGGATATGAATGAAAGATACCATACATATTCTTTCTCTGAATGGTTTGTTATGAAAATAGTTTTATGAAACATGTTTCCATTCTAATGGTTATGAAATTATAGAATTAGTATGAAACCCACTTATTTTTCCATAGGTTATGAAATGATGAAATGATGAAATGATGAAATGATTATGAAACCTGTCTGTTTTCTATATGTTATTATATGATGAATTTATTATGAAACCCATTTCATTTTAAGGGTTATGTTATAATGAATGTTTTATGATCATGTGTAAAACATAAATATGGTTTTAATTATAATATGTGTGGTTCTTATATCTACCTCCAATGAATTGGGTAATGATAAATTTTCTATGATTTCAGAGGATACACGGGTGGTTTACCCAAGCCTAGAAAAGTGGGTACATGAGTGGTTATCCCAATCCCAAAAAATAGGGTAAATAGGTGGTTACCCAAACTTGAGGTATATACATTGGTAGTTATACCAAGACTAACATGTTAAGAATGTCTTAGTTCGTATCCTTAACATATATTTATGTCATATGCCAATTTTACACTCTCTTTTCTCATGTTCTTTGGTTTCCTTATGATTCAAGTATTTTGAACTAACATTATTTATGTCATGCCTCTAGATAATGATCTATGATATGAAGGGTGTGGTTTCATATTTTATGATCTTATTCTCATTATGAAAACTGGGTCCCAGTGACAGCACATACACCTCGCCTTAACATGGTCGTCGGGTCCTAGCCTACCAGGTACCACCAGTTGCCCCGCAGACACATGGAGTCCACCCTAGGGTCCACCCACATGCCCGAACGGGTCATCTGACTAATGACAGTCCCCACAGGCCAACACATTTCATTTTTAGTTTGTTTTGTACTCACTCACACACATCCTGAGAAACTTCTCAGAAGGTCACTCATCCTGATCATTACTCCAGGCCAAGCACGCTTAACTGTGGAGTTCTAATCAGACAGGCTCCCGAAAAGGAAGTTTCACTTTGTTGACATGATTCATATCATTTAGTCATTTAACCCTTTATCATTTAGGGATGTTACAATCACCCCCCCCCCCTTTAGAGCACAACACCCTCATTGTGGGAACTACATATAAACCCAGGCAGTGCACCGTACTTAAGGCTGGGTACCACCTCTGATACCAAATATGACAACTGGGTCCCGGTGACATCACAGACACCCCTCCTTTCCAGTTTGTTTTGTCCTCACTCACACACATCCTGAGAAACTTCCCAGAAGGTCACCCATCCTGATCATTACTCCATGCCAAGCACGCTTAACTATGAAGTTCTAATCAGACAGGCTCCCAAAAAGAAAGTTGCACTTTGTTGACATGAGTCATATCATTTAGTCATTTAACCCTTTATCATTTGGGGATGTTACAATCACCCCCCCCCCCCTTAGAGCAGAACACCCTCGTTGTGGGCCCTACATATCAACCCAGGTAGCGCACCGCACTTAAGGTTGGGTACCACCTTTGATACCAAATGTGACAACTGGGTCCCGGTGACAGCACAGAAACCCCGCCTTAACATGGTCGTCGGGTCCTGGACTACCAGATACCACCTGTTGCCCCACAGACACGTGGGGCCCACCCACATGCCCGAACGGGTCATCTGACTAATGACAGCCCCCACAGGCCATCACATGTCCTTTCAAGTGTGTTTTGTCCTCACTGACACACATCCTGAAAAACTTCCCAGAAGGTCACCCATCATGATCAGTACTCCAGGCCAAGCACGCTTAACTGTGGAGTTCTAATCAGACAGGCTCCTGAAAAGGAAGGTGCACCTTATTGACATGATTCATATCATTTAGTCATTTAACCCTTTATCATTTGGGGATGTTACACTCGTACCCTTATGTTCATGTTATGCTTACATATTTCCCTTGTTTGCCCCTATTAAGAATCTAAGCTCACTCATTCTTATGTTTCCTTTCCCCAAGTCATAATGAATGGTTTTATGTAGGGTATGTCTATGAATATTACTAAAAGGTATGATCTTGTTAAGATAAATTGAAGGTATTTAAACTTATTTGAATACTGCATTCCAAGATTTCAAAGGCTCTAAACTATTATGGTCCTTAAGAGTGTCTTGTAATATATTGGGGAGATAAGAACGTAAAACACTTAAGGTCATGGACGTCCCAATTGTACTAAATTATTGGAATTGTTGTTGCATAATAAACAATAAATGATGTAAAAAATGGAAGATATTTCCTTGGTCATCTTCATTGGGTGGTACTTTATTCTATAGTCTGAGTATCAAAAATTCATAACTACTAATATCTACTTTAGCAGCCTCCATGGAGTAGAAACTACTTAATTATCATGATAACATATTCTCTAAAAGAATTATAAACTATTAAATAATCGATCAAATTGTGTCTCATTGATTTGCGATGTGAGGTTTAAAATTTTATAAAATTAGAAAAGGACTGAACCATATGAAATTGGGTGACCAACCTTATAAAAATATTCTTCCTAGTGAAACATATATATTGTAGTTATGGAAATGATTTTTTATGAAATCCCTTATGAAAATTGTATCCCCTAATGAATAAAATATAGAATTCCCAGAGTTTTCTCTTGAGTAGGATGCATGATAAGTCTAAGAACTATTATTTTTTTATTTCTATTTTTGGAAAATAAAAGTAAAAGTTGGTCCTTTTATTTAGATTGAAAATCTGATTCCAAAAGGTGTTGTTGTAGATAAGTTTTGATTCTTTTGGAACACCCTTTATCATTTTTTAATTGAATTACCTAAATGAATTTATCATTGTATATATCAAGACCTTAAAGTATACATATCAATATTCAACAAGATGACCTCATTATAGGTGTTGATCATTTTATAAAATTGATTTAAGAGCTCAAATACATATAATCAATTCAACCTAACAATAAATCACTATACTCAAAGGAAATACTTATCTTAGTAAGTTTGAATAGTGATATTAACAACTTTATTTTCATAATTCGATCTAAAATCTAGAATGGTTTGAAATAAAAATCTCTCAATAAAGAAATAGACACACTTTATTAAAAAATACAATTTCTTAATAAATTAAATATGTTTAAGGTAATGTACAAGAATAAAAATTTAATTTCCCATGGATCTCCACTCTCAAAAACTTCTTGGTAGTTTATCCATTAATGTATAACTCTACTCTAATATCTTTATTCATCTCTATATTGAATCTTACTAGAATATGAAAATTAACTGTACAAATTTCTCCCTTATAGTATGATAATTTCCATCCTCAATAATCTTCTCCTTATTTTTCTATTTATCCTTTTTATAAATCTATGAATTTCGGGAAAATATTTGAAATATATTTTTCCTTTTAGTTAAATATTGGAGAAACTCTATCCACGCGCATCATTGTTTCCATGATCGAAACCATGTGGTAGTATAAATTCCTTCTTCACAAGAATATGTTAATAATAGTTAATTCCATTCACATCTAGATTTTAGTTGTCTTCAATTTATGCTTTAATTATCCCATGAAAATTGACTCTTGATCTCCCCTTTATGTGAAATCATGTGGATCAAATGAGGTATCATCGGGAAAACCAGTAGGTGCATCGTGAAATCCAATATGTGCATAGTGATGGTCCCTAAAACTTCACAAATTATAAGAAGTATTAAGACTCCCATTTTCACAAAGTATTTTCCTCAGAATTACATTTCATAATAATTTAAAATTCTTATGGAATGTAAAAGTAGCATGGTTCTGATTGTTGAAGTAATATGAAATGGTAATGCAAATCATAAGAAATTAATAGAAAATTATATTTTCACAATAGTTATATGAAATTGGTGGGATTGCCTTCTGAAAATTTCGGAAAGTCATAAAATCCAAAGAAGTAATACCTAATTCTTTATGAGTAAAATTAAAATAAATGATGTCATATAAAATCATTCAGCTTATGTAAAACATAAGTAAAAGTCATAAAAAAATGATTGAACCAAAAAATAATTCTTATTTCAAGGTCACAAATGTTTTTTAACAAGAATAAATAAAATCATGGGTAGTTCAGTTATGTTCAAAAATGATTCATTGCACTTTGGAACAATTAATTTTTCCATTTTCACAGTTAAATAAAAGAATATCTATAAAAAACAAAAAAATAATGAAATTACTTTAAAAATGTAAAAATAGTCATGATTAAATCATTAAAATTAAAAAACAAAGTAATGAAATTATCAGCTTGATCAATTTCCCACACTTAATACTTGGACTCCTCTATATGTAAGCATAAAAAATAACACCAAATAAATTTAAAAATGTAAACCCAAGAGATCTACTAATTCAACCACCATGTCATAACAAATAAAAATTCATATTTAATAACCATTATTCTTAATTATATATTAGATCCATTCAATCCATTAACTCTTCATTCATACTCCCAGTCACACAATAAATTAACACAACAAAAAGTTTCTCTCACAAAAAAATATTTATTTTTAACAAATATTTTCTTCTATAAAAAAATTAAAGTTTCACTGTATAAGTAATAAGATCATGAATATCCATCCAATTAATCCATGAAATTATTTTCATCTTGGGGAATTTCAAGATTTTTCATAGGTTGAGGTCTGGTAGGTTTAAAATGTAAAACATATCTGAGGTTGAAATATGATGTTTGGATGTTTTTAAGGAAAAATTTCCTTCTAATTACTCCTCTTAGAAGTTATTTAGATCCAAAAAGTTTAAAATCATCAATGATAGATCATACCAACCATCATTTTATAAGTAGAAAATTAATCTACTAAACTACCATCACTAGATTTAATCTTCTATTTTTAATTTTTACAAAATATTTCTAATCTTTATTTTTTATGGTAATGAGGGTTATTTGAGTAGAAAATAGAGGTTTAAACTTAATAAAACTCCTAATAATAATTAATTTATTATTTATAAAATATATTTTAAATTTACTTTTACACCTATTTTGACACACCTTATTACTTTTCAAAACATTAATTTTTCAAAGTCTTCTCAAAACAAAATTTTTTAAAACCAAAAAAATAGATTTAAAATAGAACATTATTTCTTAATTTTAGACCTATTTTATCCCCAAATCATGTATAAAATAAATAGATAACATCCCTGTACACTGTAGTTCAAATAAATGATGAATTCTAACTTCTAAAGAAAGTTGTATTGGTATTCCAATTTTATAATGTGGTTCCCTAATATTTTATTCATGGATTATTAAAGGATAAAAATGATTAAATGTAAAATTAATACTTGAATAAAAAGGCTATTTTCAAAATGGTTATTTAGAATTATAAAATTTACTCAATATTATCTACCCAAGTGTCTTAAACTCTCATGTTTTGATAGACACTTACCAAATTCTAGTTATAACATGTAGTGATTAATTCACTCAATAAATGTGGTGACTGTGAAAATATGTAAAAATGAATTAGGATCATAATATTTAAATAATTTTTAAATTTTGAGAGTGTCTTATGAAATTAATTAAAAATTTATATTTCTTTTCATAAATTACATATAATTTTGAATATGAAATAAGATTAATTTTATCATTAATTTAAATTTAATTCCCTATCTTAAATCATTTCACTCAACACCATAGTTTAAAAAAGCTAGAAAGGTATTAAATTTGAGGTTAATTGTTTTAAAGACATTCTAAAAACAAAAAAATAACAAAAAATGAAATAAAAAAATAAAAAACAGAATACAAAAAATAGATAATGAAAAAAAAACTAAATCTTAATCTATTAGAGAGGTTGTTTATACCCCCCCCCCCCCATCCAAAATTATTAGATTGTGAAATGTACTCATTTTTTATCAATTAATATAAAGAAATGAAAATAAAAAATCATGGAGAAATACACAATAAATGAAAAGGAAGGAAAACCCTAGTGTCATATTGTACACAGCTTGTTGAAGTTGGAACTCCACTCATAGAGGATATTAAAAACTCTATAAAAACATCATACATATATGGACATTGATTTTTAATGGTTTTATATTTTATATTTATTTTATTTATAAAATACTAAATGGAACAACAAGTGTAAAAATGAATGGTCTAAAACATTTTTGAATGCAGTTTAACTAGAAACAACATCATCTAGTTTCAAGAAGAGGAAGTCTTTCTCTATATTTGAACTCATTATTGATGATCAATCCATCATGAAAAAATATTTTCTTATCCTTTTAGAGCCTAAAACATTTATAATAATTATTTCTTATCTCTTACAATTCTTTCTAGTATAATTTTATTTCATTCCTACTAAAAACATATTCATGTTATATATTTTAATAACCCCAGAAATCTTTTTGTTCTAACTACATACATTAGTGAAAATATTTCCACTAATATAATATAAAAAACGATATTCAAACATGATTTTTAAAGGATGTAATATTAATCTCATGTTCTATTGGACTCAAATTTTCCTTTCCTTTCTCCTTGGGATCCACATGAGGATATAAAGGTAAACCAACATTCATTTTATTTCATATACAACCAATATCAATAGATTGTTGACCCATATCAGTCATAAAATTATTTATCAGAATCTGTTGGTGTCTCACAATATCTTTGAAGTTGATTTCAATTCTTTGAATAGGTTGGGCATGTTTCAAATTCCTTCTAGATTGAGAATTATCTTTCTTAGTAAAGTATATTTATTTCCAAATATGTGAATCACCTTTGAAAAATCTTTTTGGTTATTCTAGATATCTATATATTTTATTATATGGATTATTTCATATTTGGTGGAAATGTTGTTTATCCTGAAAAGATCTTTATTATTTTTATTAAAAGGTTTTCCTATAAACAGATCATCGTAATTTGAAATTGGTTGTTGTATTTATGAACACTAATGACTAAAATGTTCATTATAAGAACTCATTCTATAGTGAACATGCAATTGAAAACTATTTTTAATTTTTTGTACATAATCACTGACCAAACAATATTGGTAATATAATTAAGTTGACTATAAAACATGATATTTCTCAGAAGTGTAAGTACGAACATCTTGAATATATTTGACATGAAGATTGATTATTTTTCTAAAGTTTTGATCATTTAGGGACATGTTTTTAATTATATTCCTTGAGTATACTAAGGTTTTATCAACTAAATATACTTCTATAGTAGTACTTATCATACTCTTATTAGTATGTCACAATTCCTCAATGAAATATTGAATCAAAAGTTGGTTACTCATTTTATTGTGAGGGAAACTAAAACAGACACTTTTAAATATTTTTTAATATTCATAGAAATTATTACCTTATGTTTTTCTAATACTATAAATTTATTTTTAAATAGTATAATTCATATAATTAGTAAAAAGTTTGTAAGAAAAGATATTTCTAACTCATTCCAATCCCTAGTAAATTTAGAGTGTAAAAAAAGAATAATTCTTTTATAACACCTAAAGAAAAAGTAAAATCACTTAATTTTATATGATATGAATTTTGTCCTTAATGTATCAAGTTAACATAAAGGTATCAAAATTCATGAATGTATTTGTGTGAATCCTCCCCTAGAAGTCTATTAAATTTTGGAAGTTGGTTAATGAAAATATATTATATTTCAACCTATAAGAAGTGTTAGGGTATTCCATTTTATTATTTTTATTATATTCATACGAAAAATCAAAATATTTGATAGTTTTATAGTCATCTTTTATGATTTCAGGGTTAAATATATTTCTCATTGGTGTGTTGGTGGATTCACAACTAAAAAATCCGAAATTATAAAATCTTTAGCTCTATAATGAGATGTTTGGTCAATTTTAGGATCTAAAGGACCCAAATTTGGTTTAAACCCATATACATACAATTTATTTTACGAAACCTAGTTATCCCTCCAAAAAATGACATGAATTTTATGGAATGGATTTATATGGAACCCTTACCAAAATATTATCCCCTAAAGAATACAATATAAATATCTTAGAGTTTTCTCCTGAGGATGTTAGAGGATAATTCTCGAAAACTGTAACTTGTTTTATTTAAAAATACAAGTAAAAGTGCTTAGTTGTTGACTTTTATTGAAAAAATAAAAAATTAAATAATTAAATTAAAATAAATTAAATGGAAGAATATTTTCAAATTAAAATAAAACTTGGATTAAAATGAGTATGAAATAAAATTCTAAAATAATTATTAGTCGATATTTTTTACCCTTAGGACACTTACCTTATCCTTATCTAATTATATTTCCTGATATTAAGTTATCAATTTATACTTTAATGCATCAATGTATACATCTAAATTTTTCTAAATATCATACTAAAAACTCATTATGGGCGTTGATATTATATTTAAAGTGACTAAAAATCTCAAATACCTTAAATAAATTGAAGCTAATTAGACTCACTTTGTTCATAGTTAAAAACATTCCTAATATGTTAACATAGTGAGAGCAACTACTTTACATTCATAAGTTGAATAACAATCTAAAACTTTTTAGAAGAAAAATAACTCATGAAAAAATATGTCCCTCTTCATTAAAAAACAATGTTTCAAAAAAAATAATATGGTCATGATGAAGTACAATATTTAAAATGAATTTTCCATGGATCTCTAATATATAAAGACACTTTATAGTTTATCGAGACATTGATAATGCAACTCATATATCCTTATTCCTCTCTCTCATATCTACCCAAAACTTATACGAGTACTATAAAAACATCTCACTTCCATCCAATTTTGTATATATTATATAATATTTAACATTTTTACAATTTATCCTTATTATTCATACACGATCAGAGGGAAAATATTTAAAAAGTATTTTTCCATCAATTCACTCATAGGATTTCTCCATACACATGTATTAATTTTTCCATGGTCGGATCCTGGTGGAAGCATCAATTCCTTCTTCGCATGCATTGGTTAACAACAGTTAATTCCATACTAATAAATATATTAATATTATTTTATTCATATTTTAATTCTATGATAAATTTCAACTCTTGGTATTACCTTTAAATTAAATCATGTGGATTAGCTAATTTACCATCATAATAGCTTCTAGTTTCATCATTATTCTCCCTAAAATTTCACAAAGTATAAGAAATTATAAGACTTCTATTTTGAAAAAAAATTATAGGACTTCCATTGTATTAGACACGTAATGTCTAATAAAATTAAAAAGGGTTATATTACTATGTATTAAACCTAGAAGAAATAGAAATTGAAGTAAAAAAATTCCAAAATAGTCTTAATGTTTATCAAAATTCATACGAATTCAATGGGGATGTTTTATGAAAACCTCTAAAAATCAGAAAAATCCATATAAGTCATAATAAATTACTCAATAATCATATGAAAATCAATAAATTATGATGAAATTAGTGAAATTCATAATAACTTGAGAAAAACTCATATGAAACCATACATAACCAAAAACACTTCTTATTTAGAGTTCACAAATTGTTTTCCAAAAGAAAAAAAATCAAATCATGGATATTTTAATTATATCCCAAAATGATTCAAAGACCATAAAAATTAGTATTTTTTATATTTTCAAAAATAAATCCAAAATTCTCTAAAAACAAAAAATGATGAAATTCCTTTGAAAATCTCAAAAATAGTAGGGGTTAAATTAGTGAAATTGAAATAATAGTAATGAAATTCTAAGATCTATCATGTGTTATGAACCATATATTATTTATAACTTCCATATTTAACTCCAGAAACGTTGATCTTTTTTAGGAGACATTAAAACTAAATATAATTGACCGAAATCTAAATAATACAACCAATTAGTTGCAATAAATTCCAATTTCAGTCACATAAACACCATCATCATATAGATTAGTCCAAATTATTAATGTATAATAGATTATCCATTGTGTGATGAGACATGATTTTATATTATTTAGTCCACATGGTATTATCCCATAAAATGTTTCATGTTATAATGAACTCGGGATGATAAGAAATTCTTGATATTTGTCTATCTGATACTCCAAAAGTGATTTTGGTATGTGACTCTAAATCATTCTATTTTAGTTTATTATTTAATAAAATAGTACATACTATAGTCAAATATATATATATATATAATATTATCTATTCATTATATATAATAAAAAAAAATTAAAAATAAACTATTATTAAAATTAATAAAATTATTATGATTATCAAATAAAGACTCCAAAAAATTTATTTTCAAGGTGAATTAATAATATCCCTTTTTATGATCACAATTGGTGGTAAGATAAAAAATTGGTAAAATATTTTCAAATTATATTTCAAACATAAATATTCTCAATAAGTGAATAAGAATGAATGATTTTTAAAATGATAAATAAAAAATTGATATAAAATGGAAATGCTAAGTAAAATACATGTGAAGTTTGGAAAGTGAATTAATTAACCAAGGGAAAAAAATAACTCCCCCATATATTTTGATATCATTATTATATTAAATATATTATTGTTTCTTATATTTATCTCCCCTCTTTATTATCAATAACGATATGTAAAGGTAAGAAATAATCAATATAATATAATTTAGAGAAACTCAGTAATATTTAAAGTTAAATTTTCATTAAAAAGATAAAGTAAAACATTAAAAAGGAAAAACAAAATAAATTTATCCCCAAATAATTTCTTTAAATGACTCAATATTCATTAAAAATGGCACATAATTACTCTTAATTCTATTTCTTATTTGATAACTCAAATCAATTTCTAAATTTGATATTCATTTATGTAAATCATTGAAACAAGTACATTACAAAATATCAGTTTCATTAAAGTGATAAAGGATAGTAATATTCGAGGAAGGTTAAAGATAATGTTTTTATTCCATTTCTAAAGGTGAGTAATCATTAATATTTGGGTAAAAACATTAATAACAAGGGAAACATTTTATAAAAAATGTGTTGAATTTTAAAGAGAATTTGTTAAAATTATCTTTCATAATTGGACAAAAATAATGATTTCAAATATTACATATACTATATAGGAATATGATTGTTGAATGGATGGTTTTTATAAAGAGGTATAGAGGGCTAGGGGTCAAATTTATGTGGTGGTAGAGAGATTTGGTGTGGTTTTGAGGGAATGGATTCATAGTGGATTAGTTCGGTATATTGGATTGAAGGATAGTTACGGTGATTTTGGTTCATTAAGGATAAATGTGATTTCTACCTATATAAAGATTCACCCAAATCAAAAAAATTAATGATTAGATAGAATGAGGGGGGTAATAGATGTTAGAGTAAGATTAAAAATAATGATATTTTATTTTCGTAGATTATTACTTTGAAATAATACGTTTTTTACTTGAGGAATTTTATTAGAGGGAATTTCACTTTTGGTAGAAAAATTTTGACTAAAAAGGAAAAAATTTATATTCCTAATGAGAGGATAGAATTAGTAAAATTAAATGGTTGTGGTTGTAATATATATTAAATGGTTTATTTGGGATGATGTAATTATGGTTGAATAAGGGAATGTTGGAAAAGGGATGAAAATATAGTGAATATAGTAGTTCCCACTAACATGTATTTTCTTACATTCATTGTGGTAAAAGAGATGATATTTAATCACATTATCAAGTCCTTTCATTGAATTACAAAATCCAAAATTAAATATTATTCATTTTCACTTATTTTATTTGGAATATAACATTCATTAGTAAGAGATAGATCTTCAAACACTATAAGATCATTTTGATATTTAGATTGTATTTAGAAGTAATTGGAGGTGTAACCTCTTTTATCTATCGACTCTGAGATATGTAATTATTTTAATAAGTCAATTGGGAATGATATTCTCAATTCTTCAGGTCAGATACTATTATTGTTTTCTTCTTCTGTGGTCATGATCTTCTTTCATCTTACAATTCTATTATTTTTTTTATAATTGACTTCTCTCATAAAAATCCGATTTATCTACTAACCATTCATATATATTATTTATTTTAGATAAAAATAAATATATATAAGTATATTATACCATAAACTGAGATTTTCGATAATCTTATTATTTATTTTCGGATTTCTACCTATGTTCGAAACTCTTAACTTTATTTATTGGTCATTGATGCCAAGTGAATATATGAAAAATAAGAGTATCAATATTAATAAAAAGTGATTTTCTTTTCACATTGTTATCATATATCACATATATATATTCAAATATAAATAATATGACCTGAAACTGTCACATTTTTATTATATATTCCATGATATAAAATTATGAAAGGTTTAGCCTCTATCTAATTTTCTATAACAAAAAAGTTTATATGGAACATTTATTAGGAAGATATGCTAACTTCAAGTTCATTTTTGGTCTTATATGATCAATGTATGATAATAATTTTAGATATATTTTTACCATATTCTAAAAAATTATATATAGTCTTACTGAGACTCTAATTATCTAATTTTAATAAATCACTTCATTATGATTAACAAAAGGTAATGATATGGTAGGTAAAACATCTAGATTGGTAAACAGTTTTGAAAAATTCTAATTAAAACTAGCTAAATCAGTTTTGGACCACTACTATTTATTTTCTGAAAGTTTATAAGTACCTACAAGATAATTAATACAATCATTGGGTTCCCCCATGGATATAAGATACACCCATTATGTCTTGGTAAACATAAACACTTACTAACTAATATGTCATTGTCCTTTTTTAGGAAACACATTTTCATAACTATTATAGTGGAGGAGAAAAATTCATAAATATTATGAATATCATTATTGTTTGACTCACTCCTATAGGAAGAGTCTTCACTAACACTCCATATATCGAATATCTTCTAGATTTTTCCCCTTTTTTATTTATGAATTTCAATGATACTTTTTATTTTTTATAGGATATCATGTTTTAGGTGACTCACATACTGACATTCTTGTTAGTGGACACCTCAAACCCATATTTAATCAGTCAATAGCTTCTAAATAATAGTATTATATCCACTAAAATATACTATAATTTGTTACTTATAAATATAACTTTTTAAATACTATATGAAGCATTATCTATCATAATATAATGAATAACTATAATGAAATATAAACCATGTATATATAATCAATATCTATACAATAAAATATAATGTAACATAATAAATCACTACACATATATATATATATTAAATAATTAATATATATAATGAAATATTAAACTAATAACAGATGAAACCGATGTTGGATCCCAATGAGGTCTCTAAGAGATCATCTACCATATCTTTTATCAATCTCCAACCTCTAAGAATCATCTACCAACTGAATTTGTTAATCTGTATAAACACAATATCAGAAAACATGTGTGTATACATTTAGGTGTTAGAAATAAAACTATTTATGGCCATATCAAAAAATAATACAATTACCATAGACTTATGGTGTTTACATATATCATCAATATATATATATTGAAAACAAAATAAAACACATCAACGCATATCATCAATGAAACATATTAAAATTTTATTCTACTTCATACCATAGTTTCCCATACCTCACCATCATCATGCTCACCATATATATTTATATTTATATGTATACATACTCATGCTTAATAATATCAAAAAAATAAGTCCCACCACCTATGAACTATGTCCTATTAGAGCCTAATTGGGAAACTAGGATATAATCCCTTAACGTAATTGGACCCTTAGTTACCCTAATATTGGTAATGATTATATAACTATTTCCATCCATAGATTCATTATATACCTCCCTTGATAGATTTTGGAAATCATCCACCACACATTTGGATGGTAGTCATATAACATATTATGTATCCACTATTCATTCTCAATAAATCCAATAGGAAGAACAGTGGCAGCACAACACATGTTGGAAATAATATAAAACACTAATATCATATCTCACATTATATCATGATTTATTATATACATAACCACCTAGGATATTCCATTATTCTAATATTTGAGAATTACTTCTATAACTAGTCTTATATGAGAGAAACACCTCTATGACTAGTCTATATCAAGCCCAGAGTTATGGATGGGGAATGAATAAGTATTTGTTGTATCATCGACCATATCGATCATAGAGAAGTGATAGAAAAAGAGTGTAAACACTCAGATAAATCCCTATATATATTAAACTCATAATAGTGGGTATGAATAAGAATGATCATATGTGTATCATAGATGGTTTCATCCAAATTCTATATGTAATAACGATAATTAATACAAATATATATGTCATCATTGAAATCTAACCTAGATTAGTGGGTAAGAATTGAATAAATACTCAAATTCCACCATCTTAATATAAATTAATTCAATGGGTGAGTTTGATAATGGTAAATGTAGTGAAGTGTCACCATTTAAATCCACCATATAAAGACCCATACTTTACATGAATTGTTAATAATTCAAAATTTAAGTACACTTATTACAACATATAACAAAACCAGGAAAGGACCGTATAGGTATAGTGTCTTTACAAACTGGGAAACATAAACAACTAGTTCATAAAGCATCTACATTGTCTCCCATTTATTTCACCATATCTATAGTCCCTTTTGGCATATCTTACTTAATAACCTTCTTCCGGACCGGGGGAAATAAAACATACAAAAGGGTGAGCTCAAATGCTCAGTAAGGGTAAAAAAAGAAATATCAATCACATCATATTCATAAGAACATAACATTTTGGAAATCTAAACCTGCAAAAGAGATCGTAATTTCATAACATGGGATAAATCATAGTAGTGAAATGTAATTCCAATCATCATAACTTAAAACATGAAACTTTGTGACATACCCACATAATAATATAGAATCATTTCTTATTAGTCAAGACTCATTTCCAATACTATCTTAGTGGACAAAGTCAAATTCTAGACCGAGTTCATTCCTTGTTTCAGTCCTGTTTCACTGAACTGGTTTAACCTTCCATTCCAGACATGTCTATCTCATGAGATATAAAATCTTTACCCAATGCATTGGAGGGAGATATAGGCCCCACACATGTCATAATGATACCATTCTTATGTGTGCCGCAAAATCAAAAATCATACATCATTGCATGACCCATGTAATAAAAATGGGATTCATAAACATCGTGACATCATAAAACAATTCATATAAGATAAAGGAATTAATAAAAATAATTACATCACAACATAATCAAATCAATGTAATAATAGGGATATAAAAATAACCCTATATTATCTTATATGGAAAATAATTTTGATAAAACACTTGAATTCCATTCTTGAGGAAAATATCCCTTTCTACTTCAAATACATTTTTCTTTCTTAACATGTCATATGATTTTTAACTAAAAGAAGTTGATTAAAAATAAACTATAAAACATTTAAAGGAAGCTTCATGGAAATAATGTTATAAAAATCCATTCATGCCGTATAAGTTAAAAAACATTCTTCTCGTACATTTTTCGGAATTGTCAAAAAGTACCTCGTACGAAAAACGACAAAAGCTCCCTTTCATATATTTTATTAAAAACTCACCGAAGGGTAAAATTTTATATAAGCTATTTTATAAGGATATAAATATTACATATTGATGAAACATGGATGTGGATGATAAAATACACCCCAGTAAATTCCAAAGTATAAACAATCTCAGATAAAAATGAGATTGGGATATTTCCCTTACGTTAGGTCCGATTTGCATCGTAAGTGTCTGAACCTCCTGTATAATGATTTAAATAATTACATTGACTTATTAAATAATCATAATCATTGTTATGATATCATATATGGCCATATTCTTAGCTTATTATTAGTAATATTTCATTGCTACTTGTTATTCAGGTGTTTATTACATTTTGTTCTTATGCGTGTTTTGTCGAATAAATTCTTATTCTTATTTTTAGGTTATAGATACCTCATTTAAAGAATGGTATTAGGGTAATATATATCATATTTATTCATTCAATTCATTTATGAAATCAATATGCAATGAAAATCATGTAGAACGAGTCGCATCACATCGTGGAAACGGTATTCCGTACGTATGCACGAGCGATGATATCGTTCCCATGATGGTGGAATTGTATTTGAGTGTATGTATACTATTTCAGAATAAATATCACTTTAAAATAATCATATACATTCATTCTTTACACCATTATACCCATCCAAGTAAGGTGGTGGTGGAAAATAGATTACACCACAGCGTGGAGATGGTATTCCATACGTACGCACGCGCGGTGATTTTGTTTTCCGTAGGATGGATAGATGGTGAAATAGGGTTGTTTCATACTTATAATAAAATATCAGTATATGAGTGATACTGATGTTATTAATTCATAATGAAACAACTAAATAATAATAAGTGGAACAAGAAATAAAGTTGAAAGAATCGGTAATAGACATTACCTCTTCTTCGAAGCGCTTCTTTGAGACCTCCTTTTAGGGCACTAAAATTGGTATTTTAAGAAGACCAGGACCTCTAGGTTTTTTCTAGGGAAGTGGAGAGGAGAACGTTTTAGGGGTTGGATGAGCTTGAAGGCTCAAAGTGGTGTGAGGAAGAGAGGGAGGAGGTGACCTTTTATAAGGGAGAAGAGGGGAACCTTTGGAAACACTAAAAATATCATTTTATTATAAAGCCATATTCGGTTTTAAATAGCTCCAAATTGATTTATTTCGAAGATAAGGTGGGTATGGGTCTAAAACCTCTCATCCAATAGAATTTGGACAAGTTTAGTTTACTATTTTAACCTTATCATTTAGATTTAACTTTAAGTTAGATAATTTTAATTTTACCGTGTCTTTTTGTGTTCTACACTATAAGGTTAATAAACTTACTATAATAAGACAAACGAACCCCAATTTGTTTATTATTACTATATATAACCTTATATAATTCATTTGGAAGAACCTTATGTTTTTAGGTATAAAAAAACAATTAATAATATAATATTTGTTTAAAAACAATTTTATGTCAATTTTGACACTATTTAGTAATTGATTTTTATAAAACTCATAACAGAATGATTAGTTCTAAAAAAGATAATTAAATCAATAATCACATTTCATATTAACCTATAAAATTAGTGGAATTCATTAAAAGTTTCAAATTACATTTATTTGGGTATTTATAACATCAATTATGTCAATATTTTATTAATAAGAGAATTACTGCATCATCTTTGTGTCATAAATAAATTAAATTATTTAATGTCTAAAAATTACAAATAAAATACCATTATGTAGGAAATATTTTAATATTTCTAATGAATATTTATAGTCAAATATATCTTATGTATGACCCTATATTAGAAATTATTTACTTATTAAACTTTAATTTTAACTATTTTCACCCTTCTTTAAATAAATTAATAATAAATGTCCTAATCTAATCCAAGTGGGCCTAAATAGTCATATTTTATTCCTAAGGTTATTTTTGGTCGAATTAAACTTACCCAATAGAATTAGTATATGTGTTAGGGTAATAATAATAACATTTTTACCCTTAATTACCCTATTAACTTTTAACCGTGGTAAATAAAAGTAAAAATTTACTATTCACCAAAAAATATTTTCATATCATTGAACCACATTTTACTTACTAACATCAACCATGTCTCTCAGATATTTAAAATTCCACTCACAGAAGCGGTAAAATTAAGTTTTATGTAAATTTGAAAATTCTCCTAGGAGGTGGGTAAAAGAGGGTGAAAAGTTCAACAAAATTTTTATATATCTAAAATTATTATAAAATTACTCCAATGAATTAAATTGAACTTATATAGGTATTATTTATCAATTTTGACCTAAAATAAAAATAAAATAAATAATTATTTAAATAAAAAGTCGGTTTTTAAATAGTAACCCAGTGTTTTCACTATTAATCAAAAATTGAAAGTTTCCATAAAAATACCAAAATTTCACCCTAGGTTAATTTTGATATTCCGAATCCAAAAATGAAGTCCATTTTGAAAAATAAAATTTACAAAATTTAAAAAAGTGGTTATTACTATTCATAACGGCTAGTTTTAATAACATTTTAATAGCATATCGTTGTTTAGTGAAACTCGGTATTGCGTACGACGCAAGCTATCAAGGAAGGTCGCAATTGCGTGTAAAGCAAGTCAAGCTAGTGTTGTGTGTAGTGAAAGATTAATTTGATGATTTATATAAAATAAAAACAAAATATTTCTTATAAAATTCACGTGTGTTACATTATACCCCCCTTAAAATTAATTCCGCCCTCGAAATTTGTCACTTGTAACAAACAGTGGAGGATACCTCTCCCTGATCATATCCTCAAGCTCCCATGTAGCGTCTTCTAATTGGTGGTTCCTCCATAAAACTTTCACCAAGAGAATGGTCTTGTTCCGTAGGACTTTTTCACTATGATCGAGAATCTCTATCGGTTGTTCTTTATAAGAAAGATCTTGTTCCAGCAGTACAACTTCTGAGCTGAGTACATGTGAAGGATCAGTTATGTACTTTCTCAGGAGAGATACATGGAACACATCGTGGACTTGAGAGTGATTCGGTGGAAGATCCAATCGGTAAGCTACCTTCCCAACATGATCCAGTATTTCTAAAGGACCGATATACCTAGGGCTCAGCATTCCCTTCTTTCCAAATCTCATTACTCTCTTCCAAGGAGATATTCGTAAGAACACTTTATCACCCACTTCAATATCTAAGTCTTTTCTTCGGTTGTCGGCATAACTTTTTTGTCGACTCTGGACTGCCCTTATGTGTTGTTGAAATAGATCGGACCTTTTCTATGATCTCATCAACAAGATCAGGTCCTAATAGCTTTATTTCCCCAACTTCATCCTAGAAAGTTGGAGTCCTACATTTCTTCCCATAGAGAGATTCATAAGGAGCCATCTGAATACTAGAGTGAAAGCTATTATTATAAGAAAATTCCACCAAAGGTAGGTGTTCATCCCAACCACCTTTGAAATCCATAGAGAAAGATCTCAACATATCTTCTAGAGTTTGAATTGTCTTCTCAGACTGACCGTCTGTCTGAGGATGATAAGCAGTGCTGAAACTCAACTCTGTATCCATAGTATGTTGAAGACTTCGCCAGAACTTTGAGGTAAACCTCAGATCCCGATCAGATATAATAGAAAGTGGTACTCCATGCAATCTTACCACTTCCTTTACATATATCCTGGCAAGCTGATCCAGAGAGGAATCCTCTCTAATAGAAATGAAGTGTGCAGACTTTGTAAGATGATCAAATATGACCCATATAGCCTTATTGACTTTGGATGTTTTAGGAAGTCCTGTGACAAATTCCATAGTAATTTTTCCCATTTCTATTCAGGTATAGGTAATGGTTGTAACATCCCCTTAGACTTCTGTCTCTCAGCTTTAACTTGCGGACAAACCAAGCATCGAGAGACATATTCAGCAACATCTTTTTTCATTCCATCCCACCAGAAGTACTCTTTCAGGTCCCTATACATCTTCGTGCTTCCAGGATGAATAGAGAATAAAGAACTATGAGCCTCATCCAGTAGCTCCTTCTTAAATTTCGGGATGGGAGGAATAGAAACCTGATTCCTGAACTTTATTATCCCTTCACAATCAAGGTTGAATTCAGGAACATTTCTCACCTTCTTTTGTAACTATACATCTTCTTTCTGTGCCTCTTTAATCTTAACATTTATAGATGGTTGAACATTCAATTGAGAAATATACTATTTTCCCCTTCCATTATAATTCCAAGATCCGTCCATTGTAAATCCATAAATATTGTATATTTTGTGATCCTCATCATGGATAAACTGGCATGGTCTTGTCGACTTAATGCATCTTCCACCATGTTTACTTTCCCAGGGTGGTAATGAATTGACCAGTCGAAATCCTTAATCATCTCCAACCATCTTCTTTGGCGCATATTCGGCTCCTTTTGTGTGAAAATATACTTTAAACTTTTATGATTAGTATAAATGTCACACCTTTCTCCATAAAGATAATGCCTCCAAATCTTTAATGAAAATATTACCGCAACTAACTCCAAATCATGAGTTAGGTAATTTTGATCATGGATTTTCAACTATCGTGAAGCATAAGCTATCACCATATCATTTTTCATAAGAACACACCCCAATACCTTCTTGGATGCATCACTGTAGATCACAAACCTTTCTCTACTACAAGGAAGTGTGAGTACAGGTGCACTGGATAACCTTCTTTTCAACTCCTTGAAATTATTTTCACATTCCTCCATCCAAACAAACTTAAATCATTTCCGAGTCAACATGGTGAGTGGATTTGATAATCGTGAAAAATCTTTCACAAAATGTTGATAATATCCATCTAAACCAAGAAAACTTCGGATCTCAGTTACTGTTGTTGGTCTCGACCATCTTTCGATAACCTCTGTTTTTGCTGGATCCACAGATATCCCCTCTTTGGAGATTATGTGACCCAAAAATGAAACATTTTGAAGCCAAAATTCACACTTGGTAAATTTGGCATAAATCTTATCCTTTCTCAGGGTCTTCAATATAATTCTCAAGTGATCTTCATGTTCTTCCTTGATCTTTGAATATACAAGAATATCATCTATAAAGACTACCACAAACTGATCAAGATAGTATCTAAAGACTCTATTCATCAGATCCCTGAAGATAGAAAATGACATCACTATAAATTCATAGTGT
This sequence comes from Viscum album, assembly GCA_963277665.1. Lineage (NCBI taxonomy): Eukaryota > Viridiplantae > Streptophyta > Magnoliopsida > Santalales > Viscaceae > Viscum > Viscum album. The sequence continues at coordinate 333,818,340 of OY728129.1, read as the reverse complement.
CCATACCTTGTACAGAAAGCCGTCTTTGGTATATCCTCCCTTTTGACCCTTAATTGATGATACCGTGAATGAAGATCAATCATGGAAAAGTATTGAGCTCCACGTAGTTGGTCAAATAAGCCATCAATGCGTGGGAGAGGATATTTGTTCTTGATAGTGATCTTGTTAAGTTCTTGATAATCAATGAAGAGTCTCATTGATCCATCATTTTTCTTAAAAAATAGAACAGGTGCTCCCCAAGGTGACACACTAGGGCATATGAACCCCTTATCAAGATTCTATTGGAGTTGCTTCTTCAATTCCTGCAACTCAATTGGGGCCATTCTATAAGGTGTCTTTGAAATAGGTAAAGCACCCGGTATGATTACTATTGAAAACTCAACTTCATGATTTGGTGGAAGACCCGGCAATTCCTCCGGAAAGACATCATCAAACTCCCGTACAATGGGCATATTATTAATCGTGAGTTTCTCACCAACCATTTGAGATAAATAACCTTCATTTAGTGGAATCAAGACCCATAAGATGGAAGAAATTTCCACTGGAAGGTTATGTTCATCCTTGCATCAATAGAAGATCAAAGATTGATCTGGAATATGAAATGTGACTTCCCTTCTTTGGCAATTGATATGATATCCATATAGAGAAATCTAATGCATGCCAAAAATAACATCAAATTCCACTATAGGGAGGATCACAAGATTTTCAGGAAGAAATTTCCCACAAACTTCAATCGGAGAAGATTTATAAACTTTTGATGCGACTGTTATGCCATTAAGGGTTGTCACAACTAACTCAACATCTAATTTTTGAGGTAATACGGTGATACCCTTAGAAAATTCTTCAGAAATAAAAGAGTGGGTGGATCCAGAATCAAATAAAACATTTTCTACTTTATAGTGGATGGTAAGTGTACCTTTCACCACTTCGTTATCGTACTCCACATCGCTGATAAAAATTTCATGTGACGTTCCTTTGTCTTTATCCTTAAGAGTTTGTTGACGTCGATCATCATCAACAACCCTTGTATTAGAGCACTTATTGTCATAATTCCCCATTTCCTTGAACTTGTAACATTGAAGTGTAGGAGGTGCACTCTGTGTATCCTTTTCATTGTTCGCATCACTAGACATCTTCTTCCTATCATTGTGGCATTCAAATGCCCGATGACCTTCCTTTCAACATTTGAAACATTTACTTGTCCCTTTAAGACAACTCCCTCCATGTTTCTTTCCACACTTTGATCATAAGGGAAAACTCATATTCTTTTCAGTGTTCTCTTTAGATTTTCCTTTGAATTCCATTTTCCTCTTCTTATCAAACCCATATGACTGATGGGTTACTCCAATCTCCATCTCAACTTTGAGAGCACATCGAACGATTTCCTCGTAGCTATTGAAGTCCCTAATGGATAACACCCTTCGAAGACTTCATTTTAAGCCTCTAAAAAATCGATCGATCTTACTCTCAGGTTGGATAATAATACCAGAAGCTTACCTTGCAAGTCTTGTAAAATTTGCGTCATAGGTACCAACAGATTCATCATCCTTTTTCTTTAGTTCAAGAAACTCTTTCTTCATCTTTATTCGGAGAGTACGAGGGAAGTACTTATTGAAAAATAAGTTCTTGAACTCATCCCATTCCATGGACTCAATTTCATTCCTTTGCCTCGTATTATTAATAAGATTCCACCATTGATCAACATCATCTTCCAAATGATAAACTGCAAAGATGACTTTATCATGTTCAGAACACTAAAGAACTGAAAATATCGTTTCAGTGGTACTGATCCATTGTTCAGCAACTAATGGATCAGTAGACCCGCTGAATGAAGGTGGATGCTGTCTCATGAAGGATTCAACATAATGTTGCGCCTTACTTTTCTCGTTTGGAAGTATTGCATGATTCATAGCTTGAGAACGTTGTGTGAGCATGGATACATGATTTTTCATTCCAGCTCCCATAACGTTTGGCTGCTCAGGGGGATAATCATTTCATTGCTCGTCGCATTCCGCATTAACACGGTTCCTTCAGGTTCCAGCCATTGACTAAAACCAAGAAGAATAGTGTGAGCAACCCTAATTATAATAGGAAAACCACATAAACAAGAATAAAATTTCACACTTAAGGTCTTATCCTAGGTTATTCATGGACATTTCTAAAACACTAAGATTTTGTTCTATGCTTAGACATATCCTTAGGATTCTTACTAAGGCTTTCACATCCTAGTTTCCAATGGTTGACTATACCTTTCCTCTGATACCAACTATAATGACCCATACTATATATACATTGTTAATACTTAAAAATTGAAGTACACATATTAAAACATATAACAAAACCAGGAAAGGACCGTATAGGTTTAGTGTCTTTAGAAAACGGGATACATAAACAACTGGTTCATAAAGCATATATATTGTCTCCCATTTATTTCATGATATCTATAGTCCCTTTTGGCATATCTTACATAATAACCTTATTCCTGACCTGTGGAAAGAAAACATACAAAAGGCTAAGCTCAAATTTTCAGCAAGGGTAAACAAATAAAATATCAATCACATCATATTCATAAGAACATAACATTTTGGAAATCTTAACCTGCAAAAGAGATCATAATTTCATAACATGGGATAAATCTTAGTAGTGAAATGTAATCCCAATAATCATAAAATAAAACATGAAAATTTGTGTAATACACACATAATCATAGAGAATAAATTCTTATTAGTCAAGAGTCATTGCCAATATTATCTTAGTCGACAAAGTCCACTTCTGAACCGAGTTCATTCCTCATTTCAGTCCTATTTCACTGAACCAGTTTAACCTGCCGTTCCAGCCATGTCTATCTCATGAGATATAAAATCTTTACCCAATGAATTGGAGGGAGATATAGGTCCCACCCATATCATAATGATACCATTCTTATGTGTGCCACAAAATCAAAAATCATACATCATTCCATGACCCATGTAATAAAAATGGGATTCTTAAACATCGTGACATCATAAAACAATTCATATAAGATAAAGGAATTCATAAAAATAATTCCATAACAACATAATAAAATCATTGTAATAATAGGGATAGAAACAGAACCCTATATTATCTTAGATGGAAAATAATTTTGATAATAAACTTGAATTCCATTCTTGAGGAAAATATCCCTTTCTACTTAAAAAACATTTTTCTTTCTTAACATGTCATATAATTTTGAACTAAAAAAAGTTGATTAAAAATAAACTTGAAAACTTTTAAAGTAATCTTCATGGAAATAATGTTCTAAAAATCCATTAATGCCGTATAAGTTAAAAAAACATTCTTCTCATACGTTTATTGGAAATGTCAAAAAGTGCCTCGTACGAAAAACGACAAAAGATTCCGTTAATATCTTTTACTAAAAACTCACCGAAGGGTAAAATTGGATATAAACTATTTTAGATGGATATAAATATTACATATTGAGGAAACATGGATGTGGATGATAAAATACACCTCAGTAAATTCCAAAGTATAAACAATCTCGGATAAAAATGAGATTGTGATATTTCCCTTACCTTAGGTCTGATTTGCTTCGTAAGTGTCTGAACGTCCTGTATAATAATTTAAATAATGTCACTGACTTATTCCATAATCATACTCATTGTTATGATATCATATATGGTCATATTCTTAGCTTAGTATTAGTAATATTTCATTGCTACTTGTTATTCGGGTGTTTATTACTTTTTGTTCTTATGCGTGTTTTGTCGAATAAATTCTTATTCTTCTTTTTAGGTTATAGATACCTCATTTCCAGAATGGTATTATTGTAATTTATATCATATTTATTCACTCAATTCATTTATGTAATCATTATTAAATTAAAATCATGTAGAACGAGTCGTATCACATCGTGGAGACAGTATTCCGTACGTACGCACGAGCGATGACATCGTTCCCATGATCGTGGAATTGTATTAGAGTGTATGTATACCATTTTAGAATCAATATCACTTTACAATAATCATATATATTTATTATTTACACCATTATACCCATCCAATTAAGGTGGTGGTGTAAAATAGATTACACCACGGCGTGGAGACGGTATTCCGTATGTACGCGCGCGCGGTGATTTCATTTTCCTTAGGATGGATAGATGGTGAAATAGGGTTTGTTCATACTTATAATAACATATAAGTATATGATTGATACTAATGTTATTAATTCATAATGAAACAACTAAATAATAAGAAGTGTAAGAAGAAATAAAGTTGAAATAATCGTAACGGACATTACCTCTTCTTTGAATTGCTTCTTTGAGACCTCCTTTTATGGCACTAAAATTAGTCTTCGAAGAAGAACAGGACCTCTAGAATGTTTCTAGGGAAGTGGAGAGGATAAATTTTCTGGGTTTGGCCGAGCCTGAAGGCTCAAAGTGGTGTGAGGAAGAGAGAGAGGAGGTGCCCTTTTATAAGGGAGAAGAGGGGCACCTTTGGAAAAACTAAAAATATTATTTTATTATAAAGCCATATTCGGTTTTAAATAGCTCTAAATTGATTTATTTCGATTATAAGGTAGGGATGGGTATAAATCCTCTAATCCAATAGAATTTGGACAAGTTTAGTTTACTATATTAACCTTATCATTTAGATTTAACTTTAAGTTAGATAATTTTACTTTTACTGTGTCTTTTTGTGTTCATACACTATAAGGTTAATAAACATACTATAACAATCTAAGAGAACCCCAAGTCGTATATTATTAATATATATAACCTTATCTATGTAATTTGGAAGAACCATAGATTTTTAGGAATAAAATATCAATTAATAATATAATATTTGTTTTAAAAACTATTTTATGTCAATTTTGACACTATTTACTAATTGATTTTTGTAAAAATCACAACAGAATTATTAGTTCGAAAAAAGTTATTTAAATCAATACTAACATGCCATATTAACCTAGAAAATTAGTAGAATTCATAAAAAGTCTCAGATTACATTTATTTGGGTATTTATAACATCAATTATGTCAATATTGCATTATTAAGATAATTACTGCATCATCTTTGTGTCATAAGTAAATTAAATTATATAATGTCTAAAAATTAAAAATAATATACCATTATGTAGGAAATATTTTTAGATTTCTAATTAATATTTATAGTAGAATTTATCTTATGTATAAACCTATATTAAAAATTATTTACTTATTAAACTTTGATTTTAACTATTTTAACCCTTATTTAAATAAATTAATAATAAATGTCCTAATCTTATCCAAGTGGGCCTAAATGGTCATATGTTATTCCTATGGTTGTTTTTGGTCTAATTACACTTACCCAATAGATTGAGGACATGTGTTAGGGTAATAATAATATCATTTTTTCCCTTAATTACCCCATTTACTTTTAACCGTGGTAAATAAAAGTAAAAAAGTTACTATTCACCAAAAATTATTTTCATCTCATTGAACCACATTTTACTTACTGAAATCAACCATGTCTCTCATATTTTTGAAATTCCACTCACATAAGCAGTAAAATTAAGTTTTATGTAAATTTTCAAATTCTCCTAGGAGGTGGGTAAAAGACGGTGAAAAGTTCAATAAAATTTTTATATATCTAAAATTATTATAAAATTACTCCAATGAATTACATTGAACTTATATAGGTATTATGTATCAATTTTGAACTAAAATAAAAATAAAATAAATAATTATTTAAATAAAAAGTCTTTTTTTTAAAAAGTAACCCAGTGTTTTCACTATTCATCAAAAATTGAAAGTTTCCATAAAAATACCAAAATTTCACCCTAGACTAATTTCGATATTCTGAATCAAAAAATGAAGTCCATTTTGAAAAATAAAATTTACAAAATTTCAAAAAGTGGTTATTACTATTCATAACGGCTAGTTTTAATAACATTTTAATAGCATATCGTTGTTTAGTGAAACACAGTATTGCGTACGACGCAAGCTATCAAGGAAGGTCGCAATTGCATGTAAAGAAAGCCAAGATAGTGTTGTGTGTAGTGAAAGATTCCATTGATGATATATATAAAATAAAAATAAAATATTTCGTATAAAAGTCTCGGGTGTTACACACCAATCAGTGTATTCCATCACACCTACAAAGTAAGGTGGTAAAAAAATCAGTCACACTACCCAACAAATAATTCATTTATCAATAATATGAATGTTATGAAATAATAATAAATAAAAATTTTGTATCATTCTTTTTTATTTAAATATATTTAGAAAATAAAAATTCTAATATTAATTACTTTTTAATTGTTGAATCATTCAAATCACTAAATCACCAAGTTCACCTTATTTAAACATAAACCTTACTGAACAATAAAACCGATTATACAGTTGATCGGTGTAGTTTATGGGTCAATTAGAGTTGTTGGACCACTTTTATAGTTGCTTCAGATTTATCCAGACCAAACTAGTGGTATTTTGGTTAAACATGGTTAATTTCATGTTTTATGGGCTGCATTGAGTAGGTTTTGGATAACATAACTGATTTTGAATATAAAAAATATGAAATTGGAAAATTTAGTGCCTTCACTTAATGTAGGTTTCACAAGGAATTAAAAAATTATAATTTTTTAATTTATTATATATATAAGTATATTTATTATATATATATATATATTAGTTAAAATATATATTTAATACTTCAAAAATTATTTTTATAAATATATGTTTCTTGAAAAAATGTTTCTTAAACCAAAATTTTATAAGGGGTTTCTTTATAAAGTTAGGTTAATTTTTTCAATATAATATTAGATCACATCCTCATTTTTTAGTATTAGTTTGAGATTCTTTCATATCTCATTTCTAATGTGGTAATATAAATTGATCTAATAAAAAATCAAATGTTTTATTTGTAAAAACAAAATTAGATCAAAGATAATTAAAATATAAAAATAAAATAAAATACAATACAATTTTGTTCTTTGAAGTGAAAAATGAATTAATTTGATTTCATTCAAATTATTATATTATAACACATATATTTTTAAATTTGTTAACATATATAATAAAAAATAAAATATTATTGAAATTGGTCCAACCATTTCTATTAACCAATTTGATATGTTTGACCTTGAACCGCTCACCCCCCAGTTCAATGGTTGGCTTTATTTCGAAAATATTATCACAATATTAATACCTATATCCATATCATCATAAATAACCCAAGGAATCACCTCTGAATTCTCATATCATTATTAATTTTATCTTGATATCATGAGATTCATCAACTTGGTTATGTGGTTTATATTTTAATTTATCCTTGTTTTAATAACAATCATATGTTATCTACTAATAAGCATTACCTCATAATCTAAAATAGTTATCAAGAATATTTAATATTCTCATGGTCAGTCTACATCCCATCATTTAAAATTAATTTTTAAAAATTCTAAATAATATGTCAACACAACCTATTTTTCATTTTGATTTAGCGAATCACATAATATACAATAAACATATGTAATATATGGCATATCTTAGTTGTACATTTCATCATTAAATTTCAATAATTCTCTATTTAAATTTATATAAATATATATATATATATATAATTAATTCATCTCTATTGGACTCCCACTTAATTCGTATAATTTTAATTTACCACGACTACAAAAATAATTAATATCATTTATGTAACTAATTCACAATGATTTAACATAATGTAAATATAACATCCTGTTACCGATATGACAGGTATGCATTTAACCTTTTTATGGTTTTTCCTTTTTTTTGGTTCGATATAGGTGAGAATAAGTTGGAAGGATGATTATAATGGTCAAGACATAGATTTTTTGGACTCTCAACTTTAACATCCTTTTTGTAGGTATCTGGAGTGTTACAGGTCAAGAAATTAGGTTACATGATGTTTAACAGTTTCTAGAGGCAATACATGAAATTCCTCACACTATAAAGATTACACATCATGAATAGCCTGTATACATTGTGAGTTACTGAATGAATGGTTTTAAATTAAACTCAATGTGTTTTATGGTGGTTATGAGAATTAACTATATCACAACATCAAAGGGTATTGCACGTGGAATAATACACCACCTCTATTTTCTTAACCAGGCGCCACAACTGAAATCTATTTTCTCCTCTCCTATAGTTTATTCTCCCTCAACCTAAGGCCTTCCCTAGGAGATCTTGGATCCTTCCAACCCTTCAGGATCCCCTCATTTGGCATTTGATCACCATTGTGCTCATGATGTTATTCTTGTGTAAGATTTATCCACCATTATTCAACTTTCTCTCTTTCTCCTCCTTTGGGATTTCAATATATCATATTCCTCCAATGGCCCTAAAACTTTTATTTTTTATTGATTTTTGATAATCCACCTTTTAAGTGGTGAGGGGGAACCCTTACAAGGCCCGTAGGTGTAAGTATTACATGCCCCGTAGGCCTTAGTGGAATTAATTGCATGTAGGCTTCAAAAATTACATACAACCTAGAAAAACTACTTGGAACTTCCCCTCCTCATCATCTTCATCGAGAAATCAGCTCTCTATCTTCTCATGGATATTTTATTAGGCTTTCTCATGCATTCATAGGGTTGTCCTGATGGTAGGTTCCATACCCTATCATTCTTGTAATATATTTAGTGTCTTCTATAGTGAAAGCTCTTTGATCATCATATTTCTAGAGCTTGTTCCTTTTAGGTTGTCTTGTTTTAATCTACACTTAAGGTGGACTGATGGCCTTATGGTGGCATGAAGGCCATTAAGTGGCCCAAAGGCCTTACTGACCCGAATGTATGGGTAGCCCAAATGCCTTAAAGGACTCGGGGACCAAATCAGTGTCCCAAAGGTCCAAACAGAGGAATATTTCTGGCTAATACGGTGCCAAATAGTACCTGCTATTGTACATACTACAGTTGCTGTTATAGTCCCGCTAAAACACTTGATAAATTATTTTTATAGTACCCCTGGAAATTATGCCTCCTATTGTATTTGATCCTAGGCCACCTGGATGCACTTAAGGAGTCCTCACCAACTAATCCGAGGCTCATGTGCTTCAATAGATTATCTTGAAAGTGATGTATCTATGTCATGTTGTGTTGGATCTCATATCTAGGTTAATATTCAAGGTCTTATACACCTCTGTTCTCAATGACGACTTCCCTTGAAACTGTTATGTTTCATGAAAATGTTGGTGATTCTGTCATGTTTATCCAAATTTATCCACTTTGAATTCATTGATTGATTTAAATTATTGATTTAAATTCAATTTATCAATTTTTATTTCAATTGATTTATTAAAAACCCAATTCTAGTAAATTGGGAGATTTGAAAAGGTTTTGGTACTAAAATTTGGAAAGCCCCCCAATTACATTGTATTTCGGTTTTTTATTGAAATTTTTTGATTTAAATTAATGGAAATGATTTCAATAAATTTTTTGAAATTAATTAGGGAAATGAATTGTGAAATTGATGAAATTGGTTTTGAATGGATGTAAAACTTGTGTAAAAGTATTAAAATGTTTCGATAGAAACCCAGGGGTTTTACCTTTTTAAAGAGGAATGTTTTTTTTATTAAAACCCATTTTGGTTTTAAATAGAAAAATTGGAATTGAAATAGAAGAATGAGATTTTATTTTATTTTAAGAAGTCTTAAAATAAATTTCCCATCATTGATTGTGTAAGAGCCCATGAAAGATTTAGTTTGTTGGTGAGTTATTTGGACACACTCGACGCTATTACACCATTATAAATCATACATGCAGCGGGTTACATCCCTGATGGGAGAGTGACAAGTCACCTTAGGCCAGTGTCATGGGGACATGTCTAAAAATATATTGGTGAGATCACATAGAGAGTGTGAATTCTTATATTCAGAATAACTATCGTACCTATTGGTCAGATGACGATGTGGCTCGCTTGTTTATATTTGAGATATAAATACTTTCCAATAGTGCATGAATTGATTTAAATTTGTTTTCAATTTATATAAACTATTTTAATAATTTTATTATCTAAGCCATTATTTTAGAAATATTCCATCATTTTTAATGCCTTTATTTAAATTATTTTTACATCATTTGAATTGTACAATATGATTTTATTAAATATTCTATAAAATTGTGAACCAATTTATTTTAAAACATAAAGAAATATTTTGGTTAATCTATTATAGGATCCTATTATTTAATCTTTGTTGAGACAATACTATTTTTTTAGATCACACCCAACTTGTGCCTTTGGGTGTTTGTAGATTATCTAATTCTATATTCGAGTAAGGGAAAAGATCACTTACAGGTAGATCCGGCAATTGAACTTTGGACTTGGTGAGTTGTGCCCTTATGGATATGGGGTGTTTTTCCAATGTTTTAGTACTTGGGTTATAGTACATTAGGATTTAACACCTTATTGTCTTTTGATACATTACTCCCATTGTATTTTCTTTTGCTAGGAATACTACCTTGTTTCTTATACTATTGCTTTGTTTATGGAAAATTCCTTCCCACATGAATTTTTTATGATGGTAGGTGCTTTTCACTAACCCATGGGGATTGGGAACACCCTTTTAGATATATCCAGGCTGGATCAGTTATCTGGTTACCAGGGTACCCAGGCTGGTTCATGACAATGTGGTATCAAAGGTAGGTTTTTGAGCTTTTTGTTGAAGTAAACATTCAATTTGGAAATCATATCAGGGCATTGAAGGTAGTTGTGATTGAGTATATAGAAAACTATAATAGAAATTAACCATTAGTCTCTAGGGGTGGTTAGTGAAGGATGACTTTTGGATTAGTTCTAGTCCTTTCCCTATTTTGATTTGGATAGAGTGGAATTCAAATCATGTGGTTCCATCTATTGTGAATAATTTCCCTTATTTCATAGTTTGAGTGTTAGTTTGATGTTGTAATTATTGTCTATTACTATTTTATAGAATCATGACTTCGAAAAGATGTGAAAATTGGGTCCAATAGGAAGCTATTGTTGAACCACAATTAATAAATCCTCCAGTGGACCCAAATCTAGTTGAGGTGATTGTGCACATTATCTAAGCTCTGGGACATGCACAACCTCTAGTTTTGGTTTGGGCTCCTGTTGTGGATCCTCAAGGGGATGTTCTACAAAATAGTTTTCAAGACATAATTCACCAAAGCCACCATTTTTTAAAGGCTCCACTGATCCTCAATATGTTGAGGAATGTTTGGGCAATATAGAATGTCTGTTTAAGTTCAGGGAGACACCAAACATGATCAAGGTGAAGTGTACCACCTTCATGCTGGAAGAACCAAGTATAATATACTAGGAGATAATGGTAATGGTGAAGAAACATGAGGGCTTAGATTTTAAATACTTCACATTTCTTTACATCAATCAGTTCTACAAAAATTCAATGGTGTTTTCTAAGGATGTGGAGTTTTACAAGCTTGAGAAAGCCAACAGGATCATAACTGAGTATTCAAATCAAATTGTTGATCTGGTGTACTTTATATTTAATATTGTACCTAATGAAATAATGAAGGATCTATGGTTGAGTTGGGACTTTGGCGGGATAATCATTTCTATGTTTTATTGATAAAGTTTCCCACTTATGCTGTTCTGATGGATAAGGAGATGATGGTTGAGATAGACTTGGATGGGAAGCTAGGGTTGATAGGAGTTCCTTTTTCTCCCAATGGTAGTGTGAGTTCCTCTATGGTAAAATAGAATCCTAATTAATCTCATGGTATTTATTGATGACAGAGTCATTCAAGACCTCTTATAGTTTCGAGAGGACATTATTTGACTTAATATCACTATTTAAGGACAAGAAATTCTAAGAGGGTTTGAACTGAGTCCCCCAATAACCATTGCTCATGCGGACATTTAGGGAACTTAGAGAGATTATGTAATAACTTTTCTACCCCAAATATTGGAATGTGATCATCAAATCATCCTAAAACTATGGGAAAATCATATGTTTCACATATGAAAGGGTTCTATCTATAGGAATCCAGAATAAAGATACTTCACATTGTGGAAGGTCCTCTAGAGGAATCCAAAATAGGTCCAACAACCATGAGAGGCACCATTACTCTAGCTTCATCATTAGTGACTGCTCTATTAGATACTAGTGCATCTCACTCATTTATTTCAACCAATGTTGTTAACCATAACACCATGAGATTTTATGAGATAGATTCTTTTTTATTTCATTGATGTCCTATTTTTTATGCTACACCATGATTATTTTGCACTATACAGAACATTGTATTAGCTTGAAATATAAGCAACACTATTCTTGGATTGTGTTGAACACAATTTAAAGTTCTTTTAAAGAATTTAATACTGAGTATAGATATTTTTCAATGTATAAATGAACTATGTTTGTATTATGTTATACACAACACAAATGGAATCTTTCACTATATGAAACAAATACATGGCTTGTGTTACATGCAAGAGCGACCTTCCTCAATAGCTTGTATGGTATGCAATAGCGAGTTTCACTAAACAATGGTATATTATTAAAATATTATATACAGTAGTCATTATGAATATTATTAACAACATTTTTGATTTCTTAACATTATCATTCATCATACACATTTTCTAGAACATGGTATGAGAATAAAATAAATATTTTGGATAAAATATGTATTTTTAAAAAAATGTAATTTTGCAGCATTTTGATGGCGCACCCATTTTAAATCTAGTATTTTAAATGTTTATAAGTTAAATTTAAAAAAATAAACTTATTCTATTCAATTAGGATATAAAAATTTACTTTGGATAATTTTTTTATATTTTTCTGATAACTTTCATTTTTTGATAAATAGTACAAATGTGCTAAATATTAATAAAAAACAAATTTTTTCATCAAGAGAATTTATATGGTTAAATTATAATATTTAATAGTTTTAAAGTATAAATATAATATATTTTCACCATTTAATATAATTTATGTCATTATCATTACTTTTACATTAAATTCATAGGTAAAAAACATTTCAATATTTTTCAATGTTTTAACATTTAAAACCTATTTTCTCAACAATGGGATTAATTTTAAATTAATTACTGCAACTTCTATGTTTAGAATTTTAAAAAATGGATTCTATATTTAGAATCATTAGTTCCAAATTATTTTAATATGCTAATTTTATTTATTGGTAATATGAATAGTAACATTGTTAATTATTTTTATTATCATGGTTAAAGGTGAATCAGGTAATTAAGGGTAAAAATAATGTTATAAAATTACCTTAACACAATTAAAAATATTATTGTATGATTAAATTCTTACCATATCATATATTTTTTGAAATGTAATCACTTTATTTCCACTTACCTATGAAAATGACATGAATTTAATAAAAACAAATGAAATGGACAAATTGTCACAATCTTTTTTTATAAGGATATTAAATTTAATATATGGATAACTAGTAGATAAAAGAGACAATATATAGTATATAGAAATCTAAAATAATTAACCATATCATAAATATTTATTTATAATTTTTAGGGATTAAATAATTTCCATTAATGATGAAACAATAGTGATGTAAAAATTATTTTATTAATAGAAATATCAAATAAATGGTTTTACAAATGTTAAAATAAATAATATATAAACAAATTAATGTTCCCCATTAATTTTATAAGTTAATATGACATGTTATGAGTGTATTTAATTTTTTTTTTGAATTTATCTTCTTTATGAATTTTAATTGAAGTCTAATAAATGAATAGTGTCAAAATTGACACTATTGACATTTTATAAACATAAAATTTTATTAAATCATTTAAAAATCATAAAAATATTAAAATATTACAAATTGATAATTATTAGGTCTAAAATATCATAAAATATCCATTTATGGTCAATTAACACCACATAAGTAAATATTAATTACCATTAAATATTTAGAATGTTATTACCAAAATTAATATTTAATAGAATAACTAAGGGTCAATTAAAAAGATAATGTTTAAATTGACAAAATAAGTTATCCAAAAGTTATTTATTTATGGGATTCCAACCCTATATCGTCTCATTTTATAATTATGGACACTTTAGAAGTTTTTTGGTAGGGTTTTATTTTATTATAAATAAATATTTGTTAGAATTTCTTAAAATTCTCCTCTCCTCTCTTATAAAAGGGAACCTACTCCCTATCCTATTCACTCCATTTGAGCCATCAATTATGGAAAAACCATGACCATTACCCTTATCAGCTTCTATAGTAACATTATGAAGGTATGGGTTTTCTCAAAAGACCAACTCTAGTGCCTTGAGTGGAAATTCAAAGGATGCACGTTAAGGAAGAGATAATCTCTTCTACCGATTCATTCTGCTTTCATTCTTCATATACTAACTCTTCCTTAGATGTTTCATTATTAAATATTAATTTAAGTATCAATAATATACTGATATTTTATTATAAATATTAAACAACCATATTTCACCTTATATCCATCCTATAAAAAAATGAAATCATAGAGCGTGCGTACGTACGATTTACCGTCTCCATGTCGTGGTGTAATCTCTTGTTCACCACTACCTTACCTGGATGGGTATAATGGTGTAAATAATAACTATATATGAATAATATAACATTATTCTAATTTTTAGATACTATAAACCATAAACTTCAATACCATTCAACAATTATGGGAATGATATCATCGCTCTTGCGTATGTACGGATTACCGTCTCCAAGGTGCGATGTGATTCATTTTATGTGATCATCATTAAATCGTGATTATATAAATAAATTGAATGAATAAATATGATGTATATTATACTAATATAATTCTTTAAATGATATAACTATATCCTGAAAATAGGAACAAGAATTTTTCTGACCAAACATATGTAAGAACATAAAGTAGTTAATTCCCAAATAACAAGTAACAATGACATGTTACTAAATAAAATGAAAATATGATGATAAATGTTATCATAAAAATTATTATGATTTTGGATTAAATATATAAAATTATTTAAATCATATTAAAGGAGTTTCTGACCCATATGGACAAAATCATATCTCAGGTAGGGGATAATTTTGCAATCTCATTTTTATCCGAGATTGTTTATCCGTAAGTATTTAATAGGGTTATATTTATTATCCATTTCCATGTCCTATAATAATGTTTTCATTAAAATTTTAATATTATTCCATGTATATTTAAATTAATTTCATCCCATTTTTTACTTTTACTACATGGTATGGAAGGAATCCTTCTTTTGTTTACCATATGAGGTACTTTTTTACTTTTCCGGTAAAAGTAAGAGGAGACTGTTTTTTTAACTTATACAGAATGAAAATATTTTTACTAATTCATAAGTCCTTATTTCCAGGAAAATTCTCTACACTATTTAATTTTTATTTTCAACTAAATTTATTTCTTTTAAAATTGTGCGGCATTTTGAGAAAAAGAAAATATTTGTGAATAAAAAAAAGATAATTTCTTCAAGAACTATGTGCAAGTGGTTTATCAAAATTATTTTCCATCTAAGATTACACTCTTTAAATAGTGCTATGTTTCTATCCCTATTAATACTCTGATATTATTGTTTTAATGATGAAATGGTATTTTATATGGATTATGTTATGATGGAATGATGTTTTAAAACCCCATTTTATTTCATGGGTTATGCTATGTTGAATGATTTATTTTTTTGTGGAACATATAAGAATGATTTTATTCTGAGATGGGTGGGACCTATATCTCCCTCCAATTAATTGGGTAAAGATTTATATCTCACAATATAGACATGGTAGGAAAGACAAGTAAATATGGTTCTGTATTATAGGACTGAAACAATGAGTGAAATCGGTGTAGTAATAGATTTTGTCCGCTATGATGGTATTGGAAATGAGCCATCACTAATATGAAATGATTTTTTATTCTTATGTGTGTATTCCACAAAGTTTTATTCTATATGTTTTGATTATTGGGATTACACTTCACTTCTATGATTTATCCCATGACATGATATTATGATCTCTCATATGCAGGATAATATTTTCTAATGTTATATATGATTGGTATTTCCTTTTTTTACCCTTACTGATAATTTTAGATCTCCCTTTTTCTGTCATATTTTCGCGAGGATATGAAGAAAGTTTTTAGGTAGGAAAAAGGGGAAGATCTTTATGGGAGCTATTTAATATCATTCACCATGATTAGAAGTTTATGTTCTGAGTTTCTAAAGACTCTAAACTAATACGGTCTGAAGAATTTTGATTATTTAATGTATTAATTATTCCACAAAAGTAATGTAAAGTCCATGTACATCAAGATTGTGTCTCTATAGTTGGTATTTGATTAAAGGTTTATTCAACCTTATGAAACATGGATGTAAAAATTTTTGTGAGTTCCCTAGAGATATATCTAAGGATATGTCTAGGAATGTCTCTAAGGATAAGAATGATTGTATTTTACCGTACTAGAATTTTGATAATGATATTGAATAGACTAGGATTAATCCTAAGATGTTATAGATTTAATATACTCCCCCAGGATAATTTTGTTTTCCTAGTACGCTTTTTTCCTCTCACACTATTCTTTTTGGGTTTTAGATGATGGCTGGAACCCGAAGAAAATATGTTAATAATCAATGTAGTGGAAAATGATATGATTGTACTCCTAAATAACCAAATGTTATGGGAGATGGAATGAAAAATTATATTTCTATACTTACACAAGATAGGAATAATTCTGGACTCCCATATGTGAAGAGAAGGGAACAACATTTTATTGAGTCCTTGATGAGGCAACATCCACCTTCTTTCAGTGGGTCTTCTGATCCAATTTTTTCTGAACAATAGATCAGTACCAGTGAAATGATATTTTCCATCCTTCTTTGTTTGGAACATGAAAAGGTAATTATAATTGTCTATAATTTGGAAGGCAGAACAGACTAGTGGTGGACTCAAATTAAGAATAAAAGGCATCAAGATGAAATTCAATCCATGGAATGGGACGAGTTCAAGAACTTATTTTTCGATAAGTACCTCCATCATATTCTTTAAAAAAAGATGTAAAATTAGTTCCTTGAGGTTAATAAAAATAATGATGAATTTGTTGGTACATACAAGGAGAATGTTTCAGGACTTGAAAGGTATGATTATGGGTTTATCATCCAAACTAAAAGTAAAGTTGATCGATTCATCAGTGGCTTAAAACCATGTCTTCAAAGGGAATTATCTATAAGAGACTTTAGTATCTATGAGGAGATTTTTTTGTTCTATCAAGGTAGAACTAGAAGTTTGTGTAATGTATACATCTCATGGTTTTTACAAGAAATGAAAGATGGTATTAAAGGGAAAATATCAAAACAATGGTGAAAAGAAGATAAATGTTTCATTATGCTCAATGTGTGTAATGAAGCATGGAGGATATTCTCTTAAAGGGACTACAAAATGTTTCAAGTGTGTAAAATAAGGTCATTGAGAAATTCAGTGCTGAATTAATGTGAAAAAGGTTGCAAATGATGTTAATGGAGAAAAAAATATAGAGAACGCACCAAAAACACTTCAATGTTATAAGTGCAAGTAAATGGGGAATTATGATAACCAATTCCCTAATCCATGGGTTAATGATGATCGACATCAACAAACTCTTAAGGCTAAAGACAAAAGGGAAGTCACATGTGATCACTATTGGCGATTTTGAGTATAACAGCAAAGTAGTGGTATGATTAAGTGTTTATGTAATGAGATTTCAAAATAGTGTTGGGGAATCTCATTTATAGTGTTAGGGAATTTTGGAATATCTATATATTGTTCTATTATGTTTTTCCATAATTATATGGTACTGGTAACCAATAAAATTTATTGAAATATTTTGGGAAAGAAGATGTTATGCGCATAATGAATGGATATGGATAAAGAAATATGTTTGATAATATTAATGAGCTCGTGACTAATAAAAGGAAAAATTGATATCATTGTTTGAGTATATAGAGTATTTGGTATATTTTGTGTATGGAAAGTGTAACTTTTGATAGAATTCATGTTGTCACTGAAGTTATATAGTAAGTTATGTTATTATCATATTTCAAGAATATTCATGATGAAGTCCTTCAAATGTTTGGAATGTGACCAACAAGATATATCTTATGATATATGGGGGATAAATGATGGTATTAACATGCTTTTTATATGAACTTTATTGTAGTTTTTTTATTTGTACTGCGATATTGGACAGAAGTATTTTGGATAAGCCTAAATTTTAGAATGGATTAAGATGGACATTAAATAGTATTGTTTAAGGATAGAATATTCTTTTATACTATCACTGGAATGTTATAATATTATAGTTTTAGAAAAAGGAAACCCCACAGGATGGGATAAAACCCACTGCGTCGGACAAGGATGCGGGAATCGAACCCACAACAGAAGTGCGATAGGACTTTATCGCTTACCACTGGCCTATAGGAAGTCCCTGGTTAGTAAAAATGAGTTTAATTTTAAAGTATAAGTTCATTTTTTGAACCATATATGATTAATCTCACCATAGATGGACTTATTTTGGTTTAATAACTTGTCATAACATTTTTGTGATAGAGAGAGATGGAATGACCTATCATTCTATCGCCTGATCTTCTAACACTTAAAGAATGAAAATTTTGACTTCATTTAATTAAATAATAGATGATGGGAAAATTATTCAAGGCAAGAAAAACAGTGAAATTTTACCAATATCAAATAAGTATTTATGAAAAATTCTTCTTTTTTCGGGAAAAGATCATAAAAACAAAAACTTTAATCCTAATACTTTTTTATCTGATGAATCAGATGGTCCTTTAAATAATCAAAAATATATTGATTTATGGTATTTAACTTTATCCAAACATTATTCTCTATCACTATCCATCAGAACTTTATGGTTAGATTTATCTTCCATATCCAGGTTTTCACTTCCCAACTATGTTCTTCTATGTGGAAACCTAGTGTTAAAAAAAGTATTTTTCAAAAAATATAGTTTTTCCACCTTTTGATGGAACAACCATTTTAAATCTAGTTTTCGAAACTTTTATAAGATAAATTTGAAAATTTAAACTTATTTTTTGTAATCAGGAAATAAAAACTTACTTTGGATAATTTTTTGATATTTTTCTGAAAACATTCATATTTTGATAAATAGTAAAAATACGCTAAATTTTAATTAGAAAAAACTTTTTTCATCAAGATTATTAATATGGTTAAATTATAGTATTTTTTATAGTATAAATAAAATGTATTTTTACCATTTAATATAATTAATCTCATTATCATTAATTTTACATTGAATTCATCAGTAAATATATTTCTATCTTTTGCAATGTTTTACCTTTTAATACTCGTTTTCTCAACAACATGATTAATTTTAAATTAATTACATAAAATTCGATTTTTTTAATTTGAGAAAATGGTTTCCATATTTTGAATCATTTGTTTAATATTATGTTAATAGTCTACTTTTATTTTTTAGCATTATGAATAGTGACTTTGGTAATTATTTTTATTACCATGATTAAAGGTGAATCGGGTAACTAATGGTGAAAATAATATTATAAAATTACCATAACACCTGTAAAAATACTATTTGGTGATTAAATATGACCTTTATCATATATTTCTCAAAATTGAATCACTTTATTTCCACTTACCTATGAAAATGACATGAATATAATAAAAACTAATGAAATGGACAAAGTGTCACAATCAATTTTTCAATAAGGGAATTAATTTTAATATATGTATAAATAGGAGATAAAATCAACTATTTATAGTCTCTAAAAATATAAAATAATCACCCACATCATCAATATTTGTTTAAAATTTTTAAATATTAAATAATTACCATTAATTGTGACAAAATAGTGATGTATAAATTATTTTATTAATAGAAATATCAAATAAATGGTTTTAAAAATGTTATAATAAATATCATATGAACTAATTAATTTTCTCCATGAATATTATACGTGATGTTGACATGTTAGGAGTGTATTTATATATTGGTTTTAGTGTATCTTCTTTGTTAATTTTATTTAAATTCTAATAAATGAATAGTATAAAAATCGACACTATTGATATTTTATAAACATAACATTTTATTAAATAATTTTAAAACCATAAAAATATATAAAATTAAAAAGTGATAATTATAAGGTCTAAAATATCTTAATGTATCAATTTATTTTCAATTAACACCACATAAGTAAATATTCATCACAATTAAATATTTTGAATGTTATTACCAAAATTAAACATTAATAGAATAACTAAGGGTCAATTAAAACGATAAGGTTTAAACAGAAAAAATAAGCTGTAAAAAATATATTGTTTTATAGGATTAAAACCCTATATCATTTAATCTTCAAATTAGGGACACTTTTATAGTTTTTGGGTAGGTTTTTATTTTAGTGTAAATTAATATTTTTGAAAACATCCTAAAGTGTCCCTCTCCTCTCTTATAAAAGGGAACCTCATCCCTCTCCTCTTCAGTACATTTTGAGTCTTAAAAATCATCTAACTCCTTGAAATTACACTTATAAAATTCTCTAGTATCATTATTTATGTTATGGTCTTCTCAAAAGTCCAAATCTAGTGCCCTAAGTGGAAATTCAAAAGAGGCACATCGAGGAAGAGGTAATATCTTCTACCGATTCTTTCAGGTTTCTTTCTTCTTCTAATGCCTCTTCTTTAGTTTTTTAATTATAATATAATAAATTCAGTATCACTCATATACTGATATGTTATTATAAATATCAAACAACCCTATTTCAACTTCTATTCATCCTATGAAAAATAAAATCATTGCGCATGTGTACGTACGACTTACCGTATCCACACCGTGGTGTAATATGTTTTTCACCACCACCTTACATGGATGGGTATAATGGGGTAAATAATACCTATATAGGATGAATATAACATTATAATAAATCTTAGATACTATAAACCATCCACTACAATACGATTCATCAATTATGGGAATGATATCATTGCAATGCGTACGTACGACTTACCGTCTCCACGTTGAGATGTGATTCATTATCGATGATATTCATTAAATTGTGATTATGTAAATGAATTTAATGAATAAATATGATATATATTATAATAATAAAATTATTTAAATAATATAATTATATCCTAAAATAGGAACAAGAATTTATCTGACAAAACATACTTTAGATCATAAAGTAGTTAATACCCAAATAACGAGTAACAATGAAATGTTACTAACAAACAAATGAAAATATGATCATAAATGTTATCATAAAAATGATTATGATTCTAGAATAAATCTGTAACATTATTTAAATCATTTTAATTTATTTTTGGATATATACAAAAGAATTTTCAACTAAGGTAAGGGATAATTTTTCAATCTCATTTTTATCCGAGATTGTTTATTCGTAAGTATTTAGTGGGGTTATATTTATCATCCATGCCCATGTTTTCTAATAATTTTTTAATAAAGTGCTCACTAATATTCCATGTATGTTTAAAGTAATTTTTACCCACTTTTTAATATTACAACATGATGTGGAAGGAATATTTCATTTTTTTACCATTCGAGGCACTTTTTTACTTTTCTGGTAAAAGTACGAGGAGAATGTTTTTTTACAATTCTACAGAATGAAAGAATTTTTACATATTTTTAATGTCTTATTTCCATGAATATTCTTTATATTATTTAAATTTTATTTTCAACTAAATTATTTTCTTTTAAAATTGCGTGGCAATTTGAGAAAATAAATTTTTTGAAGAAGAAAGGATATTTTCCTCAAGAACTACGTCAAAGTGGTTTATCAAAATTATTTTCCATATAAGATGAAACTCTTTAAATAGTGTTATGATTATATCCCTATTATTACTATTATTTTATTTTGTTAATTATGAAATTGTATTTTATAGGGATTTTGTTATGATGGAATGATTTTTAAGTAACCCATTCTATTTTATGGGTTATTCTATGATGAATGATTTATGTTTTTGTGGAATATATAAGAAAGATTTCATTATGAGATGGTTGGGACCGATATCTCCCTCAAATTCATTGGTTAAATATTTATATTTCATGAGATATACATGGATAGAATATAAATTAAATCTATTTCAGTATTACTAGATTGGAACGAGGAGTGAACTCGGTTCAGTAATGGACTTTATCTATTATGATGCTCTTGGAAATAAGACATGACTAATATGAAATGATTTTATATGCTTATGTGTGTTTAAAACAAAGTTTAATGTCATGTTTTGTGATTATTGAGATTTCATTTTGATACTATGATTTATCTGATGGCAGGATAATATGATCTCTCGTATTCAGGATAATATTTTTAAATGTTATATATGATTGGTATTTCCTTTTTTTACCCTTACTGAGCATTTGACCTCACCAATTTTATGTTTTATTTTCCCTAGGATATAAAGAAAGGTTTTAGGTATGAAATAAAGGGTATTATATTTATGGGAGATGTTAAAGATCTTTCAACTTGATTATAAATTTATGTTTTGAGTTTCCAAAGACACTAAACCAATGTGGTCTATGGGCGTTTATTTGTGTCATGTATTAAGTATTTCGAAAAATTAATGTAATGTCCATGTAAGTCATGATTTGGTATATACATTAACATTATTAATCTTCCTATGTATATTTTATCTTGTGCAATGGATATTACTACACCCCAGGGAACAACAAGAGAGCATGGTCTCTGTAGTCATGCATGTGTCTTTTGTCTACCAGTTGTTGAGTTAGCTTGTAGTTTTCTAGTTTTTGACATGAATTCTCTTGAACCTTTTTCAAAATGGATTGGGTAATTTCAAATAAATCCAATATTTATTGTTACCTTCAACGAGTCTACCATAATATACCTAATGGTGTGTCCTTTGTCTTTCAAGGAGAATGGGAAACTAGGTTGAGTAGAGCTAAGCCTTGTCATCCAAAGTTGGGGAAAGTGATATCAGTTTTTGATTTTAATCTGGAGTGGGATTCAATGGGTGTATATCTCCCACAAGTCATCGCTAAGTTTCCTTATGTTTATTCTTCTGATTTCCTTAGTTTTTCATCGATAAGAGAAGTCAATTAATCTATTGACTTAATTCAATGTACTGAAACTATTTTTATTCCATCTTCCGTGTGGATCCAGCTAAAGTAAAAGAGCTGAAGTATCAGTTCAAAGATCTTATTATTAATGGATTTATATGCATGAGTGTGTCACCATGGGTGGAACTAGTTCTATTCTACAAGAATTATGATGTTATCATCACTTATGTGTTGATTATCAAAATCTTAATCGAGTTTCAGTAAAGAACAAATATATGTTTCCATAGATTGATGATTTGTTTGATCAGTTGAAAGGATCGCATTGGTTTCCAAAGATAGACCATCGATTTGGTTACCATAAGTTGAGGATAAAAGAATCTAACATTCAAAAAACCAATTTTTTGAGAAGTTATGGTCATTATGAGTACCATATTAGGCCCTTTTTTCTAAAAAAAGTCTCATTTTTTTTTCATAGATTTAATGAACAGTATATTCCATGACAATATGGATAACTTTGTGGTACACTTTGTTGATGAAATCCTCATTTGCTCTAAGAATGATGAAGATTAAATTAATAATCTAAGAATAGTTTTGATTCTTCTGAGAAATCACCAAATCAACACTATGATTTCAAAGTGTGATTTATTAATTCGAGAAGTAAAATTCATGGGACATGTGGTGTTAGAACAAGTAATAACAGTTGATCCTAAGATGGTGAGGCTCTTATAATTTGGAATTAACCATGTAATGTCTTTAGGATTAGATTCTTATTGGGATTATCCAGATATTTTCATTGGTTCATGAAGGACTTATTGAAGTGTTCATCTTTGATGATTACCCAAACTCAAAAGGGGTTGATGTTTTCTTGGAGTGATAAATGTTACTGTTCTTTTTTTGGGGAGAAATTTCTTTTTACTACTATACTGTTTTTTACTCTTATAGAAATCAGGAAATGTTATGTTTTCTTTTTTGATGCCTTGGGTTTAGGCTTGGGCTGGATTCTAATGCAAAGAGATCATGTAGTAGCTTATGGATCTCATTATCATATGCCACATGAAAATAATTATCCTACCCTTGACCTTGAACTTTTATTTTTGATCCAAACAATTAAGATTTTTCAACATTACCTTTATGAACAAAGGTTTATCTTATTTTCAAACCACAAAATCTTAAGTTATATATTCTCTCAAAAATATGTGAATCTTCATGAGAGTCATTGGGTGGAGTTATTATAATCTTTCAATTTTGACATCTGCTATACCCCTGAGAAAGGTAGTGTCATTACTGATGCGTTGAGAAAAAACAATTCAACCCAGGAAGTGAAAGAATATTTGAAATAGTGTAATCTGATGGATCTCTATGAAAAGATTCATATTAAAATTCTAGAGAATGTGGATGAACTTTAATTATCATGTGTTCAGTTGATATCCTCTCTT
Organism: Viscum album; assembly: GCA_963277665.1. Taxonomy (NCBI): domain Eukaryota; kingdom Viridiplantae; phylum Streptophyta; class Magnoliopsida; order Santalales; family Viscaceae; genus Viscum; species Viscum album. The sequence goes on along the minus strand of OY728129.1, from coordinate 333,793,879 downwards.
CACAAGTTGATTCTTCTAGGACAATATCATGATACTGATTTTTTTACCATTAGAGACTCTCTTTATAGGGGGTAGATAGTTTCCAAGTGGTCATTCTCCAAAAAAAATATGTTCAAAGCTATTGAGATCACTTCATTGTGCCTTTAAAGGCAAGGAAATATTTGACGGTGGATTTTCATAATTCTCAATGGGATATGCACCCAGAAACCACTAAGATGTAATATGATATGCGATAATATTTTTGGTGGCCTATTATGAGATAATATATTACTGAGTTTTTTCTCATTATTATATGTTCAAGAAGGTGAAGGGCGAGCATAAGAAACCTTTGGGTTTACTTCATCCACTTCCAGACCCTACATGGAAGTGGGATGAAATATCTATGAACATTTTGGTTGGTTCACCTTGTACCCAGAGAAAGAAGAATGTGATATGGGTTGTTATTGATAGTCTGACCAATTCGGCTCACTTTATACTCCTTGATCCAACCAAAGTATAAGAGTTGGTAATTATCTATGTGAAATACATTTTTTGTTTTCACATAGATCCCTATGATATAGTTTTTTTAAATAAATCCTCAGTTCACTTATCTCTTTTTGAGTGGCCTTTAAGAGGAACTGGGATCTCAGGTCCATTTGAGCATGGCCTACCATCTGCAGTCGAATGGATAGACTGAGATAACTATACAGATTCTTTACAATATGATATTCACTTGGGTTTTAAACTTCGTTGGGGCTTGGGATTATCACTTGTGGTTGGTTTAGTTTTCCTAAAACAATAATTACTATTCCTCAATCATAATGGAACCTTTTTAGTACTTTTATGGTCAACCATTTAAATATTTGATTTGTTGGTTAGATGTTTGTGAAATTTCCTTTGTTGGACCAAGTTTGGTGCTGAAGAAAACAAAAAATATTTAGTTATTTAATCAAAGAATTTTGACAACAAAAAGTTTATGCAATTCTAATACTGACCAACACTGTAGACCTTTGAAGGATTGAATTGGTTACCATGTGTTCTTGAAATTTTCACCCCATTTAGGTCGTCAACTGTTTTGGAGTAGAGGGAATCTTGATCCTTTTTTTTGGACCTTTTTAGGTTTTTGAGAGCATGGGGAAAGTTTCAATCTATTTATAACTTCCACCATAGATGACATCAATACATAATGTATTCCATGTATAATAGCAGAAAAAGTACCTCTTTGATCCATCTCATGTTTTGATCTGGATTGATCTTGTCACTAAACCTAATTTATCTATGACTGAACAACCAATCAGAATAGTTTATTTTGAGTCAATGATACTATGTGCGAGGATGATAAATTTTGTTTTTGTCTTATGAAAGTATGGTTCTGATAATCATGAGATGTGGGATCTTGAGGTACTAATGAGAGAGAAGTGTAATCATCTTTTTGGAATGGAATATTCTTCTTAGGATTTCTCTAGATAGAATGTTTTTATAGTGGTGAGGTTATATCATCCCAGTACCGATATAATAGGTTTGTCGTTAGCCTTGTTGTGGTTTTTCCTTTTATTTGACTAGGTATGGTTGAGAATAAATTGGTAGGATACCTATAATGTTGAAGTCAAAGATTTTTTTTATATTCATACAATTTTTCCTGTAGTCTTTCGGAGGGTTACACATCAAGTAACATGGTTACACTACATGTAATGGTTTCTAGAGGAAATCTATGAAAGGATTCCAAAATTGAAGATGAAACACCATCAATAGCTTCTACATGTGGTGAGTTATTTATTGAATGATTCTCAATTTGAAGGGATTAATTTTTCTACAGTTACTATAATTAACTATTTCCCAGCATTAAAGGGTATTACACATCATATAATACCCCAATCATGTTTTTTTAAACGAGCATCCGGGCTGAGATGTCTTTTCTCCTCAGATCCAGTTTCATGTCCCTAGACCTAAGGCCTTCCCCTAGAAATCTCGGACCCTTCCAACCATTCCATATTCTCTTGTTTGGAATCAAATCATTATTTTGATCATGCTATAATTCTCTAGAAATATTTCCCCCTAATTCTTTATCTTTCTTTCTTTATCCTCCTTTTGGATTTCTATATATCATCTTGATATTGATAGATCTATGTCCCATTATGTTGGATATCATATATAGGTAGATTTCCGAGTTCTTCTACACCTCTGTTCCCATTGATGGGTGTCATTATGAGTGTTGAGTATCGGGAAAAGTTAAGTGATTCAATCCTATTTATCAAAATTGATTATTATTAAATTTCTTGAATTATTTCAATTGATTATTTAAATTAAATCGCTCGAACTTTCATTCAATTTATTTATTAAAAACCCAATTCTAGTGAATTGGGAGATTTGAAATGGTTTTGGTATGAAAATTGGGAATAAACCCAAAATCCATTAGATTGGGGACTGTTTATGGAAATTTGTTTATTTAAATTGATGGAAACAATTTCAATTAAATTGGTGAATTTAACTGCAACAATGAATTGTGAAATTTATGGAATTATTTTTGAATGGATTTCAAAAATTTATAATGTATTAAACATTTTTTATATAAACCCATTGGATTTATATTGTTAAATATTCATTCTTTTTTATTAAAACCCATTTTGGTTTTCAATGAAAAAAATTGAAATTAAAATGGAATAATTGGATTTAATTGTATTTTAATCAGTCCTAAAATATATTTTCCATCATTGACTGTGTAAGAACACATGAAAGACTTAGGTAGTTGATCAGTTATTTCGACACACTCTATGTTATTACAACATTCTAAAATGTACATGAAGTGGTTTACATCCCCAATTGGAGGGTGATGAGTCACCTCTGACTAGTGGTAAGGGGACATGTGTATACACATACTACAGAGATCACTTAGAGATTATAGAGTCCTATAGTCAAAAATACTATCGTACAGATTTGGAAGATGAACATATTTCTCGCTTGTTTTATATTTGAGATATAAATGTATGCCAATGTTGTTTCAACTACTTTACATGCCTTATAAATTTTTATAAACTTTTTTATATAATTTTTTTATCTAATCTAATGATTTAAAAATATTTCATCATGTGTAAATCCATTATTTAAAGTATTTTCCCATCATTTGAATGGTATATCATGATTTGATTGAATTTTGTTTAAAATCCCAAACCTATATATTTTATAAATAAAATAATTATTCTGGTTAATCTATTGATTACACCAATTATGGAATTTGTGGTGAGACCCTACGAGGATTTTTATCCCACATGCTATTTATGACTTTAGTTGTTTCTATATTATCTTTTTCTAGGTTCAAACAAGGGGAAAGGATCACTTGGAAGTGGATCCAGATGTTGAACTTTGGAATTGGTGAGTTGTGTCCTTAGGTACTTGAGGTATCTTTTTTTCTATTTTAATACATGTGTTATAGTACTTTAAGTTTTAATTCCTTGTTGTCTTCTAGTACATTACTCCCAGTTGAGTTTATTTTTTTATGCATATTTCCTTTTTTCTTTTCCTTACTTATAGTTTATGGAATATTTATTCCCACAAGAATATTTTAGGTTGCTAGGTGCTAGTATCTAATCAGTGGGGATTGGGAATGCCCTTCGGGCTATGTCAGGGTCAGCTCAGTTATCAGGTTAGCAGGGTAACTATGCTGGTCTGTTAAAGTAAATCATCTAAATCATGTCACTAAATAATTATCATAATTTAACAATAATTCATTTATCTTAAATAATTATTTAATATATATATACTCTTAGTTTCCATATTTCCTAAAAAACATACAAAATTTTACACATAATGGGGGATTCCTCAATGAGATCCGTATAGAAAAAGGGGAGGGTTGATGTTACTCACTTTTAAGAGATATTTTTTTTCTATAAACTCTTTTTATTTTCTAGAGGGGATCATAGATAATATTATTTCTATTTTTTTAAGGGATAAAAATGAATACTCTTAGGAATCATTTCATGGATCCAGGAAGAAAATCTCATAGGATCCAAACCCCTTGATTGTATAAGGAAGAGTTTTCATGGAGAGAATGGTTTTTTTCTTCAAAAGGATAAACTTTATAATTTTTTGGATTTCTTTGGAATATTAAGTTGTTTGGGTCTCTTAAAATGTGAATATATTATGAATTGGGTTTCTACTTTCAGTTTTAGGATACATATGATTTTATAACTATAACATAAAGAGGGTGACCTCAAAAGTTTTTTTTGTGATTTTTTTATAGAATTTCAAACATGATGTTCTAATAAACTAGAATATTTGAATCCTATATAAGAAATATGTTAATCAAATATGTTTTGAACTTTTATATAATGATTCGATTATATTTATTTATATTAAATTTATTTTTCTCAATTCTGTATGCATTGTGTGATATGGAGGAAAGGTTTCACCTATGGTATAAACAATCTTATTTCAATCCCAGTTCATTATCTTGGTTTCTAAGATGATATTTTAATATTATTTATAAACTTATTTAAAAGAGGAGAGGATATGAATACTATAGAATATCTATGGATGATTTTAACTCATGCATGGATGGAAAACAACAAACATTCCTTGGATTCTCTAGTGATTCATTTATCTAGTTATATTTTTTTAAAAGAGGTGGTGCCTCAGTCAAAGAAAAAGGCACAATTTATTTCATAAAAGAAAAGTTAATTGTTACAAAAGTCTAAAAGACAGAATTTTATTGCAGTCCTTATTAAATAAAGAGAGCGAGACAGCAGGCTGATCATCTAACCAGGTAATGTCCTGATTGACTCCTTTATAGGCGAGACTATCTGCAACCATGTATTCTTCTCGGAACACATGAGTGGCAATGTAGCTGAGATTCTTGAGAGAAGCAAGACATTTCATCCATCGAGAGGTGAGCGTCCAAGAAAGGTGTACCACTCCCTTCTAGATATCTTGGAAGAAAGTGGTTGAATCACATTCAAACCACAGGTTGGTCCAACCCTTCTGAATGGCGAAGTCCACCGCATGAATGAATCCCAACATTTCCGCTTCCAAAGCCGAGGTCGTGCCACATCCACCGAAGAAGCAGCCGAGGCATCTGCCAGAAGAATCTATGAAGATAGAACCATATCCTTCCGGACCTGTGTTACCTCTAGAAGTGCCGTCAACATTCACTTTAATCCATCCGGGCAACGGGGCTTGCTAGAAGACCTCAAAGGTACGTCGGGGAGGCCTATAAGAACCCGCAATGCGAAGACGTCGGAGGATCACCAAATCCCCAACAGAGTTGTCACAATGATCATTCTGAAGAGAGTCAGCATCCTTAATGGCAATGAGAATACCCGTTTTACCTGCATTGAGATTGAGAAAGCCATTTTTATGAATAAAATTATTTTTTTCATACCAGATCACATGTAGAAGCTCAGCCACTGCAGCTAGGAACAGATTCTTGATTTTCTTAGAAGATTCCCAGACCACACAGTGCTGAAGTTGAGAGCTGAAAGAAGTAAGGAGAGACCATCTGCAGCCAAAAATGTCAGAAATGTAATTACAAAGAGCTGCAGCTGTAGCAAAATACAAGAAAAAATGATTAGCATCCTCCGGGTGTTGATTGCACAGATGACATCTAGAGAAAAGGGAAATCCCAAAATATTGGAGACACACATCAGTAGGGACCCTATTATGATCCACACTCCAGATTAGAGTAAGACGCGAGGGTTTGATCCAAGGTTTTTTAAAAGATTTCAACCAGATAAAGATAGAATTAGAATTATAGAAGTTGTTTTTGTAGAAATATTTAGAATCCAGGACCCCATTGAAGGCAGGTTTCCAGACAAGGAAGTCATCAATGTCATAAAAATGATAATTTTCAATGTCGTGACTGATGTGGTTTGGAAAGCTGATGTCATGAGAGTTAACAACCACACGAATCGTGGAGGTGGTGTTCTCAGGACTAGTGGCGGGCGATATCATAGAGATTAAGGGGACACCAGTCTAGTTTTCCAGCCAGAAATTCATAGATGAATCCATGCTAACCACCCATCTAGCGTGGTTCATGATTTTAAGGAAATACTGTCTAATGGAAGTCCAGATGGAAGATGTGATGTAACCCAAGTTACCATTCCGAATCTTAGTAACAAACCTTTTCTTGAGGAATACCAAGGAATCAAAATTGCTATGAATCAGATTCCATGTCATTCTAGCTTGAAGAGATTCATTAAAAAGCATAATATTCTTAATGACAATACCACCCCTATCCAGGGGTTTACAACAAGTGATATAGTTATATATCTGTAATGATTATATACATATTTAGATTTGGTTAAAATTGTATTTTTAAAACCATTATGGGAAAATTTATTTTTATGGATTGATGGTTATGTATTAACCTTATTATTTATCAGACCATTTGGTATTACATCTAGAACTATGTGACCTTTTCTCTAAGAAACAAAGATTCGAATAACACATTTTATGGACAAAAGTGAACAACATTCCTCAGATAGTTTTTACGACATGGAATGAAATTGTTGGTGTTCCACTTATGCGATACTTATAAGGGAAATTGGAAATATCAAGAAGGTGATTAAAAGTGTCTCAATGATCATATTAATGATCTGGATTGGGTTGTAACTATAAAGAGGTATATTGAATATCTATATAGAATATTACTATCAAATTAGAACCCATAATTCCATTGGTACTTGTTTAAAAAGAATGAACCGGTGAATTAAATTTTATTAAAGGAATATTTTGAAGCAAGAGATAGGTCTTAGGGATTATGTTCTGAAGAAGCTAATCATAATACAACATATTTTTATGACTATAATAAAGAAATAAAATATTAGGGGATGCTCAATATTTAGGATGATGGATTAATTGACTTGGATATGGATAATCTTAGGGAATTAGCCATTTGGAATTTTACTTGTAACCTCACTTCTCATTCATTTGAATCCTATTTTTATAGCTAGACTGAAGATGGGAGATTCTTTTCTAAAAATATTTAAATCAAAGATAATCACTATAATGATGCATCTAATACCTACATACCTTGTGAAGAATAAGAATATGATGATGTTAAGTTCATCAATGCAAAAAGTGCGCATAATCCTAATGACTTTCTAAGATTATTTTTCTTATTTTCATGGGACATCATCAATGAGGTTTTGTGAGATTTTTTAGATATTTTGTTAACATTAGTGTGTTTCACAGTTCTATTATATCCATTGTTATGGTTATTATTCACATGATTAAACACCTTTATCTCTTTAAATATTTTTGATTGATCAATCTTTGTAACTTTTCCAATAATATCATTATTAATAATCTTTATAATGGGTTATCTCCTCTCTTTCATTCTATTATTTTTGAGGATTATCATAGTTTTATTAGGGGAGAAGCATTCAAGGGGTAGTTAGAGTATGTCAATAAATTATAGTATAGATTGATTGGAACGTATTGGGTGTAATGTGATTATCCAAATTTCCATGGATAAATTATCTAAAAAATAGAATTAGGATTCATTATACTAATATTGACTATGATGGGTTTCACAAACCACATTTGTGACATACTATTCCAATGAATCTTATCTCCTTGGATGTATAATTCTCTCATGGTAAGGGTTTGTGGTTTCATTAAAATGGTGTGATTTCTTCAGTATAATGTACCTCTATCTCTAACCAATTTTATAATTTTTTAATACTCCCTTAATAGAGACTTTAATTCTTTTATTGAGGAGAGGAGTGTGGGGAGGGTTTTAGGTAGATATGGGACCTTGATCCATTTTTATATGCTCTTTCCTGTTGTAATCTTGATGTTCGTCAATGAAAAATAGAAATATATAGACAATTTCATGGTACTTATCAAAATATGTTAATTATAGAGTGTTCATGTCATTAATACCAATATACATAGTTTCATGTTTTCTAATAAAATGTAATATAATAAGATGGAAATCCTTGAGAGGTGGTTGGGAAAGAATTAGAGTGTTTTTTATTTTGAATACCATTTGTCTCCCTTGATCCATTTTCATGTATTAATCCATTATTTTAATTCATTACGTTAAAAATATATTATAGAATTCATAATTAGAAGAATTGTGTTTAATCATTTTTTGGTAGAATTACCCTAATAGAAATCATCTTAACCTCTATGTCTATTAATTTATTACCATGGTAGTATTGCCTAAATTGGTCATTCATAGATTTTATATGTTATTATCATACAATTAATGGCGATGTTATGAGAAAAAATAGTTTCGTTGGGTTGGCTAGAAATTTCAATATTTTCTTGAAAAGGAGAGTGGTATTAATTTAAAATGATTTAAGGAAATTATAAAATCTCTTTATATAATGTTTTGTTGATACAAAATGGTAGGATCCTCCTAGTTTTCATGGTTAATTTCTTCTATGAATTAGAATATATGGTAGATATTATCATTGAGTAATGGAGATTTGGATGCTAAAATTTGAAACCAGATAGTATCAATCTTTTCATCCATCCTTTATTATTCTCTCTAGGTTTTTGGTACTAATTATTCATTTTAATATAAGGATATTTTATATTTTTTTAAGATATATTTTTAGTATTTCCTAGTTCCATAAACTATAGTAATGGATTTATTGTCCAACCCAGCCTTTCATCATGTAATTATAAATGATGTCTAGAAATATATGACCATAGAAATTATTTAATCTTATACCTAGTACTAGTTAGTTTATCTACCTTTTTATAATGTGATATTCTCCTTGTCTTATTTTCTTTCCTCCAACAAGAACTTGAAACCAATGATATGATGAGGTAATTCATCTAGGAAAAGTGTGTAACCATTAAAATGAGATTCATTACATATTGAATTAGAATGAATTGTTTACCTACAAATTCATCTATTAAAATTTGAGTTATACCCTTGTATTAGAAAAAAATGTGCTACGCCTCTCAAAAAGAAGATTCTATATACCATTTATTTACTAAAGGCTAATCAGTAGTGGTGTAGTGGAATTATTTTTTTCAAATCATATATGTTCATAATAGGTTAGAATCCATTGAAACATTCCTTCATTTATTGTTTTTATATATGGAAAAAAATAATAAATTTTGGATTTTCATATGAATTATTGTGGTAGTGTATTGGATGCTTTGGTGTGAGAGGTACAGGTCACCCATGGAATTTATCCTCTATTTTTTATTTGTGTGTTCAATTGGTGTCTCAAAATGGTTCAGGACATCATCATTGAAATCAAATAAGTTTCTATGCAAATTTTTGTTTGTATACTTTTGTTGGAGCTCCTATGGATGAGGAAACATTACAAAAATATTCATAGAGGGATATGGGTTTGTTAGAATCCTACAATCCAGGGTTATAATTTGAATACTAATGGATGTTAGAAGGAATTATGGTATTAGTAGGGTTTGATGATACTAGGTTTGGTAGTGCACTTTGGGCTTGGATCCTCCCTTATAGATGAGAAAAGGGCTCTTATCCTTGGTTTTAAATTATATCATGAGATGGGTATTCCTCTTTCATATATCAAATTAGATTTATACATCATCATTATGTTCTTTAAGGACTTAGAATTATCGTGTATTATACATGATGTTTCCCTATACTTTAAAGGTAGAATGGGGTACCATTATAACACAATCTTAGAGAGAATTAAATATTATGTCTGATTATATTTTTACATAAGGAAATTAAAATAGTGATGTGGATAAATTATCATCTCTTGGAATCCTCCCTTTACCATGAAAGCTATTTTCTAGTTTCATTACAATAGTCCTACACTTATTCCATCAACCTTCGTTTTATTTTTTTCTCTATGTTGTATGATTGGTATCTTTATTATTTTATGAAAGAGTGATATTTATAATAGAAATAAATTAATATATATCCATCCAAAATAATTCAAGTTATTATAGAAATATTGTTCCCTTTAATAATAATTCACTACATCAAGGGGTAATTGTTTTTATTAAAATTCATTTAATAGACCAAAAATTATAATTATAATTGATTTGATAATAATTTACTTAATAATTATAAAAAAATAAATCATTTGATCACAATTGTTTTACCATAACAATAAGGTGTCAAAATAAATATATTTCCATGTCTACATCACCAAGAGAATTATTTATCAAAGGTAAACATGAGGGAAAATCAATAAATGATCCTAAATCATATTTAATGAAGGTAGGGAAATGTAGTATTCTAAAAATACCCAAAATTATCCAAATGTAATTAAAATTTGTATAGGAGTTAGAGATGAGTATAATGAAATTTTTTATTACCAAATAGATCCTACCCAGGCCCTTATGATCCCTTGGTACCTTGGACAAGTGAGGGGGTTCCACTTGGCAAGCCCATTTCCTACTATTCATGCCTCATACCATTCCACTCCCCAATTAAACATATCCCATTTTATTTTTTGACCGAATGAACTATATTTGTCAATGTCACGCCACCTGCATTACATCATCCCTTGAACCATAGAATTCTAATTTCATTATCATACAGTACAATATTTACATGATTCATACCGTTTGTGGGCCGTGTTTATAATTAAATTGAAGGAATATGTTTCCCTTTCCTCATTTTATTATCATAGATAGTGAAACCATAATTAATCCATTTTTTTTAAAATTACTCCACTATCATTTACCATTTACCATCATGTGTGACCTAAACCCCAAAAGATAAAATGGAATCTCCCGTGTTATTTAGTATATTTTTCTCAAAAGGATCGCAAAAATGTATGTTACATCCCATGAGTCAAACAATAAGGCCGCTAAAAGCTATAAAGAAGTTAAAAATAATCCCAACATATCTCCATGAAATTTTTTAATCCAAACATTAGATAATCATGTCTATTGACATATTGAATTTTTTTCATCCCAATCGGGATAATAGTTTATCATTTTTAAAATTATTACTCATGGATTAATTTATTCTAAATTTATCAAATATTACCTCAAAATATCTCCAAAAATATCTCTAATATTATAAATACAAATTCCAAAAACATAAAATAATTACAGTTTTATTTGGCCATAAAATCAAATTACTTTGGCCTCTCATCGATAATTTAATGTTTTGGCCTTCAAATCTTGTAGACAATTTTAACAAATTCAAAATTCTCTCTATGAATGACCTCAATTGGTAAATAAGAATGGTTTCATTCCAATTTCATTAAATTATTCATTATTTAGTATTCATAATTCATTAGTTTTATGTCAAGAATCTATAACAACCCATTATTTAATGAAATATCTTTTTCTTTTTAAAATTTAAATTTAATCTCTTTGATAGATTACATTGCACAAAACACTGAGACTAAATGAACTCCAAAATATTATTTTTTTTAAAAACAATATTTATCACTAAGCCATTAGAATAGAAGAAATGATTTAGATTAACTAAATTATGAAAATATAGTTTTCACATTTTTATAGAATGAATTATTTGGTTAACAATTATATAAAAATGAAAATAATAACCAATTAAACATAAAGGATTTATTTTTCTAAAAACTATTTTTTTATACTCTAAATTAAAATTTATCTTAATAAATTAAATTAATCAATATTATTGTAAGATATTAATTAAATTGATACGTTATATATTAATTTTTTTTTGAATTCATCCAATAATTTTGATATGTTTAATACAAGAATAAAATCCAATTATAAGTATAAAAAAATATATTTTTTAAAAGACATTTTGCCACGTTTTGAGGCAACACATGTTTCAAATTAATATTTTCACACTTTTATATGTCTTATATGAAAAAAAAATAAAATTTGATATAATAAAATAAAAATTATTGAGGAAGTTTTTTTATTTTTCAAAAAACATTCATTTTTTAATGAATAGTGAAAAAATAGATTTTATTTAAAAATTGTTTATTTTTTTTTTATTTTATTTATATTGTAAAATTATATCATAATTTTGTTCTAAAGAATAATTAGTTAAATTATAAACAGGTAAACCCCATTTAGGTCATTTTAATAAATCTCACATTGAAATTGGACATAAAATTATTTAGAACTTTGAACTTTTATATTTAAAAACCCTCTTTTTTAGTTTGTATGTGGGATTAATTTTAAATCTAATTTTTACAATTAAGTGAATTGAATTTGGTAAAATAGATTCAATATTTGGAATAATATGGTCCAAATTATTTTTTATGTTCAATCTAATTTTTTGTTATAAAAATGTTACCATGGCAAAATAAAATTATTTACCACCGTATAGGTAAAATAGTGACTGTTGAGTCAATAAGGTTTTCCTTATGACTTTTCCATTCCTTCTTGTTTTGAAAATCACAAACACCTTATCTTTAAGGAAAATTGCTTTTATAAGGAAAAATGCTTTCTTAAGGAAAATCGCTTTTGTAAGGAAAAATGCTTTCTTAAGGAAAATCGCTTTTGTAAGGAAAAATGCTTTCTTAAGGAAAATTGCTTTTATAAGGAAAATTGCCTTCTTAAGGAAAATCGCTTTTATAAGAAAAATTATCCTTATCATATTTTCATTCATATTTTTCTTAAGTATAAGTTTCGGATTCATTTTCTCGGAGTCATTAAAACTTTGATATAAAAGCATTCTGTTTTAGGGTTCAGATTCTGGACAAGAACTATAAGGAAGTTTCATTCCGAATTCCGGATATGAACTCTGACTAAGTTCTATTCCAGATTCAGGATACGAATTCTGAAGAAGAATTCTCATTACGAATTATAATGAAGAAATCCCATTCCGAATTCTCATTACAAATTCTGAAGAAGAATTCTCATTACGAATTCCAATGAAGAATTCCCATTACGAATTCCAATGAAGAATTATCATTACGAATTCTAATGAAGAAATCTCATTCCGAATTCTCATTACGAATTCTGATGACGAATTCTCATTACGATTTCTGATGACGAATTCCTATTCCGAATTCCTACTCCGAATTCTCATTCCGAATTCACCTATTAAACAGAATCTGATTATCATTGTTTTATACACTCTAAATTTATTCACTCCGAACCTTCACTCCGAAATTTCTATTCCGAACCTTTATGTTAGTGTTTAAAACGATGTCGTACATTCTGTTACACTTGTTTTGTTATAAAACGATGTCGTCCATTTTGTTATAAACTAACCGTTGTCTAAGTGACACGTGTACAGGTCCCTCCGAAATTTAAGGAAAATATGACCGTTGGAGAAGGAGCCGACCTTACCTATAAATAGGAGCTCATTTGAAAGAGCTCGGAGCTGATGGATGTTGGTGCTGTTGGAAAAACAACTGTGTTTTGTGCCTACATGCTGTTGAAGTGATTTCTAGAGAGAGAGTCTCTTATTAACTCTCAAAGCTTCGTGCGATTCCGAATATTGGTGATTACATTCGAGGGCTTCCGGGGATAGGAAGACAGAGGTGCCGACTACCTTAAAGATCGAGGGCTTTCTTGCTGAGAAAGACAGAGGTGCCGACTACCTTAAAGATCGAGGGCTTTCTTGCTGAGAAAGACAGAGGTTGCCAACTACCTTGAAGTTGAGGGCTTGCGGGGATAGCAATACAGAGACACCGATCTTCGTATCGAGGGCTTACCCTGGTGTGGGTAAGACAGACTTGCTTGAAAGTATAAATCAAGGGACCTTTATCCAAGGTTGTTGGATACCCTTCTCTTTGGGTTAAAAGACTATTATCTTGTTACTAGTAGTTTTACTACTTGTTTTTATTCCGCTGCAATTTGTATATTAAGGAAAGTATAACTTTCTTATACTTCCTTACTTACTCTGATTAGTTTAGATTCTATACGCTTTAAGGTAGAATCTTATATTGTAACTTTTGTTAAGTTTCAATTTCCGGAATCATATTTCTGGAACCTACTTTTGGAATCCCTTTCCAAGTTCAGTTCGGTGTTAGAGGTGTTTTGAATTCACTTAGTTTAACTTTGTTAAACTTAGCTCTTTCCTTTTCTTAAGGAAATTCTAGTTATTCATAACTAACATTAATGGTTCCAAAGGAATTTTTAAAGTATAAAATTCACCCCCCTCTTGTATATTGAGCATCTCATATTATATTTCGATCCTACAATTGGTATCAGAGGTTGGAAACCTCTTACTCTATACCATTCTTACATTTGGTATCAGATCCAAGGTTACTGAAATACTTGTACTCACATACATGTTTTTCTTGCTCACTTTTCTATTCCGAACTTTGTCATTCCGGATTATCCATTCCGAACTTTTCCCATTCCAAACTTTGTGATTTCGATTCTAAGATACTAAAAAGTTTGTGTGCAAAGTTTCTTTTAGTATGGTAGGAATTAATGTTGGATCTATTGACAATATGAATCCTACAAGGCCACCAATCTTCGATGGTAATTATTATGAATACTGGAGAGATCGTATGAAGACTTTTTTTATCAATACTGGAGTAGACAACTTTGTGATGCTTACTGGTGATTATAAAATTCCTGACAAGGAAGTCAGAACCTTTACTAACCAAGAAAAGCAAGAATATCAACTCAACTATAAGGTACGCAATACATTATTATGTTCAATGACTAGAAATATATATAGCCAAATTTCTTCTTGTGAAGCAGCTAACTGTATATGGAAGAAGTTAGAGGTTACACATTTTGGGACTTCTAAGGAGATATTATTCTTCAGTTTATCGGAACGCAAGATCAACTTGCTGATATTTTCACAAAATCCTTGCCTTCTGATAGATTTGAATATATTAAACAGAAGTTAGGAATGATAACCGTAAGGTAATCTTCCTTAATTAACTTTCTGTTGAAAAAGTCTCCTTACAGTAATTAACTCCTTTTCATAGGGGGAGTACATTTGATTGTTTATTTAACAAAGTTTTTCAAAATTTGTTTTCAAACTTTTCGGAACGAAAATTTCCAGAATGGAACTTCCGGAACTACAATTTTCCAGAAAGGATATTTTCGCATAGAATACTTCTGGAATGGTAGTATTTGTATTGAAAATTTCCAGAATGGAAAACTTTCATACTGGTATTTTCATAACGGAACTTTCGTAATGAATCTTCCATAACAAGTTTTTATTTACTTTTTCGTATTTTGTTTTTCGTATTTACTTTTCGTATTTACTTTTTCGTATTGAGTTTTTCGTATTTAGTTTTTCGTATTGAGTTTTTCGTAGTCGTCTTTATATTACCCACTACGAATAACTTTCCTAAGATAATCCGAAAGGTATGATTTTCTTACTGAAGTTTTCGTAATCATATTTTACTTGCTGGCAATTTCTTAAAGTTTGTTTTCAGTTTTTCGATTTCTTAATTCTTTACTTTAATAAAAACCTCAAAAAGATCGGATTCAATCTCTCAACCGTCAGATTTGATCTCAGATCATTCTAAACCGTTAGATCAACCGAGGAAGTTGAACCGTCATCCGATCGCCTATATAAAGGGGACCCTATTTTTTGAATCCCACATCGATTTCAAGATTTTGCGTGCTGAAGCTCTGACTCTCTGATTTAAGGCCATTCTGAACTTCAGTCTTCTCTGTTCCGAATATCTCAGAGGACTTCAAATCCGAATGTCTGCAGAGTTAGCTTCTCACGAAATGTCTTCAACCAAGCCTATTTCTCAGTGGTTAGTCTACAGAGAGAGGTTAGTTCATCCGAATTTCTTCAGCAACTACGATTCTATTATTTCAAAGAATATCAAGCTGAATGGCTGGGAAGGTGTTGCGGTATCAAAAACCGGAAACCAAGATGAAGTCTACTCTGACTTGCTTGTCGAGTTTTATGAGTCAGTTGCTTTCTTCGAGGAAGATAATAGAGAAAAATTTTCTTTCAAATCGTATGGCAAGACATATAAGCTTTCTTACACCAAGGCTGCAAGCTTGGTAGGGCTAAGTTATGAAGGGGAAGCTGAGTTTATTTCCAACGTATTTCTAGACTCTTTGGGTAGTTTCAACAAGGAAAAGTCATTAGAAATTCTCGGATTGGATGATGACAAGGCTCCGAAAATAGCAAGTCTTTCTACAAACATCCGGATTCTGGAGTTATGGGTGCAAGGGATTATTGTACCGAGAAAAGGAGATAAGGATAGCCTGAAGAAGAGTGAGATATATATCTTAGATTTTCTGATAAATCTAAGGAAGTTCAACTTGATGAAGCATATTCTTCTTAATATTGAGAATTTGAAGAAGGGGAATCTGAGAGCTCAGATTGTGATGTACCCAGCAATATTGTCAAAGCTCATAGTTCGGTGCCTAGAATCTTTCAAGGTAGCTTGCAGTTCTAAGCCGAAAGTTTGCAAGATCATGCTGCTTAGTGATGCCACTCTTAAAAGGATGAATATAGATTTTGACAAGAAGTCTGCGAAGTTCATTGATCTACCTCCACAAGTAGAAGTGACTCTGAAAGTGGATGATCCAGAATCATCCAAGCCGTTAAGGAAGAGGAAGCTGAAAGAAGTGGTTGTCGAAGCTGAGGAACCCAAGTCTAAGGAAGTCCACTCCGCACCTCCTAAGTCTAAGAAGAAGAAAACCTATACTGATGAGGTTGCAGCAAAGTGGAGAGCTGATAAAGAGAAGAGGAAGGAAGGAGATCCGCAGTTCGGATTGGATCCTGCAGAGGCTAAAGCTCTGAAAGAGAAGGCTGCTGATGAGCTCGAGAAACAAGAAAAGGAGAAGAAACTGAAGAAGAAAATGTCCGAGGCTGAGGTAGCTCTGGCCTTGTTAAAGTTCAACGAAATGGTTTCAGCAACCATTCCCGTTCCGAGATCTTTCTCTCTGGAATCTCTACCTGAGACTCCAGGAAGATATCTTGTTACTCCGGAAGAGGCTGTTGCTACTGAGGAAGTAGAGCAAGTGGAAGAAGTTGAAGAAGCTGCTGAAGGAAGTGGTGAGACAGGAGATTTGCTCAAACAAGTAGATGAATATAAGGGAACTCCTTCGGAACACTTGTCGCTCCGAACATCTGAAGCTCAATCTTCGAAGCTTGTTACTCCGACTATGGAAGAAGAGAAAGGCGAAGAAGAAGTTTCTTGTTTGAGAGAAGAAGAACATCTTTCACTTGATGTTTCTCAGAAGGAAAGTGTAGAAGTTGCTGCTGAGGAAGATGATGTTGTTCAAGTTTCTGATAGCGAAAAAAGAACTCCGGAACAGGATTCTATTCCGGAAAAAGATAAGGGAAAGAAAGTTCTTACCGAGACTCCGAGCTCAGTAGTAAGAAAGAGGAAGGAAGCTGGTAGTTCTTCTAAGAGGAAGTTGGAGCTTATTGAGGAAGAAAATTCTCCTAGCAAGATTTCAGATTCGGAGTCATCATCGTTGGGGCACGATTTTGTTGTTCAGTCCTTGAAGAAGTTGGTGGGAACCATTCCAACCTTCTCCAGTATTGACTCTAGATGCCAGATGCTTCAACATGCGCTGAATCAGAAAACCGACTCCGTGTCAATGGTAATGGATAAGTGTGTTTACATTGAAGCTCAGTTCAAAACTTTCTTCGTTGGTTACGAAGCACATAAAAGATCTTGCAAGAGGATGACAAGTTGGTCTAAGAAAACTGTGGAAGAGATTAGGCTTTTAGATGAGTTTTAGGAAAATGTTAAGGATGCATTTCAAACCGAGGACAAGAAGTTTCATGAGATGACTGCATCATTCGATGAGAAATTGACAGAGGAAAAGAACATTCGGATTCAGGAAGTGAGAGATCTGAATAGAAAGCTCAACTCCGTTAATCAGAGTTGGAAATTTGAAAGGGATCATCGGATTGATTTTCTAGAAAGAATGAAAGCTCAGGAAGAGAAAATGAAAGCTCAGGAAGAAAAGCTGAAGGCTCAGGAAGAAATAATTGAAGCTCAGTCAGCAAGAATAGTCGCCTTAGAAAAGCAAGCTGAAGAAGATCATAAGGACCTCAAAAAGATCAAGACAATTCTTAAGGGGCTCATGTCGAAGGAGAAAGATCTGAAATGACCAATCCGATCTTTTTGTTGTAATCTGTTTTTGTTGCTGACATTTCAAATATAATGAGAATCGTGCTTGTTGTTTCTATTGTTGTCATTACTAATTTTTCAGGTACTTTGTTAAGTTTTTCCATTCCCTCCAATTCTTTTTGAAAATCACAAAGGGGGAGAAGGAAAAGATCCTTAAGAAAAAGAGGAAATCTAATAAGTGCTTATCAAAGGGGGAGAAAGGAAAATACCCAAGAAAAAAGAACTCTAATAAGAGTTTGTTTAAGGGGGAGTTTTTCTTAAAGAAACATCACTCTGGAAATATGAATACGATCCTTAGAGTTTCAAAGCCTAAGGGGGAGTTAGTCGTATTCATCTATATTCTTAAACCAAGGGAGATAAGCTTTAATGTGTTTCTTTCTTCTTAGAATAGATTTTTCGTAAGGATGTTTGTGCTTTCCAGAAAGGGGGAGATTGTTGAGTCAATAAGGTTTTCCTTATGACTTTTCCATTCCTTATTGTTTTGAAAATCACAAACACCTTATCTTTAAGGAAAATTGCTTTTATAAGGAAAAATGCTTTCTTAAGGAAAATCGCTTTTTTAAGGAAAAATGATTTCTTAAGGAAAATCGCTTTTGTAAGGAAAAATGCTTTCTTAAGGAAAATTGCTTTTATAAGGAAAATTGCCTTCTTAAGGAAAATCGATTTTATAAGAAAAATTATCCTTATCATATTTTCATTCATATTTTTCTTAAGTATAAGTTTCGGATTCATTTTCTCGGAGTCATTAAAACTTTGATATAAAAGCATTTTGTTTTAGGGTTCAGATTCTGGACAGGAACTATAAGGAAGTTTCATTCCGAATTCCAGATATGAACTCTGACTAAGTTCTATTCCAGATTCAGGATACGAATTCTGAAGAAGAATTCTCATTACGAATTCTAATGAAGAAATCCCATTCCGAATTCTCATTACGAATTCTGAAGAAGAATTCTCATTACGAATTCCAATGAAGAATTCCCATTACGAATTCCAATGAAGAATTATCATTACGAATTCTAATGAAGAAATCTCAATCCGAATTCTCATTACGAATTCTGATGACGAATTCTCATTACGATTTCTGATGACGAATTCCTATTCCGAATTCCTACTCCGAATTCTCATTCTGAATTCACCTATTAAACAGAATCTGATTATCATTGTTTTATACACTCTGAATTTATTCACTCCGAACCTTCACTCCGAAATTTCTATTCCGAACCTTTATGTTAGTGTTTAAAACGATGTCGTACATTCTTTTACACTTGTTTTGTTATAAAACGTTGTCGTCCATTTTGTTATAAACTAACCATTGTCTAAGTGACACGTGTACAGGTCCCTCCGAAATTTAAGGAAAATATGACCGTTGGAGAAGGAGCCGACCTTACCTATAAATAGGAGCTCATTTGAAAGAGCTCGGAGCTGATGCCTCTTGGTGCTGTTGGAAAAACAACTGAGTTTTGTGCCTACATGCTGTTGAAGTGATTTCTAGAGAGAGAGTCTCTTATTAACTCTCAAAGATTTGTGCGACTCCGAATGTTGGTGATTACATTCGAGGGCTTCCGAGGATAGGAAGACAGAGGTGCCGACTACCTTAAAGATCGAGGGCTTTCTTGCTGAGAAAGACAGAGGTGCCGACTACCTTAAAGATCGAGGGCTTTCTTGCTGAGAAAGAAAGAGGTTGCCAACTACCTTGAAGTTGAGGGCTTGCGGGGATAGCAAGACAGAGACACCGATCTTCGTATCGAGGGCTTACCCTGGTGTGGGTAAGACAGACTTGCTTGAAAGTATAAATCAAGGGACCTTTATCCAAGGTTGTTGGATACCCTTCTCTTTGGGTTAAAAGACTATTATCTTGTTACTAGTAGTTTTACTACTTGTTTTTATTCCGCTGCAATTTGTATCTTAAGGAAAGTATAACTTTCTTATACTTCCTTACTTACTCTGATTAGTTTAGATTCTATACGCTTTAAGGTAGAATCTTATATTGTAACTTTTGTTAAGTTTCAATTTCCGGAATCATATTTCCGGAACCTACTTTTGGAACCCCTTTCTAAGTTCAGTTCGGTGTTAGAGGTGTTGTGAATTCACTTAGTTTAACTTTGTTAAACTTAGCTCTTTCCTTTTCTTAAGGAAATTCTAGTTATTGATAACTAACTTTAAAGGTTCCAAAGGAATTTTTAAAGTATACAATTCACCCCCCCTCTTGTATATTGAGCATCTCATATTATATTTCGATCCTACAGTGACAAGGGTTAAATTTTAAATGGAAAAGGATTAACATACATGAAAAATACAAAATTAAATAGGTTTTTGTGGTATTTAAAGACCCTAAACATCCCCTAAAATGTCAAATTCCAGTCAATGTCTTTGAAATTAATTACACCTCAATGTTGTTCATTTAAAATATAAAATAATCATTTTTATTATCACTTAAACCCACCTCTCCTTAAGTATAAATACCTCCCCAACAACCCATTATTACTGAAATCCTTTATTCTCCCCAAATCATATCCCCAACCTCTCTTTATCACTCTCACTATGTCCAATATCTTCTGGTCTCACCAAAATACCAAATCCCGTGCCTCTCTAAATTTTTTTCTTCTTATATTTTATCCTCACATCCTTCATTCATCATGAAATAATAATTATTGAATAATATAAATAACTTTATTTTATGTTTATAATGTAATTTGTTATATCCATATCTTTTTTACCTCTACTTATTTAATTAAATGAAACTATTGTCTAAATTATGTCGGTTAATCGCCTCCGTGAATAATGATTTTGTTTGTTTTCAAATATCACATTCATGACTAGTCAAAAAAAATATTATTCTGGTTACATAAGAATTTAATAGTTATAATATAAACTATTTCATGTTCTGGAACAAATATATATACATAATTTTAAAAAATTAGTTTTTTATTGTCGAAAAATTACTAAATTATACTATACATTTATTATTAACATTTTTTCAAATGAACCATCCTCATGAATGAAATAAAAATGATAAATTAGAAAATAAAAATTCCTAGAAGTTCATTAATATCATTTAATTTCAGTTATATATTTTTATTTCCATTTGATATGTAAATCCATAATTATACACAAATAAAACGATCATTAAAATTGTGAAACAAACTCAACTGAAATAATTGAAATCAAGAAATATTATTAATTAATGGGTGGTGAGATATTATAAAAATATCATATAATTTATTTTAAATAAACTCATGTTTAATTAATTAATTAATTAAAATATTTAAACTATTATAAAGTAGGTTTAAGTATGAAAAACTAAAGAAAAATGTGAGCTAGGGGTTTATCATCTCACTTTTTCCAATGTGAGATTTGTGCCTTATTCCCCACTTACTCTTTATTTGTTGTGTATAAACTGAAAATTAGTATATAATATCATAAATATAATTTTATTAATTTTATTCAAATTTTAATTTGATAATTATTATTTTTATGGGGTGTACAATTTGATTGATTACAAAGTGGTAAGGGAATTCCTATCTCAATTTCCATTCATTATATTAAATTATTATTTCCTTGACTATTTCGTTATAAAATTATATTTGAAATGACTTTTAATTATCTTAGGTTTTATTTCAACTTATTTTATGTGTATTTAAAATTAACAAAATAATTGATTCATTATATTAATCCTCACACCTACGATATGATGTTTGTAATGGGATTCTTAGTCTGACTTATATTTCTACCAGACTGTTGTCATATTCACCACTTGTTTCTTTTTTGTGGTGAATATACTTCTTATAAATGTAATAAATTATACTAATATTTTAAATTTTGGTTATTTAAATATCCACTTGATTATCTCTCTTTCATGGAGTTTACATTTCAAATGTTACCATGTCAGTAGAGTAATTTTGTCTAAATTGGTCTTCTTTGAGATACATGTTGTGTTATGAAAATATACTCTTTTATGAGATTAATATGATACATTTTGACATGTTTTATCATGAATATACTTATTTTATTGTTATTATATTTTTTATAATGTTATATTCTCTTTGATCAGAAATCTATTATATTCAAAAACTATGTTTTTTAAAAATCAAAAACGTTTTTAAATGATCATTTATAAATTTTCAAGGAAAATAATCTAAAAGATGATTAAAATGTTTTTTCAAACAATAATTTATATTTTCTCATGGATAATTTAAATAAAAAGGGTTTTGTAAATGTTTTATTATTTAAAAAGTGTCATTCAAAATAGAAAGAATATTTTCCTCATAGATTATTTCAAGTGATCTCTCAAAATTATTTTCCATATAAGTTAAAATTATTTTTTGTTACTTATGCTTTTATAGGGATATTATTCAATTAAATTTTCCTTATTATTTCATGGATGGATCATTTTTATATTTATGAAAACTATTTCTTTCCCATGGGTTATGTTATGATGAAATGTGTATGAAATAAATTTCTTTTTATGGGTTGTGATATGATTTATGTTATTTTGGCAGACATATGTATGGTTTTAATTATGTGAATGGAAGTACCTATATCTCTCACTAATTCATAAGGTATTGATTAATTTTATATGATCTCTAAGGGAACAAAATATTTCAACCTAAGCCCGTAATAAGAGGGTATATAGGAGGTCATCCTAATCCTGAAAAAATAGGGTACACAAAAGGTCATTCTAAGCCCACAATAAGAGGGTACATAGTAGGTCATCCTAAGACCAAAACTAGAAGGTATGTGAGAGGCCATACCAATCCCTAAGTAGGTATAATGATGATTATCATGAGCCTAACATACTATAAATGTCTTGGTAGCTATCATTGACAAAAGATATTCTAAACTTATATGTGTTCCATAAATTCTTTGTATTATACCATTATTAAACACTCATGGATCATGTTATTTGATTATCTTATGGTCAATTTATTATGAACTACCAATATTTTGAATCAATATTATTATCTTTGATATATAGTATATTATTGTCAAATTTTATTCTATTGTTTTCATACCCTTTTTCTCATGCTATGCTAACATATCTTTATGGCTTACCCATAATGAGTATATAAGCCCACCATTCTTATGTTTTCCTTTCCACATGTTATGTTAAAATATGTTAAATGAACTATGTCTAGAATTATTTCACATGTATAATATTTATGACCTATTTTTAAAGTTGGTATAGGGGGATATAAGGTTTCTCTTTATGATCCATTGGTTTATGAGCCCCATTTTTTAAGAGATTTCAATAAATATCTTAAACTATCATCCTAAAATACCCTTGGTTATATATATAATCCAATATTACATTTATATGTTGTAATATTCATTTAAAAAAATTGGGTCACATTTATAAAGTCAAATTAAGAAATGTAATGTTTATTTTTTCAGCATAGGAACTAGTAGTGAGGATTCTTGGTTGTTATAGTTAGTACCAGAGCATGGTTTAGAATACTTTGAAGATTATGATGCTTTATTTTGTGGTATTAATAATATTTTTGGATATCATCATGGGTTTATAATTATTAGGTTGATCATAAGTTTATTGTCTTTGAAAACCCTTTTTAGGCTTTAATTTATGAAATTATATAGTGACTAATGGTATTTTCAGAGACATTAATTTTTATGTAATTATTGGTCATTACATTTTTGGATGAAAAATTATATATATGATATAACTTTTTAGGTTAAGGTAAATTAAGTAATTTCTTTAGAATGATTCTAACATATATTTAATTTTATAAGGATTATACTACTATATTTTAGGGAAAACTAAAATGCACAGGATGGGTGACATCCCATCGTATCTAACAAGGTTGTAGTAATTGAACCCACAATTGAAGGGAGAAAGGGTTCATCGCCTACCACTAGAATATGTGATGTTCTGTCTAGTATAATATTATTTTCATTTATTTAAAATTTATTTTGGATATTGGTTAAGTTCATTTTGTAAAAATATGTTTTATAGATAACCATTTTATTGGAAATAATTTCTTGATTAAGTGATTAATGTTATTTTGGAAAATGATAACAATTTTTTGAACCCTATATGATTAAGTTAAATATAATGTTATGGGATTTTATTTGGGGAATAAATTTTGATTTATATTTTGAAAGAATATATGATTTTATTGTGTCTTTAGGGAGAGTTAGTTTATTTATGGAAGTGGTTTTCATATCTTGGAGATTATTTGATTTAGGAAATTACATTTTTTTATGATACATTACGATTTATCGATGTTAGTTAGAGTTAAATATTAAAAAATTTCTTGGAAAACTATGTGATCAAATCCTTATAACTTTTGTATTTTAATATCAGTATAGAATTTTTTTTTGAATTTTAAGGATAGTTATTTATCGAATTATATACATTTAATTATGGGTATTACTATGTAATTTTAGATATTTAATTAGTTTTTCATCATATAATGGTTTTTTATAAGATTATATATTGTACAAACCATTTTGGTATTGGTTAATTCCTAAAGATTGGAGAAATACATTATTTTATTTTTTATATTTACTAATAAGTATAAGTTGATAAAAAATTATACTCTTTATTTGTAGAAAAGGATTCGTTTTTTGTGGAAATTTATTTAATTATGAAACACTACTTTTCAAGTATGTTTATTTACTCTTGTTTTTACATAGAAGTAATGTAATTAATCAACACTATGTAAAGGGTCTTGAAACAAAAATGTTATTCATTTAAATTTATTACCAAGAAGTCAATGGCCTCTTTAATATATCACAGATTTATGGTTTTCTGATTGTATACATTCTGATGACCATTTTCTCTATCAATCACCATAAGAACATGATAGTTTTATTTATATTCAATGTATGGATTTTACTTCTCACTAATTTTATCCTAATAATAATCACAGTTATGTGGATATACTCCCCTTTTTATTTTCCCACCTTTTTAAGATGAACTTTTATTGACCCCTTTTTTATGGGAGTTTCCCAAAAAGAAAATTTTAAATAATATATCTTTTATTTTCACAGTGAAATTTCAAATTTTGAGGATGAAATTTCTTTAAATTCTTGATTGTGTCAGGATGGTAGATTTTCGATTAATGGTTACACTGAATCACTCTCAAGTTCATTAGGTGTTCAATGTATCTCATAAGGAGAAGTACAAACCTAATTTTTAACTTGTACTAAACTCAAAGGTTGTACCATTTGAGGAGGATCTTTCTTATAGTGAACAACCAGTAGAGATTCAGGATTGTAGAAATAAAGTTCTAAGAAACAATACCATTCACCCAATTAAATTTTTGTAGTAAAACCACTAATTTGAGGAAGATATATGGGAACCTAAGGATATAATAAAGAAGAGGTATCCTTATCTATTTATATCAGAGTAATGAATTTTAAGGGAGAAATTGATTTTAAAGGTAATGTAACACCCCAAGATTTTATTTTATATTTTTTTATTTTTTTTAAAATAAATTCAATCTATTTGATTATAACTTTTCCAAAAATACAAAGATTAAATGAACTCCAAATTATTACAATTTTAACAAAAGCATTATCATCTAGATATTAGAATATTGCGAAGAAATTAGATTAACTAAATCATTAAAATTTAGTTTCCATCTGATTATAAAATTAATTCATTGGTTTCCAATTAATTAGAAATGATAATAATAACCAATTAAATGGGATGGATGTGTTTTTATAAAAAAATAATTTTTTTCTCATAAAGGTATTTTATCATGAAAAAATAAATTAAAAACTATTATTGAATTATATAAATGAAATTGATATTTTATATATTACATCACTTTTTTAATTAATCTAATATGTTTTATAGGATTAAAAGAAGATTAAAATCCAATTTTAAGCATAAAAGATTTATTTTTCTAAAAGATAATTTTTTACCTTTTGATGGTGCGCCTATATTAACTTTAAATTTTTGACAATTTTATAATATTTATTTGAAAAATTAAATTTCATATTTGAAAACATTACATCTAAGTTTTATTAGGGATAATTTTTAGTATTTTTCAGAGAAGTTTAATTTTTTTTAATTGAAATAAAATACTGAAATTTAATTAAATACTATTTTTTATATAATTTATTTATATAGTTAAGTAATATTTTATATTGGTTTTAAATTATAATTAGTTCAATAATACAACAATAAATCCAATATATATCATGGTAATCAATATCACACTAACATTGGATATAAAAAATTATAGCTTTTGAACTTTTCACTTTTAAAACTGGCTTTTTCATTGTGTATGTGGGATTAATTTAAAAACCACCTTTTCATATTATGTGGATTTTATTTGTTAAAATATATAACATATTTGAAATAATAAATTTCATATTTTTTATAATTTCAATGTCATTTTTAGGTATAAAAATTTTACCAGGGTAAACATTTATTTACCACAGTATATGTAAAATAGTTACAACGGTTAAAGTGAAAAGGTAAGATCTTAACATAACTAGAAATTAAAAAATTTGATTTTTTTTGAGGTATTTATAAATCCTAAATAGACTATAAAATACTAATTTCCATTGAATGTTTTTTAAATTAATTCCACTTCAATGTGGTCTAGATTTAAATATTAAATAATCATTATTTTAATCACTTAAACCCTCTTCTCTTCAAGTATAAATACCAAACATCACCACCAAATGTTGTCTAAAAATAATTTCATCACCCAAAATATCTTCCCAAAACTATCCTACTCACTCTACCCACGCCCAAGTGCTCTTTTCCTGACCAAAAGACCAAATTCTAGGTCTTCAAGGGTCTCTCAAGTATGTGATATTTATGAGGAAATTTTCTCAAAGTACCTCTCTTAATTTCATTCATTTTGATATTTTCTCCTCACCTATTTCATAAACAATGAAATAATAATTCAAAAATCACGTAAATATTGTAATTTTATGTTTTAATAGAATATTTTATATCCATAACTTTTATTACCTACTCTTATTCAATGAAACAAAACTATTTTCCAATTTATGCTAGTCAATGACATGTGTAAATAATGATTTTATTTATTTTCCATTACCACCTTCATGGAAGGTTATAAAAATATTATTATGGTCAATTAATATTTTAATAGTTATATTATAACCTATTTTATTATTTGGAACAAATATATATACATAATTTTATATAATATAAAACTAGTTTTTTATTGTCAGAAAAATCGCCAAATTAAACTAAACATTTATAATTACCATTTTATAAAATGAATCATCATAATTTATGAAATAAAAATGAAAAATGGTAGAAATTAAACTCATTTAAATTCATTAATACCTTTTCATTACACATCTATAGTGTTATTTCCATTTAAAATGTAAATTCATAATTATACAAAAATAAACCGGTAATGAAAATCATGAAATGAACTCACTCAAAATAATATAAATCCTAAAATATTTAATGAATGGATGGTAGGATGTTATAAAACTAACATATAAGGTAATATATATATATATATATATATCTTTAATTAATTAATTAATTTCTTCAAATAATTATACAAGAGGTTGAAGTACGAAAAACTAAAGGAAAACACGAGGTAAGGGTTTCTCATATCACTTTTTCCTCTATGATATAGTTCCTTATTCACAAAACACTCTATGTGTGTTTTATATTTGTTTAAATTTGATATATAATATCATAAAAATCATTATATTAATATTATTAAAATTTTCATTTGATGGTTATTACATTAATGGGGTATACGATTCGACTGATTATAAAGCGGTAGGGAAATTCTTCTCTCATTTATCATTCACTGGATTAAACTATTATTACCCTGATTATTTCATTATATGATTATGTTTGAAATTTATTTTAATTATATTAGGTGTTATTTTAAAATATTTTATGTGTAT
Organism: Viscum album; assembly: GCA_963277665.1. Taxonomy (NCBI): domain Eukaryota; kingdom Viridiplantae; phylum Streptophyta; class Magnoliopsida; order Santalales; family Viscaceae; genus Viscum; species Viscum album. Next base: position 333,766,091 of record OY728129.1, on the reverse strand, counting down.
TTACAAAAAATAAACATAATTGATTCATTCAATTTATCCTCACACAAAGATATGATATTGTTAGGGGAAATCTGGTCTTGCTTATATTTCTCTGAGAAATTTCCATATTCACCACTCATTTATTTTTTTGGTGTATATAATAACCATTAATTTAATAAATAATCATTATCCTTAAATTTAATGGTATTTATATATCCATTTTATGGACACTCTTTTATAGTCTTCACCTTTCAAAAATTACCAAATCAGTAAGGTAATTTTGTCTCAATTTTCTTTCTTTGTGTCACATGTTTTGTTAGCCAAGTATATTCTTTTATGGGTTGTATATAAAACACATTGAAATGTTTTACCATGAATATAATTATTTTAATGATAGTATATGTTTAATTTAATGTTATTCTCCATTCTATTGGAAATTTTTTTATTCAATATTATGTTTTCAAAAAATATATTCTAAAACGTTTATTAAATGATAATTTACGATTTTTCAAGGAAAATGATTTCAAATATGTTTAAAATGGGTTTTATAAGATTATTTTATAGGTTTTAAAGGTTGTATTCAATAAAAATATTTCCTAAATGGTTGATGATTTAAAAAACCTTTTATAAAATAGAAATGATTTTTTCCTTAAGAATTATTTCATGTGATCTCTCAATATTATTTTCCATCTAAGATAATGTTATTTGATGTTACGTAAGCTTTACTCAGGATATCATTCAAGTAAATTATTAATATTATTTTATAGTTTGGTTTATTTTTATAATTTTGAAAACCATTTCCTTATCATGGGTTATTTTATGATGAAATGTTTATGAAACCTCTTTTTTATTATGGGTGTCGATATGTTTTATGTTCTTGTGGAACATGTATGTATGTTTTTAATTATTTGATGGGTGGGACCTATATCTCCCTTAAATGAATTGGGTAATGATAAATTTTCTATAAGATCAAATGGTACATTGGAGGTCATCCCATTCCCGGGACAAGAGGGTATATAGAAGTTCATCCTAATCCTGCAACATTAGGGGTACACGGGAGGTCGTCCTAAGGCCACAACAATAGATTACACAGGAGGAAAACCTAAGACCCAAACTAGAAGGTACACAAGAGTTCATCTGAATCCCTATATAGGTGAATGGGTGATTAGTCCAAGCCTAACATATAATAAATGTCTGGGTAGGTATCATTAAGATATGATATTCTAAGCTTTGGTGTATTCCAGAAATTCTATGTCTTATTCCATTATTATACTCTCATAGATCATGTGATTTGATTACCTTATGATTCATGTATTATGAACTATCAATATTTTGATTTAATATTATTTTATTTGATATAATAGTTATTTTTTTCAAATATTATTATCTTATTTTCATACCCTTATTCTCTTGTTATGATTAAGTATCATTAATGTTTACCTTTATTGGGCATCTGATATCATTTTTCTTAAGTTTTATTTTCCACAAGTTATATGGAAATATGTTTAATGAACTATGTATAGAAGTATTTCATATATATTATATTAATTACCTAAAGTAAAAGTTGGTCATAGTGGGAGATAATGTTGATCTTTATGAACTAGTTATTTATGAGCCCATGTTGTTAAGAGTTTTTACTAAATCTCTAAAACTATAAACCTAAAATACCTTTTGTTATGATGGTGATCCAATTTTTCATTTCGATTATGCATGTCTATTTGAAAATAATGGGTCACATTTATAAGTATCAACATAAAAAATGTTATGATTATGTTTTTAGCATTGCAATCAAAATTTTAGATTCTGAGTTGTAATAGAATTGACACATATATTGGATATAAAGTATGTTAAATTATCAAAATTATAATATCATATCAAATAACCGAACCCTTATTCATGTCAATTCCTTAAACTCCTATGAAATCTCTCTTCCTAGTGGCTACCTCTATCTAAAAAAAATATTTAGGTTTAAGTATTCTTTTATATGAATCACTAAATATGTATATATATTGAGAGTAAAGAGTTTAAATTTAAAATATTAATATAATTTATTATTTATTTTAAATATCACCACTAAGAAAAAAATAAATTGATGATATAAAATCCTTAAAATCTCTTCACAAATGGAATTCCCCATTTTGGACTTCATTTATCAATTTGAAACTCCATTAAGGAGGAAATTAAAGCTTTAATTATTTCTATAAAAATTCAATATTACCTTTCAAAACATTAAAATTTTATTTTTTTCAACTTAAATAAAGAAAAATTTAATAATTAAGTAAATTAATAAAACCAATAAAGAAAAAAACTAAATTCAAATTATGAGTAAAGTATAAGAAATTTTAATTGAAAATAAGTATTATTACATTCAACCTAACTTTAAAACGTTCATCCTTTAAAAGAAAATAATCCAAAACAAACCTAATAATTACTTTTATAATATTTTTATTTTATAACAAAAACAAATTTTTATCAATCTATCAACTAATAAATATAATGTAACATTAAATAAAAGTATATTTATGAAATATACTATACAAAATTATTTAATCTCATGAAAAGGTATCAAAATAAGTTATCAATATTAATGGATCATCATAAGGGTTATAATCCAGTAAAAAATAATTTTTTTTGTGCATTGAAAACATAACAGTTGGTTTCCACAGTAATACATTTAATAGATGCTATGATTTTTACATGGATTATCTATGTCTATTCATCCATTCTACCACATTCCAAAGAAAAAAACGAACTCATTTCAACTCCAGTTAAACGATATCCCATGATGTATTAACATTAAAATATATTTACACAAAATAATGTCTATAGATAAAGTGTTTAAGAAAAAAATGTAACACCTCAAGCTTCCACGGGACACTTCTCTTTGAATAATACAGTAGCATGTTTTGTACGCAACTTCAAGATTATAACACACTGCGACCAATCAAAGTAGCCGGAATGAATAGTTTTACCCACTTTTTGAAATTTTATAAATTTTATCTCTCAAAATGGACTTCATTTTTGTATTTTTAATATCTAAATCAGCATAGGGTGAAATTTTGGTACTTTTCGGATAACATTTATATTTTGATTAATAGTGAAAATTACTAAATTTTAATTAAAAACAACGTTTTTAATAGAAATAATTAATAGTGATAAATTATTAATTTGTGTGGTTTGAAAGTATATTTAGAATATATTTTTACCATTTAATAAAATGTTGGTCATTGGACAGAATTTCACAATTAAACAGGACATAATCAAGTGTCAATCTTTTGATATTTATTATCTATTAAAAACACGCTTTTTGTTTTAACAATGAAAATTAATATTAAATTAATTTCTGCCACTTCAGTGTTTTGAATTTGGAAAAATGGATTCCATATTTGGAATCAGGATTTACAAATTATTTAAATAGGTAACTTTTATTTTTAAACATTTTGAATAATTACTTCGGTAAATATTTTATTTACCATGGCTAAAAGGTAAATCCGGTAAAAAGGGTTAAACAATAATATTATAATAATAATATATTACCCTAAAATCTGTCCTAACTTTATTGGTTGATACATTTCTGACCATGGGCATCTTTGAGTAAATTTTGAGACCCCATGGAGCCACTTCTAGGTGATAAGGTCACTTTATATTAATTAAGTTAAAGTAAATACAATAATGGCATCAGCATATATCTTTTAGAAAAACAATTTTTACATAGGGTTATATATGTTATATTTTCCACTATAAATATTAATTAGAAATATAAAAATATTTCCTACGTAATTGTATTTTATTTATAATATTTATACATTTAATAATTAAATTTATTTATGACACAATAATGATGCAATATTTTCCATATTAATGAATGAATCAAATAATTGGTATTATAAAAGTTAAAATAAATATAATTTGAAAGTTCTGATGCCATACAAGAATTTTATTGGTTAATATTATATGTTTGGATTGATTAAATTAATTCTATTTGAATTAATAATGTTTTTAGGAGTTTAAAAAATCAACAATTGAATAGTGTCAAAATTGACATAAATGAGTTTTTAAAAAAAAAATATTATATTATTAATTGATATTATATTCATAAAAATCTACGGTTCTGGAAGAGGGATTATATAATGATAGGTGTATCATTAATGGACCACTTGGGGGTCTCTTGGAAGTATATAGTAATTTTATTTACTATATAATATAAAAATACAAAGTGACATGGTAAGTGTCAAACTAATTAACTAAGAGTTAAAACAAAAAGATAAGGATAATAAAGTGACCCAGATATATCTAAAACCTATTGGTTGAGTTTTTTTCTACCTATACCCACCTTATAATTTTAATAATCTACTTGGGATCCATTATAAACAGAATATGATTTTATTATAAAATAATACTGTATGTTTTTTCTAAAGAGCCCCTCCTCTCCCTTATAAAATGACACCACTTCTAACCAATTACTCACACCTCTCAAGCCTTTTGGATCATCTGATTTCTTCCAAATTAAGCTCCCTACATACCTCTCCTCTTCTTAGAAGAATTACCTTAGGCAGAAGGAACTTCAAGATTCCTTTTTTGGTTCAAAACAAAGAGAGTTACCCAAATTAAAGGTAACGATATCTCTTAGCTTCTTTTCTTTTATTTTACTTCTCTAACCCATAAACTCTTATTATTCTTTTCTTTTGTGTCAAATACAGTATCCTAAATATACTAGGATATTGTTATGAGAATTATTCTAACTCCACTTACACACACCTTCATCTAATGTGTGATGAACGTAATGTTTCTGTGGATGACAACCAAACACCTCACGGAATGATGATTGTTCAATTATCTCCTACCACCTCTCATAGTTGCCATTATTATTTCACTATAATTAAATATGATATTAATGATATTTATTTTACATATTAACTTTTGTAATTCCATTTTATAGAATACCATTATTCATTTCTTTTTGTATATATATACGATAACATCATTTGACGAAGTGCGGACTACCGCCCCCTCAAAGTCATATGACATGTTCATACCATACATGGAATGTATAAAGGATGGTGTTAATGAACAAAAGTAACACATATAAGATATTATATTATACTGTAATAATAATATACCTATGTACCATTTGGTTTTGATTCCTTTTAAAATGAAATATGAAATGGAAGTAGCGTTTGTGCGTACGTATGGACTGCCGTCTCCACGAACGCGATGAGATTCGTTACCCATCGTATCCATTAAAGTATAATTATAATTTTATAATTAAAAATAATGTTTAAGGGATTTTTATCTTTCTGTTTATGAATAAGATACAACCTATCGACAACAAACAAGGCTTATGTAACAAAACATGTTAAAGAAAACGAGTAAATTATCACCCGAAACGACGATAATACTAATATATTATTAAGAAATCAATGTTAAAAGATCATATATTATATCATAAATATGTATATGGTTCTTGTATAATTTAATAACAATTTTTTAACTATTATATATAAGTTTAACATACCATTGACAAAAGAAAAGTACTAGGTAAGGGTTTACTTCACAATCTCTTCATTATCCGAGGTTGTTCATCCTTAATTATCTACTTGGACCTATTTATCATCCACATCCATGTTTCATAAACATTTACTCCAAAACATTTTTACTATTTACTAGAATATGGTTTAAATTCATTTATACCCTTGTTTGTATTTTATAAAATGGTTTCAAAGGAATTTTTCTGTCGTTTTCCAAACAAGGTCATTTTTAACCTTTTTGACAAGATTAAGGTAAGAATGTCTTTTTTAAATTATACGGTGGGTGTGGCTATTTTATGCCATTATAAAATCATCCAAGCTTCCCTTACAAGATTATAAGAATATTTTAAAAGTAAATGTTTTATTTTATAATTATGTGACTTTTAAATTATTTAAAAACAAGAGATATTTCTCTCAAATAGTTTTTATTTCATCTATGTCAACATCCATTGATAGATTTTATGCTTATTTGAAGTTGATTTATTATGATACAAAACATAAATATTGTATTGAAGGTTTTGTGATATGTTGGACTGTGGATGTGCAATTTTTATACCATTCATGGTTTATGGAGAAAGTATTTACATTTAGTATGCTAGTTTTAATATGAATATTTATGATATGTTTAAACCTGTTCATTTGAGGAATGAATTGGACTTAGTATGTGATGGGTGGAGCCCGCTATTTCTCCTCGATGCATCGGTAGGTCTCATGAGACAAACTAGTTTCTTGGCACGAGGCCTTGACAAAATCTTATTTTTAGTCTTGGCACGAGGCCTGGGCTACGTGGTTATGATAGTCTGGAATTATGCATTCCATCATTTTGAAAGTGGTTATTGATATTGCATGTGATTATTCAATTAGTAGAATATCCATGTGAATAAGTAAATGGAATTATTTTATTTTATTTCTGCCATATTATGTTGAAGTACATGTTTAAAAGGCTTTTTCTTTAGTTATACATTGCCTTAAATGTGTATGCTTATTTATGAATGTTTTCGCTATATTGTAATCCTTACTGGGAATCTGAGTTCACCGCTTTCTATGTTTTATTTTTCCCAGGATGTGAAGAAGTAATTTGTGAATGATCTATAGGAATATTATAAGGGGATAAGAGTGTGTACTATGGAGACTATGTTGTTGTAGTTTTCATTTTATGATGTAATTTAAACATTATGAATGTATCTAGTGTTTCCAATGCTACTAAACTAATCTGCCTTTCGAGACTTGATATTTTGTGATCATTCCAATGATACATAATAAGGCATCGACTCTGGGTAACTAGAGTCGGGGCGTTACAGTTGGTATCAGAGAGAGGATTAGTACAGACCTTGAAATCTAGATAAACTCTGATTAGAGAACATAGACCTAAGATGGAATTTAAGGATTAGTATAGAAGAAATACCTAGAATTTTGGTAATGTAGAGATTTTGTGAGTTTTCCATGAAAATATGTCCCTGTCTGGATACGAGCAGGTAGAGGCGGATCTGGCACAGATATACCTATGGGTAAACCTTGAAAATGCCGATTTTAGCTAGACTCGAATGGGAACTGGTGCACGACAATGGGCCTTGCTGCACTCTTGGTTACGATACTCCTGGGAGATATGCTTAGGATAATTCTAATTTTTTAACAGACCATTATGAAGGATTTATGCATATAAACTTCCTCAAAGAAAACATTTTTTTTTATGATTATGGATTATATCCATAAATAATTCAATTTATGTTAAGTGTTTTACAAGTACAGAATTATGTATTTTGATTCATAAACTGATCTAGTTCATGCCGTTGTTTAGAAATGGTGCCTAGTGGAAGGAATGGAAAATGTATCTATGCATTCACTCCATGTAGGCATTTCCCTCCTACTCAAGATAATTATAGTGGATATGGTGATACAACTAGTGCTGGTCAGCTTATCACTATATTGGGACAACTCACTCAGGTTATGAATAATAACCTTACCCGTATGGAGCACCCTGATCCACAGCATGGAGGATCAATGATAGATCGATTCATGAGGCAACAACCACCAATATTCAATTGGAGTAAAAATCCATTAGTAGTTGAGCAATGGATAAGTTCCCTAGAGAAAATATTTCAGGCTTTGTGGAGTAGTGAAAGGGAAAAAGTTATCATTGCAGTTTACCGCCTCACTGGAGATGTTGATCAATGGTGGTCATTGTTTCAAAACACAAAGGAATATGAAGAAGTATCAAATATGGAAGAAAGGGAGTTAGAAGAACTTTTCTTATAAAAATACTTTCCTTGTGACCATCGAGTAGATATGGAAAGCTAATTTTTGAGTCTAAGGCAAAAGGAGGATGAGAATGTCGCAAAGTATGAGGCTAACTTTACAAGGATAGCGAGGTATGTTTCAGATTATATACGTAACCCAAGAAGTAATATTGATTGTTTCTTTGATGGGTTAAAACCGTTTCTCCATCTAGCATTAGTCTCACAATCTTTCTTGTCGTACGAAGATATTGTCTCATGTGCGATCAAGACAAAAAATGAATTTGCTATGTCTTATGACTTTAAGGAAAATAAAGAGAAGAAGAGATATGATGATCACTCTGGGAATGGAAATAAGGGGAAGAAGGTAAAAGTTTAATATCCATCCTTTAGTAAATGTGGGAAGAGACACCCTGGTACTTGCTTGAAAGGAATGGGAGTCTGTTACAAGTGTGGTGAAAAAGGCCACCAAGCTCATGATTGCAAGGGGAAGAAAGCAGCTACCGATGTTCAATGCTTCAATTGCAGGGAGATAGGAAATTATGCAAATGAATTTCTTAAACGTCAGGGAAACATAACTCAGAAAAGGCCAAGGTATCATGGACAAGCATATGCTATTACTACTACTAAGGTAGAAGCTCCGAAAGACGTGGTGGCAGGTAATTTAATGGTTTCCTTAATTTTAGCCAATGCTTTATTTGATTCTGGATCATTACATTGTTTCATATCTTCCCAGTTTGCTAAGAAAATTAGATATTTCCAATTTGATTTAACAAGGGAGTTGTTAGTCAAAACGTCTAAGGGAAGTATCATTGTAACAATGTTTTGTGAATCAGTCCCCATTAGAGCATATAAATGTTCTTTATCAGCTGATCTCATCGTCATACCCATGATTGAATTTGATATAATCCTCAGTATGGATTGGATTTCAGACCACGAAGCGAAGATTTATTATAAGAAGAAGGAGGTTACAATTTTTGATGATGATGATAATGAAAACCATATCTTTAGAGCAGAATCATCACCTCCTAATTCTTATCTAGATCCACCCCCAATAGCTCAACTAAATTCAATTATTGGGGAGAAGATAATGAAATGAATGTGGGTGAGGAAAGGATTGTTCAAATAGAGGATGTACCTATTGTGAAAGAATATGTAGATGTGTTTTTGGAAGATTTACCTGGACATCCTCTAGAACAATAAGTTGAATTTTCCATTGATTTAATTCTTGGTTCAAGGCCTATCTCGAATACCACATATAGAATGGCCACTATGGAATTAGTTGAACTAAAGAAAGAAATAGAGGAATTGAGTAATAAAGGATTTATTCTCCCTAGTGTTTCTCCATGGGGATCCCCTATCCTTTTTTTCAAGAATATAGATGGATCGATGAGGTTATGTATCAACTACAGGGAAATAAATTCTATAAAAATAAAGAACAAGTATCCCCTACCCCGCATTGATGATTTATTCGACCAACTGCATTGAGCACAATACTTTACAAAGATTGAACTTCGATCTAGATACCATCAGTTGTGTGTGAAGAAGGAAGACATTTTGAAGACAGCATTTCGAACCAGGTACGGGCATTACGAGTTTACAGTAATGCCTTTTGGATTGACTAATGCACCCTCTATATTCATGGATCTAATGAATAGAGTTTTCCAGGAATATATCAATGATTTTGTGGTGGCATTTATTGATGATATCTTGGTATACTCCAAAAGATATTAAGATCATGAAAATCACTTGCACATTATCCTGAAGACTCTTAGAAGACATGAATTATTTGGGAAGTTTAGAAAGTGTGAATTCTGGGTTCAGGAGATCTCTTTTCTTGGCCATATTGTCTCTAAGGATGGAATCTATGTTGATCCTTCTAAGACAAGAGTAATACATGAATGTCCAAAACAAACTAGTATAATCGAGTTACGCATTTTTATTGGTTTAGTAGGATATTATTGAAGTTCTGTCCAGAATTTCTCCCGATTGGCTAACCCAATAACAAAGATCACATATAAAGGGGTTAAATTTTTTTGGACAAAAGACTGTGAAGAATGTTTTGAAGAACTGAAGAAAATATTATTCAATGATCCTATATTGACTCTACCATCAGGGAATTACGGGTTCATTATTTATAGTGATGCTTCAAAGAAAGGACTTGGTTGTGTCCTTATGCAGAATGATAGGGTTATTTCCTATGCATCATCAGAACTGAAAATTCATGAGAAGAACTATCCTACGCATGATCTTGGGTTAGCTTCTGTAATTTTTTCTTTGAAGATATTGAGACATTATCTCTATGGTGAAAATTGTGAGATTTATACTGATCACAAGAGTTTGAAATACATTTTCTCACAGAAAGAACTCAACATGAGGAAAATGTGATGGCTTGAACTACTCAAGGATTATGATTTCACAATACACTACCGCCCGGGGAAGTCAAATAAGATGGAAGATGCTTTGAGCCGAAAAGATCTAAGAGTTTTTAACATGATGATTATTGAAAGGGATCCTATTTTCATGGATCTAGTGAAGATAGATATGGGAATCACCATGGAAGATGAAACATAAATGCTTTTTCAAATGGTTGACAAACCATCTTTACTAGAAAGGATAAAGAGTTCTCAGACTGGTGATAAAGATTTTAAAAAGAAGATTAAAGCTGTGAATGATGGGATATTGAGAGACTTTGTGTATGAAGATGCAATTTTGAAATTTGGGAAGAGACTTTCTGTTCCCGATATACCTGATCTAAATATGGAATTTTTGGACGATGCTCATAGTTCCAAATTCTCTATACACCCTAGGAGCACCAAAATGTATATAGATTTGAAGGAACATTTTTGGTGGGGCAACATGAAGAGGGAGATTGCTGATTTTGTGTCAAGATGTATGGTTTGTCAACAAGTGAAGGCTGGAAGGAAAAATCCTGGTGGAGTATTGCAACCTCTTCCCATACCTGAGTGGAAATGGGATAATATTATGATGGACTTCGTCATGGGGATACCAAAGACTACTAGAAGGAATGATGCAATATGGGTCATTATTGATCATCTTACCATGTCAGTACACTTTCTTTCTATAAGAGAAGATCTACCACTTGAACATCAGGAAAGTCAATATATTAATGAAGTTGTGAGACTTCATGGATTACCCCTATCAATTGTTTCGGATCGTGATCCCCGTTTTACATCAGGATTTTTGAATAGTCTTCAGAAGGCCTTGGATACTGAACTTCGTTTGAGCACTGCTTACCACACCCAAACTAATGGACAATCAGAATGAACAATTCAAACCTTAGAAGGCATGTTGAGATCTTTCTCACTGGACTTTCAGGGTATGTGGGATCAATATTTACCTCTAGTATAATTTTCATATAGCAGTAGATTTCATTCAAGTATTCGAATGGAACTGTATGAAGCGTTATACAGAAAGATATGTCCCACACAAACCTGTTGGGATGAAGTTGGTGAAAGAAAACTTGTAGGACCATAACTGGTGGAGGAATCGATGGAATAGGTGAAGGTGATCCAAAACCACATCAAAGCAGCTCAAAGTAGGCAGAAGAGCTAGGTCGATAATTGAAGGAAGGGTTTGGAATTTCAGGTAGGAGATCATGTTTTCTTGAAGGTATCTCCATGGAAGGGAGTTATACATTTCGGTATGAAATTTAAATTGATTCCCAGGTACATCGGACCTTTAGAAATTCTAGAACGAATTGGGGTTGTAGCTTACCCTTTGGCAATGCTGCAAAGTCTCTCCAAAGTACACGATGTGTTCCACGTATCACTGTTGGGAAAATACAAGCCTGACCCAACGCATGTCCTCACTTATGAGGAAGTAGAACTGGAACCCAATCTATCATATCGCGAAGAGCCCATTAGGATTCTTGATACGAGAGAACAATTGTTGAGAAACCGGAAGACTCGTCTAGTAAAAGTTATATGGAGGAACCATAAGATGGAAGAGGCAACATGGGAACCCGAGGAACTTATGATGAAGAACCACCCGAGTCATTTAATGCAGTAGTATTCTAGAAATTTATAGGATGAAATTATTTGTAGTAGGGGAGAATGTAACACCCCATGATTCCACGGTACGCTTCTCTTTGAATAATACAGTAGTGTGTGTTGTTCGCAACTTCGAGATTCTAACACACCGCGACCAATCAAATTAGCTTCTATGAATAGTAATACCAACTTTTTAAAATTTTGTATATTTTATCTCTCAAAATGGACTTCATTTTTGTATTCGGAATATTTAAATTAGCATACGGTGAAATTTTGGTACTTTTTTTATAACTTTTATATTTTGATGAATAGTAAAAACTTCTAAATTTAAATAAAAAACAACTTTTTTCATCAAAAAAATTAATAGTGATAAATTATGAATTAGAGTGATTTTAAAGTATATTTAGAATATATTTTTACCATTAAATACAATTTTGTTCATTGTAAATAATTTCACAATTAAACCGGACATGAACAATTGTCAATCTTTTGATAGTTATTTTCTCTTAAAAACATGCTTTTTGTTTTTACAACATGAATTAATTTTAAATTAATTTCTACCACTTCAGTGTTTTGAATTTGGAAAAATGGATTACATATTTTGAATCAGGATTTCCAAATTACATAAATATTTAAATTTTATATTTAATAATTTTGAATAATTACTTTGGTAAATATTTTATTTACCATGGTTAAAGGGTAAATCTGGTAAATAAGGGTAAACAAATAATATTATAATAATAATAAATTACCCTAAAATGTGTCATAACCTTATTGGTTGATTAAGGTTCGACCATGGGCTTCTTTGGGTCGATTTTGGGACACCATGGAGCCACTTGTAGGTGATAAGGACACTTTATATTAATTAAGTTAAAGAAAATACAAAAATGACATAAGCATATATCTTTTAAAAAACCAATTTTTACATATGGTTATATATGTTATATTTTTTACTATAAATATTCATTATGAATATAAAAATATTTCCTACATAATGGTATTTTATTTATAATTTTTACACATTTAATAATTAAATTTATTTATGACACAATAATGATGAAGTATTTTCCATATTAATGAATGAATCAAATAATTGGTGTTATAAAAGTTAAAATAAATATAATTTGAATGATTTTATGCCATACAGGAATATTATTGGTTAATATTACATGTTAGGATATCTTAAATGAATTATATTCTAATTAATAAAGTTGTTAAGACTTTAAAAAAATCAATTGTTGAATACTGTCAAAATTGACATACATGAGTTTTTAAAACAAATATTATATTATTAATTGATATTCTATTCCTAAAAATCTAAGGTTAAGAAAAAGGACTTATATAATGATAGGTGTATCATTAATGGGCCATTTTGGGGTCGCTTGGATGTATATAGTATGTTTATTTACTATATAATATTAAAATACAAAGTGACATGGTAAGGGTCAAACTAATTAACTAAGAGTTAAAACAAAAATATAAGGTTAATAAAGTGACCAAAATCTGTCTAAAACCTATTAGTTGAGTTTTTTTCGACCTATACCCACCTTATAATTTTAATAATCAACTTTGGAGCCGTTAGAAACTGAATATTATTTTATTATAAAATAATACTTTATGTTTTTTCTAAAGAGCCCCTCCCCCCCCCCCTTAAAAAAGGACATCACTTCTATCTAATTCCTCACACCTCTCAAGACTTTTATCTCGTCCAAACTCTACCAAATTAAGCTCCCTACATCCATAACCCCATCCTAGAAGCATTATCTTAGGCATAAGTCACTTCAAGAGTCATTTTTGGTTCAAACCAAAGGGAGTTACCCAAATTAAAGGTAACGATTTCTCTTAGCTTCTTTTTTTTCATTTTACTTATCCAACCCCTAAACTCTTTTTATTATTTTCTTCTGTAATGAAACCAGTATCCTAAATATACTAGGATATTTTTATGAGAAGTATTCTAACTACAGTTATACATACCACCATCTAATGGGTGAAGAACATAATGTTTCTGTGGATGGAAACCAAACACCTCACGAAACGATGAGTATTCAATTATCTCCTACCACCTCTCATGGTGGACATTATGATGGAACTATAATTAAATATGATATTAATGATATTAATTTTACATATAAACTTCTTTAATTCCATTTTTTATCATACCGTTATTCAATTCTTGTTGTATATATATGCGATAATTTCATTTGAGGAAGTGCGGACTACCGCCCCTCAAAGTGATATGACTCGTTCATACCATACATGGAACGTATAAAGGATGTTGTTAATAAACATAAGTAAAACATAAAAGATATTATATTATACTGGAATAATAATATACCTATGTACCATTTGGTTTTTATTCCTTTTAAAATGAAAAATGAAATGGATGTAGCGTTCATGCGTACGTACGGACTACCGTCTCCACGAACGCAATGAAATTCATTACCCATCGTATCCATTCAAGTATAATTCTCATTTAATGATTACAAATAATTTTTAAGGACTTGATATAATTTTGGATATGAATAATATACAAACTATCCACAACAAACAAGGCTTATCTAACAAAACATATTAAATAAAACAAGTAAGTTAATACCTGAAACGACGATAATACTAAGATATTATTAAAAAAGCAATGTTAAAAGATCATATATGATATCATAATTATGTATATGGTTCTTCTATAATTTAATAGGAATGTTTTAACTATTATAAAGTAGTTTATCATTACATCAAATAAGGAGAAGTACATGGTAAGGTTTTACTTCAAAATCTCTTCATTATCCAAGGAAGTTTATATATAATTATCTACTAGGACCTATTTATCATCCACATCCATGTTTCATAAAATAGTATTCCAACTAATTTTTAATATTTACTAGTCTATTGGTTAAATTAATTTATACCCTTGTTTTAATTTTATAAAATGGTTTGAAAGGAATCTTTCTGTCATTTTCCAAACATCGTCCTTTTTAACCCTTTCGACAAAATTAAGGTAAGAATGTATTTTTTAACTTATATGGCGAGTGCGGCTATTTTCTGCCATTATAAAATCTTCAAAGCTTCCCTTAAAATATTATTAGAATATTTTCAAATTAAATGTCTTATTTTATAATTATGGGACTTTTAAATGATTTCAAAAAAAGAGATATTTCTCTCAAATAGTTTTTATTTCATCTATGTCAACATCCATTGATGGATTTGAAGTTTATTTAAAGTTGATTTATTATGATACAAAACATCCATATTTTATTTAAGGTTTTCTGATATGTTTGACGATGGATGCATTATTTTTATACCATTCATGGTTTATGGAAAAATTATTTACATTTCGTATGCTAGTTTTTATACGAATATTTATGTTATGTTTAAACTTATTCATATGAGGAATGAATTGGACTTCATAAGTGACGGGTGGAGCCCGCTATATCTACTTGATGCATCGGTAGGTTTCATTAGACAAAATAGTGTCTTGGCACGAGGCCTTAACAAAATCTTATTTGTAGTCTTGGCACGAAGCCTTGGCTATGTGGTTATGATAGTTTGGCATTATGCATTACATCATTATAAAAGTGGTTATTGATATTGCATGTGATTATTCAATTATTAGAATATCCATGTGAATAAGTAAATGGAATTATTTCATTTTATTTCTTCAATATTATGCTGAAGTTCATGTTTAAAAGGCTTTTATTTTAGTTATACATTACCTTAAATGTTTATTATTCTTTATGATAGTTTCTACTATATTGTTATCCCTACTGGGCATCTAAGATCACCCCTTTCTATGTTTTATTTTTCCCAGGATGTGAAGAAGTAATTTATGAATGATATGCTGGGATAGTATGAGGGGATATGAGTGTGTACTATGGAGACTATGTTGTTTTAGTTTTCATTTTATGATGTAATGTAAACTTTATGAATGTATCTAGGGTTTCAAAGGCTACTAAACTAATTGGTCGTTCGATACTTGATCTTTTGTGATCATGCCAATGATACGTAATAATGTACTGACTCTGGGTAACCGGGGTCGGGGCGTTACAAAAAATATGAAATAATTTTATGTTTATAAACATTAATAAACTATCCAAAATATCATTTTATTTAAAATTATATTCACCCCACTTAAAATATCACATATAATATTAATTACCATCTTTTTCACAACCAAGAACCCAAAATTACTAAGGTGTCATCCCAGCCACACAAATCGCAAGGGAAACAAAAAAAACTATAACATTACTCTCTTATTTTCTAGAAGTAAATTTTTGAATTAAGAATCCTATAGAAAATCATTAATATATTTTACTCATAACATTTATAAAAAATGAAAAATATATCAAAACATATAATAGTAAATTCTACTCAATAACATAATGATTAATTAAAAATTACACATTTACAACATTCATAATTCCATTATACCATAGTTAAATACTTTTTCAAAACATTATTACATATATTAGTCAAATTTCACAATTCATATTCTTTAAATAGCATCTATATATCCACCATCGATAATAAAGATAAAGGTGTTTCACTTAATAATATCAATCCATAGTAAATCCTCTCAGCAAAATATTCTCAATAAATGAAAAAAAACATAAAAATAACAAAATGCATTGAAAATTCACTAACTTATCTTCATGAAAACTTACCAAGATAAACTTATCCACATCACATAATAAATAATCCATCAAATTGAGAAAAAGAACTAATGAAAATTCAATAACATTGCAATAATGTTTTGCACTGTGTTTGTTCCTCTTTAAATAATCACTTAAAAAAACTTTAACTCTAGTAGATTACACATTAATGAAATGACCAAAAAAAGGTAGATTGATATTATAAAACTTTTCAATGGAACAGTTAAATATATATTGATGAGAAAGTGGGTAAGGGTCTATATCTTACCAATACTAATGCAGGACAAAGTTGAAGAAAATTAAAATTATAGATAGTGATGACTAATAAAATAACCTTAGATATTTCATTTTATTGTTTTAACATTTACTCTTAAAATCATGAAAATAAAATCTCATTGAATTGATTGTCTCACAATCAAGTAACAAACACCTACTTATACTTCACTTACATCGATCAATTCATTACCAAAACTCAAAGTAAAACCCCACACATGATGGGTTTTTTATTCTGGTATATATTTCTGTTATCGAATAATGTATTGAGGTCACTAAAAAAATTCACAACATGTATTTTTAGATACTATTTTTAATATTCATTAAATTCATTGATTGTCACCTTTTAAGGTGATCAAAACAACATTTGCAACATAAAAATAAAATCACGGATATATTCACCCTACCAAATTATCTTTACACTTACCTAAACAATTTTTAATTTCACCTCAATCTCAATCATTACTAAAATTTTTAAAAATTAAGAATCCCTGAATTTTGTGGGATAAAATATCATCATAGACTAGAAAATTTATCATTCAAGTTATAATCAATCTATTATATAATCTATCATCAAAGAGGTAATGTATTTGATAAGACTGAAATCATTGTTGTAATATTAATGTTATTCCAACATATCCCATGTAATTTATGTTTTGAGTATATAAAATACCCTTCATATGTTACTATATGTTTAATTGTGAACATTGGGTTTAATCTTATAAATGTGATTTTAAGTCATTATACTATTATTCTGTAATTTTGGATGTTGTTGCTTAAATTCTCCAACGTATGGAAATCAGCTACATGAGGAAATCAGCAACATGGATATTAAGATATATTGATAAATTGACTAAATCAATCAATTACATGAAGGAAACTTCTAAATAAATCATCTTCTTCATGAAATCAACTCTGTGGAAATCACTTACATCGATGAATCACCAATGTTAGCCACCAAGTTTGTTAATCAAATGCCTATGTGAATTGTCTTTGTGAATTTATCGACTATGTGAATTAGATACATGGTGAATTTAACAACATTGTTCTAAATTTAAATGTGATTCATTCATATTCTTAAAATTATTTTACATGATCGAGAATTAAGCATAAATAATTTTTATATGTTAATAACACTTATGTAATTTGGATATGTTAATAAATTAGCTATGGGAAAAAAATAGATGGATAAAATTTATGACATGATTTAGAATCCATGTAATTTGGCTACATGGTTATACAACCTTATAATTATTTAGTATTTTTGTAGATTTAGTGGAATTAAATATTTTCACATATGTATTAAATATTTTATTACATATTTTGATTAAAATTGATTTTCATAAGGTTGTAAGTATCAATAGAATGAAATAGTACAAGAATAATTAAATGGATAGTCATGTAGGTAAGGTATTTTTCTAGAAAATGACATCTGTAATGTAATTATACGATAAGATTTCATGAATCTCATATTGTTAAATTAAGAGAGAATTTTTTTTAAATGAGTATTCAAATGTAAAAAATTGAAGTAGAGAGAATATATAAAAGAATAGATGCAAGATCTTTCACCATCAACTCTTTCAAATATTTCATGATGCTACATTGTTTTTCAAGATAAATATGTAAAATATGCATGTCATCTAGAACTGCACTATCGAGATAATTATTATTGTGTTTCAGAATACTCTTACTGAGCTTATCTTATTTCTTATGTTCTCTCCTAGGGAACTATTCTCTTCTGTCATTTGTATCATTTAACTATGAAATTCATTTGTAGTCAATCTTGTAGTATCTCTCTCTCTCTCTCTATGTTAAGGTTCTTGGTAAAAGAACCATGAAGGATGGTGTTTGTAAAATCCTTGTGGGATCCCAATAAAACCTCATGATATTGTAAAAAGTTTATATTTCTTTCCCTCAGTAATTAATTCCCTAGAAAAAATACTGAACTCTTGGGTAAAGGGACCAGTCTAGTGAAAATAAAAAATCTCTAGGATTTTAGGGTTGGTGGAGTGGACTAGGGGATTTATATTCCTTTAACCACTAAATATTTTGTGTCTAATCCTTTTACTTTCTAATTATATTTTCACTAATTTCTATATTAAGAAAACATTATAAATTATCATACTTTTAAGAGGGTGTTTTTCTATGATAAGATGATTTCAATAACTTAATTCACCCACTATTGAGTCTTTGTGAAGTTAGTCTCTGAAAAAAAAATTATATTAAGGGTTTTTACTTTTGAGTTATACATTATAAAAAATAATATTCATAAGATAGTCTTAAAAATGGTTGTCATTATTGATAACATAAAAGGAATTTCTATGCTAAGAGAACCCTACTTAAATAGTGAAAACTATGGTTTATGGAAGGCATATATGATAATCTATTTGAATAACCTTGGCCTAATGGTTTTTCTAAAATACATGAAGCCTTATGAAATTCACAATATTGAACATAAAACATGTGATTACACAAAAAAATCCAGTTATGACATAAAACTCCAAATCCATGAATGTTATCATATGTAGACTAGGTCCTAATGAGTTCAACTGAGTTTCATACTGTGAAACATCCTATGATATGTGGACTACGATATTTTTCTCATTATTGAAGAACTAACAATATACAAGCTCTTAGATAATATAATTACAAGATTAAGTTGGAAACTTTTAGAATTATGGAATGAGAAAAGATCAACCATCTTAACGGAAGACTTACTATGGTTTTAAATAATGTTTCTACTTTTGAAAAACTTATTTCTAATCCAAATCAATATCTAAAAATCCTAATAATATTACCACCCATTAAGAGTAATATTTTATCTACCCTTATGCAATTTATAAATATAAAATATTTCAAAATAAAATATCTTATTGGTATACTTATGATATGGAAGGATGAACTAAAAGTTATGTCATGCGAGAACAAGACTATTAAAAAGAAAAATTTTACATTAAAGGTTTATACATAAAAATATGACAAGAATAAAAAGATTATAAAAATATATAAATCATTAGGATAAGAAGATACCTAAAGTTATTTCAGATCTAACGATAAAATTTCTCACCTTTATAGATAGATCAAAAAGTTCAATAACAAAAGAATAAATTTTATTAAATCTTTAAAAAATTATAAAAAGCATGATTGAAACTTTAAATAAGTTATATTATATGAGTGTAAGAATCTATATCACAGCAATCCAGAGTGCCCTCAATTATAAGAAAATAAGAATTCATAGAATGAATATTTCAAGAAGATTATCAATAAGAACAAAGACAAGAAATCCATGAAAGCAACATGAGGATCTTTTAAATTCTCCACCGGAAATTATGTTTTAGATTTTGAAGTTGAAATATCTAATAAAAATGCTAAATTCACTTTTTAGAATAATCAATTTAGTTTAATTCTTTTTATTATTCTAAGCATATAATGGATTTATAAAATGAAAACTACTATTATGAATAATTAAATGAAAATTGTATCATGTTTTAAAAAAATATAAAATCCAAAAAAATAAAATAAAATCCATCAAAATTTATTTCAACATTTTTATAATTAAAAGGATGTTCCTAAATAAAAATAATTATTTATTTGAAAACAAAGATAGAAAATTATGTTGTTTCTTATCCTAAACATGATAAAAATATTTGAAAAAAAATAAATGTCATTAAAGATGTTGTTAATGTGTTTAAAAAATGTGAAAATTACTAATATAAAATTATAGGGAATAAAAAGTTCTCAAAAAATAAATTTTTAATAGGAAGCGAAGATGAAAAACCTATGTTATATAAAAACTATTTTATTCTTGATTATAATAATAAAAACCTCCAAAAATTTATTTGTTTTCACAGTAGATCATCAAGGAAATCTTAAAATGGATTTAACTTACAAAATCTTCAATTTTGTGGAGTTAAACATTATTTTCTTTGAAAACATTTGTTTCCCAAATATTTAATGAAATTTCCAGGAAAATAGTATTTGAATATAACATGCCTTCTTATTTTGGGTCTGAATATATAAATATAGCATTTTATGTCATAAATAGAGTCCAAATTAGGACTATTTTAAATAGAGAACCCTATGAAATATATAATAATAGAAATTAAAAAGATAGATATTTCCAATTATTTGGATGGAATATATAAATTTTAATTTTAAGGATAATCTTGGTAAATTTGATCCAATGTCTGATAAAAGAATCTTTCCTGGATAATATACTACTTCCAAATTCTACATACTTTTCAAAAAGAGTTCAAATAATATTTAAGAATCAACTAATTTTAAATTTGATGCATGTGGTAATTTTGATAAAAACAAGTGACACAAGTTGATGAGGAAATAAAGTTATTTTGAATACATGAAACCTAAACCTATCTTTAACAATTTAAAGTATGATTGGAAAATTATTTTAGTTAGCCAAATGTTTAATGTATGGATACTAGTGAAACTAAAAGTGTGATGCCTAAACATCCTTGAACCTTGAAACATCATCCCTTAGAAATAGTTATAGGAAGCTTAAATGAATGGATTATGACTAGAATAATTATAGGAATCTTATTGAATATTATTCCTTTCTATATCAACTAGAACCAAAAACTATAAAATAATCCATATATAATGAGATTTGAGTTTTTTGGATACAAGAAGAGTTAAAGAAGTTTAATATGAACAAGGTATTGGAATTAGTTAATAAACCCTATGACTATCCTATTATTAGAAAAAAAAATTGGTTTTCAAGAATAAACATGATGATCATGGTGTGATCACTAGGAATAAGGATATATTAGTATCCAAAGGGAATAATCAAGAGTATTATATAGATTTTGAATATAAATTTTCACATATAGATATAATAAAACCCATTGGGATTCTCCTAGCCTATACACGACATGTGAACTTCAAATTATATAAGATGTATGTAAAATCTATATTTTAAAATGGTTTTCTTATGGTGGAATTTTGTCTTTAAAAACCCCATGATTTTTATCATACCTATTTTTAAAATTCTAATTTTAAACTTATCCAAGATCTTTATGGCCCAAAACATGCACATCGAGAAAGATATGAATATTTAATTTCTCTTATTTTATAAAATTATTTTAATTAGAAGTAGAATATTCTACCCTTTTCAATAAAACGTCATATTAATATATATATTTTAGTTCAAATAATTATTGATCATGAGATTTTTCTTTCTAAAAATAAAATAATTTGTAATGATTTTTCAAAACTCATGAAAAGGGAATTGGAAATGATCATGATGGGTGAGTTAAAGTACTTTTTTGTTTTTTAGATTTATCAATATGACTTTAAAAATGTTATGAATCAAAGTAAATTTATACTTGAATTAATTAAAATGTTTGGACTCAATAAAGGAAAAATATATACAACTCGTATGATATCTAATGAAAAACATGATTTGGATAAATCTAGGAAACCACTTGGAAACAATATATATAGAGAGGAATAATTGACAGGATACTGTCTTTAAATTATAGCACATAAGAAATTATGTTTTTAGTATTATTATATACCAGATTCCAAGCTAATTTAATAGAATATCATTTCAAATATGTTAAATTAATTTTAAATTATTTAAACGGAATAATTTTTCATTCATTGGTTCTTCCAAAAAAACAAAAAATTTGATTTTGAATTCATATTCTAATGCCAAACCATTGGTGGTTTCTGATTATATAAGAAGATTACCTGCGGAACATTCTTCTTTCTATGAAAATATCTACTAACTTGGTCTAGTAAGAAGAAATACTCTGTTGCATTATCTACTGCTGAAGAATAATATATAGCTAATAATAGTTATTTTGAATAGGTATTTTGGATTAAATTCACCATAATAGATTTTAAATTCAATTATAATCAATTATTAAATAAATTTTACAACACTAGTGCTATCAAAATTTCAAAGAATCTGATAAATCATTGTAGAAAAAACAACATAGATTTAAGGCATCACTTCTGGATAGATCATTCTAAAAAAGGTGATATCACTATTAAATTTATCTTTACTGAGAACTGATTATCATATATTTTTACTAAGCACCTTGAATGTGAATTTATTTATTTTATTAAAATTGAATTGGGTTTTTTTCAATTTAAATTGGTTTAATTTATATTATTTTCATTTATGTTTTTATTATTAATGTATTTATATTTTAATTAAATATATAAATTAAAAGAATATAATTTTTTATTATATTTGAAAATCATATTCTTATTAAATGGTTAGTTATGTGTTATTTATTTTTAGAATATAAATTTCATTTTTAAGTGATAATTTCCACTAAATCCGTAATGGGGTACGTATCACTCTTATAAATGGGAAACATGACCTAAATTGAAATCATGCATCTCCTACTTCAACTTTTTTCCTACATACCATCTTCATTAATTAGAACCACAACCTTTATTTTTTTATTAATATTCAATTGAACTCCAACCAACCATTCTATGATCTGTAACTCCATGTGTGGAGGTGACGGTAGTTCTAGTTCTTTTAACAATATAAAGGAAGGCAATGTGCCACACTGGTTGTTGGCTAGGAAAGTTGTAGATATGGTTTGGCTAAGAGGAACTGAAATGTTTTTGAACAATTTATTTCAATTCTAAGGATGGTGGAATCTTATTTTATTAGAATGAATATGATCACTTTTTTGAGTTGGAAGTCAATGAGTATAAAAAATGCAGAGTTTCAGTTCAGTGATGCAGCAGATGTGTCATCATCAAAAATGATTGGAAAATACATGATTGTTTCTTATATGGATATAGGTGAAGTATTTCATTATCCTCATAAGGGTGTGTTTAATTTTATCTATACTCTGGTTGTTATTTGTATAGTGTTACTAACTAAAGTGTTTATTTTTCTTTTGGGAACATATTTTTTTGAGAAGAACGTTGTGAGTGATCTTTTATATGAATGGAAGTTACTCTATATGATCATTTGAAGTGGGATTTCATTGATATCTAGTGATGTAGAGAAGTTGTTGTTTCTGTACATCTACCTCTAATATATTCTAAAAAAATGAAGTGGAATTTTCCTCGATATATGATTTTTTTGTGAATCTTAATTTCCAAGATAAATGAAATTTGAACTATTACCCATATGTATGACTTATCTTCATAGTATTGAAGAAGAAGGTTGTTCACCTCAATGAGGGAGAACTTGTGAGGTGTCAAAAGAGTAATACCCTACCTACAGTTATTTGTAACAAATTTGGTTACAACTAGGATAAAGCCTCAAATTCCCTAAATATTATTGAACATGAAGATGTAGAATCTATTGCACCAACTCAGGGGGATTCATCAACAAATACACTATCTATGGATGTAGATCTTATTGATAGGGTGCCTTATAGGGAGGTGTAGGAGTGTATCTAAAATAAAAAAAATAATCAATTTTAATAAATCAAACATATTGTGGAAGAGGTAGTTCAGATATTGAAATTTGAAGTTGTTAGAGTTGAATAATTATTTTAGCATGTTGAACCATCTAATGTTTCATAAGCGGAATATCCAATTGAAGTTATGCCAAGAGTTACACGTTCTAATGAAAGATTATAAGGTGATCTTGATAATCCAATAGATGATCCAATTTCTTATGGATCACCTACTTCCAAACATGAAGCTAGAGATATTACTTTGGAATAAGATGGTATTATTTCTCATACTCCATAAATTGTTCCATAACCTCGACAAGTTTATTAGGATGATCCATCTATGTGAAATAATTATAAATGTATTTATGTAGAAAAGAACATGCATAACTTTACATTATTTGTGTTATTGGATTTTGATAATCTCAAAGGATATTATGTTGAGTTGAAGAATGAGATAATCTGTTCTAAGAATGAGTTTAAGAGACTCAAAAATAATTCAGTTTATAGAGTTTATTTTGAAGAGATAGTTGACATAATTGAATCCCAAATAGAATTGATCAAAAATATTCAGCCAATAAAACCAATGCGACCAGTTACCTATAATGTGAATTAAAAATATCTTGAGGATATGATACCCTATGTGATTGGGCTGGAAAATGTATGTGCTACCAAGTTAAAGATGAATGAGATTTTTTCCCTTATTACATCTCAAAGTGATAGGATTTAGAATCTTCTAATGGTTTAATCAGATATATATCACTAATATTTGTATGAGTTTCAATCATTCAATATATAAATTAAGCATAAATGACACACTTTGAAGAGTGTAGTTGTGAGCCAGTTTGAGTTACTTAAGAGGTATTATCCAATTAATTCATGTACCTTTTCTGTTTCTATGGATCTATATATCTAGGAAAAATGTTATCTGAAGTTTTTTAAAATAAATATAGTAGCTTCCTAGATCCAAGATTTATAGTGTGACATGTTCACATCGTTTCAGATATAATAGTTCAAGAAGTATACTCTATCTATGTTCTGTGAAACAAAAGAAACTATCATAAGTCTTAGGGTTAGGACTGATGCATATATAAATGATATGTTTCGATATATTTAATAATATCTTGGTGATAAGGTAAAATATATATTGAAAGTTTTTATAAAAGTAAGCGATATTGTTTCATGATCCATTAGATCAATAAATTGAAACCATCAATGGTTTTCACATATGCTAGTCAAATATCATGAAAAAGTTGAAGTTATTCTTACAAACTCTTCATAAGAGGAATCTAGTTTCTTAAAGGTAGAGTAAATTACATATTATCTTATGGGAAGGGAACCTATTTCTATTAACCTTTTATACAAATTAATCTAGTACAACCAGCTAATGCTACTCTAGTTTCATATGTTTCTATTGCACCTGTACCTATTATTATTGTTGGTGGTGCCTCAATTTATCAAGAACCTTACACTAATGTTTAGGAGGTATCTTGGGTAAAATTATAGAATTTAGTCCATGTAGAAAACAATCTGAAATATTTAGAGAGAAAATTGATTGTCTTACAAGTATTAGTAGACTGGAATTAAGCCATGATACATTCAAATACATCAATTGTTCCTTCAATCCCTCAGTCTTCTACACTTTCATCTCAATCCATTTAGATATTTTCTTCCAAGTAAGTTAAAATGATCGAAAGGATTATCAATAATGGTCTATCATCCATTTATCATATGGACAGACAAGAATTATTTTCCATAGTATAATTATAAACATTAGATATCGTCATAAGGAATTACTGATGTATCGATGCTCTATTTTCTCTCATAGGAAGAAGATATCTCAGACTATCATCAATAGATACTTTTAGAAATCCTTGGAAAGTAGTGGATGATATTTTTGATCCAAACCAAATTTATAATAAATAAAAATTAATAGTTGATGGTTCTCATGTTATTTAATGATCTAAAAAAGAAACTGCATCTTTAGGGACTCTAAAAAATAGATTTTTTCCCAACAGGTTCTTATAATTTTAACATTTCTTCTGGATTTCTTGATAATATTTTCGGTAAAACTATTTTAAGACCCAAAGAAAAATTGGCAGTTAGATCTAAAGAGTGTGTTTCTAAGGATCATGGGACATTGGTACCACCATCAATGATTTACCCTCCCACTACCTCCTCTACCTCTCCAACATTCAATAAGACACCACCCAAACCTCCTTATAATATTGAGCCAATCCACACAATTGGGTAATCTGACTAATATATTTTTTATTATTGACTCCTTGTTTTTTTTAACTAATTCTTATAATTAATACAATTCTTATTTTTCCATTAATTATTATTTACAGTGATTTTTTACCTTTAATGTTTCATTTAATGTGTTTTATCTTGGTGAATGTTTTTATCTTGCTATATTTTCTAAAATTTAGTCTTATAAAAAAATTCAATTTTTGCAATATTAATAACCATTTAATCACGCAAAGTTATAAATTAAATGTTGTTCCCCTTCTTACCCTTCCTTTTTGATGACACAATAATGAGGATAAGGTTATCCAAGGGAGAGAAGTACCCACTTGGGTATAATTCTTACAAACTAAAGGGGGATAAGTCTAATTAAGAGGGATAAGAAAGGATAAACACAACACTTTAAAAGTAATAAATATATTATATCGTTTTATGAAAAATCCTATAAAACCTTTAATAATTTCAGGTTTAATGTTTAAAGGGGATCTTGATTATCAAAAATAGGCATATTTTTGGACTACTAATGTAATTCCAATATATCCCACATACTTTATGTTTTTATGATCTCAAATACCATTCATATGTTACTAATGTTTTATAGTAATTTTTCTTATGAATTTTAATAATGTAAAAGTCATTTTAAGTCATTTTGTACACAGTCTGCAATTATGGAAGTTTTTTTTTGAAATTTTCCTAATACTGTTAAATCGACTATGTGATGAAATCAGTTACATGAATATTTGGCTATATCAAAAAATATATTATGTTAATCAACAACATGAATGAAATACCTAAGTAAATTGGCTACTTTATAAAATCAGTTATGCATAGATCACCTATGTTGACGAATCTCTTACATAATAAAATGACTACGATTGCCAAATGGATATATAGAGTAATTGGCTACCTGAAGTAGAAATGTGGTGAATTTGGCTATGTGGTTCCAAATGGGTACATGATTCACTTTTCTACATCAAATTTGGCTACATGTGTGAAAAATATATGTGAAGAATTTCGCTATGTAAAGAACACCTATAAAATTTGGCTATATGAATAAATCAGTTATGTGAAAAATGGATATGTGTATAAAATTGAAATTGTGATTTCAAATTTGTGGAATTCAGTTACATGGTTTTCAAACCATCTAATTTATCAACATTAGTGTGCTTTTAATAAAATTTAATTATTTTATATGTATTAGATATTTAACTACATATCTGATTTAAAATTGATTACTAAAAGCTTTTAATTATTGAGAGAATAAAACAGTGAAGGAATAAACTGATTATATGCCTTTTTATCAAGGTATTTTTGAAGATAATGACATCTTTAATTAAATTTTAGGACTAGATTTTATGGATATCATTATGTAAACTTTGGAGAGAAATTATTAATGAGTATTCAATGGTGAAAAATATGTGTATAGAGAACATATGAAATAATTGAATCAAGGTCTTATACCATCAACTCATTTGAATATTTCTTGTCATTAATCTGTTTTCAAGATAAAGAAGAAAATGATTCAAGTAATATACAAATGTACTATCAATATCATTATTGTTCTATTTTAGAAGACTCTCCTTGACCTACTCATTATTCTTATATTCTATCCTGGATAACTCATCTATTATATCAATTTTATTTTACAAATTTGAGCTTCATTTTTAATATTTATTTTAATCTCTCTCTCTCTGTCTGTGTAAAGGTTCATCGTAAAATAACCTCAAAATGTGATGTTTGTAGAAGCCTTATGAGAGTTAGGTTAAACCTCTATGTATTGAGCTGAGTGTTTATTGCTTATACTCAAATATGTATTCCTTGGGGAAAGGACTAAAGGTCTCTATTAAAATGACTAGTCTAGTGAAAATAAAAAATCACTCTGAGTTTAGTGTTTGTGGAGTATGTTCAAGGATTCTTATTTCAGGAACTGCTATAAATCTCTTATTTACAATTAATTTTATTTCATCTTTTATTTTCCAATTATTTCATGTGTTATGAAAATATCAAAACTTATCATACATTCAATAGGTTGGTTTTCTAATATAATAAAATTTCAAAAACTCTATTCACCACCTCTTGAGTCTTATTATAGCCAGTCTCTAACCAATAATTGGTATTAGAGGTGGTAAATTTTGAGTTCTCAACTATGAAGAGGTGAAGTCCTAATATTATATTTAGAACGATCATCATTGTTGATAACAGAGAAGTTATCTCTATGGTAGGATCACATTACGTAAATGATGAAAAATATGGTTACTGGAAGGCATGGATGATAATATATTTTAAGAATATTAGTCCATGTTTAATCTAAAAGACATGAATCCTTATTATATTCCTAATACTTAACCTAAAACAGGGGATTCAATCATTGAATTCATTTATGACCTAAATGCCAAATCCATAAACTCTATAATATGTGGATGGGCAAGGAGCTTTCACCATATCAGAAGCCAAATGGATTGCACGAATGAGAGGGTATGGAACCTACCATCGGGACAAGTCTGTTCATGCACATGAATGCCTAGCTGAACATCCATGTGAAGGTAGAGAGCTGATTTCATGATGAAGATGCTGGGGAGGAGAAGTTCCAAGTAGTTAGTCTGGGTTGTTTGTAATTTTTAAAACCTACGGCCAATGAATTCCTCTAAGGCCTATGAGCCATGTAATAATTAAGCCTACGGGACTTTTAAGGGTTCTACATCACCCCTTGAAAGTTGTATTATCAAAAATCAATAAAGAATGAAGACCTTAGGGCCATTGGAGTATATTATGTGGACTCGGTCCTGATTAGTTCAACCAAGTTTCACATTGTGCATCTGATTATGAGCTTTGGAAAACCATAGTAGTTAATTAATAAGGAACATAAAATACAAAACCCCTTATATATAATAATACCAAGATTATTTTCAGTAATTATAGAATGATGTAAGGATAAATCATCACACAAATGAATAGAAGAATTTCTGAGGTTTTAAATGATTTTTCTTATTTAACAACACCGATATCTGAACTAGATAATGCTCTGAAAATCCTTTGAATTCTACTACCTAGGTGGAGTTGTATCTCACCTTTAACTAGGGAATCTATAGTTATCTAAGATTTCAAAATAAAAGATCTTATTAGTGAACATATGATGTATGAAGCTTAAATGGAAGTTGATTCAGGTGATTAGAAGATTGTTAAAAAGGAAAATGTTGGATTAAAGGTAGATACATCTAAATATGATAAGAATCATATGATTATTCTAATTGTTCATTCATATGGCGAATATGATACCTCAAGAAATTATTGATCAAATGATAAACACTCGCAGTTTTCAAGAAAGATTAAAAATTTATATAACAAAAAATATGTTTCATTAAACACTTAAATAAGTATAATAATCACGATGGAAAATCTAAATTAGTTAGATGTTATAAGGTTAAGAAGCATGGGAATATTAATCCATACATCCCTCAATTACACGAAAATAATAAGTTATAGAAAATATGTTTCAAGAAGGTTGGATATAATAAGAATTACAAGTAATCAATGAAACTAACATCAACTACCTTTCAAGACTCCACTAGTCATTACATATTAGATTCTAATGTTTAGATATCTAATTAAAATACTAATATGTGATTTATGGAACATTCAGCTGAGAAATTTTTTTTCTCATTCCGATCCTGAAATTGATTTAGAAATAGAAATTTCTCTTAATAATAATTAAATAAATACAATACCATTATTGAAACATAATGGGAAATATTAAAAAAGATAAATAAATACCCCAAAAAATCATATAATGTTTTTGTTAATAGAAAGTAGTAATTAAATAAAAAAACTATATTTTCAATACCAAACTGTAAAATTTATTTTTTTTATAAGACGAACATGATAAAAAAATTAAAATCTTTAAATAATAATTCCAAAACATTATAATTATTTCTATTGTGTTAAAAAAAGGTGAAAAGTTCCATAATCAAATTCCAGTTAATAATAAAGACTATAAAATTAAATTTAGAATAACGATCAAATGAAAAAAAATTATAAAAATTATTTTGTTCCCATGTAACGCCCCGAACCTCATTTCCCAGATCCGATGCATTATTTTAATAAATTTACATGATTACAAGGAATCAAGTCCTGAAAGACTGATCAGTTTAGCAGTCTTGGAAAATAGATTTCATACATGAACATTACATTACACTTTCTAACATACAACACAAAAAAATCCTTTGAGAATTCCATTTTCCCATATATTAACCCTACATCTCAACCATAAAACACTTCTTGGGATCTTAGGAAAATAAAACATAAGAAAGGGGTGAGCTCAGATGCTCAGTAAGGATAACAATATAATAGAAACTTTCAAAAAAATCATTAAAATTTAAGGCAATGTATAAGACTAAAACAAAAGACTTTTATACTTGAACTTAAACATAATATGGAAAATATAAAATCAAATAATTCCATTTAATTAATCACAAGGATATTCTACTAGTCGAATAATCATAGGAAATATCAATATCCACTTTCATTATGATGGAATGCATAATGCCAGACTTTTATAACCACATAGTAAAGGCCTTGTGCCAAGTCTACAAATAAGATTTTTTCAACGCCCTGTGCCAAGACACTAGTTTGTCTCATGAGACCTACCGATGCATCGAGGAGAAATAGTGGGCTCCACCCTTCACTTACTAATTCCAATTCATTCCTCATATGAAAAGGTTTAAACATAACATAAACATTCGTATTAAAACTGGAATACGAAATGTCAATACTTTACCCATAAACCATGAATGGTATAAAAATAACACAACTATAGTCAAACATATCAAAAAAAATTAATAAATTATGGAAGATTTGTATAATAATAAATCAGCTTCAAACAAGTTTAAAATCGATTACAGGATTTTGACATAGATGAAATCAAAAACTGTTTGAGAGAAATATCTCATTCCTTTTTTGAAATAATTTAAAGTTCCATAATTATAAATGAAAACATTTATTTTAAAAATATTCTTATAATATTTTAGGGGAATATTCGACGATGTTTTAATGGTGTAAAATAGTCGCACCTGCTGTATAAGTTAAAAAAAGACATTCTTGCCTTAATTTTGTCGAAAAGGTTAAAAAGGACCTTGTTTGGAAAACGGCAGAAATATTCCTTTACAAACATATTAAAAAAATTCAAACAAGGGTATAAATGACTTTAAAACATAGACTATAAAATATTAAGAATGTTTTGAAATATATTTTTAAGAAACATGGATGTGGATGATACAGAGGTCCGAGTAGATAATTACTTATAAATAACCTCGGATAATGAAGAGATTTTGAAATAAACCATTACCTTGTAATTTTCCTTGGTCGATGGTAGGTTAAAATTCTTTATAATTGTGAAATAATTGTTATTAAATTATACAATAATCATATACATTTATATGATATTATATATAATCTTTTAACATTGCTTTGTTAATAATATCTTAGTATGATCATTGTTTCGGGTGTTAAAATATTTGTTTTCCTTTATATTCTTTGTTATGTGAGTCATATTTGATATATATGGGATGTATATTATTTATATACATAATTATATCAAGTATTTAAACATTATTTTTAATCATCTAATGAAAATTAGTCTTGAATGGATACGATGGGGAATGAATTTCATCGCGTTTGTGGAGACGGTAATCCGTACGTATGCATGAGAAAAAATATCATTATTTTGATATTAAAATAATATATAATTGGATGTTATATCATATATACAGAATAATTCTCATGTTATATTTATTATTTACATCAATTACTCATCATTATTATACAAATCCAGATAATAATGTATTGAATAATAATTACACCACGACGTGGAGACGGTAAGCCGTACGTACGCACGTATGGTGACATGTCATTCAAATGATGGATAGAATAATTAATATGGTTATACCATATTTATAATAGAATCATATAATATATTATATACTGGATTTATTATTTTAGAATGGAAATGAAAAAGAAAAAGGAAGTGGAAGAAGAAAAGAACTTGAAAGAGGTGATAAAATATTTACCTCTTCTTCAGGTTCTTCCTTTTTATTTGATCAAACTGGCTCCTTAGGATGGATCTATGAACAAAGGAAGGCCTCTAGGATGAAGTCAGGACAGTTTAGATTGTATTTGGGTAGATTTTGGTCGAGACAAATGTCTTTGAAGATGTGAATTAGAGAGAAGACGGAGTGCCCTTTTATAAGAGGGGTGAGGCGCACCTTAGGAAAAGCAATAAATATTATTTTATAATAGAATAATTTTCTTTTTATAATGGCTTCAAAATGGATTATTTAAATTCTAAGGTAGTTATGGGTCTAAAACTACTCAAAAAATAGGTTTTAGACATGTTTGGGTCACTATATTAACATTATCTTTTAGATTTAACTCTGATTTAAATAGTTTGACAATTACCATGTCTCTTTGTATTTTCATATTATATGGTTAATAAACTTACCATATACTTTCAAGAGAACCCCAAATGGTTAATTAAAGATACAAATATCATTATATAAGTCTTTTGGACGATCCTTCAATTTTAGGAATAAAATATCACTTAATAATATAATATTTGTTTTAAAAACTCTTTTATGTCAATTTTAACACTATTTGGTATTTTGTTTTTACTAAATTTATAAAAGAATTATTTCATTGAATAAAATTCATCTAAACAACCCTAGTATGTCATATTAACCTAGAAAAGTATTTTAATTCATTAAAATCCTCAAATTACATTTATTTGGATATTTATAATATCAATTATTTTAATATTTCATTAATTAGGTAATTACTGCATCATCATTCTGTAAAAAATAAATTAAATTATTTAACAACTAAAAAATATAAACAAAATACCATTATGTAGGAAATATTTTTAGATTTATAATTAATATTTATATTTGAATTTATCTTATGTGTAACCATATATCAAAAATGTTTTAGTTATAAACTTTGATTTTAATTCTTTTAACTCTTCTTTAAATAAAATAATAATAAGTGTCCTAATCTAATAAAAGTGGAACAAATAGGTTCAAATTTTATTCTTAAGTTCTTTTTTGTCTAATTATACTTATCCAATAGAATTAGGACATGTTATAAGGTAATAATAATATCATTTTTACCCTTAATTACCCTATTTACTTTTAACCGTGGTAAATAAAAATAAAAAAGTTTCTATTCACCAAAAAATATTTTTATCTTATTGAACCCCATTTTACTCCTTGATGTTAACCGTTTCTCTTGGAGTTTTGAAATTCAACTCACAGAAGCGGTAAAATTTAGTTTTATGTGAATTTGTAAATTCTTCTAGGAGGAGGGTAAAACCCAGTATAAAGTTCTATAACCTTTTTATATATATAAAATTATTATAAACTAACTCTAATGAATAAAATTGTACTTATATAGGTTTTATGTATCTATTTTGACCTAAAATAAATATAAATAAAATAAATAATTATTTAAATAAAAAGTTGTTTTTAAACAATAACTCGGTGTTTTTCAATATTCATCAAAAATTGAATGTTTTTAGAAAAATACCAAAAATTCACCCTAAGATAGTTTAAATATTCAGAATTCCAAAATGAATTCTATTTTACCAATTTCAAAACATATAATTTTCATTAATTAATTTAAAATTAATTCTTGTTGTCAAAACAAATAAGCGTATTTTTTAAAAATAATGACTATCAAAAGATTGCCACTTGTTTATGTCCAATTTCAAAGTAAAATTACTTACAATGGCCATAATTGGATTAAATGGTAAAAATATAATCTAATTATACTTCCAAACCATTAAAATGTATAATTCAACACTATAAATTATTTTTATTAAAAAATTTGTATTTAGTTAAAATATAGTATTTTCACTATTCACCCAAATATTAAAGTTATCAGAATGACACCAAAAATTTATTAAAACTAAAATCTTATTTCCTGATTCTATAGAATAAGTTTATTTTGTAAAATTTAATTTGTAAAAGTTTCAAATATTGGATTTAAAAAGGTTTTTCCATTAAAAGGCGGTAAAATTGCATTTGTTGAAAAATACCTCTTTTATCGGAAAAGAAATTAATTTTTCCTTACATTTTGTCCAATAAACTCATAATATGGATTATAAAATTATAAATATTATATAATGTTAAAAATTCAGTTAATACTATTCATAACTGCTTTTGAACAGATAGTTTGGTAAGTCGTGGTGCGCTTGAACTCGGTGTTGCCTGTAGGGAAAGTTATTGAATTACTTTGAAGAAACAACGTAGTATGAAATATTGGAGTGTTATATTCTTCCCTCCTTTAATAAATTTTGTCCTCACAATTTGAAATTGTTCATCAAAAATAAAAGGTTGAAAATACAAAATGCCTTTGTGGGAAAACCCACATGAAAATTGGGTTAATAAAATTTAATATTAATAAGAGGAAAAGGGGAATGAAAAAGTCGCCACAAAATTACGATCTCCATTAGGAGAACATTGGTGGAAATTAGAGACACATAATTAGAGGAAAAACATAAATATTTATAGGGAGTGATTGAGGTCATCAGTCACAAACAATTGTGGAATTGAGGGCCTCAAAGCCATCAATCTATGATGATTTATAATATCATCTTTTAAACAAAACATATAGTATTATGATAACATATTTTTAGTTTTAAGATCCTTTACCTAATGTTTAAGAATTATTTTATTTATATAATAAGAGAAAAAATATACATACATGACAAGTAAAGTTCCATCCTTTAACTAATTTCTACCACAACCTAATCTTTCACTCTAAAAGATAATAGGACATAAAAAATATTCTATTTATCCTATTCGTATAGGGTTAAAAAAATATGAATTTATAATTCACCTATCAGACCCTTTAAAAAAATAAACTACATTATACAATCCAGGGACTTCATGTAGTCTAGTGGTAGGTGATAAATCTCAATCGCACTATGGTCGTGGGTTCAATTCCCACAGCTTTGTCCAACGTGACGATTTTTCACACGGTCTGTGTGTTGTACTTTTTATAAAAATCCAAAAACAACCTTAACAATAGTATCTTAATCCATTCCAACCTTTAGACTTATCCAAGATAAATCTATCCAAACTCATATTCCAAAATTTAAAAGGAAGTTAAACACAATGAAGATCCTTTTTTACACGTAATAACATGTGAACACATTCATCATGTGTTATTTTAAAACATGGTAACACCCAGAATTACCATAAAACCTTATTGATTACATTCATGCACCCTTATACTTTATATAATACTGGATATATTCCTTATATCAAAAAATATTTAATATTCCAAAAATGATGAAATAAACAAACTATTAATCAGTTCTAAGGAAGTCAAGAATATCCAATATAATTTATCCTATTCAACCATCTCATATTCCAAAATCACTACCTCGGTATCAGAACCATATTATGGTTTATATTTCTCTCAACCATATATTTTCCAAAAATTTAACCTAAAATTGAGTCACTTTTCTTGGTTCCACCCAATCTCAAGTCCTTAATGAAATAGTACTGCAGTACAATCCTTATATACTCAATAATTATTATAACATGTACATCATTAATAAAATACTCAAATGACACAACACTTTGTTAATAACATAAGAAATATATTCATTAATATTCATCTTCGATAGTATCATAACTTTATTATTATCCAATAGCAGTATTTGGGGTATACTCTGATGATTTGGACAATGATTCACGTAGTGTCCCAAATCCTTACAGATAAAACATTTTATATTGGAAACTTTTTTCTTACCCTTGAAATCATGTACATGGTGTCCATTTTCTCCACACTTATAACAAACTCACATTCCCTTCATACACTTACCAAGGTGATTCTTTCCACAGTTATCACATATGGGATAATCCTTCTTTTCCCTCTTCCCTTTGTCCATCGTTCTCTCTTCCGTCTTTTTATTCTTTTTCTTCCCTTCAAATCCATAGGACTCATAGAATTATTTACTTATCTTATTAACACATGATACTATTTCTTCCTATGTTGAGAATACATGGTAGATTATTTCCCTTCAAAATGTTTTCTTAATACCATGAAAGATATGATCCTTCTTACTCTTTGGATCATACATATTACTAGAGTTCACATTCCTTCAATAGGGAACCATTTCTATACAATGGCATAAAATAGATTAATTTATGAATCTAAATACATTATTCCAAACTTGTAAAACAATTAACAAATGTTGAATAGTTTCTGGATATAATCCATAATCATAAAAATCTTTTCTTTGGGAAATTATATACTCATAAACCCTTCAGAATTATTTTTAAAGAAAATGAGAATTATCTTAAGCATATCCATTAGGAGTGTCATAACCAAGAATGCATCAAGGCCCATTGTCATGAAACAGTTCACGTTCGAGTCTAGCTCAATGTGGTGTTTTCGGGTTTTACCCCTAGGTATATCTGTGCCAGAGCCAACTCTACCTACTCGTATCTAGACAGGGATGTATTTTCTTAGAAAAATCACAAAATCTCTACATTACCGAAATTCTAGGATATTCTTATATTCTAATTCTCAAAGTCTATCTTAGGGATATTTGTTCTAATCAGAGTTTGTCTATATCTAGTTTCCAAGGTTATTACTAAACTTCCTCTAATACCTACTGTAACGTCCCGAACCCAGTTTCCTAGAGTAGGTGCATTATTTTAATAAATTGGCATGATTACAAGAAATCAAGACCCGAATGACCGATCAGTATAGAAGTCTTGGAAAATAGATTGCATACATGAACATTACATTACACTTTCTAACATACAACACAAAAAAATACTCTAAGAAATGCATTGTTCCCATAGCTTAACCCTACATCTCAAATATAAAACACTTCTTAGGATCCTGGGAAAATAAAACATAAGAAATGTGTAAGCTCAGATGCTCATTAAGGATAAAAATATAGCGGAAACTTTCATAAATAAGCATAAACATTTAAGTCAATGTATAAGACTAAAACAAAAGCCTTTTAAACTTGAACTTCAGCATAATATGGAAAATATAAAATAAAATAATTCCATTTACTTAATCACATGGATATTCTACTTGTCGAATAATCACATGCAATATCAATAGCCACTTTCATAATGGTGGAATGCATAATTCTAGACTTTCATAACCACAGAGTCAAGGAATTGTGCCAAGAATACAAATAATATTTTGTCAAGGCCTTCTTCCAAGACACTAGTTTTTCTCATGAGACCTATCGATGCATCGAGGATCTGTAGCTGTCTCCACCTGTCACATACTATGTCCAATGCATTTATCATATGAAAAGGTTTCAACATAACATAAACATTCATATTAAAACTGACATAAGAAATGTAAATACATTACCCATAAACCATGAATGGTATAAAAATAACACATCCATAGTCAAACATATCACAAAACATTTAATACAATATGGAAGATTTGTATCATAATAAATCAACTTCAAAAAATTTTAAAATCCATTAAAAGATTTTGACAAAGATGAAATCAA
The DNA here is from genome assembly GCA_963277665.1 of Viscum album. Classification (NCBI taxonomy): domain Eukaryota; kingdom Viridiplantae; phylum Streptophyta; class Magnoliopsida; order Santalales; family Viscaceae; genus Viscum; species Viscum album. Next base: position 333,728,232 of record OY728129.1, on the reverse strand, counting down.
AACTATTTGATAGAAATATCTCATTCCTTTTTTGAAATCATTTAAAGTTACATAATTAGAAAAGAAAAAATTTATTTTGAAAATATTCTTATAATATTTTAATGGAATCTTCTATGATGTTATAATGGTGGAAAATAGCCGCACCTTCCATATAAGTTGAAAAATGACATTCTTACCTTAATTTTGTCAAAAAGGTTACAAAGGACCTTGTTTGGAAAATGACAGAAAGGTTCCTTTATAAACATCTTATAAAAATTCAAACAAGGGTATAAATGACTTTAACTCAATGTTTATAAAATATTAAGAATTTTCTGAAATACATTTTTAAGAAACATGGATGTGGATGATAAAGAGGTCCCAGTAAATAATTATGTATAAACAACCTCAGATAATGAAGAGATTGTGAAATAGACTCATATATTGTACTTTTCCTTAGAAGAGGGTAGGTTAACCTCCGGTATAATGTTGAAATAATTGTTATTAAATTATAAAATAATCATATACATTAATATGATATCATATTTCATCTTTTAACATTGCTTTGTTAATAATATCTTAGTATTATAGTTGTTTCGGGTGTTAACGGATTCGTTTTCCTTAATATTATTTGTTATGTGAGTCATATTTGTTATGGATGGGATGTATCATATTAATACATATAATGATATCAATTATTTAAACAATATTTTTAATCATCTAATGAAAATTATTCTTGAATGTATATGACGGGGAATGAATCTCATCGCGTTCATGGAGACGGTAATCCGTACATACGCACGAGCGACAATATCATTCTTTTGGTATTAAAATAATATATAATTGGATGGTATATCATATATACCAAATCATTATCATGTTATATTTATTATTTACATCAATTAAATATCATTATTATACCCATCTAAAAAATACTGTATTGAATAACAATTACACCAAGACATTGGGACGGTAAGTCGTATGTACGCACGTATGGTGACATGTCATTCAAAGATTGATAGAATAATGAATATGGTTTTACCATATTTATAATAACATCATAGTATATATAGGATACTGGATTTCTTATTTTATAATAGAAACAACAAATAAAAATGAAGTGGAAGAAGAATGTAACTTGAATGAGGTGATAAAATATTTACCTCTTCTTTAGGTTCTTCATTTTGATTTGATCAAAATGCCTCATTAGGATAGCTTTATGACTAAATTAAGGTCTCTACGATGAAGGGAGGACCTTTTAGAGGGTATTTGGGTAGTTTTTGTCCGAGGAAAATGGCTTCTAAGGTGGGAATTAGAGATAAGGGTGAGTGCACTTTTATAATAGGGGTGAGGGGCACCTTAGGAAAATCCAGAAATATTATTTTATAATAAAATAATTTTTGATTTATAATGGATCCAAAATGGATTATTTAAAGTCTAAGTTGGGTATGGGTTTAAAAACACTCAACCAATAGGTTTTAGACAGGTTTGGGATGCTATATTAACTTTATCTTTTAGATTTAACTCTTAGTTAAATAGTTTGACATTTACCATGTCTCTTTGTATTTTTATATTATATGGTTATTAAACATACTATATACATCCAAGAGTACCCCAAATGATTCACTAATGATACAAATATCATTATATAAGTATTTTGGCCAAACCTTCTATTTTTAGGAATATAAAATCAATTTATAATATAATATTTGTTTTGAAAACTCTTTTATGTAAATTTTAACACTATTTGGTATTTTGTTTTTTCTAAATTCATAACAGCATTATTTCATCGAATAAAATTAATCTAACCAACCCTAAAACGTCATATTAACCTATAAAATTAGTGGAATTTATAAATATTATCAAATTACATTTTTCGATATTTATAATATCAATTATTTTAATAATTCATTAATTAGGTAATTACTGCATCATCATTGTGTCATAAATAAATTAAATTATTTAATATATAAAAAATATAAATATAATTCCATTATTTATGAAATATTTTTATCTTTCTATGTAATATTTATAGTCGAATTTATCTTATGTGTAAACCTATATTAAATATGTTTTAGTTATAAATATTGATTTTAACACTTTTAACTCTTCAATAAATAAAATAATCATAAGTGTCCTAATCTAATCCAAGTGGACCAAAGAGGTTCATATTTAATTCCTAGAGTTGTTTTTTGGTCAAATTATACTTATCCAATAGAATTAGAACTTGTTTTAGGGTAATAATAATATCAATTTTATGCTTAATTACCCTATTTACTTTTAACTGTGGTAATAAAAGTAAAAAGTTAACATTCACTAAAAATTATTTTTATATTATTGAACCACATTTTACTCCTTGATATTAACCTTTTTCCTCATATTTTTTAAATTAAACTCACAGAAGTGGTAAAATTATGTTTTATGTGAATTTACAACTTCTACTAGGAGGAGGGTAAAACACAGTAAAAAGTTCGATAAAATTTTTATATATCAAAATTTATTATAAACTAAATCCAATTAAATACATAGAACTTATATAGGTATTATTTATATATTTTGACCTAAAATAAATTTAAATAAAATAAATAGATATTAAAATAAAAATTCGGTTTTAAACAACAACTCGGTATTTTTCACTATTCATCAAAAATTAAATGTTTTCAGAAAAATACAAGACATTCACCCTAAGATAGTTTTGATATTATAAATATAAAAATGAATTATGTTTTACCAATTTTAAAACATAGAAGTTTCATTAATTAATTTAAAAATAATCAACGTTGTCAAAACAAAAAAAATGTTTTTTAAGAAATAATAACTATCAAAAGATTGACACTTGTTTATGTCCAATTTCAAGGTAAAATTAATTACAATTACCACCATTGGATTAAATGGTAAAAATATAATCTAATTATACTTCCAAACCATTAGAATTTATAATTTAACACTATAAATTATTTTGATTGAAAAAAATTTTTTTAGTTAAAACATAATATTTTTCACTATTCACTCAAATATGAAAGTTATCAGAAAGACACCAAAAATTTATTGAAACAAAATTATTTTGTCACGATTATAAATAATAATATTATTTTTTCAAATTTAATATATAAAAGTTTCAAATATTGTATTTAAAAAGGGTTCGATATTAAAAGGCGATAAAATTCCATTTTTTGAAAAATACTTCTTTTATCTAAAAAAATTAATTTTTCCTTACATTATGTAAATAAAAACTCATAATATGGATTCAAAAATTATAAGGATTATATAAAGTTAAAATTTCAGTTGATACTATTCATAACCGCTTTTGAACGGCTAGTTTTGTAAGTCATGGTGCACTTGAACTCGGTGTTTCATGTAGTGCGGTTTATTGAATTACTTTGAAGAAATAATGTACTATGAATTCTTGGGGTGTTACATCTCAGTTATAAAAATAAAATACTCTTCAGTTTTATTTATTTTCACTATGGATAATCATGTGACTATGCTAATAGTTATAAATTCATAAACCCTAATTTTTTAGGGTAAAACATGAATTTATTTGAAAATGTTTCTCAAAATTTATTCTTTTACTTTCTAGATAGAACTAAAAATTTAGGGTATAAATTATTTAGTGGCTAACACTACTAGAACTAAGAAAATATGGGTACCAAAACAATGTTTGTTTGATTTTTTTGTAGGGAAAAAGTTTAATTCCATCAATGATAAATAGTATATGGTAAGTAGATTCTGAAGACATATAAGTGTAGGTTGCTCTAATTTCCACTCCTTATTAAAAATGGTGGAGGCTATGTCATATTTGGTGATAATACTAAGGGAAATATTATTGGATTTTGATCAGTTAGTAATACAAGGTCATTCCTCATAAAAAAATTCCTTTTTGTGAAAGGAATAATGTACAATTTGATAATAATTTCTTAACTTTGTTATATATGTCATTTTTCTTCTTTTTCAAATACTTATCTTTTGGGTTTCAAAGATAATTGTTTTAAATTTAATGTACCTAGAACCTCGAATGTCTATACTCTGAATTTTAATTATTTTTATAGACAAAAATTTAACTCTATAGATTTAAAAACATATTAATATTGTATTTGGAAAATAAAAATGTGAAATTATAATGTACATTAAATGCGAAATTTTTCTGAAAAGATTTTATTTTTAAATTTAACTCAACTTATATTGAACAAATAGAAATTATGTGATGCATGTCAAATGGAAAAGATGAAAAAATTCATTATTAAATCAAATTAAACAGGTTTCAATATCTTGGACTTTATAAATTCTATATATGGATTTGTTTAGTACATCTATAATAGAAAATATAACATGAATAAAAATTTATGTATTAGTTAATGATTTATATAGATTTAGTTAGGTTATATTAGTGTTAAGAGTGAATCATGTTATGTCTTTATTAGTTTTTGTAAATTGGTTTAAAAATAGAAAGAAGTTAAAATTACTTATTTTAGAAGTGATCGTGGATAATAATTTGAAAACTATGAGTTATATTCATATTATTAAAAACATGGAATCAAAAATCATTTTTCTTCCCCTAGGACACCTCAATAAAACTGTGTTGTTGAATGGAGGAATACGAACTTGCAAGAAATTTTGATGAAAATTATATGTGAAAATAACCCACCTAATAATTTTTTGGATGAATCTATAAATATAGCATGTTATGTCATAAAAAACCCTAATTATGCCTATTATGAATAAAACATGATATGATCTATAGAATAATAGAAATCCAAAAGTATGATACTTAAAGTGTTTTTTATGAAAATTGTTCATTCTGAACACCAAGGATAATCTTGGTAAATTTGTTTCAATGTATATTGAAGGAATATTTCATTAATATTATACTAATTCCAAATCCTTTAAGGGTTTCAAAAAAGTTAAAATGATTATTTAATAATTATATTATGTAAAATTTAATTGAATTGATATTTTTGTTCACAACGTGACTCAAATAGATGAGATAACATATTATTTGGAAAAAATGAGACTCGAACCTCTATTTGAAAATATAAAGGATGAATTGGAACTTATATTTGGGGAACCAAATATTGATAGGATGGATACTATTGAACTTGAAAGTGTGCTACCTTGATAACCTAGAATAATGATAACTCATCCCTTATAAATAATTACAGGAAGATTAAAAAAGGGATTATTACTAGAAAAATTATATGAAAAATTGTAGAATATTATACCTCTATCCATCAACTAGAAACTAAAACTATAGAATAAAACTTAGTTGATGATAATTGGGTTTTAACAATGCAATAATATTTAAACTAGTTTAACAGGAACAATGTATGAGAATTATTTAATAAACCATTTTAATATCCTGTTATAGGAAAATATCAGGTATTAGTAATAAATTGGATGATCATGGTTTGATCACTTAGAATAATTCTATATTAGTATCCAAAGGGTATAATCAAGATAAAGGTATATATTATGAAGAGACCTTTTTCCCATAGCTAGACTGGAATCCATTAGGACTCTCCTAGACTATTCATCATATGTGAACTTAAAATTATATCATATGGTTGTATAATATACATTTTTAAATGGTTTTTTGGAGTAATTTTATGTTGAATAAAACCATGTTTTGGACACCCCCAATTTAAAATTTTAGTTTTAAAACATACTGATTCTATTAATGGCCATAAATAAGAACCAAGATATTGGAATGAATGTTTAAGTTATTTTCTTTTATCAAATATATTTTCAGTAGGAGTAGTGGATCCTACTATTTTCAACAATAAATCATATTTAGATATTTTTTTAATTTCAAATACATCTTGATGATGTGATTTTTGTTTCTACAAATAAAAAATTATTTAAAGATTTTCCAAAACTCAAGAAAAATTAATTTGAAATGATCATGATATGGGTGTTACATTAATTTGTGGGGTTTTAGATTTATCAAAAAGTCTTTTCAAATTTTTTGAATACTACTAGTAAAATGATAAATATCCATGTAACAATATAAATGACATTACAGGTCTATGGTTATAGATTAATTTATAGACACAATTTACTAAAAACCATAGCAATAGGGTTCATTAGATCGGGAAGCTTTCCTCCTCTCTAGGACCTCATCCTATTACCCTCATGAGGCCCTCCTCTACATGGCCCTCCTCTCATGATGCTCCCCCTTGTGGGATATCCTCTCTACATCCCTCCTGTCCTAATGTTTCCACCTAATGTGACCACCCCACTACGATCTCTCCACTCAATGACCCTCCTCCCCTAATTCTTCGACACAACATGACCACCGCACCTCCCCATTGATATTTCTCCTAGATAGCCTCCCCACCTCCTAATCCGGCACACCTATGATGTGGACACCCCACCTTTCGATGATCCTCCTCCTCCTCATAGATCCTAGATAGTCACAACTCTGAAATTCTCTTACCCACTGAAGCTATTTAGGGTTTTCCATTTTTAGGTTCACAAAATTAGTTCTTACTCTTATTCACAATGTGGTGTCTACATTATCTCCAACCCAGACATTGATTCAGTATTTCTTCTTATTAGTGAATTTTATAGATTTCTTATGGTATGTTCTTCTTTTAAAAATCCCTCTTATCTTAATAAATTTTTAAACCAGTTTTATTCTAGTTTTTCAACCCTGAATATATTATACAATTTCTCTCTAAACTATTACTCCTACTTCTCCCATTCTACACTAATTTTTCCAAATCCAGTTAGTCAATCCAGTGTTATAATTTTTTTGTGGTATCTTTGGACCTTTAAATTAGATGTAGAATTATATAGGTCTAGATAATCCATAATTGTAGTGTGTAAATAATGTATCTTTCAAACATTACATCACTTATGTGTTTCATAATGAATTATGTGTCCTCACACTTCTTGTAGATTTGAAATCTCATTATCGATAAAATAAAATAAAAGATTATTTCCTTCAGTAAAAACTCCATGATAATTCTTTTAAGTGTAACTAATTAATTCACATGGGTGTTACATAAATATTTCTACATCTAGTAAAATCTAACCTTTATAATAATTAAAATATATAAATAATATAATTACCATATATATTGCATTAATAATTAAATTTCTTTTCCCTAGACTCTAATAAATAATTCAATATTTATCCATAAAAATTGATATATAATTCAACATTACATTTTCTATAATAATCAACATAAAACACTTTGATTAATCCTTATAAACACATTTCATAGTTCCTTTAAAGTGAAACCATTATAATTTTAATATAATTGTTTTTTCACAAATTATATACCTTAGACTATGATTGATAATCTATTAGACAGTGATACACAATTAATTAGAATCATTCTTAAAGAGCTAAGAATATCATTATTTATATGTTTTTCAACTCCCAAATCCATATGAACTAAACCTGAAAATCCTCCTAAACATAACATATGGATATTTTACCTCTAAAACTCCTTCATCATAATATTTAAGAATATATTATTTAAATACATAAAGTTTAATCATTATCATGTAAGTGTACTTTCTGATATGTAATATTTAAAATGATTCCAAATTTATAAATTCCTTAATCATAGATAAGGGTCCATCAATTTGTAGTATTCAATATAGGAAATATATTTATTTGGAGAATTATCTAAATATATTATCTTATATGAAGTTCCTCTAATATATAAGATTAAATTAATTTTCCTAAAAAACTTATTTTGTATTATTTAACATCACTTCATTGGTTAAATTTTATACGTGACCTAATTTCTATCAATGTGATCATATGAAGTATTTACTCAAAATATAAGACTAAATTATAAAAAAACTATATTACCTCATGATTATGACTTTTCCAAACATGATAACATAAGGATTCCTTATATATATTCTTATCTTATAATATATTACCATTAGATAGAATTTACTCAAAAAACATTAAATAATTGGTACCATATTTCAAACATTACTTCTTCCATTTTATGGAATAAAATACTAGAATTTAACTTAATGAAAATTTGGAAAACATTCAGTTTTATTATATCTTATCAAAACCCCATACATTTTCTTATTCACCACACAATATAATTAACTAATTTACTCAGGATTTTGTTCATTAGGTAAGGCATTTTAATGATGGAATTATAGAAAAATGTGATCGTTTGACCTCATAATTTCTAAACCCATTGGATTTCATAATACATGATGGATTATTATAAACTATAGCACATGAAACTATTTAATCCGCACTCAATATACTAACTAATTCCTAGTTTAAGGTGGATTAATGATTATTATTTGATTATTATTTGGATTCTCTCAATTATCATCCATTTTTCTTGTCTTCTATTTTATGGAATGTAGATGTCTATGAATTTCAGGATTAATGGGATCCAATATTTTAGTTTTTTCCATGTTTTCCTTCACATAATAGATTTATAGAATTGATATTTTTTATATCCATTAAGAATAGATTTGATCATTGTTTTTTTAATTATCTTGATAATTTCTTAATATTTCTTGGTTATATGTTCTTTCATCTATAATGGAATAAAATCATAATGATCAGGTAGCTAATAATCAATAGATTTATTATTAATAGTTTTTACAAAAAACTATTGTAAATGATTTAAGGTTCATTACCCAGTGATGGAAATACAAATATGTGCAAGTGTGACAAAGGAAACAAAGAATAACACATAAAAAAATAAAAAAATAAAGATATAATTTTAGACTAGGAAAGTGATGATTATGATAAATCATTATGGGATTAGGTGAAAAAACTCAATTAAGAACTACACATCATGAAGAAATTAAAAACTATCAATTGATTATATAGGATAATAATGTTGCACAATTTTATAAATATTTTCCATTTTTTATGAATAAAAATTAGTAAATACTGATAAAAAGTTTGTAAACAGCTATGCCAATAGATATCCTATGAGTTGGTGAATCTCAAAATCCTTCATATATAGAATTTGTTTGATTAGAAAAAATTATGCCCAAAACGTCCTCACTAAGACCAACTTGTAGTTTTACCCTAGTTTATGAGTCTTATGTGTTAATAATTTGTCATATTAATCCACAGATGATTTAGAAATTTAAAATTCAATTTTATCATGATCATATACTCCTAGCATTCCATGACATATAGAAAAATAGAACTAGAAATGAGATTAATTTTGATAGAATCATAGATAAAAAATAAGACATGAATGATGTAAATAGGTTACCCACTCAATCTCATTCTCCTATTGTGGTTTTTTATGATGATCATGTCTACTTGAAAACATTGTAAAAATTTATTATAATTAATATATAACTTCATCATTAAGTTACCCTTAAAAATATATTTAAGGTGTTTCTTAAGGTTTTCTAATTTATGGAATTAATTTGTTAAACATTACATTGACACTAAGACAAAATATGTTTTGCTTATATAATATATTTCAAGGGAGTATAATGGAAACAATATAAAACTTATGCCACACATAATGGGATAATTTGGAAGCATTTCATTGAGAGAAAACTCACAAGGTATAATAGTTTAAGAAATATAGTTATCCATTATAATTCATTAATTTATATTATTTTATATATTAAATTCCTAGAACAAAACATTGTTTGGTTCAATCATTTTTACATTGAATGATAGTTTCTAAAATATTTTAATAACAAATACTCCAAAAAAAGTTCATTTGGGGTTATGATATTCTCTACTAATAAATTTTTTTTTTATAAAATAGGCATATGAGAGATACTTTACTAGAAAATTAAATTCCTTAGTGAAATATAAAATCATTCTCTCTATTAACATATAAGGATAGAAAATTAAAGTCACCATAACATAACTAAAATATTTAAAAGAACTATTGAATGACTTATTAGATTTTAAGCTTGATTAATCTAAATTTTTTTATCTCTACTGATAAAAAATCAATATAAAATAGACTTTAAACAAGAAAGTGAAGTAAAAAATATAAATCTTTATAATTTATACATATGTATATTTTTGGATAAAATGATTTAACTTGAATTGGAGGGATAATCTACATGTATATTCTATATGATTACTAATACCAATGATGTTGATTTTATTTATTTATAAAACATCAGCATAGAATATTATTGTGTATTTTAATTAATATTAACTTTATTTAATTTAAATTTTTTCAATTTAAAATATAGCTTTAATAATGTTATTTTCCTGGTTCTATGACTTAATTTTGAGAGGTGTCCACCTTATGTCATGTATCACACCACATCCTCAAGCGTCCTTTGTATCTAACTACATCCCGCTCCTTTGAAAACTATGAAGTCATCTATTCACAAAATAATCACCCAAATATTCTGAGGATGAATAAAATATCCACAATAGACATAGTTATTAATAGTGCACACCATGGAATTCCATTACCCCATGGATAGCACCATGAAATTCTTGTGCAATTTACTAGTAGAGGTGGTGTGTTGTGACATGTTATATGTTTCATCATGATTTTGTGTGGTGTTTTTTGTTCCATTTTAGCATCACACTTTTTTTTTCATTTTTTTACACATTTTTGAACCATATAACCCACCACTATTAAAATAAGTTATTAAAACACCTTCTTATAATTCAATTTATTCCCCTCAATCCTCTTTTAACTCTATGAGATACACTAATCAGGTTCCATGACTAACCACAATCAGAACACCTATCACCTTTTAATTATCCTTCCCATGATCGAATTGTACTGATTTGTTTTTGAATGAAAAATTATCAATTATTGAAAATGGATTATTCTTCAAAATATATTTTTAGTGAAATATATAATTATTTGTTATATTTTCATATATATTTTTATTATAACTGATAATTTTACTCACTAAATTATTACTTTTCCTTATTTTAATGTTTTTATCTTCCATTTCTGGGTCATAAGTTAATATTTTCATGTGTTGTGTTTCGGGCATGCACTTTTGTGTCAGAGACTGTTGGGGCTGTTGTGGGACATGTGACATTAATAATCATTCTAATATGGATCCCATAATACAATACCCATAATTATTTCATTAGAGAAACAAATAAATTATGTAATTCAGATGAAGAATTTATTGAACTCAACAATATATGACATCTCCTAGGAGTGTGTACATATATTATTATACTTTCCATTTAATATGTTTTTAATGATTTTTTATAAACATGTTAGTGATGATTAGTCTTTATCCCATGAAATAATAAATTTCACATTAAGTCATTTTATATATTATTTATTTAATGTATGTTTATTTGTCTCAATATGGATCGAAGTTGGATGTACATTGTTAATCGGATAACTGATGAGTTTCAAAAGGAGTTATGATATTTTGTCGACTTTGCATTCAATAATTATTTAGATGGAGTATTGATTCGATTCTAGAATCTTGATTGTGTTGGAAGACCATGGTTAACTCATGAGGAAGTGAGTTACCATATCACTAAACAATGTTTCCAAAAAAAATAACATGTGTGGTATCACAATAGAGAAAATGAATAAGTGGATAATGGCATTTATTCAAATAAAAGGAACGGTATGAAAAAATTTATTTCTAACCTGCTTCCATTTTTTATGAAGCCAGCTCCTCATATACACCTGTGCAAGAGAAAATGAATACCAGAACATGATTTTTCCTATTAATATGAATGATTATTTTGAGAGTATTATAATTATGATGGAAGATGTGAATACCCCAGTACATCAATAAAGTGGAAAAATTAGTAAAATTGAAGTTTTAATTTGATTATATCATGGGAACAAAATGTATGGATTTAGTAATATTGTGGTTTACTATATCCTTATATTGATTAAATATTTAGTACATGATGTTTAATGTATTCTAAAAAATTATGACATGACATCAATGTTGGTTGAAAATTTTGGATTTTTATCTACTAAGATTCATTCTTGTGCAAACAATGATGTATGTTCTGAAAGGAAAATACAAAGTCGAGTAAGTGTAAATAGTGTGGTTCAGTAAGGTGGAATACAACTAAAGAAGTAAATCAATCCCACATACCATATAAAGTTATGTGTAAATTCCCTTTAATTCCCAGGATTCAAAAAAAATGTCATAAAATGGAAAGGAGTATGAGATGGCATGTAGATGAAATAAATAAGGATAATGATAAAATAGTGAATCATGTAGACCGGTAATCTTGGAATAAATTTAATAGATTACATCTTGATTTTCTAGCTAACCCATGAAATGTTTGATTGTATTTATCATATGATGGTCTCAACCCATTTTTTCAAATTCATACTATACACAGTACATGGATTGTTTTCATTAATATTTAGAACATTACTTCATGTATGTGTATAAAGAGGTTGTTTGTTATCACAAGTATATTAATATAAAGACCTATTGATCTGGGAAATTATATTGAAATATACTTTCATACATTAATATATGAGTAAAAGTATATTGTTATTGATGGTTTGGAAGTGTATGATTCATTCAGGAAGAATTTCATATAGATTTATTATAGATGATAAATGATTTTCCTGCATATAGAAAGATGTATGGATGGACTAAAAAAAATTAGCATGCCCATATTTGTATATAAAATATGTGTTCTCATAGATTAATGTTTCGATAATATTTCAGCCTCATTGGGCATTAATTATTTCTATTAATGGATCCCCCAAATAGTAAAAACAAGACACAAATCGATTATGTCATCTAGAGAGTTGAAAACCCTTAATGAATGTTGGGGAATGATATTGTTAAATAACTTGTTGGTTTGAATTTTTTTCCTGGAAAAATTCAATTAAATATAAAAAAATAATTTTAATTCAAATTAAAATAGAAATTGGATAGAGAAAAATATATTCTTTGAGTTTCTATACTAGCCATTAAATTTATTGCATCATTTTTTTAGATGTAATTCATATCCGGAAAAAAAATATTTTTGAGATGTTACTTTCTACACATTTAAATGAAAATGGAAAAATAAAATATGATTTTTAGTCACATCAGGATTTGATAGATTGGTGTACAAGATCAAGATATCATCCAGAGTTAATTTGTTAAAATAAGTGGAATGTCCCCTTTTCTCGTTATTTGATGAAAAATGCGAAGAAATAAAATTTCTCAGGTCTTGGAAAGTTTTAAGGTTATAAATGGATATTCAAGTAACAATTTGAAAAGGGTGATTGCATAATATGTAAAACTAAAATCTCTTAAAACCCATTATTACCATGACTTGATACATGATTTGATTCCCATTACTGTTTAAAATTTACTTTCACATAATGTTAGAATTTTTCTGAATAAGTTATTGAATTTTTATCAAGACCTTTCTGCCAAAAGACTATTCATAATTTTTTTTCTTAAATTATAGAGATATTCAATGATTATTCTTGGTGACTTAGAGAAAATTTTCCCACCATCACTTTTCAGATGTATGTTACATATGAAAATTCATATTCCCATAGAAGTTATTTTTGGTGGTCCTATTTCAAGTTAGTGGATGTATTTGATAGAAATAATTATGTTTACATTGAAATATTATGTGATAAATAAATATCAACTCAAAGGCTATATTGTGAAAGCATATTTAGCACAAGAATAAATGGGTTTTTGTTCATCAAACTAGGCTAATATCACTATGAGGACTAATCGACTAATGATAATTGAAGATGATAAATATGATCCCATTGAGCTTGTATTTCCTTTATATCCCAAAATAGGTGGGATATATATATCATACTCATTGTGTACATTAAGTAGGGAATAGTGGGAAATGTCTCATTGTACAGTATTATTCAACAGTGGTGTGCTTGGTGATTACATCAAATAAGTAATCAAATAAATATTTATTTTTTCATTTTTTGGTTTTGTTATATATTATTAAATTTTAATGATTTCATATTTTTAGAGAATACTTAGAAATTATAAAAATGATACATTATTCTCTATATTTTAAGAGGAAGGAATAATTTCACATCAAATAATTTACTATTTGGTTAATTTCAAAGATATTGTATTTCCTTTTTTTTTCATAGCATAATCACATGTATCAATTTAATATTCAATGTTGGTATATTTTTCATTTAAACTTTACCAATGAATGATGTATTAGATGAAATAAGAGTGGTTTCCTCTCATACAAATAGTGTGGTTTGTGATTGTAAGGTAGTGGTTGCCAATGGATTTAAATTTTCAATAAATAGATATGAAACAAAATTGGAAATGTAACATTATAGTATCATGATAAGTGCCATAAAATAATTTACGTGAGTGCATTAATCAAACAACAACAATCAGAAAATATATCATATTATGGGTTTTCCAAAAGAATTGTTTTATTAGATTACTATGAACATGGTTGTGTCACAGTGATAAAATGAAAGTAGTTTTATTCAATAAAACCTAATGGAATTCATATTGATAAATATGGATTTAGAGTGATGGAGTTGAACCACTAGTTTCATACTGATGAACATTATATTCTTGCATCACAATATTGAAAGCTGTTTGATAAAAATAACCGATTAAAAACAATTGGTGTTATTTTTTATTTCATTCTTGGACAATTTTTTTATAAATGTGTGGATGATAATAATTTTTTAAATGAACCTATTCGTATTTATTTGAATGTTGTATTTGATTAAATAAATGATTAAATTTTTAGAACAGATTCTGAACCATAAATTTTCACAGATAGCATATAGTGTTGGAACATTTTAATATATTTACCTAATATTATTGCAATATTTAATGTGCACTTTTCAAACTTTCATACATTAAATAAAATTAACTGGTTTTCCCCCATAAAATTTCATGAGATGTGATGTGTTTTTTTAAATAATGGGTTGATTATGAATTTAAAATATCAAACATTAGACTATACAGAATACATTTTAAAATGATATAATGATTCGTTTTATGTTCCTATAATGTTATTTTGTATGAAAAAGTAGAGTCTATATTTAATACTACAAATTTACAGGTCATGTGAAAAAAATCTATATCACTTATTCAGATATGGGTGGTTATATAAGACACTAGACCACTGAACCTAGGGATTTATATAGCCTAAATAATTAATTAGTTTCAAAAATATCAAATACTAGAATTCCCTAGTTACCCTTCGATGATTAAACTAATCCTCAAGATACAAAACTCAAGAATATGGTATTCTGACATAGCATGCTTAAAGAAAGATATGTGATATTACAACCTAATTTGTTTCCTTTAGACCAAAATTATACCACTACTTGTAGATTCTTCCAAAACTCCTTGGAATAACTTCTTTATCATTATATATAATTATCACTACACCATCATTATAAACGAATACATCTCAAAAAATCTCCAAATGACTTTTTTATAACATTCATTGCATGTGATAACTCATCCATTTGGTATAGAGCCAATGTATTAATAATATATTTCTATTTTATCTTCTTCGATGCATTATAAACCAGTTGGTATTTGTGTTTTTTGATTATTTATTTACCCCCTATGAATGAACATTCATATATTTTATAGAATTATACTAAATATCTGTTGGTGGTTTTTTGTTAATTTTGTTACTCACACCTTGCATGTTCACCTAAATATGTGTAAAAAAATGTTATTAGGTATCCATCTAAGGAAAGGGCCATATGTTGGGATAATTAGTAGGTTGAACTAGTAATAATTAAATGATTTTCTAAGTTGAATTCTAGGACATTTTCTTAAATTGACTATTTTTTTATAACTGAAGAATAACAAGTTGTCCACCCATCCCTGGGAAGGAGTGAATTTTCTCTTAAAGGACATGGAAAACCATCATATTTTTAAGAAACTATTTTTGTTTCTATTGAAAGACAAGTTGTTCTATGTGGAAAACCTATTCATTTTAGTGAATAATTCTTTATTTATTCACATTTTTAATCATCCAAATCATCCCCTATTTTGACCTCTATTCCTACCCATGTAGTTCCTTTTCTTATTGATGTGTGAAATCTGTTTGTATTTTTTTTGTAACTATTTTTTCACTACATTATTGTTTTCCTTGATGTGTGAACCTATTTTTTAATGAACTTATAGATAAAAATAATTTTAATCAACCCATAGGGAAAAATTCTAAAAACCAGCCTTACACGAGCCAAACTAACCATGGACTAACGTTTTATAACAACCCTCCACCAAATAACATTATTGGAATTTTTTTAACCAAAACAACCAAAATTAAAGTAAAATTAACCAAGGAAAATATAATAATTCAAAGGGGGAATCATAATCTACACAATCATGGGAAAATTCCCTTGAGAATCAAAATTATTCCACAAAAAATTTTTAAAGTGTAAACAAAAACCTAGAAAACCAATTAGGATAAATTAATTCTCAATCATTTCAAATAAATAACTTTTTCAAAACAAAAACTGGAAATCACTTTTAAAACCAATTATAAATCCTAAAGGTAACATGATTGATATGGAACATATGTATGGAAATTTCCTAATTAAACCTAAAATATTTGTTAAAAATGACTTAATCGACAACAGTAGAGATGAGAATATTAAAACGGAAGAATAATAAGGTTTCCAATCATCCCATGAAAAATATTTAGTGGGAAGTAGAGAATATTCTCTTAAAGTACATGGAAAAACTACTATTCTGGAATAAAATATTAATGTTACTATTGAGAACCTAGCTATTCTGAGTGGTAAAGAATCATATTTAATTGAATATTCCTCAACTAATTCATGTTTAAAACCTTTCTAAAGGACCCTTGAACACCCTGAGAGGGGAGGGGTAAATCGGTGTGTCAACTTATTATTTCAAAGATTTAGATCTTGTTCTCACATTGGTAGGAACTTGTTAAATCTATATGTAATTAATGTGTAGTAAATTAAACCTTCACATAGAGAAGAACCACACATGTAACAACCCAAGATATTATGAGGAATATTCTTATTAATTTCATTGATTTCTTTTGTTGTACGTTACACCAATATTATCTTGCGCTATATTCAAGACCATATTAGCTTGCAGTATACGCAATACTATTCTTGGATTGTGTTACACACAATTTCAAGTTCATTTGATAATAGTCATTCTATGAAATATTGAGTGTATATATATAAATATATATTCAATGTATAAATGAAATATAGTTGGATTCTGTTATACAAAACAACGTAGGAGTATTTCACAACACTCAACCCTGACTTGGCTTACATTACACGCAATCGCAACCTTCCACGATAGCGTGTGTTGTACGCAATACCGAGTTTCACTAAACAAAGGTATACTATTAAAATATTATATAAAATAGCCGTTATGAAAAGTAGTACCAAATTTTTTTAATTTTATAAATTTTATCTTTTAAAATGGACTTCATTTTTGGATTCGTAATATCGAAATTAACCTAGGGTGAATTTTTGGTATTTTTCTGAAAACTCTCAATTTTAGATGAATAGTGAAAACACTGGGTTACTTTTTAAAAACCGAATTTTTATTTAAATAATTATTTCTTTTATTTTTATTTTAGGTCAAAATTGATACATAATACCTATATAAGTTCAATTAAATTCATTGGAGTCATTTTATAATAATTTTAGATATATAAAAATTTTATTGAACTTTTCACCGTCTTTTACCGACCTCCTAGGAAAATTTGCAAATTTACATAAAACATAATTTTACCACTTCTGTGAGTGGAATTTCAAAAATCCAAGATACACGGTTGATATCAGTAAGTAAAATTTGGTTCAATGAGATGAAAATAATTTTTCGTGAATAGTAACTTTTTACTTTTTTTACCACGGTTAAAAGTAAATAGGGTAATTAAGGGTAAAAATGATATTATTATTACCCTAACACATGTCATAATTCTATTGGATAAGTGTAATTAGACCAAAAACAACCTTAGGAATAAAATATAACCATTCAGGTCCACTTGGATTAGATTAGGACACTTATTATTATTTTATTTAAAGAATAGTTAAAATAGTTAAAATTAACGTTTAATAACTAAAACATTTTATATATAGGGTTATTAAAAAGATAAATTCAACTATAAATATTAATTAGAAATCTAAAAATATTTCCTAAATAATTTTATTTTATTTATAATTTTTAGAAAATAAATAATTTAATTTATTTATGACACAATGATGATGTAGTAATTACCTTATTAATGAAATATTAACATAATTGATGTTATAAATACCTAAATAAATGTAATTTGAGACTTTTTATGAATTACACTAATTTTCTAGGTTAATATGACATGTTATTATTGATTTAATAAAAAAAATTCTATGTAATCAGGTTGTTATGATTTTCACAAAAATTAAGTACCAAATAGTGTCAAAATAGACATAAAATAGTTTTTAAAACAAATATTATATTATTAATTGTTATGTTATTCTTAAAAAACTAAGGATCGGCCAAATGACTTAGATAAGGATATATATATTAATAATGAACCATTTGGGGTTACTTTGGCTTGTTATAGTAAGTTTATTAACCATACAGTGTAAGAAAACAAAAAGACACGGTAAAAGTTAAATTATTTAACATAGAGTTAAATCTAAATGATAAGGATAAAATAGTAACCTAAACTTGTCGAAAACCTATTGGATGAGATTATTTCGACCATACCCACATTAGCTTCGAAATAAATCAATTTTGAGAAATTAAAAACTGAATATGACTTTTTTATAAAATAATATTTTATGTTTTCCTAAGGTGCCCCTCTCCTCCCTTATAAAAAGGGCACCCCTTCCCTCTTCTCTTCACACCCTGTTGAGCCTGGAATATCGGCCAACCCCTACCCATTTCTCTTATCCACTTCCCTAGAAACATAATATAGGTTCATGTCTTCTCAAAAGACCAAATCTACTTCCTTAAGAGGAAGCTTAAAGGAGGTGCGTCGAAGAAGAGGTAATCTCTTCTACCGATTTTCTCAAGTTTCTTTCTTCTTCTAATTCTTCTTATTTAGTTGTATCATTATAAAGTAATAACATAAGTATTTATTATATAATAATAAGTTATTAAAAATATGAAACAACCCTATTTCACCTTCTATCCATCCTACAGAAAACGAAATCACCGCGCGTGCGTACGTACGGAATACCGTCTCCACGTCGTGGTGTAATCTATTTTCGACCACCACCTTACTTGGATGGGTATAATGGTGTAAATAAATAACTATATATGATTATTGTAAAGTGATATTGATTCTGAAATATTATACATATTCTTCAATACAATTCCACGATCATGGGAATGATATCATCGCTCGTGCGTACGTACGGACTACCGTCTCCACGATGCGATGAGATTCATTCTCCATGTTAACCATTCATATTTGATTATGAAATATATATAATGAATAATAATGTGATATATGACATAATAATGATACTGGATATATATATATATATATATATATATATGTATTTCATCTACTTAATTCCATTCAATTCAATGTGGAAATGAAAACAGCGTTCATGCGTATGTAAGGCCTACCGTCTCCATGAATGGTGTATTTAATTCCATTTATCGATATTTCATATATATATGTATAAGATGAATATATATTATATATATAAATCATGTTTTACATTATTTAATTAAGTAAATCAGGATATAAGTAAAAATATCAAGAACAACAAGTTGAAACACATATGATAAATGAAACGATTTTACCCAAAATGCTGCTTTAGCATGGAATTTACAAAAGAACGGGTAATAAAAATTGATATGTGAACCATATATGATATAATAACAATAAATTTGATTATTTAATAAGTAAATTACATTATTTATATAATTATATAGGAGTTTCGGATACATACGAAGCATATCGGACCTAAGGTAAGGGATAACAATTCCAATCTCGTTCTTATCTGAGATTGTTTATTCGTAGGTATTTACTCGGGTTATGTTTATCATCCATGTCCATGTTTTATAAAAAAAATCATCAAATATTTAGTATTATTCCATTTTTGTTTAAAGTCATTTTTACCCTTTTATGACTTTTACCACAAGTTTTGGAAGGAATCTTTCTTTTGTTTACCATACGAGGTACTTTTTGACTTTTTTGGAAAAACTATGAGAATAATGTTTTTTAACTTATACGGCATGAACAGATTTTTACGGTTTTTAATGCCTTATTTTCATGAACTTACTCTACAAAATTTTATGACTATTTTCAACAAAATACTTTTCTTTTCAAATTTCATGGCATTTTTTGAAAAGGAAATGATTTTGAAGAAGAAAGGATATTTTCCTTAAGAATTCATTTCAAGTGTTTTATCAGAACCATTTTCCATCTAAGATGACATTATTTCATATGTGTATGTTTCAAGTATAATGTCTCTATGGTTTACATGGTTTTACTTCTCTTATGATGAAATGATATCCATTTGTTTTATATGGATTATGTTATGATGGTATGATGTTTATGAAGCCCATTTTATTCTTTGGGTTATGATGAATGATTTATGTTTATGTTGTGGCATACATAAGAATGATTTAATTATGAGATGGGTGGGACTTATATATCCCTCCAATGCATTGGGTAACGATTTATATCTCATGGTATAGACATGGCTGGAATGGTAAGTTAATCTGGTTCAGTGATATAGGACTGGAACGAGGAGTGAACTCGATTCAGAAAGGGACTTTGTCCACTAAATGGTCTTGGCAGCAATGCCTTGACTACTATGGAAATCATAACAAGTGCTTAATGGTTTCCATAATTAGATATTTTATTCCCATTCTATTTTATCATGATTGATGATCCATTATTATATATGTCTTATATACTTCCATGTTTTATGTCATTGCTCAAGATTTTGATGTTTAAATATTATGTTCATGTTTTGAAGTTCAAATATATATGGTTTGATTTATTTTCTCCATGATTACCCTTACTGAGCATTTGAGCTCACCCTTTGTATGTTTTCTTTTCCCCAGGATATAAAGAAAGGTTTTAGGTAAGAAAATAAAAGGAAGATCTTTATGGGATATATTGAAGATCTTTCACCAAGATTATAAGATTATATTCTGAGTTTCCAAAGACACTAAACTATTAAGGTCCTTTAGGGTCTATTTTTGTTATGTATTATGTATTCTGTGAAATTAATGTAATTTCCATGTACGTCAAGCTTTGGGTCCCTATAGTTGGTATCATAGGAAAGGTTTATTTATGATTTGGAAACTAGGATGCGAAAACATTAGTGAGATCCGTAGAGATATTTCTAAGGTACGTCTAGAGATGTCCTTAAGGTTAAGTATAAGTATAGGTTGTAGAACAAGAATTATGGTACTAATATTAGAATTAATCCTAATATTTTAGATATTGAAGGTACTCCCACTTTTATTATTTTGTTTTCCTAACATGATTTTTTTCCCTCTCACTATTCTTTTTGGGTTTTAGAAAATGGCTGGAAACAGGAAGATTCACGATAATGGAGGATATAATAGACAATGTAATGATATTCTTCAGGATAAGCCAAATGAAATTGGATCTGGAAGTCCAAATATCGTTATTATGACTAATTATAAATCTCATAATATGATCAGTAATCTCATCTTTGGTAAGTTTCATGACTCAGCTAAAAAGAGAAAGATGGAGTTTCATGGTGATCATAGAGGAAAGAAAGTTCAATTTCCCCCATGTAAATCATGTGGGAAGAGGCATCAAGGAGAATGTTTCAAAGGAAATGAAAGATTCTTTCGGTGTGGAGAAGAAGGACACACAGCTAGTAATTGTAAGGGAAAAGATTCAGTTAACACCATGGATAAGGATAATGGTATTTCTAAGACATCAACAACAGTTAAGTGTTTTAAATGTGGAATGTACGAGCATTATGCAAACCAGTTCCCTAAGTGAAAGTCTCATGAATAGAATCATCATGGTCGTATGGGTAGTATTTATGTTGATGATGATGAAGAGACTACAAATGATATATGAGATGAATGAATTGTTCAAGTTCGGTCAATGGTTTAAGAAGGTAGTGGAATGATTACATATTTATCAAGAGTAATGTTGTATAAGTAATCTCATGGTACTATAGAATAAAGAAACATCTAAGGATTATAACACTATTTTTTTCTTTATTTTTTTTAAATTATATGTTGAATAGTACTGGTAACCATGAAAGGTTATTCATATATTTTTGGAAAGTATCTAATATGCGCATAAAGAAGGGATAAGGAGATAATGAGATGTTTGATAGTATTATTGAGCTCATGACTGATGTAAGGACAATGTGATATCATGGTTTGAGTATATAGAATTTTTGGGATTTTGGTATGTGGAAAGAGTTAACATTTGATAGAATTCATGTTTTCACTAAGGTTATTTGGTAATTTATGTTTCAATAGAATACATGATTAAGGTATTCACATGTTTGGAATGTGACCAAAAAGATATATCACGTGATATATGGGGGATAAATAATGGTATTCACATGCACGGTAGATGACATTTATAGTAATATTTTTCTTTATACTATAATATTGGACAAAAGTATTTTGGATAATACTAAATACTGGAATGGATTATGCTGGACATTATTCAGTATTATTTAAGGATAAAACTTTTTTTGATATTATAATGTAGTTTTAGAAAAAGGAAAACCTGCAGGACGGGTGATAACCCGTCACATCGGAAAAGGCTAGGAGAATCGGACCCACAACTAAAGTGCGACATGCCTTTATCGCCTACCACTGGCCTATATGAAGTCCCTGGTTGGTAGAAAATAGTTTTATTTTATTAAGTGGTATGATATATTAAGAATATGTCCATTTTTGGAACCATATACGTTTAATATCGCCAAATAAAGACTTATGTATATTTCAAAACGTTTTCTAACCTTTTGTTTGAGACATATGGAATGACCCAACATTCTATCACATGATTTTCTAACACTTCACGAATGAAAAATTCAACTTCATTTCATTAATAGATGAAGTTGAAATTGTTCATGGCACGAACAACGGTGTGATTATACCGAAATAAAGTAAGTATTTCTTCTAATTCGAATTCTTCATCTTTATGGAAATGATCTTGAAAACCAAAAACGTTGTCATAGTGCCCTTATATCCAGTGAATCTTATGGTACCTTAGATCATCACAAATTTATGGATTTTGGATTATTGGATTTTTCATAGCCATGTTCTCTACCACTCATCATCAGAACAAGATGGTTAGATTTCTCTTCCATATCCATATTTTCACCTATGTTCTCCTATGTGGAAACCCAGTGATTAGTTAATTTGGGTAACCGTTACATTTAATAGTTTAGTTTTTAAAGATAAGTTTTGGTATTCCTTTTTACGATGTGGGTTTCTATTAAAGAAACATTCGAGTAGTAAACCATTTATAACCCTGACGAATTTCGAGGGCGAAATTCATTTTAAGGGGGGTAGAATGTAACAACCCGAGATTTTATGAGGATTATTCATTTTAATTTCATTGATGTCTTGTGTTGTATGCTACACCAAGATTATCTTGCGCTATATGAAAGACCGTATTAGCTTGCAGTAAAAGCAACACTATTCTCGGATTGTGTTACATACATTTTCATGTTCATTTGATAGTAGTCATTCTACGCAACATTGAGTGTATATATATACATATATATTCAATTTATAAATTAAATATGGTTGGATTTTATTATAAAAACCAACTAAGGAGTCTTTCACAACACACAACCCTGACTTGTCTTACATTACACGCAATCGCGACCTTCCACGATAGCGTGTGTTGTACGCAATACCGAGTTTCACTAAACAATGGTATACTATTAAAATATTATATAAACTAACTGTTATGAATAGTAATACCCATGTTTTGGAATTTTATAAATTTTATCTTTCAAAATTGACTTCAATTTTGGATTCAGAATATCGAAATTAGCCTAGGGAGAATTTTTGGTATTTTTCTAAAAACTTTCAATTTTTGATGAATAGTGAAAACACTAGGTTACTATTTAAAAACCGAATTTTTATTTAAATAATTATTTATTTTATTTTTATTTTAGGTCAAAATTGATACATAATACCTATATAAGTTCAATGAAATTCATTGGAGTCATTTTATAATAATTTTAGATATATAAAAATTTTATTGAACTTTTCACCGTCTTTTACCCACCTCCTAGGAGAATTTGCAAATTTACATAAAACATAATTTTACCGCTTCTATGAGTAGAATTTCAAAAATCAAAGAGACACGGTTGATATTAGTAATTAAAATGTGGTTCAATGAGAAGAAAATAATTTTTGGTGAATAGTAACTTTTTACTTTATTACCACGGTTAAAAGTAAATAGGGTAATTAAGGGTAAAAATGGTATTATTATTACCCTATCACTTGTCCTAATTCTATTGGATAAGTTTAATTCGACCAAAAATAACCTTAGGAATAAGATATGACCATTTAGGTCCACTTGGATTAGGTTAGGACACTTATTATTATTTTATTTAAAGAATTGTTAAAATAGTTAAAATCAATGTTTGATAACTAAAACATTTCTAATATAGAGTTATACATAAGATAAATTCGACTATAAATATTAATTATAAAGATAAAATGATATCCTACATAATGGTATTTTATTTATAATTTTTAGACATTAAATATTTTAATTTATTTATGACACAATGATGATGCAGTAATTACCTTATTAATGAAATATTAACATAATTAATGTTATAAATACCCAAATAATTGTAATTTGAGACTTTTTATGAATTACAATAATTTTATAGGTTAATATGACATGTTAGTATTTATTTAATTAACTTTTTTCTAACTAATAATGTTGTTATGATTTTCACAAAAATCAAGTACCAAATAGTGTCAAAATTGACATAAAATAGTTTTTTTTAATATTATATTATTAATTGTTATTTTATTCCTAAAACTCTAAGATTCGGGAAAATGACTTAGATGAGGATATATATATATATATATTAATGATGAACCATTTGGGGTTCTTTTGTCTTATTATTGTAAGTTTATTAACCATATAGTGTAAGAAAACAAAAAGACACCATAAAAGTTAAATTATTTAACATAGAGTTAAATCTAAATGGCAAGGATAAAGTATAAACATAAACTTGTCTAAAAACTATTGGATGAGATTATTTCGAACCATCCCTACATTAGCTTAGAAATAAATCAATTTTGAGCTATTAAAACCCAAATATGACTTTTTTATAAAATAATATTTTAAGTTTTCCTGAGGTGCCCCTCTCCTCCCTTATAAAAGGGCACCCCTTCCCAATTCTCTTCACACAATTTTGAGTCTTGAAGCTCGGCCAACACCTGGCCATTTATCTTATCAAATTCCCTATGAAAATGTTTGTGGTTCTTTTCTTCTTAAAAGACCAACTCTACTTCATTAAGAGTAAGCTTAAATGAGGTGGATCGAAGAAGAGGTAATCTCTTCTACCGATTTTCTAAAGTTTCTATCTTCTTCTACTTCTTCTTATTTATTTGTCTCATTATAAAGTAATAAAATAAGTATTACTTATATAATGATATTTTATTATAAATATGAAACAACCCTATTTCACCTTCTATCCATCCTACGAAAAACAAAATCACCGCGCGTGCGTATGTAGGGAATATCATCTCCACGATGTGGTGTAATCTGTTTTCGACCACCACCGTACATGGATGGGTATAATGGTGTAAATAAATAACTATATATGATTATTGTAAAGTGATATTTATTTTGAAATATTATACATACGCTTCAATATAATTCCACAATCAGGGGAATGTTATCATCGCTCGTGCGTACGTATGGACTACCGTCTCCATGAACGGTGTATTTCATTCAATTTATCGTATGTACGGCCTACCGTCTCCATGAACGGTGTATTTCATTCAATTTATCGATCTGTCATATATATATATATGTATGTATATGATGAATATATATTATATATATAAATCATTTTTTACATTCTTTAATTAATTAAATCAGGATATAAGTAATAATATCAAGAAAAACAAGTCGAAACACGTATGATAAATGAAACGATTTTACCCAAAATGTTGTTTTAGCATGTAAATTAAAAAAGAAAGGGTAATAAAAAGTCATAAGTGAACCATATATGATATCATAATAATAAATATGATTCATTAATAAGTTAATTACATTATTTAAATCATTATACAAGAGTTTCAGATACGTACGAAGCATATCGGACCTAAGGTAAGGGATAACTATTCCAATCTTGTTCTTATCCGAGATTATTTATTCGTAAGTATTTACTCAGGTTATGTTTATCATCCATGTCCATGTTTTCTAAAAATGTTTTCATAAAATATTTAGTATTCTTCCATGTATGTTTAAATTCATTTTTACCCTTTTATGAATTTTACGAAAAAGTTTGGGAGGAATCTTTCTTTTGTTTACCATACGAGGTACTTTTTGACTTTTCCTGAAAAAGTACGAGAAGAATGTTTTATTAAATTTTACGGAATGAATGGATTTTTACAGTTTTATAATGACTTATTTTCATGAATCTTACTCTATAATATTTTATTACTATTTTCAACAAAATACTTTTCTTTTAAAATTTCATGGCATTTTGTGAAAAGAAAATGATTTTGAAGAAGAAAGGATATTTTCCTCAAGAATTAATTTCAAGTGTTTTATCAAAACCATTTTCCATCTACGATGAGATTATTTCATATGTGTATGAAATGATATGTACATTTTTTTATATGGATTATGTTATGATGGTATGATATTTATGAAACCCATTTTATTCTTTGGGTTACGATGAATGATTTATTTTTATGTTGTGGCACACGTAAGAATGATTTCATTATGTGATGGGTGGGACCTATATCTCCCTCCAATGAATTGGGTAAAGATTTATATCTCATGAGATAGACATGGCTAGAATGGTAATTCAATCTGGTTCAGTGATACAGGACTGGAACGAGGAGTGAACTCGATTTAGAAAGGGACTTTTTCCACTAAGATGGTCTTGGAAGCAATGCCTTGACTACTATAGAAATCATAACATGGTCATAATGGTTTCCACAATTACATGTTTTATTCCCATTATATTTTATCATGATTGATGATCCATTATGATATATTCCTTACGTACTACCGTGTTTTTTGTCATTTCTCGTGATTTTTATGTTTAAATATTATGATCATGTTTTGATGTTCAAATGTATATGGTTTTCTTTATTTTCTCCACGCTTACCCTTACTGAGAATTTGAGCTCACCCTTTTTATATTTTCTTTTCCCCATGATATAATGAAATGTTTTAGGTAAGAAAATAAAAGGAAGATCTTTATAAGAGATGTTGAAGATCTTTCACCAAGATTAGAATATTATATTATGAGTTTCCAAAGACACTAAACTCGTACAGTCCTTTGGTGTCTACTTTTGATATGTATTAAGTATTCTGCGAAATTAATGTAATGTCCATGTACTTCAAGATTTGGGTCCCTACAACACAACGATTTTACTTGGTTAAACACTAAGGGATAGTCCAAGGATCATATGATGGATAGTTTTTAGTTATACCAAATTACAATAATCTTCACTAGTTGGGGACTTCAAAGGTTTAGCACAGTCACTCTGTAATAGGAACACTGCCTTTAAAAGGTTTTAGGGATAACACATGGAATCCCTCAGATCACTTATGTTGACTCCGCCTTTCTCACTACATCCTAAAGAATTTGAACATAGTTTATTAACTAGAAGGAAACTTAAATGGATTGACATTAAATCATGAACCCTCAACTATAGATAGATTCTCTGTTGAAGTCTCATTTTCCCATATAGATGAAATTTACTTTTCGGCGTATTGTTCATTCAAGAACATGTCCCGTATAAACTAACCTTCTTCCTCTATGTATCACACTTCACCGCATACCAAACTATTCCACATACCACCTCTATGTACTGCCTATGCAAGCCATGAACGTTTATTACCTTTGCAAACTGTGACCACATACTACTTCTTCTACGCGAACCAATTCCTCCAATATGAACTATCTTTCGCAAACCATATACTGTGAAAAGTCTACTATGAACTGTCGTCCATGAAAATTATTCTATAAAACATCTTCTTTGAACTATCTTCCATGAAATTTTTTAGACTTCCCTGAATTTCTTCAGGATTTCTAATCAAAGTCTCATTTGGGGGGTTTCCTTCCCACGAACTATTCTTGACTTTAATGAATTTATCCTGGATTTTTAATCTTAGTCCTGATACCTAATAAAGCGATTAGTCCTCCTTATATATTAAAATATATCTAAATAATGTACTAAACTGAGATTTACCAAATTTTCAATACGATACCACATTTATCACATATTGTGTATCTACAATGAACTATTTTCCCTACGTGGTCTATGTACTAATCCTCTTCCTTCATGGTGTACAAACTCTTTTGTGAACCAATAAATGATTCATTTCCGAAAATTAAATCCCTGTCTAATTCTAAAAATATGCCACATTTCCAAAAATGAAATGATATCCCACAAACCGTCACGCCTTCTGTTTTATGTGATCCTTCCCATGAACAACATGATTTCACCATGAACTGTTTTCTGTTACGCAAACCATTCTCGCTATGTGGTTCATAGTTTTCCATTCCATATACTATATTTTATGATCTATGAACTATTCTCACTATGTGGTTCATGGTTCACTTCCTTTACTAAAATTATTCCTTTTACAAAGTCAAATTCTTGATGTTGAGGCCCAAAAATTTTGAAAACATTGGAAATTTTTTCCTTCTTAAACACCTATTTTGGCCTAGAAAGTAAGATCACTTGTATTGTAAAAACATTGATTAACCCAACATGCAGTGAAATCAACCAGAAACCATAATCCATTTCCAGAAAACAAAACTCTTGGTTTCAACAGACTCCCCTTTGGGTTTTTTTTCAATATGTAGATAGATTCAATGAAGCACATACAAGAAACGAAAACTGATATGTAATAAACAACTCAACCAACACTCTAAGTCTGTGTGAGAAGTGCTAAATATAGAAAACAAATAGGGTAATAATGAATTGGATTCTAATTTTTTGGAATTATTTTGAGATTTCCAAGTAAGCTCTAAATGTTTCTCATACCACTGAATTGTTTTCTCCATTCTCATTCTCCCACATTACAACTCAATGAATTCCTCTTATACTATAACCAAAAAATATTTCATTGTTCTCCTTCCTCCATTAAACATTCTCTATAATATTGAATTTATACATCCTAACCCATTGTAAATAAACCCAAATATCAGTATCTAAACACAGTAGATCTCAAAACACACACTCCCTAGATCGTATCACTGCCATAAACCTA
This sequence comes from Viscum album, assembly GCA_963277665.1. Lineage (NCBI taxonomy): Eukaryota > Viridiplantae > Streptophyta > Magnoliopsida > Santalales > Viscaceae > Viscum > Viscum album. The sequence goes on along the minus strand of OY728129.1, from coordinate 333,698,928 downwards.
CATCACCTTCACAAACATATTAAAACCCTTAATACAACTAGAGTGGGGAGAAAATGAAACCTCCCAATGCACTGGTAGGAGGTTTAACACCAAGGTTCAACCAATATTTCTCAAACAAATTTTGTGATAATGGCTTGGTTAATATGTTGTCTACTTGATCATTAGTTCCAACATGATCTATTTTAATAATTCCTTATTCCACTTTTTCTATGAAGTGATATCTGATTTCAATGTGTTTCGTATGAGAATGATGAACATGATTCTTCGTAAGATCAATTGAACTCTTATTATCATAGTGAAACACCAATGTATGCTTCACCTCATCACCAATATTAGTAAGTTGTTGCTTCATCCAAAGTGGTTAAGTGCAAGCCTTTGTAGCAAAGATATACTTAGCTTCAGCAGTAGTGAGAGAAGTTCTTTCTTGTTTCTTACTCAACCATACCAAAAATTTCTTTCCAATAAAGAATGCTCCACCACTTGTGGAATTTCTATCAACAATATCTCCAACCTACTCAACATCATAAAATGATGATAGTTCATTATCTCTTCCTACAGTAAATTATAATCCCTAATTTTGAGTGCCTTGAATTCACCTCATGATTTTTTTTAATTGCCACCATATGTTCCTCCTTCGGTATACTTTTAAAACAAGCCTCTAAGAATGTTTTTGAAGAAAATATCTGGCCTCATTGTAGTCATGTATAGTAATATTTTTATGATTCTCATATACATGGTGGGATCCATATAATTCTCATTCTCATGCTTTCCAATCTTATTTTCCACCACTATCTGAGTCACCATTGGTTTAGAGTCACGCATATTGAATTTCATCAACAAATCTCTTATGTACTTTTCTTGAGAAATAAAATTGTATCCTTTATTATAAATCACTTGAAATCTCAAGAATTATGTTAGTTCACCAATCATAAACATTTCAAATTCGGATTTCATGTGATTGGAAAATTCCTCTATTGATCTATGCTATCTTCTTCCAAATATAATATCATCAACATACACCATCACCATAAATTGATCTTCCTCAGAATTCCTCACATATATATTGTGAGTCACTCCTCCTCTTTTAAATTCCATATTCATTGGTGCCTACTTCAAATCATATAGATATTTTTTTAATCTGAAAACCTTCATTTCATCATTACTAAGCAGAAAAACCACTGGTTGTTCAATGTAGACTTGTTCTTCGAGAACACCATTTAAGAAATCTATATTAACATCCATTTGATACAATTTGTATCCTCTTTGAATTTTCATGGCATGAAATAGCTTGATTAACTCTAGTGTATCCACCAGAACAAATTTTTCTCCAACATCAACACCTTCTCTATAAGAATAGCTTTTACACATTAGTCATGCCTTATTTGTGATCAGATTTGCATGTTCACCAAATTTATTTTTGAAGATACACTTTGTACCAATAACATTTTGGTTTTTTAAACTCTTAACTAGATCCCTTGTTTGGTTCTTATCAATCTAATCCAACTCTTAATCCAGGGATTTAACCCGTGATTCATCATTTGTAGGTTCTTCAAATAGGATGGTTCCACAACTGATAAGAATTCATATTGTGCATTATTCCCCATTCTCCTTGTCTGTGTAGGAGTTATCCAATCCTCAATGATGTTGGATTGATCAATTTCTACCCATTTAGTTCTCGTGTGAGGTTTAGATGAATTTTCATTAGCCATGGTTTCCTCTTCTGATTCTTCTTTGGGTCATCATTATGATCTGATTCTTGAGTGTTTTTCATGTCTTCGTCCACTTATATATTTTCATTCATTTCATGTCCACATTCTACCACATCTTCTATCACATCAGCATATCAATTCCTTGAGGCAGTCGTGGTTTTATCTTTAATGATATTCACATCAATTATTTCAGATATTTTTCAAATATATTTATTAAAACATTTGTAGGATTTTTTATTCATTGAATATCGGAGGGATATTCCTTTATCTATTGTATCACTATAATTTACTTTATTTCCTTATTTGTTTTGGATAAATAATTTACTTTCGAAAACATGAAAATACTTCATAGAGGGATTCCATCCATGCCATTACTCCTAGGATGTCTTGGTTTCTCCATATAAATCCCTTTTCATTTTTTAATATAAAATGCATCTTGAACAGCCTCTTTCCAGTAATTGAAAGAGATACGACTCTCAATAATCATTGTTATGAAGATATTATTTTCCTGTTGATTCTAGTGCTAAATAACTCCATTTTTCTATGATCTCATAGCAACCACCTCATGTTGTATTCCATGTTTGTCCAAGTAATTTTTAAATTCATTGGATCTATGTTCCACACCATTTTCATACTGAAAAACTATTATTATCCATCTAGTATCATTCTTAGAAATTCAGGGATATGTTTTCTTGCAATCAAGAAATTGTTGTTTCCTATGTATAATCATCACACAATCAATTCTACTATAATCATCAATAAAAATGATGAATTACCTTTCTCCTTATGTTATAGAAATATTTATCAGATCACATAGGTCTCTATGAATGAGATCAAGAATATTTGATGATATTTTATTCTTTGGATGATATGAACTGCACACTGTCTTTCCATTCATGTAGGTATCACAAGGCTTCTCCCGCTCACATTTTATATTTGGGATATCAATGAAATAATTCAGTTTAGATATCTTTTCGATATATTTCTGATTTATGTGACCCAGCCTCCAAGGCCAGAAGTTTTTCTCTTCTTCAACTTCCATGTACCAAATATTCTATTTAATATCAACCTGATATAAGTTTCCATTTTTTATACATCCTTTCATGAGATAATTCCCCATTATTCCTTTTATAGTACACCTATTTGGCTTGAATTTCACAATAAGTTTCGAGTCATAGATTTTAAAAACACTCCAGATATTATGATGCAAATCGTCCGCATAAAGAACTTCAGTCTTCTTCATCACACTATTGGCCATTTTAGTACTTCCACTACTTTTGATCTCCAAAGCACCATCATTACTGAATCTCACTATTCTATCCACATTTTTATTGACATTCACTAATAGTTTTTCATTTCCCATTATATTGGATGAGCATCTACTTTCAGGAATCCATGTGTTTTTGTTCTTTGTCTCTTTGAGATAAACATTTGCAAGGATGGAATTTGCAATTTTTTATTTTCCTTCTAGGAAATATTATTTTTAGTGATGGATAAAGATGTATTTTCAAATGTATTTTCCATTTTCATAGGTTCATCATAATCTCACTCTTCTTTTAAAGGAGGGAACGTTTTTATAAGAACAACATTGTCTAGTTGGTGAGTATTTACTTATCTTTGAGTTCAGTATGAATTGTCCCTGCCATTCTTCTGCCTAGAATCAACAAAATTATGACCAAAGTTAGAACAATGAAGACAATATCTATAGAAACTGTTTATTCTATAAAAGTTAGGATATTAATTTTTTATCCTTTGTTGACTTCCTAGATCTTCCCTATTCAAATAGATCCTTTACTATTCATATAAGGACTTGGTATGGCCCAGATAGCCATAGAATTGACATTTCATAAGTGGAAATGTATTTCACTACTATTTTTTTTCTTGTCAATATCCATAGAAGGATTGGTTGACTGTCAATATTCTCGAAAAACTCAAGGAAAATGTTCATAACTCCTTTCAGCCTGATTTGAGTCTTTCTTTGTTTGGACTTCAGGTGTCTTGGTGATATGTCTGAATTTCAACTTTCCTTTATTTTGGCCCATTTTACTTCCATCATTTGATGTTTCAGCATCACAAAAAATTCTTATGTTTCCAATGTATGAGGTTCTTTGAACATTTAGAACCTTTTCAACTCCATCAGAGTCGTGCTTAACTCTCTATAAGCACAACATCTGAAAATTTTCCAAAATGAATTTTCTTCTTTATTTCATTTGGGCTTGATTCAATTTCAAGTTTACTACACAGAATAACAACTTCTTATTCGAGACCCTCAAAAGTTATTTACTTCTAATCTAGTAAAAATGTATGTTCATTAATGAACTTTTTTTTAATTTTGAGCTTTAGTTCAACTATATATTTCTAAATTTGTTGAATGTTCTATTGCTACTTCCTCCAGTCGATCAATTTCATCTTCAGTATATCGACCTATTCTGATGACTCTTCCACATTTTCTTTCCACTTTTTACATATCTTTAATTGATTCTAAACCTTACCAAAATCATCCTTATGTTGCGAATTGAGATCTATGTCGATGTTCAACTGATTATCTCTATCATTATCTTCCTATGGTTCTGATTTTTCAACAGTAGTCATCATTGATGCATGAGTTCAAGATTTAAATTCTGTTTATTCTTTCTTAATGAATTCACTATCATCATATTATTCTTCACAATCAAAAACCTTTCTCTATAGTTTTTTAATATAATTGAATTATTCCTTTTTGAAAAACCTTTTTCAAGTCTTCGGCGTGTCTCTAGCTACATGTTTTTCATCATTGAACTTTATTATGCACTGAGGAGAAATGTTCTCAACTTTTCCACACACAAAAACAAGCTAGTGGTAAATTTCCTTCAAATTTTCCTTTTTCAATTCTTGAATTATTTATCAATAAGTTAAAGAGTTTCTTTTTCCTCATTATCTTTATCAATACTATCACTTGAAATTTCAAGTTTGTCCATGGCTTTGAATATCATTTCCTTTCATACTCGAGTCATTGCATCTTTTGGTTTGACTATCATCTCATAAGCCACTAATATGGTTAGTAGATCATCTAGAGAAAGTTTGTAAATATCACTTTTGTAAGGCCACGGCCTTAAACATTACTTAATCTTGAGATAGGTCAAAATTGACTTTAATTAACTTCGATGATCATTTCAGGTATATTATTTTAAATAATTAGGCCATAAATCTTACATAGAAACATAAATATTATAATTATACACTTCAACTCACTATCCATTTTTTTCAAAAAACATAAACTCTTTAAAAAAAACATGGAATCATTTCATCTTTTAAAAGAATAACTTTTTCGTGCTCCCATCCTTGACTCTATTATTTTTTATGTCCTATGAAAAACATTTCATAACATGGGATGAGCATAAAAAGCTCAGTAAGGGATACAAAAGTAAGTAAAACTATTAGACTTGGGAAATCATGAAACCATGAATAGTTTATCATAAATTAATACTTTTAACCTTTAAGATGTAGTAAAAAAACTTCACTATATATAATATAGTTCCTTACTCTTTTTTGTAACCAAAAGATTAACATAAAAACCATATGAAACAACAAATATCATATAAGGGTAACTTGGGACATAAAAATACATAAGTGGAATAACCATAGGGTCGACTTCCACAAATATCACTAAATGTAATATCTATATGGCCGACTTCCATACCCAATGCATTGGAGGTTATAACATAACCACCCGTCCTTGATTTATCATAGAACCACCCATCTTTGGTTTATCACGTAACCACCCATCTTTGGTTTTTCACATAGCCACCCATCAAATTTCCAACTACCATTATACAATCATAAAACATAAAAGATTGAAATTATCAACATTTCACTCATAAAACTACATTTGTAATCACAAGAGAACATTTCTAGATATTAAAATAGTAAATAAACCTTCAAACCCATTTCCAATACTAAAACACTTAAAAAGGGATTAAGGTATTTCTTTTCCTTTTAAAAAAATTAAGGCTTATAGTAGAATACCAATTTCAAATAACGGTTATTGTGGCGAAGGAGTCGTTGTCACCGCATACATTAAAAAATGTTCCTTTTGTAATTTTGTAAAACAATTCATAGAAAAAAGATTCCCATTGAATGAAATTAATAATAAAATGTGTTTATTATACACTTTATAAAAGAAGGTGGTGTTTGACATCAAAATATGACTCAATGAAAGGAGATTGAGACAAAGTGCCTTCCCTTTAGTATAACTCATCACGTACAATAGTTATGTTCCTAAATAATAAACATAGGCTAATTTATATTTTCTTGAGAACCCTTTTCAACATTATTATTCATTTTTTGTTACTTATTACCATGTTATAAAAATTTCATAAATTTTTAACATCATATCGGATGTTTTGTCGATATTCGGTAAATGAGTCGAAAATGAACTTGTTTTGGTGTAAATTATCCATGTAGTAAAAAGTCCATCAACTCCAAAATATTATTCAAGATTTAAATATAATATATATCCAGTATATTTTTATTTAGTATTTCCATAATATTTTTGAGATAATAAAGTAAATGCACCCATCATTGAGACGGTAGGTCGTATGTACACATGAACGCTACTTTCATTTCTTTTTCATTTTAAAGGAATAAAAACAAAATGATACATAGGTATATTATAACTACACTATAATATATCTATTATATAAGTTACATGATTTCATTAACTCATCCTTTATACGTTCTATTTATGTCATGATCGATTCGTATCACTTTAAGGGGGTGGTAGTCCGCACTTCCTCAAATGAAATTGTCGTATTTAAACATTATGGAAACCATAAATGTATATTGAAAATAATAATTAGATAATCATAGAGACAATATAATTATAATATATATCATATATTAATATATTTCCATCATATTTTCCACCATGATAGGTGGTAGGATAAAATTGAACAATCATCATTTCTTGATGCAGTAGTTCGTCGTACATAGAAACAATGTGTCATTATCCATTAGAGGGAGGTGTGTGTATGTGTAGTTAAAATCCTTATCATAAAAAATTACTAGTATAATGATGATACTTTTTTATATAATCATATCATAATAAGATCATAGGTATTGGATAAGTAAAATAAAGGAAAGGATCTTGAGAGAAGATGCTACCACTAAATTAGGTAACTCCTTTTGATTTGAGCCAAACAGATTTCTTGACTTTCATTCTGACTAATTTAAGGATTCTATAAGGAATAGAGGGATTTGGGGATATTATTTGAGTATAATTTTTATGATCCAACGGTATTGATTGGTGTGAGTAAGTGGGTAGAGGTGGTGGCCTTTTATAAGGGGTGGATGGGCACTTTAAGAATGTCTTGAAATATTTATTTTATTATAAATTTATTTTTGAATTATAATGACTCCAAAGTGATAAATTTATAGGATAAGATGATGATGGGTCTAAATACTCTGAAACAAGAGTTTTTATACAAATTTATGTAACAAAATTAACCTTATCTTTTATCTTTAACAATTACTTAAAAACATTAACTTTTAACATCTCTTCTTGTATCTTCATAATAAATGGTTACTATAGTTACTATAAAATTCCAATTGAATGAATAATTAATAAAATATATAACATTATATAATTTATTTGGAAGAATTTTATATTTTTATAAATATTATATCAATTAATAATATATTATTTGTTTTAAAAACTCATTTATGTCAATTTTGACGCTATTTAGTAATTGATTTTTGTTAAAGTCATAACAACTTCATTCCTTCAAAAAATCCATTAAATCATCCCTAAAATGTCAAACTAATCCAAAAAATATGTTTTGATGGCATAAAAATATTCAAATTTCATTTATTTTAATTTTTATAATATCATTTATTTGAATCATTTATTAATAAGGTAATCAATGCATCATCATTGTGTCATATATAAATTTATTTATATAATGTCTAAAAATTATAAATAAAGTACCATGATGTTGGAAATATTTTTAGATTTATAATTAATATTTATAGTCAAGGATATCAGTTATATAACCCCACCTTAAAAGTGTTTTGGTAAAAAGATACATGTTTGTGTTATATTTCCCTTTACATTAAATTAATTATTATAACTTGTCATGTTCATACCCAAGTGGCTACAAAATTCCAAATATTAGTCCTAAGGATTGTTTTGCTCTCCCATGAATCATAAAATAAGATTATGACATGTTTTAGGGCAGTTTTATATTATTATAATACTAGTTTTACCCTTATTTACCTTATTTACCCATTAACCTTGGTAAATAAAAATAAACACTCATGTTACTATTCATAATGTCCAAAAATAAAATGTACCTATTTAAAAAATTTGGACCTTTTGATTAAAAATATGGAATCCATTTTTCCAAATTCAAAATACATAAATTTTAATAATTAATTTAAAATTAATTCTCATTGTCAAAACAAGAAAATGAGTTTTTAAGAAGTAAAAACTATCAAAAGATTAACATATTTTTTTGTCCAATTTAAATGTGAAATTAATTCAAATGACCAATATTGGATTAAATGATAAAAATATAATCCAATTCACTTTAAAACCAATTAATGAAAAACATAACTATATAAATAAATTAGATAAAAAAGTCAGTTTTGAATTAAAATGTAGTATTTTTCACTATTCATTAAAATCTGGATTTTATCAGAAAAATACCAAAATTTCATCCAAAGTAAATTTTTCTGTCCCACTTCTAAGTAAAAAGTTTATTTTGTCAAATAAACCAAATAAATGTGAAAAACCAGATTTTAAAATGGTCCTCCATCAAAATGTTGTAAAATGAGCTTTTAAAAATATTAGAGTATTTTATGCTTAAATTTTGATTATTTCAGATTTTAAGCCTCTAAAATTTATTGGATAGATTTAAAAACATTTAATAAACATGTGAAATCATATTTTAGTCAGTTCCATTCTTTCCCGCTAATACAATGTATCAGCGTTAAATACCATTTAAAATAATAATATTGTTATTGTATTATTTTTTGGTATAACTCAATGTTGTGTACAACGTAAGATTTAGAAGAAAACCATTGTTGCGTGTCAAGGAAGCTATCAGAAAACGTTTCCCCTTTAACTTAAAATTAATATCATGTTCATAAATATTAATAGTTATGAAAAGGTATTATTCTATAAATACTTGGGATGTTGCATCATTCCCCCTTTCGTAAATTGCATCCTCACAATTTTAAAATTGGTCTTGTAAAATTCATTGAAAATCAAACACTATAAAAACATTCAATAACAATATCACTTTAAAAGAATGAAATAGACGTGTAAAGGTCAACCAAGATAATGCATAAAATGATTCCATGTATGAAAACATGGATATGTAAGAGAAACTATCCATTGTGTTATAATAGAGAGTGATAGAAAACATGATTAGGAGAAAGTTAAAAAATAGAAAACCATAAACTTGTGATGGGTAAAACAGTCTTTGATTTCTCATTAAGAAAGTAAATATATATATTTTTTAATATCTTTTTCATAAATTTGATGAATTTATTTTTGAGCTTGACTAAGAACATAAGGAAACATACTTACCTATCTAGTAGAGTTTCATCCTTTAATAAATATCTACCAAAAACTCATATTTTTTCCAATTGATGAGTATTCAGGATGACTTAGTCTCACCTAAAGCGCTAGAATAAACTTCTATAGAATCAAAAAACCACAAAATATGAACTATATATTTTTCTTATCTTTATAAATTAACCAAAACAAATATTGTTTGTACAAGGTTAGTTAATCCCCAAAAATAATAATCCTTTTATAAATAAATACTACTATTAATCTCTAAAATTCAATAAATAATAAAAAAAGTTCAACAAAGACCATTCAATAATAAACTTTCCTTAAAATTATTCAAAATATTCCAAACTAATATTGAAACCCAAAAGTCAGAAGGATTTGATTACATAGTCTTCCACGATAAATCATAAAATTTATCTACAAATAACATTCAATACGCTTAAAGTCTCATACTTAAAAGTAATTAACCTAATCAAATTTTCTTCATGAAAGGTTAATAATTTCAAAAAATAATCCAAAAATACATTTTTCCACAATAAAAAAATATATTCTTACAAAATATAATTCAACCATTACTCCTTAAATTAAATCCCATAGTATTTTATTTTCCTTAGACATATAGTATTCAAAAAAAAAGCTAACATCTTAAAAAATAGAATTTATCACTTAATCACTAAATCATTTCCTATAATAAGGATATCCATTTAATAAAACATATGTTCCCAAAATAAACATATTCTTAATCCATAAAATCAGTTACCTAAATATAATAATTCATGCTAACTAGGGACTTCACGTAGGCCAGTGGTAGGTGATGTGCCCATATCTCCCTTCTATTGTGGGTTTGATTCTCGCGGCCTTTCCAGATTAGACGGGTTATCACCCATCATGCAAGTTTTCACTTTTATAAGACTGTATAATTCTTATAAAATTCCCAACATTAGATAAAATCATCAATATAACCATAGCATAATTTAACCTCAAGTTTATCTCATGCCTTTCATTTTGCATCTCACAATGTAATAACCCGTAATTTCCTCAAATTCAAGGATCACATAAACCCTAATGTTTCTTTGTAACTATATCCAAAAAAAGATAATTATTCCTAATTTTTACATTGAAAACCTTAGGGTTACATATACTACATTCCATCTAAAGTAATCCAATCATTAATACATTTAAACATATCATCATCCATAGATCCAACATAACTCTTCAATTCCTAAAATATAGACATCTTAATCATCGCACATTATTCAGGATACATTATCTATTTTTTCTATATTATTCATTAATACATCTTTCCAAAAAATAGAATCATTTATAATGTCCTAATATTTAATAATATCAAAACATGAGATAAGAAATAATACATACTATTCATAGGTCATTTTTAGTTTCCTCATCTTCAATTGGAATTGAATTTTGTATTGGTAAAATTATATTTGTATAGTACTTATGACACCATTCCTAGACTTTCTTCATAAGACATCTATATTCATAATGATAATGCACACCACATTTAAAAAAATCAATTGATCCCTTGGAAACAACATCTTTCCTTTTCCTAGATTCCACTGAGTGCTTCCTTTTTCCCTAGCAGGATATTAAGTTATGACTACTATTGCCACATATATAACATCCTCATCCCATTGAATCATTTTCTTTGGTGTTTCTTTCCACATACTTGAGACATAGGTTGTTGAATATACTTACTCTTGTGATTATTGCCTGAACTTCCATAGGGATCCATTTCTCACATATGTGATGCCTTGGAAAAATCACCAAGGTTAAAGTGTCCAATCATGACTCCAGATAGTTTTTTAGAATAACCACATTTGTTCTCATCGCATCTCCTATTTCATTTGGTTTTTTATTAAGAAAACCACCACCGTTTCCTTCATATGCATTGTTACTTTGGTTCCTTCTTGATCCAGCCATTTACTAAAACCAAAATATTCTGGGTGAGTATATCAAAAAAATCACCATATACTATCTTATGAGGATGGTAAACACTAATATATACTTATTAATATTATCTTAAACTCATTCAATTTATCTAAAATAAAAATGACTCTTTCTAATATGATAACCATTGTGGTTATATAAAATATGTCACTTGTGCTTAAATAACACCCTAACCTCTAAAGTTATCTAAACTGACCTCTGATTCCAATATAGGGTCCCGACCATAATCATTTCTAAATCTTGAGATAAGTCAATTATTGACATTAATTAACTTCGGGGATCTTTTCATGTTTATATTTTTAGAGAACTGGTCCATAACTCAAACATATCAACTTAAATATTACAAGTAGACACTTCTACTCAATATCCATTTTTTCATAAAACAAAAACTCTTTCAAAAGAAATATGGTATTATTTAATGTTTTAGTAGCATAACTTTTTATTGATCCCATCCTTGAATCTATTCATCTTTAAGTCCTGTGAATTGTTTTTCAAAACATGGTATGAGCATAAAAATATCAATAAGGGATAGAAAAAGATAGAAAACTATTATACTTGGGAAAAAATGAAACCATGAATACTTTATCATAATGTAATACTTCCACCATTAAAAAGTACCAAAAACACATCACTAAATATAAACTCATTTCTTATCCCTTCTATAACCAATAGATTACCATAAATCCCATATAAAGAAATATATATCATATAGCCGTTACTTGGGATATAAAAATACTTAAATGGAATAACCATTTGGTTGACTTTCACACATATCACTAAATGGAATAGCCATAAGGCCAACTTCCATACCAAATTAATTAGAGGTTATAATGTAACCATATGTCCTTAGTTTATCATGAAACTACCCATCGTTGGTTTATAACATAACCATTCATCTATGGTTTATCATGTAACCACCCGTAAAATTTCCACGTACCATTATATAATCATAAAACAAAAAAGATTTTAATTATCAACATTTCACTCATAAAATTACATTTGAAATCACAATATATCATTTCAAGATGTTAAAATAGTGAATCCAACTTCAAAACCATTTTCAATACCAAAACACCAAAAAAATTGAATAAGGGATTTATTTTACTTTTAAAAACATTAAGGCTTATAGCGGAAAAGTATCAGATAATGGTTACGGTGGCGGAGGAGTCGTTATCACCGCATATGTCAAAATAATTAATTTTTTCCTTTAGTAAAATGGTTCATTGAAAAAATATTCCCATTGTATGAAATTAAAAATCAAATGGGTTTATAATACACTGTATAAAAGAAGGTGGTGTATAACATCAAAATATGTCTCAATGAAAGGAGATTGGGATGAAGTCCCTTACCTTGATTCTGACTCGTCACGTATAATCGTTATGCTCCTGAATAATAAAATTAGGTTAATTTATAATTATGTGGGAACATTTTTCAAGTTTTTTATTTCTTTTATATCACTTATTACCATATTATAAAAATTACATTATTATTTAAGTTTATATCAAACGTTTTGTAGATATTCTGTACATGAGTCGAAAATGAACTTGTTTTGATGTAAATTCTCCATGTAGTAAAAATTAGATCAACTCCAAAATATTATTCCTGTTTTAAATATCATATATATATAGTATATATGAATTTATTTTTCCTATAATGTTTGTAGATAATAAATGAAATGCACCATTCATGGAGACTGTAGGTCGTACGTACGCATGAACACTACTTTCATTTTATTGTCATTTTAATGGAATGAAAACTAAATGATACATAGGTATATTGTAATCAAATTATAATATATATGTTACATATGTTACGTAAATTAATTAACTCTATCCTTTATACATTACATGTATATCATGAATGAGTCTTAACAATATGAGGGGGCGGTAGTCCGCACTTCCTCAAATTTTAATTATTATATTTAGAAATTTAAGAAAAAATAAATGTATGTTGTAAAGAAAATTTATAGAATAATAAAGAAAATATAAATATAATATATATCATATATAATTACAATTACTTCATAATTTACACCATGAGAGGTGGTTGGTGAAAATTTAACAATCATCGTTTCGTGAGGCAGTAATTCACCTTACACAGAAACAATTTGTTTGTATCCACTAGATGGAGGTGTGTGTAATTTAGTTTGAATAGTTCTCATAAAAACATCATTTTATATTTATTATACTATTGCTTTTATGAAAATATATATTAATAATATAATATGGAGTGGATAAAGAAAAATGATGGAAAAGATCTTGAGAGAAAATGTTACCTCTAAATCAAGCAACACCTATTGATTTGAGCCAAAAGAATTTATTGAATTTTATTCCACCAAATTTAATGATTCATGGAGTAAGGATGGATTTTTTGAGATTATTTGGGTATAATTTGGATGAGATAAGGGGTTTAGAGGTGTGAGTAAGTGGGTAGAGGTGGTGGCCTTTTAAAGGAGGGAGGAGAGGCACTTTAGAAACATTTTGAAATAATATTTTATTATAAATTTATTTTCGAATTATAGTGGCCCAAAATAGATATATTAAATGGATAATATGATAATGGGTATTAATAGTCTCAAACAATAGGTTTTAGACTTGTATAGGTCAAAATTATAATCTTATCTTTTAGCATTAACCCTTAGATAAAAACATTAACTCTTACCATGTCTTCTTGTATCTTCATAATATATAGATACTATAGTTACTATAAAATAAAAATAGAACAAAAATTTGATCATTAAAGACATTTTTAACATTATATAACTCATTTGGTAGAATATTATATTTTTAGGATTATTATATCATTTAATAAAATAGTATTTATTTTAAAAACTCATTTATATGAATTTTGACACTATTTAGTAATTGATTTTTGTTAAAGTCATAAAAACTTGATTCATTCAAAAAAAGGAATTAAATAATCCCTCACATGCCAATTTCATCCAAAACAATTCATGTATGGAATAAAAATTTTCAAATTACAATTATTTTTATGTTTATAATATCATTTATTTTAATATTTTATTAATATAATAATCATTGCATCGTCATTGTATCCTAAATAAATTTATTTATTTAATGTCTAAACATTATAAATAAAATACCATGATTTAAGAAATATTTTAATATTTATAATGACTATTAATAGTGAAATATATCACTTATATAACAGCACCTTAAAACTATTTTAGTAAAAAGATACATGTTTGTGTTATATTTCCATTTATGTTAAATTAATTATTATAACATGTCATTTTCATACCCAAGTGGCTATAAAATGAAAATATTTAGGCAAAAGGATTTTTTGGTCACCCATGACTCATACAATAATATTAAGGCACATGTCAGGGTAGTTTTTTATTATTATAATCTTAATTTTACCCTTATTTACCTAATTTACCCATTAATCGTGGTAAATAAAAATAATTTCTGAAGTTACTATTTTTATTGTCCAAAAATAATAGGTACCTATTTACAAAATATGGACTTTATGATTCCAAATATTGAATAAATTTTTCCAAATTCAAAACACCAAAAGTTTAGTAATTAATTTAAAATAACTCATGTTCTCAAAATCAGAACGCTTGTTTTTAAGAAGTAAAAACTATCATGATATTGACATGTGTTTATGTCAAATTTAAATGTGAAATTACTTAAAATGACCAAAATTTATTTAAATGGTATAAAAATAATCCAATTAAACTTTAAAACCAATTAAAAGGATAATCTAACTATAAAAATAAATTAGATGAAAAGATGGTTTTTATTTAAAATGCAGTATTTTTCATTGTTCATTAAAATATGTATTTTATCCGAAAAATTAAAAAAAATTAATCAAAGTAAATTTTGATGTACCTATTCTAAATAATAAGTTTATTTTATCAAATATAACATATAAATGTGACAAAACTATATTTAAAAATGGTTCACCATCAAAAGGCGGTAAAACAAGCTTCTAAAATTTTATAGTATTTTATGCTTAAAATTGGATCCATTATCATTTTAAGCCTCTAAAATTAATTAGATATATTTAAAAAAATAAAAAAATGGTTAATAAAACTGTAGTTAGTTATATTCATTCTTTACAATACAACGACTAGGCTTTAACTACCATTTAAAATAATAATATTTTATTGTATTATCTTTCAGTATAACTCAATGTTATGTTCAATGTAAGATTTCAGAGAAAATAATTGTTTTGTTTCAAGTACGTTGTTGGAAGAAACTCCCCATTTAACATAAAATTAATATCTTATTTATAAATATTAATAGATATAAAATAGTATTATTCTATAAATTCCTGGGATGTTACACCTTTCCTCAAGGGATGGAACCTTTGAATTGTAATGAGGAGGAATTCTTATCAATATTTTCTTCACAATATCAATGTCTTTGGTTTCTTAACCAAGTCCCCATATTTCTTCAATAGCTTTAGTAATTTTATTGAAAAATTTATCTTCATTTTCATCAGGATGCATCTTCAGATCATCAAACCTGTTGTGCCAAATATGGAGTTTTTCCTCCATCAATCCTTTTCACCTTCATATATAATCTCTAGTTTTTCCCACATAGACATTATGGAATTACAACTCATCACTCACAAATATATTCGATCAAATAGATATGTTGTTATGGAATTCTATGATTTGAAATATGCGTCAAGCATTTTCATATCTTTCTTAGCCATAGACAGTCATGTAGCATCAGTTACCTGAATTCCTTGCACAATAGAAAAGAGTACTTCCATTAAAAGAGATATTTTATGGTATCACACTCTTTTTTTAAAATATATACATTTATTCCATAAATTAGAGGAACTACCCTAAAATAAACAAAATTTTCTATGACAACAAAGATGGAAAGATTTGACACTAGCAACCTTTACCCTCAGATACCACTTGAAGGACCCCAGAACACCCAGAGAGGGGGGAGGGGTGAATCAGGGTGTCCAATTTTTATTTTAAGGTGACATATCATGTTCCCAATTTTGTAGGAACTTATTAAAGTTTTCAATTGGTAATGTGAGGTAAATTAAACATTCTTGAGAAGAAAGACCACACAACAATTTTACATGGTTCACCGCTAAGGGATATTCAAAGGAGCATACACCGATAGGTTTTCTATCTTAGAAAAGTCCACTAATATTCACTAGTTGTTCATTACAAATGTTTATCACGTTCACTCTATGATAGGAACACTTCTTTAACAAGGTTTTAGGAATAGATCATTTCTTCCCTTGGATTACTTCTTTTGACTCCCCCTTACTCACTGCGTCTGGAAGAAAATGAACACATTTTATCGACTGGAAGTTCACTACAGTGGATTTTCATTAAATCATGAATCCTCAAATATATATAGATGATCTTTTGAAGTCATGTTTTCCCCTATAGGTGAAATTAAATTTTCTATTTACTGTTCATTTGTGATCTTATCCCATACGAACTGGAATTCTTCCTCTGCATACCACACTGCACCACGTACCACACTGCACCACGTAGCACCTCTGTATACTACCTACGCACACCATGACCATGTAATACCTTCTCAAACCACAATTAAATATTGTTTCTTATCCTCAGACCAATTCCTCCTCTATGAACTATCTTCTGAAAACTATCTTTTGTAAAATGTCTTTTTTGAATCATCTTCCATGAATTTTTTTTTACTTCACTGATTTCCTTCCGGATTTATAATAAAAGTCTTATTTGAGTGGTTTTCTTCCCATAAACCATTATAAACACCACTTAATTTTACCTGGATTTCTACTCTCAATCTCGCTACCTAATTAAGGGACTAGTGCTCCTTATATAGGAAAATAGATTAGTATAATCCGCTAAACTGAGATTTACCAAATCTTTCTTTTTATACCATCTTTACCACGTACTATGCATCTACCATGAACCATTTTCTCTACATGATCCATGTACCTCTACTCTTCTTTCATGGTGACCAAACACTTTCATGAACCAATATATTCTTTATTTCTGAAAACAACACCCATCACCGTTTCTCAAAACTCTTCCTTGTTTCTGTGAATGATAATCCATCCTGAAATCTATCATGCCTTTTGGGTACTTTGATCCTTCTGACAAAAGACAATTTTTCCCAATGAACCATTATCACTTCTACGATCCACTCTCTCTACGTGGTTCATGGTTCTCCATTCTGAGTACCCTATTTCATGATCAATGAATTGATCCCACTATGTGGTTCTCATTTTTCTTCCTTTTCCAAAACTTTTCCGTTACCAAAACCAAATTCCTGATTTTGAGGCCAAATAATTTGGAAAACACTAGAATGTGGTGCCAACATAAACACATACTTCGACCTCTACTGTAAGATCACTTGTATTTCCAAAACATTGATTAGCCTAATTTGGATTGACAAAAAACATAAACTATAGTCTACTTCTATCAAAAAACTACATTGGTTCTAACACTTCCAAACCATCACATGTTCTAACCTCTGTTCTTATCCCTGTAGTTCCTTTTTCTTTAATATTTAAACAGGGCTAAAAAAATGATGAAACTGATCCTAAGTTTCTTGATATTTTTTAAAAAAATTAAATATTCCTTTTATTATGTTTGCAAATAAAATCCATAAATATTGTATGATTTTTAAGAAAATTTATAGCAATCAAATAAAGGTAAATTTGGTTCAAAGTGTATCTCAATTTTTTACGTCACAATTTTATTAGTTTACATTTTCATTATTTCTATTTCTCTTATAATATTATTATAAATTTCTAGTTCAAAATGTATGATTATAAATATGTTATAGGAATAATAATATAGTCAAATTATTCATATATTAGAGATTTAGGCATGTCTCCTTTTATCACCATTGTAAGTAAATATTATTTTTGAATATTATGTTCTTTAAAATTATATATCATGTTGTTGTTAATTTTATTTTATCATCCATGTTATTTTAGGTTGCATCATCGAGGAGATGGTCAGATTATTTTGTGTAGGTTGATAGTATGGTGGGGGTACTAGTATGACCAATTCTACAGTTTATCCTACCACGATGTTGCTTCAGTTACTAGGAGTTCATTTAGTTCAGCCACCCTTCATCATGCTTCAGCCACCAGGAGGTCATCCTCTAATTATATCATCTACATATTTTCCATACCCTCTTTTTCCATATCCCTTTCCACCTTCACCCATATAGGATAGTATTTCTCATGATTTAATCCTTTATTATTACCCATTCCCACTATCACTGTATAAGGAATTACTCCCACATATATCCCACTACCATATCCCTATCCATATTCACCCTCATCTGTACAGGGCTATCCATCAGTTTTTCTCTCTCAATTATTATACTTAACTTCATCGACTATACAGAGTACTCCATTATATATTTCCCACCTTCAATAAAAGATATTCTCCCTCATTTAGGCATAGCACTTCAGGGGTCAACAGATCCCCCATCTACTAGTATGTTTTTAAACATTACTAAGAGTGATTAATGAAATATTCTTGTATATTATTTTCCTTTACAATTTATTTTTCAAGATTAGCTACATTCACTACCAGATGATGAGGTCACACAAAAAATCTTGAGGTTTGGAATCATCTCACACAGATCATGGTTCAATACAATGAGCAATGTTCTATAATTGGACCAGTTGGTAAGAAATATAAACGTTTTATGGGAACACTTTCTAAACAGTGTAACATCATTCTGGTTCAACTAATAAGTTGGAGGGAATTTTGAGAACAAATAAATATCAATTCATGGCCAATGATTTGTGTAATTGATTTCAATAAAATTTTATATATATTAATTAATAAAAAATATTTAAAAAATATTTTTCCAGTGCAACAATTATATAATTTCCAGGATGGAAAACATTCTAAGGTAGAAAGGTTAATGGAATTAGGTGATATTTCACATGTATATATATATGACTTGTATTTTGGTTTGAAATAGAAAGTTTTTACAGATATTGAAGAAATAAAAATCATTTTTTTATTTACCAATATCACAATATGGAGAGTGATTGGCTATTAGAAGAGCCCATAGTTTAAGGTAGTGGTTAAATTTATATATATAGTCATTTATTTATTTTAATATTATTTTTTAAATTATAAATTACATATTAAAATTTTGTTTATGTAATTATATAATTTTGTTTTTATAGGATAAATCGAAATGAAATAAATCAAGTAATAGTGTAATGACATAAATTCCTACTCTTTGACACACTTTACTACCAAATCATGAGTAATAAGTGGTAATTTAATATTTAAAATATTAAAATGGGCCTCCATTGTGTATTTCGGATTTATGGATTATAAAAATTATCTTATCTGTTATATATAAATATTTTGTTTTACCAAAAATTCCCTACAACCCATGTCCTTTTTTTAATTTTTTTTTTTTTTATTTTCCAGGTTTGAGATAATTCTATTATTGTTCATTCACTTCTTATTGTCGGGCCAAAATTAGGGAAATAGAAATAAATATCCTTATACTATCAACCAATGACATGTATGTAGAATTTTTATCACTTTTTCATCCATTTTAATAATGAATTGTTCTCTTACTCTTCACTTTGACACTCAAGAATTTATTTTCTTCCACAATATTCAAGAATCATGATTATTAGTATTGTGATACTTAGAAACATAGATCACAATGACCGGGCATCATCATATTAGTATCATAGAACTTTGGAAGTTATACGGTCATATTATATTCAAAGTAATTTGACAAACATCATACGATGAGAAATTTACACAAAATTTGTATCATGTCAGACATAAACATATTTTATATAGTATCAATCTCTTACAAAAACATATTTAATTCCAAACTAGAAATTTCTTTACAACCTATAGATTTCAGATTATTAGTCTTCAACTATGAATGAATTTACACATTTCAATTTCAATCAATGAATTGGGGTACTAAAAATATTCTCATAAAGATATATGAACTACCATATTGAATTACACATCAATCAAAACGGAATAAATATAAACCTATACTCTTCTTTACTAAGACCATACAAAGGTAGCAGTTGGAATATAGTATAAAAATCTTTTATAAAATCAAGTGAATCCTCTTTAGAATGAAATTAATGGAGGGTAACATAGTCAAGTAAGATGGATTTATTTCTTAGTTCCTATAAAAGGCAGAAACTGTATGCAAGATAATTTATTTAAAAATATAGGAAGTTGTAACTCTATAAGTATAGGCCTATCACATATGTTATTTCTAGGTTTAGGTGTGATAATATTTTGATTTTCATTTATTTTATCAACTCTATATATCTCCATGTTCTCCAGTTAAACTTCATCCTATTTAACTGAACTATAATGATTTTAAATTGTAATAATTAAAGGAATTATCATATATTAATATGATTTCCTAGTGCTCATAAGAATTCAAGTTTAAGCATCTTAAAAAAATCACAAAACCTCAAGAATAAGTAGGTTTTCAACCAAATTTTTTATATAATTCTCTTTTTTCATAGACACATGAATTACCTGAAAAAAGTGCCAAAATATTGGTAACATGGTTATTTAAATGATCAAATTTATTCATTGACTAATCATTAATATTTTTAATCATGGTTGAACCATAGAGAATTATTAATAGTTTAAATCCAAAAAAAATAAACTACAAATAATACACAAAAATGAAAAAAAAATGATGTTAAGATGAAAAATATGAAATTATAAGGAAAAAAGGTGACATGTGCTAGAAATGAGTGAAGATGTTTGAAAGGAAGATGTAACAAATGGGTGAATAAGACACAGATTAGAAAAATCAGATAGATCTAGATTGATTAAGTATTGTTTCTATTTAGATATCTAGTCTAAATTGTGAAAAATCAACAAAAAATCGTAATTCACTCACCTAGTTTTCTCTTTAATAACAACTCAACACCGTTAAATCAATCCAGGAATAAATATTTTAACAAACATAGAGAAAATGAATTATCCAACCTTAGAGAATATACTAAAGAACTTTTTCAAAATTTGTTTCCTTGGTTATTACTTGAATGCATGAGTATCACCTATTCATCACTTATAAGTAATTACAATGTTCATAAAAATGCCAAAGATGAATAAAAATGAGAAAAGAATTCGATATCACATCATAATTACACTAATTCTACCCACCTTAATATATAAATTTATTGGTGATGTATGAATGAAATAATCACTGATAAAAATATATTTCATCTCAAATATATATTGTTAAATTATTATTAAATATTAAGAAAATTTAAGTAGTAAGTGGAATGAAAATATGAAGGAGAAAATTTATGAAAATAACATGAGTTGAAATAATAAATGAATATAATCCACTGTAATCTACACATTATCAAGCTAGAAATTGAAATATTCAAAATAAATACAACATTAATTGAAAAAATAAATAAAAGGGATAATGAAATAAGTGAGTTTTATCATTGACTCCCTCCATTACCTTAGCCCCATTTCCTCGATAGACATACACCTAAACACCAAACTCTCTAATTATTATAGATCCCATTTTTCCAAGAATATCACCCTAGGAAATAATCAATATTTTCATGTACCAAGAAGCTTCTATTTAAAATCCTATAATTCATCATGTTTTTATTCTAATTTCATTAATAGGTTGTCACTATCTCCATCTATTGCACATGAAAAAGAGAAAATCTATTTTTACAATCTACGGATTCTACTATGTTTTTAGAAAAACAATCCATGAAAAAAATGTTGAATATGAAATTAATTGTTATAGTTTGATCCTATATAATTACAGAATAATATTCTTTATAAGGTGAATTCCATAGATTCAATTGGTCAAAATATTTATTCACACTAAAACTAAAATGGTATAGCATCAATTTTCCATCTACATACCCAGTTGTCATCAAAACATATCAATGATTATCTCTCTCAAACAAGGACGTAATTGAACGAGTATTTAGAAGCTAACACCTAAATAATATAATGAAAAACCGTTATACTTTATATGATTCAATTATATTTTTATCCTAGAATAGTTATTCTCAATGGAATTTCATTGAACAACATACATATATTTACTTTTATCATAACATGGGTAGAATTTGGAATTACTGAAACCTTTTCCGTTTATTGATTAATAATGAACATGCAATTGGGAAAAATATTATGATTTAAATCATTAGCTTCTCTACCTTGCTAAGATTGACTTATATAAAGATGAACATGGGTAAAAATAATGAACTCAACTTGACTAAGTTTATTTCATCTTCATTGATCCGATAAGATGAAGGTTATTCTACATCTATCTTGGAATGATACTCTAATAAATAATATTGTTGATAATCTTATAATAGTTCATTAACTCTCTAATTTATTCAATCATAATACCAATTTGATCATACTTATATCTTTCTTCCTCTATTTTCAGTTGCATAATCCTAATTCGATTTAACATTAGTTGGTTCTTCGAATTTTGTTCCTTATAATGATTTGAAATTTGGTAATAATTCTTCACAACATTGAAATAATAAATCTTCATCCAATTTTAGTGATCATATATATATAGTTTTAATACAAATCATCCACTAGCTCGATTCTGATCTAACTGTTCAATAGGTGAGATTCCCTCACTTTTTCAAATCTAAAATTATGTTCTTCTATCAAATTTGGTTTTTCCTAGATAAAATTAACCAAGTAGAAAGGTAACATTAAATATATTTTCATTATAAAGTGGTTCCATCCATAGATTCTATAGTAAATTGAATTAACTTAAGCTGAGATGATTTATATCTCACCAAAGAGTCACTACCAAGCCTTGATGAGAGTTATAAATTTCTTACATAGTGTTAAAACATATTATAAGAGAATTTATAAATATAAAACATGTAAAGATATTTTTCCCGACAAATACAATAAACGTCCCCATATGTCTCTCAGTATTCTTATGTGATAGGAAACTAGAATATCTTAAAGGAAAACTGAAAACATAATATTTGATTGAAAATGTATTACATAGATGAAACATATTTCATACCGGAATTCCTCTTCTAAAAATATTTTATCATATAACTCTTGTGGAAATTGGATGCAAAAAATTTATTCTCGTCATTTAAGACTCCTTCAAATTTTCTAGAACATAATTCACAGGCTGTCCAGAAAGGTTTCAACATCTCAATGTTCACAAAATGCTAAAATTAAAAATCATAATTTACTTTTCAAAAAATACAAAATTACTCTTCTAGTAAATGTAAACAACTCCATTAAAATTTTAATCTTTATACACTCAATAGGAAATATCATTATGATTTACAAAATTTGATTTCATTTATAGTTCTTCTAACTACATCATAGTCAAATACTATCCAAAAAATCACAAATTTCTCAACTATGGATTCAAACCTAGCTCAACTTAATATTAAAATATCAGTTCAAATAGTTAGTTAAAATCTATCAAAAATAGATTTTTCAATTTTAGTGTAACTAACTTTATTATGAAAACAAATCAATAAGAAAAAAATATAGACATTTAGGAAATTATAACTACTATTAGAATTATGAGGGAACTTTTTTTCTTTATAATGAAAATTTTATATTTCTATAGAGAAGTAATTTATTCCCAAGGGATAAAAACATTGTATATATGTGATGTAAGACCTTTAATAACCACTCAAATAACAGTTTAAAACACTTCTTCTTAAAGTCACTAAAATAGGTGTAACATCCTGGCCATCTCCTCCCATTCTACTTAAGTTTTTGATGTCCAATTTTATATTCTACATACAAAATCTATGATATTGTTTCATTTTATTGAGGATTTACTATAAATTAATTATTGGGGATGAGATAAATAATTTATTCCTCATGAGGTATAAATTATCTAGGATTTTATGAGGACATCCCAGGTTTTTTAGAAGTCAAGCCATGATAGATGATGGATATCATTAGTGTTTGAGGACTATTGAAGTATGATAAACTATAGTTTGAAAATTAAATCCAATAATATATTTTTAGTTAGAGGTTCCTTCAGTTTTAATCTAACGTGAGATTCGTAGAAATATATGCATGGGTAGTGTTTTTGGGTGACACTTCAAATCATTCTATGGAGTCCTAGTTGTTCACCTTTATTGTTTTCTACATTGATTTCATTATATTGTAAATAATTTCATCATGTTGTTGCCCTACCGATGTATTAATTTTTAGAAGATAATGAAAATAATTTCTCTATGATCCTTGAAAATTAATTATTTATGACATGATAATTTTAGACACATCATAGACAATATTTTTTAGATTTAGAGAAATATCTCACTATGAATTACAGATCGATGGTGCATTATGGAATGTGGAAATCAATCATGTCATTATTATTTACTTTTCTAAATATATTATAAAATGAATACATTTTTAGAATTATCAACTATGTCATTGACTTCCACCAAACACAAATTGCAATTTTGTGCTCATTTAGATATCCTTATATATTTATTTTTTGTTTTTGTCTGTTAACATTATGAAATTAACCTCATTGTGATTCAAGATTATTTCTCTTAATCTACATAATTTTCAACTTTTCCATTCATGAACCATCTTCTGGGATAAGTTGATTTCGAATAATATGATCAATTTATTGTACCTCAAAAGCACAAATTATTTATAATTTTTATTTGTTTTCTTGGGCCTTGATTTACAAGAAATTGTATTAATTTTTACTTTTTATTAAGTTCAATCATATTTAGTTTAACTTGGTTTAGTGAAATTTAACTGACTTCTAATATTTGATTATTTAATTATTTTTCTATAATAAGGAATTGAATATTGAGTGTCATGTTCCTCATTCTACCTTGTTTTGTATAAACAAGAAAAAGAGAGATGGTAATGTGGAAAATAACTATTCCCAAGATATGATTGTAAGTATATTTCAATTTCATTTATTTTTATTCAATTTAATTCTTTATATTATTTTATCATTTTAATTTATGTTATATATCGCTCAATATATTTCTTTGGAGGCATTGGCCAGAAATCAACCTGATAATGTGGTCCATAATGATCATATGCATTAGGTATTAGGAGATGGGCATCATGGAAGAGCGTGTTATCACCTGGGAATAATATTTTACTATCTAGATACTGGTATTATGAAAATATTTCTTTGAGTACCTTATTCCGTATGGTTTTAGTGGATAAAATGAGTGCCGCAATCAAATAAACATCTCATAAATTAGCTCAAAAACTAGAAGAAGATACTCAGTATGGAAATATGATAAATGAATATATAATGAGAGTTATTTCTACTTTTTCTTCTTCACTTCCACTAGAAGATTCAATGGTGGTTTGTGTCTATTTTATTTCAATGAATTCTATTTAGGTAGATTCCTTTTCTCCTACCAGTTCTGGTACTGAAGTTGATGTCGATGTCGATAATGGTGGTGTGAGAGGTAGTGTGAGAGTTAGTGATTGTTTTTCTATGGAAGGTGTTAATGAGGGTTATTATGGTTATGATAATACTGATATTGATGCTTAAATTTGATGGAAATAATATTTTTGGTTTTTTGTATGTTCAATTAAATTGTCTAGTTATGTTTTATTATTATTATATTGAATTATATAATGGTGTTTTTATTTGTATGTGCATAGATTGAATTATTACATTATGGTGATTGTTTCTATAGAAGTGACAAGCAGGATTGATAATAATTTTTTTAGAGGAGAATGTTATTCCCACAGTTTAAAAATCATGGAAATAGGTCTATAGAAATGCCTTCCACTATAACGGCATGATTTCACACATTCAGACTCGGTACTAAAACATGTTGAGTAAAAAAATTATAAAAAGAAATTGAAAAATTTCACAACACATTACACAAATGAGGACCTTTACAAGTCTAGGTTTTGGAGGATTAGAAAACACAATATATTTATTAGAGTGAGAAAAAATAAAAAAAATTATTACTATGCTTTCGCACATGGTACTTCCAAAAGTGAAGATTTCTGAAAATGAACTTCTAAGATACCTATGAAAAATAATTTTAAAACCAAGTGTGATCATTCAGTTAACCAGTAATGGATATTAATATGATAAAAATACATTTTCTGAAATATTTCTTTGAAAACAAATTTTGATAAATTATTTATAAAATTATTTAGATAATAACATAAAATTACTTTTTGAAATTCACTTTGAAAACATAATTGATACTACTCTGATTTAAAATAATATATCAATTTTAAAATTACTAACATATGAGAATTTTTTAAAATATAATCCAGTGATTTTTAGAAAACATTATGCAAGCTCTTAAAAATATAACATTGTGGCATGTTGAAACATGAAACATTAAAGGTTATCTTGGGCCTACCCAATTGTTTAGGGATTAGGTTCACACACTAATTCCCTACCATATTTACAAAGTCCAAGTGCTAGGTTTTATGAAAACATTTTAAGCTTTCTATATGTACAAATACAATTTTCACTGGAGTTTTAGCTTTATATATATATAATCATACATGAAATACACATTCTCACTTTTACTTATATATAAATATATAAATACTAATATTGATTGGAAATTACATGTTTGACTTCACATGTCCAAATATCATGATATATAGTCTTTTCATTATTACATAAAATCATCCACATTCTAAATCCCATAAAAATCCAATTTTTATAAATTTTACACAATTATCAAGCATATATGTATATATATATGTGTGTATGCATATATGAAGTGCTATGAAAAATCGTCGATATATGGACACAATAGCGATATCAGTATGACATGCATGTAGATCAATCATTTAAATTCATATAATTTAATAAATTCTCATTTTCTATATATTTTTGAATAAATAATTTATCATAATAAATTATTATAATTAAAATGAATCATAATTTTAATATCTATATGTTATATGTCAATGAAATCCATTATTTATTTTAGAATTTTAGAACATTAAAATTGAATATATATGAAAATATATCAATTACATGTAATGATACTTATTAAATATGTATGAAAATAAATAATTAATATCTAACCCAAAACCATAAAATAAATATCATAAGTTCTTATATAATTAACAAAACTATACAATAAAATTAACTTTGAAAAAATAATGACTCCTAAGTGTTTGAGAAAAAAATAGATTCCCTTACACAAATCCAAGAAAACATAATTTTAAATGAAATGTTTTATTAGATGAAAATTTTAATTAGGTTATATAAATAACTAATAATAAATGTCCCTTAACAACATAAAATTGAAATCTTTATGATATTCAATTAATTTACAATACTAATTAATAAAATTCTCTTATTAAAAATAAGCACAAATCAATTAATTTGAATTTTTAAATAATTGATCTCATAATTGTTTTATAGTTGATATTAATACAATTGAAAATAGCCTAAAAATTATATCCCTTACATTTTACTTGCTTGAGATTGTTTCTTCTTTTTGTTGGTAGAAGGATTAGTCTCTCCCTATCACATTATCTCAAACTCTTAGAAGTGGGATACACAAAATAAATAAATCATGGAATATATTCCTCAATCGTTCTCAATGAACACTCTACCTCCCACTCCCCCACTAACAAGAATATATATATAGTTGAAAAAATGTCATGGGTAGTTTTAGTCTATCATGATCATCAAAAATATTACTATTTCAAAAATATAAGTAGTTATAGTTCCAACTGCTTGCCGCCTCAAGAAGATGGTTTTGATAACAATAGCCATTATAAAATTTAATTCATGAAGTCCAAAATCTGTGATGTAAAATTTACAATAAATTTTATTTGATTCAAATTGAGACCAGTCCAACAAAAAAAATTTCATAATGATTCAAATACATAGAAATTAATTATTAATATAGTTACATACTGATTGGAACCGCTTGAGGTAGATTAAAATAATTTAAATCGACTGAAAATGATAACAGTAATGTCTGACAGAGATGTGGTTTGATATCTAATGACACCCAAATTAAGAAAAATTAACAAAAACAAAATGTGACAGTGGAATCAAATTATTTCATGATGACTTTGAGTTCATGAAATTTAAAACACAAAGGGACCAACATATCTTGATCAAAGAAACAATTTGAATAAATAAACAATATAGGGCACTATTATGATGATTTTTATAAAATTTATTCATTAATCATGTACATAATTATAGATCTGGAAAACAGGAACCAGAAAGACCAACCTCATGAAAGACTAAAACCCTAACTGTTACGAACCCATAAGACGTTGCCCAGATCCTCTTTGACATCACCTGGTTTATTGGCAGCTGACCACTCACTCAATCCCAAGATCCTCACTCGATCATTAGGTTTGTGATTCTTACGAATGGATTCAACCTCTCTTTACTAGACTCAGCTTGTTTGGACTCCCTCGCAAAAGCGTGAGCCCCTACTCTCTCTCCCAGCGCATGACTTAAAACCATACACCCTCATTTGTTTCTCTTTATTTATCATCATTTTATTTCATTGTAATAAAATTAAATTCTAGTTTAATAATAATAATAATCATAATTTCATATGTTCATAATTAAAAAATTCAAATTTATATTGATAATGATTGTATTAAAATAATTTCATTTTTTGTTTAAAAATAAAATAAATTTGTATTCTAAAATATAAGAAAAAAATTATTTATAATAAAATAATTTATTAATAATTATATCATAATTTATAATTAAAAATAATAATAAATTACTTTTAATAGTTTTTGAATACTAATATTACAAATTTCAAGTTATATGCAGCGTCTTAAAAATATTTTCCAAAACATATTTTTATTATTATTTATTATATCATATATTTATATATATATATCAACATATTTATATATATTAATTAATAATAACTTTATATTTCCAAAATAATACCATGTTAAGAAAAGTATTATTTAATAAAAACTTATTTAGTAAATTTTCATTGTAATATTTTATTATTTATTTACAAATTTGTTTTAATATAATTAACATTGAATTAATAAGAATATTAATAAATTAAATAACTCTTTTACTTAAATGTAAGGGTGTTACATCCCCCCCCCCAATAATTTTTCCCTCAAAATTCATTTGGACTTGAGAAAATTTTGAATTTCCAAATTTAGAATTAAAAAATTTCTAATGCGACTTACCTACCCAAAGAAAATTCTAACCCAAAAAAATAGTTTTCTTCATAGAAAACATATAATCTCCAAAGGTTTCTTGACTATTCCTTTGATACCAATTATAACTCCATGAGCCCATGCTTCCGAACATAGTGTTAAAACATGTTGTGTAAAAAAAATAAAGAAAAAACTGGAAATTTACAAACCACATTACCCAAATGTGGACCATTACTGTTCAAGGTTTTTTAGGATTAAACAACACTGTAAATTTATTAGAGTTGAGAAAAAAAATTCATACTTCACTTCCATGCACGCTACTTCAAAAATTGAACCTAACTGAAAAGGAACTTCTAAGATACCTTTGAAAATCTATTTTAAAAAAAGGGTGTGAATTCAGTTTACTAATAAGGGGTATTAAGATCATTAAAATACTTTTTAGGAAATATTTATTTGAAAATAACATTGAAGAAATTATTTTTAAATTTCATTAGATAATAACATAAAAATACTTTCTGAAATTCCCTTTTATAATTTAATTGAAATTACTTAGGTTTAAAATAATATATTGCTTTTGAAATTACTTACGTACAAACATTGTTTTAAATATAATCAGGATATTTTTAAAAAATATTAGGCATGATCTTGAAAATAAAACATTGTGGCATGTTGAAAATTGAAACATTGAAGGATATCTTGGGCTTACCTAATTTTTGAGGAGTTGGGTTCACTCCCCAATTCTCCACCATATTAATAATGTCCAATTGTCATATTTTATGAAAACATTTTAAGAATTATTTATGTACATATATATTTTTCACTACAATTTTATCTTTAAAATTATATATATATATATATATATATATAATCAGACATGAAATACACATTCTCACTTTTACATATATATAAATTTATAAATACTAATCTTCATTGAAATTTACATGTTTGACTTGACACGTCCAAATATCATGATACATAGTCTTTTAATAATTACATGGAATCATCCAGAATCTTAATCCCATAAAAATCCTATTTTTGTAAATTTTATTCAATGATCAAGAATATTTTTTATACTTATATATATATATGCATATTCATGTATTAAGTGCTATGAAAAATCATCTATATATGGCCAAAATATAGATATGAGTATGACATGCATATAGATCAATCATTTAAATATATATAATTCCATAATTAATCATTTTCTATATATTTTTGAATAAATAAATTATCAAAATAAATTATTATAATTCAGATGAAAGAAAATTTGAATATTTATCTATTATATGTAAATAAAATTCCTTATTTATTTTAGTATTTGAGAATCTTGAAATTGAAAATAAAGGAAAATATATCATTTGATTATAATAATTATTATTAAATATGTTTGAAAAATAATTATAAATCTCTTACCCAAAACCAAAAAATAAGGATCATAATTTTTGAAATAATTAAAAAAAACTATATAATAAAATTAACTTTGAAAAAATGAAGACTCATAAGTGTTTGAAAGAAAATTGATTCCTTTACACAAAATTAGAAAAAATAATTTTAATTGAAAATTTTTCTCAGAATAAAATATAAATTATTGTACATAAATAACTAATAATAAATGTCCCTTAACAACACGAAATTAAATTCTTCAATATATGAACTCAATTCACAGAGAAAATTTATAAAACTCCCATATAAAAATATAAGCATAAATAAATTACTTTAAATCTTTAAATAATTGATCATAGACTATTTTTAGAATTATAATAATAAAATTCAATGTAGACTAAAAAATATATCCCTTAAATTTTACTTGTAAGAAAATACTCCCTCTTATCATTGGTAGAAGGATCGATATCTTCCCCTCACACTCTCTCAAACTCTCAAAAATGGAATATATAAAAGAAAGAAGACAAGGAATATATTCCTTTATCTAGATCAATGAACAATTTTCCTCCCAGCCCTCCAAAAACAATAATATATATACAGTCAAAAAAATATCAT
Source organism: Viscum album (assembly GCA_963277665.1). Taxonomy (NCBI): domain Eukaryota; kingdom Viridiplantae; phylum Streptophyta; class Magnoliopsida; order Santalales; family Viscaceae; genus Viscum; species Viscum album. The sequence continues at coordinate 333,667,589 of OY728129.1, read as the reverse complement.
AGATAGTTTTATTCTATCATGATCAACAAAAATATAACTATTTAAAAATAAATAAATTATTGTTCTAACTGCTTGCTGCCTAAAGAAGTTGGTTTTGATAACAACAACCATCAAATAATTAAATTCTTGAAGTCTAAAATAGGTGATGGAAAATCGATAATAAATTCCATGTGATTCAAATTGAGACCATTCCAATATAGATATCTTCATATGTATTTGAATACAGAGAAATTAAATATGAAGACACTTACTTGTTGATTGGAGAAATGCGAGGCATATTAACATAATTTAAATCAACTGAAAATGTTTTCAATAGTGTCAAACATAGAAGTGGTCAGATATCAAACCACATCAAAATTAAGAAAAAAAACAAAAACAAAATGTGACAATGGTATCAAATTAATTCACACTAACTTTGAGTTCTTGGAATTGAAAACACAAAGGGTCCAGCATACATTGATCAAAGAAACAAGGTGATTAAATGAACAATATAGGGAATTATTAATCATATTTTTAGATAATTATTTCAATAATCACATAAAAAATGGAAAATATTGACACTGGAATGACGTAGACCTACCATACCAAAGATCGAATCCCTAACTATGACAAATCCACAAGACACTACCCAGATCCTCTTCGATGTCTCCAGGATCATTGGCGGCCAACCATCCACTCAAGCCTCATATCCTCACTCGATCCCTAGGTCTGTGATTCCTAGGAAATGCTTCAACCTTACTTGACTCAACTAAACTTGGCTAAACTCCCTCATGGTTACACGAGCCTCTATTCCCTCACTCCATGCTCGACCGAAAACCAGACCCTCTTATTTGTTTCTCTCGATTTATAATCGTTGTAATTTATTGTTATAAAATGAAATTATTGTTCAATAATAAAATTCTTAATTTCATACATTCATAAATCAAAAATTCAAATTAATATTGATAATGATAATATTACCAGAATTTAATATATGGTTTAAAAATAATAAAAAAAATTATATTCCAAATTATAGGAAAAACTAATTCTCAATAATAAAATAATTTATTAATAATTATTTCATAATTTAAAATTCAAAATAATAATATATTACTTTTCAATGTTTTTAAATATTTATATTATAAAATTAAATTTATATACAACATATTAAATATCATATCAAAAGCATATTTTTATTGTTATTAATTGTATCATATATATATATATTTAATATATTTATATATATTTATTAATAATAACTTCATATTTCAAAAATAACACCATGTTTCATAAAAGATTATTTAATCAAAACTTATTTAGTAATGTTTCATTATAATAATTTAATATTTGTTTAAAAAATTATTTTATTTTAATTAACAATGAATTTAAAAAAATATTAATAAAGTAAATAACTTATTTATTTAAAACTCAGGGTGTTACATCCATTGTGGAAGTTGGGTTGTATCCATGGTTTTCAACTGTGGCTATAGACTAAAATATAATAACCTATATCCATGGGTGAAAATCATGGCTACATCTCTACTTCCATATTGGAAATTGTGGATATAGATCTATAGCCATGATTTTAGACAATGATAGTAGATTAGAATTGGAATACTTATAGCCACGATTTTTAATCGTGCCTATATCCATGAGATTATTCCCATGTCAATAGGTTCCATGGTTCACAAAACCATGGCAATTACCTATAGCCATTGTTTTTAGACATATAGACATGGTTACAAATCATGGTTATAGCTTAAATTTCTACTAGTGTAATCAAAGTAAATAAATACATGACTTACTTAAAATATAGGACATGAAATTGTTAAAATATATGGAACTCTAATGATTAATAATTAAAATATTTATTTGGAAGAAGTTGGGAAACCAGTTAACAATAAGCTATACAGAGCAATAATTAGGAGTCACCTACATTTTCCTGGTATTAGAACATACATTATGTTTTTTGTATACCTATATGATAGATTCAAAGATAATTGAAAATATTTTTATTTGAAATTATCTAACATAATTTTAAGATATTAAAATGGAACAGTTCCTCTTTCCTTAATTTTTATAACAATATTTTATTTTAATTTTATTTCATATTCTGATTTCGACTTTAGTGGTTATATAATAGATAAAAAGATTACCTCAGTAACCCTCCACTTTCTAGAAAAAACCCCTGTATCATGGTCAAGTAAGAATAAAAACAATATTGCATTGTCTATAACTAAAGAAAAATATATAACTATAGGTAGTTTTTGTTCATAGGTATTGTACATAAAAAACACCTTAATAGATTTTAGATTCAATTATAATCAGGTATCAATTAAATTTGACAAAACTAATCCTATCAACATTTCAAAAATTCAGTAAACTATTATAAAACAATGAAAATAGATTTAAGGAATCATTTGTTGGGAGATCATTTGAAAATATATGATATCAAACTTGAATTTATCTCTAGTGAGAACTAATTTTTTGATACTTTTATTAATTCCCTTTTTTATGAACTTTTTGATTTTATTAAAAGATAATTGGGGTTTTTTGAATTTAAACAAGTATTATTTATTTTATTTTACTTTATTAATTTTTTATTAATTTTTTTTATTTTAATTTATTATTGAGATTAAATGAGTTATTTTTTATTGGATTATTTGAAAATTTTATTATACTAATATGGTTAATTAAGCATGATTTATTTTTAGAAAATAAGTTTTACTATTTTGTTATTTTTTTTAATCATAATTGACCTTAAATCATAGATCAGGTATGTATCTTTATTACAAATATGATACATAACCTAAATCAAAATCATGGATATCCTACCTCACGTTTTATTATGTCCCTTCTTCTTAAATCCATACCACCATCTCTATTTTCTTAATATTCACTTGACCTTCAACCAACCCTTCTAGGATTGGGAAGTTCAATAGAGGAGATGATGGAAGTTCCAGTTATTTTAGGAAGTTACAGGCAGGCGGTGTGCCACACCGAGTGTTAGATAGGAAAGTCGTAGTTATGTCTTGTATAAGAGGAACTAAAACATTTCTAAATAAATTCTCTCTCTTCCAAGGATGGGATTTTTTCTTTGATGATAAAAAATTTATGTTCTTATTTGGGGAGGAAGTTAATGAGTTTATATGAAATGCATAGTTTTAGTTTGGTTATGTAGATGATGTGTTTTCATCAAATGTGAATGGAAAATCCATGATTGTTTATTATATTGAGATGGTTGAAGTATTTCACTGCCCTCATGAGGGTGTATTCAGTTTTAGCTAGACTCTATTTAGTATAAATACAGTGGGACCCACTAAAGAGTTTGTATTTATTTTTGGAGTCTCTCTTTTTTAGAATAAATATGTGAAAGATAAGGAAGCTAAAATAAAGGTACATTATAAGTTCATTATGACCGGGATTTCCAAGAGAACTAGTGAGATGGATAAAGTGTTATTTTTAGGCTTTTATCACATATATGTCTTAATAAACAACTTGAAGCTAAATGTTCCCTGATATATAATACAGTTTATATATCACTTATTCCATGGGAAAATAAATTTTAACTATTACCCATATGTATGGATTATATCCTCAATATTGAAGAATAAAGAAGTTGATCTCCATGAAGGAGAAGCATTTATGTTTTACAAGACGAATACCATGTGTAAATTTATCCTAAAAGTATTTGTTTACAACTATTATAGGGCCTTAAATTCACTACATTTTGTTAGATATGAATTTAGAGAAACACGGGTGCCAACTCAGGGGGATCCATCCACAACCTCACCACCTAGGGATACAACACCTATTGATAGAGTGTCTGCTAAGGAGGTGTATGAGTTAGTTTATACCAAACTAGGGCCTCAACATCCCAAAATAATACCTTTTGTTGATGATATAATTAAGATATATGAGGATAAATTTGTTAGAAATGAAGATTCCATTCATCATGTTGAGTTAGCTGTTGAGACGGATAATTTTACTCATATATAAACGCTAGTTGAAACTATGAAAAGTTTGATAGGTACTGATGAAATAGTATAAGCTAAGGTTTACTGCCACATAGAAGATCCAATACTTCTTGGATCACCTGATGACAGATGTAGATATAGATATATGAATTCTAAAGAATTTAGTGTTATTTATTATACTCTATAGATCATTCCATCACCTCACTAAGTGCATGAAGATGCACCATCTGTGATAAAAAGTTTTGAACGTTCTGATATAGATTAGCGTATAAAGGCCTTTTATTTAGATATTATGTTAGAGTTAGATAAAAAAGGATATTATATTGGGTTGAAGAGGGGGGTAATCTATTTTATAAATGATATCAGTCATCTCAAGAAGAATTAATTTTCTAGATATGGTTTTGAAAAGCTAGTTCGGATATTGGCTGCCCAAAAAAACATGATAAAAATATCCAACTAGTCCAACCTGTGAAACCATTTACCAATGAGGTGAATGAAAAATATCATGAGGATATGAGAGCTCAAATGAGTGGATAGTAAAATATTTGTGCCACTAATTCAATGATAAATGAGATTGGATTTCTTGTTTCATATCAAAAGGATATGATTCAGGATATTCATGTGGTTAAATTTTATATATCTCATGAATATTTTGATGTGATTAAGTCATTCAGGATATAAATTTAGGTTATCTTACACATATTAAAGAGTGTAGTTGTAAGATATTTTAGGTTCCTTAAATGGTTTTAACTAATAGAGCCACCTACCTCTGCAACTTTTGTGGCTCCATATCGTAAGAATCAGTTTTATCATGTGTTTTCAAAGCTGAATTTTGTATCTTAATATATTTAATCATTGTAATGTGACATGTTCATGATTGTTTTGATGCAATATTTCATAAAGGATTTACTATCTTTGTTCCAGGAAAGAATATAGATTACTAGAAGACTTGGTGTTGGAGCCGAGGTATCTTTGAAATATTTTTTTGGATATCATTAAAAATATATAAGTGATATGGTGAAAGAGACCTTGGGAGTTTCTAATTATGTAGGGGATATGGTTTTATGTTATATTTGACTAATCAACAGAAACCATAAGTGTTTTTTACACACTCTGGTCAAAATTGATCATGGAGTTAAATTTATTATTATAGACTCTTAATAATTGGACTCTAGTTCCTAAAAGTTACTGGAAGTCCAATATACCTCTATAGGAATGGAACTTTCTGTCTATAGACCTTTTTTTAAAATTCATCTAGTGAAACCTGCTATTGATGCTCTATTATCACGTGTGCCTATTATTGTAGCTGTTAGTGCCTCAGTTGCTCAAGCACATTCCACTAATGTTTTAGGGATAGATCAGGTAATAGTATAAAAACTAGTCTATATAGAAAATAATATGATATATTTATATATAATACTAATTAGATTGTAAGTATTAGTACACTAGATTTAGGACATGTTTCATTCAGAGCCTTCAGTTGTTCCTTCAATCCCTTATCATGTTTCTCCTTTAGCAAAATCTTCTTAAAGATTATCTTCTAGAAAGGACACTCCTTAGTGTTATGTCATCCATTACTAATATTTATATACAATACCACTTCTCCATATTGGAAATATAAAAATTTTCTATCATTAAAAGTATTGATCTATATTTATATGCTCAGTTTTATATCAGAGATAGGAGATATCTTAGACCAATACGTTCATATACTTTTATAAATTATAGTAAAATAGTAGATGTTATGTTTGATCCATCCCAAATTTATATTAAATAAAAATCAAATTTTGATGCTTCCCTTGCAGTTGAATGCTTTGAAAAAGAAACTTTATCTTCAGGACCTCCAATGAAACTAGACATTGTCCCTATAAATTATTATGAATTTAGTTTTTCTTCTACTAATATTGAAAAAGTTATCATCACTCCTATCCAGAGACCCAAAGACAAATCAATAGTTAGATCTGAATAGAGTGTTTTTGTGGAGCTTTGTATAGTGGTACCACCTCCATTGATAGACCCTAATTTTACCTCCCTTATCTCTAAAAACAACAAGAAGCCTCCACTAAAACCTCCAACTTACTTTTAGAAAATCCAAAATCATTGGTTATTTAACAGATTTTTTTTATTTTATCCTTTTATTTTTGTCAAAATTCTAATCATTAATACAATTAATATTTATCCATTTATTGTCTATTTATAGAGATTATTTTTCTTTAAATTGTTTATTACTGATTACATTCATTTAATTTATTCTATAGACATTTTATTCATTTAAGGTGTTTCTTAGAAACTTTTTTCATTTATTGTATTTTATCTTTTTGAATTTTTTATGTTACGATATTTTCTTAAATTCATTCCTCCATAATTATAATTCAAATTCAGCACTATATATATCAAATTGAACATTATAAGTTATAAATTAAAAAAATTCCACTTTATACCCATTATTTTTAATAATATAAAAAAGAGAGAGAAGTTTAACCAAGGGGTAGAAGTTCCCTTTCGGGGTAAGTCCTATGAACCAATGGTATAGATGTCTAATTAAGGGGGAGAATAAAGGATAAAGATAATATATTAAAATTAATATCTATATTATATATTTTTCTAAAAAAATACTACAAATCCTTTTAAATAAAATTCATTATTATTTAATGGGTTTTTTGATAAACAAAATGGGGGAAATTTTTGGACTACTAATTTTATTCCAACATATCCCAGGTACTTTATGTTTTCATGATCTCAAATACCCTTTATATGTTACACATATGTTTTAAAATTTTCTTATCAGGTTTAACATTAATAAGTTATTTTAGTTCATTCTACTGTTATTTTAAAATTTTGGTGGTTTTTATCGAATTTTCCCTAGTATTAAAAATCGACTACGTGAGGAAGTAAGCTATGTGAAGATCCAGCTACATAAAATAAACATCTATCACAATCAGTTTGGTGAAATAAATGACTATGTAAATAGGCTACGTCATAAAATTAGATATGTGTAAATTTCATGCATTGATGAATAAACTATTTGATAAAATGGTTATATCAATTAAACATATTCATGAATCAGTTACGTAGAGTAATCAGCTATGTGAATGGGATACATGGTGAATTAAGATATGTTTTTCTAAATGGATATGTGATTCATAAGGCTGTTTAAAATTTGGCTATGTGAGTGATAAGGCTACATGAGTAACACCTATTTAATTTGGCTATGTGAATAAATCGACTATGTGAAAAATGTCTATGTGGATAAAATTGGCTATGAGATTTTAAATTAGTGGAATTCGGCTATGTGGTTTTGTAATGACCTCATTTATTACTATTGGTGTAGTTTTTGTGGATTTTAATACTTTCATAGATTCATTAAATATTGGACTGCCAATTTTTGTTAAAATTGATTATAAATGGGTTTCAAGAACAAAGAGAAGAAAATAGTACAAGAATAATATATTGGTCATTCCTGCTGCAAAGGATTTTTTCAAGAAAAATACAATTATAATTTAATTAAAAGAATAGATTTTATGGATCTCATATTTTGAAATTAAAAGGGAATTTTTTTAAGAGTATTCAAAAGTGAAAAGATAAGTATATATAACATTCACAATAATATAATCAATCTCTTGCATTATCGACTCTTTCAAATATTTTATCCTGCAACTCTATTTTTTAATCTAAAAATAAAAATATTCAAGTGATCTACAGCTATGCGGTAAAGATCATTATTTTTATATTTTAGAAAATTATCCTCTAGATTATATTAATTCTTATTTTCAATCTTGTATAAGTCTTCTCTTATATCAGTTGTATCATACAACTATGATAATTATTTTTAATGTATCTTTTATTCTATCTCTTTGTGAATGTTCTAGGTAAAATAACCTTGAAGGTTTGTGTATGTAAATTTTTTTGGTAGCCTAGTAAATTTTCATTTTTTTAAACAATTTTTTATTAATTGAACTCAGTTATACGGTCTCTATGTAAAGGATTGGAAGTCCCTGGTAAAAGGACTAGCCTAGTGAAAATCACCAAGCTTTAAGAGTTGAGTGTTGGTGTAGTGGAGTAGGGTATTTTTCTTCCCCTAACCACTATAAATCTCTTATGTAAGATCTATTTTCGTTATTTTTTTTATTTCCACTACTTGTGCGTGTTAATAATGTAATACAGCTTATCAAACCTTCAAGTGGGTGGTTTTCTAAGATAAGAAAATCTCAAGAACTCAATTCACCTCGCTCTTGATTCTTATTCCATCCAGTATCTGACCAACAGCCACCTCATTTAACTATTATATACTAATATTATATGTCTCTCATGGACCAATAATTCAATATTTGAAGTATTCAGTCCTCTATACATATAACTGACTGTGATTTCTTCCATACAGACCCAATAATCACACCTTAAAATCCAAATTGACAGTAAGTGGCTAAAATAATTTCATATTCTAACCACTCCCAATAAAAATATACTATATACTAGTTGTCTCAATAATCAAATAAAACCACTAAGGATCTATCAAACCAGAACCCTATCAAATTTACCACAAAATATGATGTCTCAGTGTCTTATGTAATTGTCTATTTTAATACAGATGTCCAAAATTTAATATTTTAATCATAATAGCTTAACCACCATTATACTATCATAACACACCCTAATGAGATGTTATTTTTAAATATTTAATTAGTAAATCTTAAAAACATTAAATATGAACCCTTCATTCATTTATATTCCAATGAACTAGTATCCATACATATGATTCAACAAAAGAAAAAAATCCATATCATTCTATAAAATTTCACATTAATCCCCACAATATATTCTTAATAACTATAAAATATCACATCAATAGATAATAAAGTCATAAACCAAAAATTATTAAAAGTATACCTCTTATGGTTTCCCTCCTCTAAAACTCTTAGGGATGCACGAGTAAACTTATCCTTCAAAATGTTTCACTTATCTAGTATTTAATTAGAAGTATATTCCTAGAAAGAATTATTATGATTTTATATTCCATTAACAAAGAAAACATCCAACAAAATATCAATATGTTTAATTCTACTATTTAAAATCAAGATAATACAATAACCTTTATAACATTTAAAACTAAAATTCTTATAATTTAAAATCAATGTATGTCATCACAACCACTATAGAGAGTTAATATTTTAAAATGATCATAGTTTTGGATCAATCTCAATCAAATCCTATAATATTCAAAGTGTACATAAAAGTCCTTAAATTTTATAATATTATATAAATATGAAATTTAAAATTTCAATTATTCCATAGCACACAAAATTGATAAATATCAAAGATATAAAATATTTTTTCAATTTATCTACAAGGAACATAGTACTATCATGCGAAAAATACTACAATTTGAGTCTCCACTCGAGTACTCCTAAAATAATCATTTATAGAATTACTTAAAAAAAATTCAAAACATCTCATATGTTATCTCAATCATAACACTTTATATCATATCCAATAATGTATAACAAAAAATTACCATCATTATTAATATTTCCCACTGTCTCCATGATAGTAACACTATTTCCTTGATAATATAAATTCTTTTAAGCATGTGATATTGATCTCATAACATATGATATATATATATTAATGGATCTTTTATCATTCTAACCCATTCATTCTTTTCCAACATTTATCCAATTCAAAAATATTTACAAAATGATGTCATGTATCTATAAAATGAATTTTTTTCACCGATATACTTAAGGGTTCATTATACTATGATTTTTTAGTCATGTGTCATAAATAATAGTTTAGTCTACGAATACATCAGCCACCCATAACCATTTCAAGTACTCTGTTTTTAATTAATGTAATGTAGTTCTTCCTAAAAGATATCATACTTTGTTCTAACTAATATTTTTATATTCCTAACTCTAAAATCCAACCTATTCTTTGATAGAAATTTTTTATATTTTTGAATATAAGTAAACAACCTCTATATAGGCACCTCTAAAAGGATAGGGTCTGGTGACCATCACTAAGGTATCCACTAAAATATAGTGGGAGATATTATCTATAAATATAACTATCACCTATTTCATGCAACATAAACTGTAATAATATAGTTAATAGCTAAAATATTATATAAAACATGTATATATATAATGAATATCTCTACAATACAATTTAAATAACTAAATTAATAATTGTATGTATATATATATATATTACATCTTGAAGGGATATAATGAAATATCAAATTGATAATATATGATCTAATATTCTAGCCTAATGAATTCTACATGATATCATTAACCATGTCTCTCATTAGAATAAAGCCTCTAATAATCATCTATAAATTATATTAGATAATCTATATGAAAACAAGAGAGGAAAATGAACAAGTGTATAAGTTGTGGTGAGTAATAATACTTAGTATAGTTATCTTAACCAATTAAAATACACTTGTAAACATATAGTGATTAAGAGTATCTAAATAAATAAATTTTAGAGACCAAGGATCAGTTGGGTAACACTAATAGGGGTGAGTCAGTGGTAAATTTTTTTACAAATTCATTATCTTTTAATTCAACCTATTGAACATGTTATGGTTATTGATCTACTAAATAATATCTTTCATCCTTTCCTCATGTGTAGTAGTAATATTAAATAGAGAATAACATAAAAAAATAAGGTTCGACCTAAAATATCACTCCCTTATATATAGATTAGATACCCTAATATATATTCTACGTTATAATATTACTATTAAATATAGATATATCCCATGTCCACAAGAGTATGATCAGCTATAACCCCAATCACCTATCTTCATTAGCAACTGGTTATACTCCTCAGTAGTCAATACTCTTGTTGTTTATAGGTCTACAACTAATCCACCAACTCTTTTTCCACAATTTGTTAGACACCCCAACCATTATTATTCTACTCAATTGGTTATACACCCCATCCATGATCATCTTCAGCAACTGGTTGGATACCCTAGCTACAAGCTCAAATTCTTCTATGTTGATCAAATATTATAATTTCATTTTTATTATTCAATGTCATCTTACTCAATGATCTTTTAGGATCAGTATTTCTCATTTTCCCCTTCAATTTATTAAATATATTCTTGGAATGGGTTTCTTGGTCTTGAAACTCCTTCTAGATCTAGTGTCGTCTGAATTTTTCTCAATCTTTGAAAACTTAGGTGTATCTCCTTCATTAACTCCAATATTCTTCTCACATTCTTTCCTACTTGATACATGATGTATTAATCTCTCAAAATGATCATATAATATGAACAATAGTTCTTAATGATCTCAATAACTTATTTGATACTTGTATTTAACTTTAAGATTGGAATGAAAACATAAAAAATTATTTTCCCTTCTAATTATTTTGACTGACTAATATTTATGACAATTCAAAATCTATTTTTTTCATTTAAATTCTTGGAAAATCAAACTTTTTAACTCTATAAGACTTGGGATTTGAATTATTTACATGATATTAAAAACATGATCTCAGTAACTCCTCAAATATAGCTTCTTTTAAACACCAGAAGGACTTGGGATCTCATTACATTCTTTACATAGTTTTGAAATAATTATAAACACATTAAAATAATAAGAGGACTCAAAATATTAATTTATTCATATATAATTAAATTTATAGTGGATTCTTCTCCATAAATGATACTACTTCAAAATAATTTCATGACAAGATTATTGAAGTAAATCCACGAGATTTTATCACATGGTTATGATGTGAATCTATTCACCTCTTTTCACAATCTCATATAGACTTCTTTATTCCACGTCTTGAATCATAATCATATCATATAGTCATGATGTTTATTTTAATGAAGATTGTCTGAATTTATCTTCTATAATTTCACCCATTGAGTATGAAATATTCTTTACATTAGTTTTTATTTACATATATAGTTTTGGCTACATGGCATTTGGATACGTATTTGCATTCTCTTATACTGCCCGAAATGAATATGTGACTCTTGAATTTAAATACAAGTTATTAATCTATGTTGAATTCCCCACATAACTAGAAATAAAGTGTCAAAAACCCCTCCCCCCAAAGGTACCCATCCTAAGATATTAATTAGATAAGGGAGATAATTATTCATGAATTATTCCTTTAATTGTAAAAGGTATAGTGAGAGATCAATGAATGACTACCCCCACTAGATCTACCCTCTTATCTTGGTAGTATTATAAATGGGTATGCACGGTGGTTATATTTCCCCAAATATGTGTGCATAGGGATTTAATAGATTGTGGTTATTTCACATAGAATTATCTAAGAATATTGTATCCCATGGATTATTATATGTATAATATGTTTGATTTGTGAGGTCTTCAGGTACAATATTTGATTTATAATACATGACATGTAGGCTATGGTGGCTCCTAGAAAATACTTGGTTACTATATAGAGATTTGGTGTGAGATGATGAGATTATGTGATGCATGTTATGATGGTATTTACTAGGTGATACATAGTAGCATTCATCTATGTTGATTTGAATAAATAACTATAATTCTAGTGTCACAAACACTCTACCCAAAGGTACCCCTCCTAGTCTAGCAATGAGAGAAGTGAGACGATGATGCCCATAACCTACCTCCAATAGGGCACGTGTTGGAAAGGGATAGATGTTTGACTACCCCCACTAGCTCCGCTCTCTTCTCTTGGTTGTATTATGTTCTGGTATACATGGTGGTTATATTTCCCCATATATGTGTGTAGAGTTCTGTAATAGATTATGGTTATTTCACACATAAGTATATCTGAATATTATATATTAATAGTAATTATACATATAATGTGTATGGGTTGTGATTCCTTTAGCTAAAATATCCAATGTATAATGTACAACATGTGGGAAGTGGTGTATCTCAAAAACTACTTGGTTACTATATGGAGATGTGATATAAGATGACAAGATAATGTGATTCACAGGACTCATGTTATGATGCTTTGGACCAGGTGTTTTTAGGATGGTTTCTTTTAGAGAGAGATGGACCAAGACATAAAAAATTGGAGCCAAGTGAAAAAACTCGTTGGGAATCTGTATTGGGATACCTTCATTTGATGTTATATTATATGATCTCTTATATTTAATACTTTTTGAGCTATATCCATGGTGAGTCTAGGAACTTAGTATGCTTGTCTAGGTGAAAATTTAGCTTATCTTCTAGTTCACTTGGCTATAGTATTCTTTCATAATCTTTTTCATGAGAGGATATAAGAAGGATCATACTAAGTATACCGTTTATACTCACCCTACATATTTATAAGCTATTTCTAGGTTTGTTTGAGTGGGTTGGAGATCAGGATGGACTTTACTAGCTTTTGGTTTTTCAAGATCTATTTGGGTTTCTTGGTCACTATAGATTTTATATTTTTTGTACTTGTACTTTTAATTTTTCTAGTTTCTCTAGTCATATGACATTATATGTATGTCATTGGTTTTTTATTCTAACTTTATCTAAATTGGGAGTTGTTTGGTGTACCTTTATAATCTCTTGTCTCTTGTGTTCTCTAAGAGGGTAATACCTATCATTTTTATTTATAATATACCCATACTGCTTGTCTCCAACCTGTAGCCTATTGGAGGAAGGATTCAGGCATCATTATCTCCCTTCTCTCATTGTCAGACTGGGAGGGGTATCATTGGTAGGAGGGGTTCATGACAAAGTTGTATCAAAGGATTAATTTAAGGTATAGGATAGAGTGTTGAGTTAGGAATAGGTGAGACTACATGGGATAGAAGTGAAATAGAGTTAGTAAAATTTAGAAGAATATTTAATCAAGGGAGACTAGTTGAGACATTGGTATTTAGGGGATTTTGTGATCTAATTCATGGACCTTTATATTTCTCAAGCCTTCTACGTGATGTGATACTGTTTTCAGAGTAGATTCCAAGAAAAGAATCATGCATAGTTATTCTTTTCTCCAATATTTTAAATTAGAAAAGCATTATTATTAGGTTAAGAATTAAATAAAATGATTTTTAATTAATCTTATATATTATATATTCTAGGTTTAAGAGCCTTAAACCATTTTTTTTATTCCACAGGTATATCTCTAAGTTGAATTAATTGTTAGGTTTCCACAAAAGATATTAATAAAGTTATTCTATTATATCACTAAAAACTAGAGATAGATGATGAAAATTGAAGGAGTATAGTCTAAGAGTTTTATAATAATATTTTACAGAAGGAAATTATCTCATCTTCATACTTAGTGATAGATAATTTCTTAGAGGAGGTGGAAATAGATTTTAGTTTGATATGTACTTCAATGAAATACTGGGGTTCATTGTTGGTGATGTTTCTACATGGATCAGTGAGGAAGTGGTGGATATTATTCCTCAGGTTTCATAATGATCTAGAGTTATCATGGTTAATGTTAAGGGACCAATTCCAAGTAAATTTTATTTCTTTGACTATGAATGTGGCTAGTATCCAGGTTCTATTTACCCTTTGATATGGGAGTTCCAACATGTAGGAGTTTTGGATCCATTTAAATAACTTTCTTCTTCATGAAACTGACATATTTCCATATGAGGGGCTAGGGTGATGCAGTTCAAGGATCCTTTGAATCTAGAGATATAGTTCTAGGTTAACTCACTTGTGTTGTTGATGTATCTTGAGGTTCGAGCAAGAGAAGAGTTAGTTGAGAGGAAACTATCTAAAATTGGATCATTATAAGAGAGGAGTCATAAGCATTGTTCATGAAGTAGATATATATTTTAGTGTTCCCATTTCCCTATATATAAGATCTTTCATATGTCTGGTGGTAGGTCTCAACCTTTATCACCTCATTTCTCCAATAGTGGAACCTCTTAGGATTTTTTAATGGTATCAGATACATGTCTTTTTGTTGATGTTGAGGTTATCAGTAGATATAATTCATAACCTTTATGACTATCTTGGATTCACAAGGTTTTCTACTTTAATTTCCACTATTGAGGAATTTTCAACCGAGGTATAAGTAATATGATGATCTAGCTTGGGATAAACATAGAGGTGATGATTTAGGTACAATATAGATGAAGATATTACTATTCCTCATAGAGAATGGAATCGATGAGGAGGTCGTCATCATCAAGTTTATAGATATCATGGGTATAGGTCGAGGTTAGATTTATACTCTATCATTTCTATCACTATGTGATCCAGAAATTGTTTGAGGTACACTTTTCTTATTTTCTACTTGGGTTCATGCTTTATTTGATTTAGGAATTACATATTCCTTCATATCACCTACCCTAATCCCTGCTTTGAGACTTGAGGTTGAAAGGATTCTAGTGATCATGGTGTTGACTATGGCAGTTATAAGTTCATATTTTCTATATAAAGTATGTAGAGACTATGAGATAATGTTGGGGTAGCATCTCTCTTGGGTAGAATTCTTATGTTTATGGATATAACCATATGACATCATCCTTGGAATGGGAAAGTTGTATTTAGTGTAGGATATTGTGGATTTATTTAGGATATAAATTTTTTTCTATGATTCTAATGGAAATTCATTTCATGTACATTAGTAAATGAGGCCCTTGGATGGGATGGAATCATGTTTTTCCCTTATCTACCTTGATGTCCAAGATGATGGTCAATTCATCAAAGGTTCAATAGATAGTGTTTTACAGTATTTTGGAACAATACCATGATGTTTTTTGATAAGTTTGTGATAATTTATCTTTAATGAGAGATTGATTTGGGGAGAGATCTATGACCATAATTTTTCTGAACTTGATATATATATATATGATGGACCATTTTGAGTTACAATAGCTATGATTATAGCTTGATGATGTTTTGTAGCCAGAATTTATTCGGCCAATTGTGTCACCTTGGGGTGCACTAGTATTATTCATAAAGAAGGATAATTAAATTTGTAATCAATGTATCAATTAACCTGGATTGAATCAGGTGACAAAGAATAAATATTATCCTCTTTTTTAGATTTATGATTTATTTGATCAAATAAGAGGATAAAGTTGGTTCTTAAAGATCGATCTATAGTCCATGTATCATCACTTTCTTTTGAATGAATAGGATGTTCTGAAGACCATATTAAAATGTTTTTATAAGAATTACTAGTTTTTTTATGTTATTTGGTGTGATGAATGATCATACTATGTTCATTAGTTTAAACAATTTATGTGTTTAGGTATTTTTTGTATTGATTCCTGGTGGTTTTAATCAACAAAATCCTTATGTACTTCACATCTGTAGAGGAGGATATAAATCATTTATGTGTTGTTTTGGGAGTTTTTAGTCATCAACAACTATTCAAGACTATATCAACGTGTGAGTTATAGGATTGTGAGGTTCATTTCATAGGGAGTTTAATTTCCCAATGTGGAGTGGAATTAGATCTTTTTAAGATCAAGGAATACATTTCTTAGTTTCTAACAATATAGTTAAATAGGCTTGGATTTTCCTTGGTCTTTCAAGGTATTATAAGAGATTCATAATTTATTTCACTTATGTTTCAACTCCTCTGATTACCTTTACTAGAAACGATTAGGTTTTCTCATGTAATGATTAGTGTCAAGAAGATTTTGAGTACAAGAAGTTAAAGTTATTAAATACTTTATTTCTTTATTTTCTAGGGAAGGGAGTTTGATTTTAGACATTATATGATTTTTTTAATCTTTTTTTGGGGGGTTTTATAATGTAGAAGAAATCAGTTGATTCTTATGGGTATCTATAATTACCCCCCAATGAAAATAACTATTCCACCCATGATATCAAGTTAGCATAAAACATGTTCTCCTTAAATTTTTGGTGAAATTACCTCATTAGTGAATATTTCACAGCTCTTTCTAATCATGAGAGCCTATGTTATGTCTTCTTATAGTGTGACTTGATCATGAGAACTAGTGCAGAAAAAAAAATTAACATCAATTTTTTTTGATTTTTTACTTTGGTTTTTAGCCAACGTTATTGAAGCCAATGTTATAAATATTTTTTTATATCCCTTATAAAACAAACTGATGTTGTAAATCTATACTGAAACCGAATTTTTACGTCGGTTATTTAATAACTGACATGGTAGATTATTTATTATGTTGGTTAATTAATAATCGATGTTAAAAATAGTTCTAGATAAATCTTTTTACGCTAGTTATTAAATAAACAGCATAATAAACCACATACCATGTTAGTTATTAAATAACTGATTTAAAAAAACATGACTCCGAAGCATTTTTTAGGTTGGTTATAAAGTAGAAAACGTGAAAAATGCTTTGGAGTGATTTTTTTACACCGTTTAATTAATAACTAACATAAAAGCAATATAAACCATATACTATTTTATAAATAATGTGGAAAAAGATTCAGGATTATTTTTTTATATTAGTTGTTTAACAACTGATGTAAAAACTATTATACCATGTCTGTTTTTAGATAACCGATGTGGAAAAACAATACCCAAGAATTATTAACATCAGTTATAAAATAAATGAAATAAAAACCAATTTTTTTTTAAAACCTCATGAAACCATTCCTCTACACTGCCGAAGCAGGCCGGAAACAATAAGAACCAAACAAAAACCAGACCATAAAAACAAACATAACTAGACCAAAACATGAAGAACCAACAACGACATTAAATATTCACATTTAAAACTACAATATAAACAAAAAACAAAACTTAATCTAACCAAAAAAACTACCAAATAGACATTTACAATTACAACATTTAAAATTACATTTTATAATAAAAACAAATTAAAATCCAATCAAACCTATAAAATAATTTGACCCTTCCACTTGTAAGTGTTTGACCTCTTGAGCACTATAAGTTTGAGGGTCATCATATAGCTATAAATTAAAATGTATGTAGTTAACATGTCTAAATAATAAATCAAATGTAATATTATGGAATATTTTATATAGAAATCTAACCCCGTCAAACATAAAAATTGTTTCAATGGTAATTATTTCATACATAAATCGTAACATATAATATCTGCATTCAATGACACCTTTTTATTTATGAAATTTATATTTAAATTATTTTTTCAATTAAAAATATCATTTTTTGTAATACATCAAAAATGAACAAATTATAAAAGGATATTTACCTTTACTTTTACATATTTTATCTTGGAACTCTTTTTTATTGTTGTTATTTTCAAGTAGTCCCATCCCCTGTTAGAAAATAATATGAATGAGATAAATTTAAAATTAATTATAATATATACAACTATTAAGAAATTAAACCCTACTTTTCCAATATATTTTTAAAATCTTATCGCACAACACCATGGACAGATTATATCCAATAAAGTGTTTTCTTCCTTTAAAAAAAGCACAAAACATCCAATGATCTCAGATATAAAAAAAAATTATGGTTAGTTTTTTTTATGTTAAAATATAAAGAAAACTTTGTGAGATATATGTTTCATAACTATAATAAAAAAATTAATCATCCAACACTACATGATTATATTTTTTTCAAATATTTTAAGAAAATAAATTGTTCTTTGTTCCCCATCCAAAGCATATGCTTCAGGGGAAATCAAATATGGGTCCATGAATCCATATACATTTTTCCACTCATTATTCTCACACATTTTATTAATTTACCTAATACAAAACAAAAATAACTATACATTTTTATTAAACTCAACACAAGGAATGAATTTTGTTAAAAATTACATGGAAAAAAATTCACCACATTGAAGCCCAACTTATCTCTAGTAACAAGCTCCGTGATATCATTTTTCATAATATCCTCATCTCTTTCACATCCAAAAACATGAGATTATATTAGGAACGTATAATGAGCCACCAAAAAATTTGAATATCTTCACAATCCGTCAAGACTACTAGAATATGTATCTGATGTCATAGCCTTGTCTCTTTGTTATTTCTTATACAGTATATCGTTACCTTTAAAGTATTCATGTAAATAAAAGGATAAATATATTAAATTTCAAATGTTACAAAAAATAAAACAAAAATTTAATAAAAGATATAAACTATACATAACTCTATGGTAATGAGTCACAGAAGTCTGGATGGACAAACTAAAAAGTTGTTGATACTTTTTCCACCTGTCATCACCTCATCTGAAGGTAATGGTACTCGAGATGATATATCTATAATATCATGTACATGGACCCTATACTTCTCTACCTATAATTTTTTATGATTAACTACATATCTTATAAAATATATCATCCTATATGAAACTATATGACGGTGATGATCATCAATATACAACTCAAAATAACTAAGAAGTTGTGGAGGATAGGGTGTAGGTGTAGGATAAAAATTGGTGTCTATAAAATGAGGTAGAGGATAAATAATGGGTTCTGTAGGTGAGGGAGTGGGATCTGTTGGTGGGAGTAGAGGATAAATAATAAGGTCTACAGGCAGAGGTGGAGGAGTGGGAGCTGCAATATGAAATTGTCTTTACAATTCTGAAAACATTGACTATACCAACGCTTTTATCTTTTCCTCCATCATCACATTAATATTATGAACTTCCACCTCCAAAGATTAAATTTTTTTATAAATACCATTAATTTAATAAGAAAAATAATGTTTCAAAATTGTTCTTCACGATACACCCATTGGGTATCCTCACACATGAACCGGGTGTTCAGTATTTCCCAATGGTGCATATGAAATATCTTGCCTCCCAATAGATGTAAATACCCCATTTGTTCTTTTCACATCAAGAGAACCCTATATGAATTAATTTAAAAATTCATTAATGATTCAAATTATATAAAAAAGATAATTAACTTAAATAAATAAAATAAATATCTAACAATCTTCTCAGCTACGATCCTCGATTCATCCATAAGATATTTCCCTTTTTCCTATGCAATCCATATTCCATTTTTCATGTCTAGATATAGGGGTGGAGAGGAAACCTCTCTATAACTTGAATACTCAACTCTATGTTTTTTTAATTTCTTCTCCATCATTTGTTCTTCCAATAATGTATACCCTCCTCGAGATAAACTATGAGGGTATACCTTTTTAGATTGTATATCTTTATGAGATACCTATGTTTTTTGTAAATTAAGAATAATAAATCATTAAAAAATCATTAATAATATCGTTAATATAAGAAAAATTATAAAATTTTACATTGCACATACCAAATATTATTCTTTTCTTTTGATTTCAAAAAAAATTCCATGTTTATTCATCTATCAAAGGAAATATATAACATGGATTGTCATTTTTCCTATTAACAAAAATTAAATCAAATGTGAGGGTTGATTTTAAATCCCTCTATATCCTAGAATCCATCGATAAAAATTCATTCCTGACACCTCTTGTGTTAGGAATATCATATGTTATCTAATAAAGATGATGGAAAATATATTATACGATAAAAATGTAAATATTAGTCAAACAATATAAAAAAATCTTACCAAAATGGTCTCCCTCAACTAAGATAGTGTCTCTTTTTCCACACGTTTCCAATCACTTTACAAAATTCGTACTTTGATTTTACCCAGAGTTGATACAAGACTTTTAAAATATTTTTCATTTGGACCTCTAGGAATATCATTATCATCAAACTCTATGACAATCCTCTGGTTCTATCTATGGGAAAGTGATAGTTTTGGTAAACTTGTACCACCACTCTTACTAACTCTTGAACTCTTCTTTGTCGTTGTGGTATCACATGAAGAATATTGAGGAACATCAAGAAGAGCATGTGAATATTCCTCCCCAGATATATGGTCCTCATGCTCGTCTCCAGAATTATGTGGTTGATCAACTAATTGATATTTCATCGTGCTTCAAATCAAAAAAGAAAACATTATTTCACAAATATAAAAATTCAAATATTATAATATTAATGTAAAAAGAAACTAAACTAAACTAAGTTACTTAATACAATTTGATAAAATTTTGAGCATCCACTCTATTATTTAATATGTATAAATTAACCTTATAAATCCGTTCTGCTGAAAATGATTTGACTTTCCAGCCACGAATCCCATTTACCTCCTTATTAACTAGTTCATGGTGAGATAGGGGTAAACCAATGTGCTCTGCCACATATAAGTATCTTGTACTTATATCTGCAACCTCCATATAAATATACATTTCAACAATGGAGGTTTTATATCGATATGTATTCTTATTATACCCCTTCAATATTTTCATATACCTTTCAAAAGTATACATCCAGTGAATATTTACAGGTCCATAATTCTTTATTTCTAGAACCAAATGAACCATTAAATTCAACATTATATCAAAAAAAGATAGAGGAAAATAAATTTGTATTTGAACATGTTTAGAAATTTTATCCTTTTCCCAAATTTTCAAAGCATCCACATCAATAACCTTAGTACAAATTGAATTGAAAAAATTACAGGTCATCATGATAGTCCTTCTTTCACAGATGGAAAATATTCCATGTAATGAAACTAGTAGATGTTGTTGCATCATGGCATGACAATCATGAGATTTCATACCTCTCAACTTCAAATTCAACAAAGATACAAAAAATTCATTTTAAGAATGACATTGCGGCACTTTGATATAATAAAGATGCTGAAAAAGCTATGTTTCCTCCTCTGGGATAATGTATGACAAGCCGGTGGAAGAAATGTTCACCTTCTAACAAGAGTGGGAGATAACTCAAAATGTATTTCCATTGAATGTATGTCTAATATTTCATTCAACCCATATTTAGTATTTCCATTATTATCTAACAATGTTCTAATCAAACTATCACAGATATTCTTCTCTATGTGGATGACATTAATATTATGTCTCACTTCATTATATATCCAATATGGTAGCTCAAAAAATATTGACCTTTTCTTACAAATATGTCTATCATTACTAGATTTATGTGTCTTTCCCAACGTCACATC
This sequence comes from Viscum album, assembly GCA_963277665.1. Taxonomy (NCBI): domain Eukaryota; kingdom Viridiplantae; phylum Streptophyta; class Magnoliopsida; order Santalales; family Viscaceae; genus Viscum; species Viscum album. The sequence continues at coordinate 333,645,749 of OY728129.1, read as the reverse complement.
AAGGTTTTTCACCTTATCAAAATACACTTCTGTGGATAATGGTTTTGGAGGAATATAAAATTCATGTGATCCATTGAATTCATTTCTTGGTCTTACGTAAGAGTGGTCCATAGGAAAAAACTTTTGATAACCCATGTATACTGTGTTCCTCCAATTATGAAATTGGAAATATGAATTCTATTGTTCGTAAATTGGACACGCTTTATACCCCTTAACAGTGTATCCGAAAAAAATTGCATACACTAGGAAGTCATTTATAGTGAAAATAAGCACTGCATGTAGTTGAACATATTCCATTTTATAAGATTCATACACCCTAATATCATCCTCCCATAAAAGCTTCAAATCATTAGTCAATGGTGACAATAAAACATCAATATCTTTTCTAGGATTCTTTGGACTAGATATCATTATACTCAACATGACTAATTTCTACATCATACAAACATTAGGATATAGGTTGTAAATTACCAATAAAACAGGCCATGAACTATGTGTGCTATTGAGACTTTGATATGGATTCATTCCATTGGTGAAAAACCCATGTATGAGATTTCTAATTTCATTTCCAAAAGTAGGATATTGCTCATCAATTTTCATCCATTGTGGAAAATCAGCTGGATGATGTATTTTTCCATCACATATCCACTCAATAGCATGTCATCATAACCATTTTAAACCATGTGAATTAGTAAATAAGTGTTTTAATATAGGAATTGTAGAAAGATACAAAAATACCTTGTCATGGATCTCTATAATCTCTACATAAAACTATGATTTTTCTTTCAACTTATACCGTTATGTCCCACATTTAGGACACTCAAAAATATTCATATTACTTTCTATATATCATACAGTCATTCAGACAGTCATGTATATTCTTCTATCCCAATCCAATAGAGCGTAATATTTTCTTGGCCATATAATATGAATATGGAAGATCGTTGTCTTTTGGAATAATTTTTTCCAAAAATTGTAGCAGCTCTGTAAAACTCCTATCACACCATAAATATTTTACATTTAGGTTAATCAATCATAACACTACTGATAAAACCATAAAATCCATACAATCGGGATATAATGGGTTTTCAGCATCACCATATAGATGCTCAACTGTAAGTTCTATCTTAATTTTTTTTGCTGCAATATCACAAATCATTTCCTCACTTTCATCAGAGTTACCATCTTTTAAATCATCATCATCAGTAGATATGACATTCTTTCTAGTTTCACCATGCCAAATCCAAGGGATGTAACTCATATTAAAACCATTAAAAATCATATAATCGTTGATCTCTCTACTTTTCAACATCTTCATTTTCAAACATTTCAGGCATAGAAAAAAAATGTCATTTCTTAGAACATTTAGTTTAAAAAATTCCAAAAATGAATCAACACCTTCCTCATATTCATTACACATTTATTGTGCCATAATCTGACTTTAAATCATTATTAATTATAACAGATATAAAAAATATACATCTTGTTAAGATAATACAATTTTATATTTATATGAAATATATCGTAATTTGAATGTAAAATAATTTTGAAATATAAAAAAATGCTTTTTTTTAAAAGATATGTATGAAAATAATTTTAAAAAGAAAATATAGTTAGATATAAAATATTTATATTTATATGAAATATGACATAATTTGAAAGTAACATAATTTGTAGATATAATATAAAACAAATATATATTCATATTTAAAAATTATAAAGTCATTTTTTTAGAAATAAAATATTTTATTCATTTCACATAATTTTGATTGTCACATATATGAGTTTTATCATTCTTATTGGGTTTTTTTGGAAATTGGTATTTTTTATGGTCGATATTGATTTGAGTGGTAAGTTGATATTGTTAGGTTCTGATCTAATTTTTGAAATGGATTTATAATAGACTCAAATTACAGGCCTTGATAGGAAACTATATTGTCATGGAAAGGTGGTCAAAATATCTTATTCAAGGTATGTTGACAGGTTGTTTTGGGGGCTACATGGCTAATAATAAATAGTTAACTAATGTAGTTCTAAATAAATAAGAGACCATTCATCAACATACTATTTTATAATATATACTAGTAGTCAGCATAAAATATTTACTACATATAACCTGACCATATAGGGAAATAATTAAATCAAAAAATGGCCCAACTTCTATAGGAATATTAAGTACAGATTCATCACAAAAAGCTTAGGAAAATATAAAATCTTTTTTTCAAAGAAATAATATCCAAAATATTGAATGTGTTATATAAAATGAAAAGGGTGATATAGTATTTAACCATTGTCTCTGTGATATCCATATAGGGATTTCAAATTTAAATATGGAAGCACCTAACTAAAGTAACATGGAGCTTAATGCCCAATGATTTCAAATCAATTATAAGAAAAACTGTGTCCAATAACGATAACATTAGGAAATATTCAAATATATTGCAGTATTTTAAAAAAAGAAATCAAAAAACATAAATGTAGGGAATCCATGAAAAATAAAGAAAAAAATCTAGGCGTGTGAGGATTACATGAGTGTTACAAGTCGATCTCATAAATCCGGTGATAAAAAAGATGATGAATGATGATGGAAAAATAAAGTTAGAGGGAATGAGTTCGAAGAATCATTTCTATGTTTTCTACGTGATAGATATGAGTCGTAGTCGCCTGATAGAAAAATACACAATGACATAATATGGGGATTGATAAATTTTTTAAATGATTTATCACGTCAGTTATTTATTAACTGATGTGATAAAGTATTTTTTTATTACTTTTATCACGTTTGTTACTGTATAACTGACATGATAACCACATTTTTATGTCGGTTATAAAATAACTAATGTTATAAAGATAAATTTTTACATTTTTTATATGATAACCAATGTAAAAAATCAGATTTATCCCATTGGATATTTTATAACCAATGTGATAAAGAACGTTAGTTGATTTTTCATGTTAGTTATGAAACAACAGACATGATAAATTAACACTTGTTATTTTTTACTTCGGTTATTTTTTAACTGACATAAAAAATAAAATCTCATCATTTTTTACGTCGGTTATAATATAACAAATGTGATAAATCAACTTTTACAGATTTGCATGTTAGTTGTTTATAACTGCCATAAAAAATGCCGATGTAGTAAATGTTTTCTGCACTAGTGGAGGCATAAACAGTGGATATAATTCCTTCCTCATTACAGCTTAAAGTTTTTATTTACAATGGGAAATGGTTATTTTATAGGTGATGAATTGATTAAGAAGTCACACATTAATTCTATACAAGAATCTAGATATTCATGGAAAGTGATGGATAAGTTTTCCATGATGTATCTTGATACATAATGGTTTTTGGAAGAGGATCCCTTTTTTGAAGATAGTGTAAACTTCTTTTGTGTATTAGGTGGAGGATTCCTTCTTAGAGGATTCTAAGGTAAAGTTATAGAGAGATCGAGTTATCTTTGGTAACTCCCCATAATAGTTAGTATAAGGATGATAAACCTTAGATGTTGTTTTAATGGATGATTTTAATCCCTTTAAAAAAATTGATATGGTTATCCAGGATTTCCATAGATCTCCCTTAGTAGCACATCCTGATGTGAAAAAGATGTACTGAGCACCGAGAGGGAGGTATTGGTGTCCTGGGTTAAAGCATGAATTAACATAGTATGTGTTTTGATGTTTAGTTTTATTGAAGGTGAAGTCTAAAAACTGTGTTTCTAGTGGTTTTCTCTATTTATAAGATATTACACAATAGAAGTGAGAGGAAAACTCAATGGACTTAATTACTTAATACCTCAATATTAATGAGTCTTCTATGTCATATGGGTGATAGTAGACTATTTTATGAAATAATCCCACTTTTTGTAGTCAATTAGTTGAACTTAGTGTGGGATTTCCAAGGCGGTGCCTAATGGAGGTGGTGACACACCACAGAGTCACAAGGAGGATCAACTCTAATCGTGATCCTATTTTTTACAACTAGAGTGTGGACAGGTATCCAAAAAGAATGTTTCTCTTAGTTATGTCATAGCACTACATTTCATCCACAAATAGATGGTCAAACATAGTGGAATATCCATACCTTGAGGAAATGTTATGTTCCTATTTCTAGGATCATAGTGGTTCATGGATGATAATCCTACCATTGGTTATGTTTTCTTATAATAATATTTTTCACTCACTATTAGAATAGAACTATTTTAAACATTGTACATCCAACCCTTCCATTCTCCACTATTGTAATGACCAAAAATTTTATCAATGGAAATTATGTTATTATAATTATTTCATATAGTATAAACCACATAAAATCACTTTCATAACACAATAAAAACATTATAAATGATTAATGAGTAATGTAATAAGAATTTCTATAACTTAAGAAACCTTTACCAATAGAATAGTAACTTAAACATGGGAATATTAATGTGACCATTAGGAATCGTAAATCATCCAATAGAGTAAAAACATCATATATTAAAGTATAAATAAAATTTATGAATCTTATAAATAATAATATGATATAATTATATCATAAGTAAATAAATATTTTAAAAATTATTAATTAAGTGTTGGTATTTATCTAAAACAAAAATTCCTATTTATAATTTTTTAATTAATATAAGTATTTAAAATAAAATATATTTTCATAAAAAAAATTCAGAAATTAACATTTTCTTATCTAATAATTATAATAAAATTTATGCGACTATTAATTTTTCAATGTATTATAAAATTAGTTATAATTTTAAAATTAGTATTTTCAAAGTAAATGATGATTAATATTAGAGATTAAATTTCTCTTATTCATAAAATTATTTTCATAAAATGGAGTTCATTTTTTAATTCTAAAAATTGAAAAAAATAATTTTAATTTTCGGTATTTTTCTAAAATACTTGAATTTTGTGAATAGTGAAATATAGTAATTTACATTATATATACATTATAAGTTAAATATTCTATTATTGAGTCATTTCTTATATAATCACTATAATCTAGAACTATACTTATTTATTTTAATTTATTTTGTGATAATTATCAAACTATTCATCATCTTTATCCAAAATAAAAAACTAATGAATAAAATAATGAGAAAAAACTCTTCTCCTCCCATATAAATACCCCCCCTGCAACCTATTCACCTAACACCTTAAAATATTTGATCCTTATACAAATTCTTCTCAATACTCTTCCCAAGACCCTTCTCCATGTACATGATCTTTTTTTTCTCAACAAAATACCAAAACTAATTTATTTAAAGAGGTTCTCAAGGAGCAGAATTCAATAGGTAGAACCCTCTTTCATTTTGTTTTAATTTATTTTCAATTTCATTTATTTTCTAATTCTCTCCTAAAATCAACTGATCAAAGTGGCATGATAAATCTATTATATTTTATATATTTTAATTTAAGTATGTTAATGAAAAAATTCAACTTCAATTCTCTTCCCTTTTATTTTTTTTAATATGGAAATATCACCAGTGGTTTCTCGGTTTACCACCACTGTGGACGATGCATTTTCAATATCCACTACCTCATTAAATTGTAGTAATAATACCATAATTATGGTTAATTAAGATTTTATTATACATATTATAAGTCATATAACATTTTTGAAGCAATATATAAACTTTATGTTAAATAAAATGATGTATACTCATAATAGTCATAAAACATCCAAAACTAGTTAAATCATTTTCATTAATGTTCAATATATTAAATCATCCACATAACATATAACTAAATGATATATAATATAATTTAATATCCTAAAATATCATTAATAAAATATAATATCAATTTTGGATAACTATTCCAATTCTACATAAACTTCCATACATACAAATAAGTGAATTGATAATGGAAACCAAGAAACAAATGCTCATGAACGATGAAAATGAACTCTATAACTCGTTAAAAAGGCCATAAATGAACTTAGAAACTATAATAAATCCATTAAATATAGAATAGGTTATTGATTTTTTAATTAATGAATTTAATTTCATTATTCATGATATTGAAGCCAAGAAATAATTCGTACATAAGGTAAGGGGATTCTCAAACCCAACTCAATTTCTTTGGGTTTTCCCTCTGTCACTCCATTTATAGATTGATGTTACTTAAATGTTCCTTAAAATTTATTTATTTATTCCTGTATTATATTTTCTATGATATACATTCTTGTAATATGGTTTTATAAAAAATGAAATGATTTTTCTAAAAGATCTCCTCCTTCTAAAAACATATATTTTACTTTTCTTGAGATTGTTTCTACTTCATTAATGTTTGATGATTCTTATTCCAAGTATGTTATTCCCAATTTATTTTTGGAACCCAATTTTTATTCATGAATACATGCTTGTGAAATAAAACCCAATTATTTCCATGGGTTATTTTTTGTCTAAGATTGATATATGTTCTATGTGGCATACATGATAATGTAAATGGTATGATGTGATGGGTGAACCCCAAATTATATAGTGCTTAAATGCATTGGGAAATGTGATATATCTCGTGATATAATGTTCAATATATGTAAACATGATTCCAAATTTTTTCAAAATGATGATTTTATGATGATGCACATATGTTTTGTGTGAACATTATTCTAGCTTTGTTCACAATAATGTGTGGTATTTGACCACTAAGACATGATGTTTTATTTTCACGCATGACACATTAAATTAAATTTTCTAATGTTTCCTCTCATTATGATGATGATGATCCTTTTGTTATTTTTTTTATTATGATGATTATGCTCTCCCATGTTTCATGTCTCTTATTCATCCACTTATTATACTTTTATCTCACTCCTTCTTTTTATGTATATCATCATAAGAATACTCATACTAAAGAGAACTTGAAGGACACTAAAAAGATATAAAAGAAGGAATTAAATAAATTTATATATTTTATTATGTAAAATTTATGCATGGTCCTAATTTTCAGAAGAAACTAAAATGTTGGATCCTTTTTACACTATTATGTTGTTTATCTTTAAAATGATGTAATAGTCATGTATGAAAAAGTAGGGTCACTATAGTTTTATTAAAAGAATGGTTTAGTTAATTTGGAAATTATGATTAGATAAAATTATTGAAAACCCTTAGTATGAGACAAAGTATTAATAACCACCCAATAATATTTTATTTAAAAAATTATATAAACCCACTAGATATGGATTTAGAGTTGATTTCATAATGGAATAATTTATTTATTCATGACTTGTTTACATATGTTTTGGTCAAAACTTATCTATTTTATAAAATGGTGGGAACCAAGAGAAACTATGACAACAACCCATGTCAGGGATAATGAGGTTATTTACCAAATGAAATCCCCAATGATTTGGAAGGTGGAGATCATAATTTCCTGGTGACACTTACCCAGCTATCTTAGGCTATGAACAAAAACCTGAATAATATGAAATTTACACCTTCACAAAAGAGGGATAAACTGGCTATCGAGTCTTTTATGTGTTAACGACCACCGACATTTATTGGATCTTCTGATCCACTAGTCTCAGAATAGTGGGTCAACTCAATAAATATGATCCTTTCTATAATTATTTGTTCTTAGATATAGATGGTGACGTTGTCAATTTATCATCCAAATAGAGAGGTCGAACAATGGTATCCCTTGATTAAGAACACCAACCCAAAGGACAAAATTAAAGAGATCGATTGGGAAGACTTTAATTAAAGTTTTCATAACAAGTATTTCCCTAAAACTATTTATACAAATTTGTATAGATAAATCATAAAGATGAAGTAAAATGAAGGTGAATATATAGCATCTTGTGAAGAAAATTTCACAAGCCTTGAAAAGAATACATCGGGTTTCTCATAAAAATGATAGAAAATATATAGATTTTTTAGTGTTTTAAAACCACTCATATGAAAGGCACTAGTAATTAGATTCTTTTGAAGTTATGAAGAAGTTGTTTGATGTGAACTCAAAGTATAGATGGATTTTGTAGAATGGTCCAATGGCTATGTAGATAAGAAACAAAATATGGAGTTTCATGTTGGGGGATTTAATGAGAAAGGTGGAAAAAAAACTCATACACTTATATGTCCAAAATGTGGGAAGAAGAATCATGCTAACTATCTCAAAGTGAAATTGAAAAGCTATAAGTGTTGGAGTGAAGGACACCAAGATCATGAGTGTTTAAGAGTCATGAGTAAGTTGCACAATGTGGTGGATTATAGGGGAGAACCACCTATGGTTCAATTCTTCAATCATAGAGAGAATGGGAACTATAAAATACAATGTACTAAACCTCAAGTTATCATGGGTAATTAATGTTAGTATCCACCAAATCCAAAAGAGATAGTGAAATTTTAATCCATCACTATAGATGAGGTGGAGTCAAAAAATGACATGGTGACAAGTATGCTAGTTATTCATTCAAGAATAGTGAACATTCTATTTGACTTTGGTTATATGAATTCATTCATATGTTACAAGTATTTTATAACTATTCAAACACCACCTCAAAATATAGAGGTTGAGTTATCTCTGAGAATAAATAATGGGGAAATTATTAAATCCAAAGTTTATAACTCCTCAGTAGTTAATGTTTATGGATTGAACCTTCCAGTAAATCTGGTATTCCATCCTCTGGTAGAGTTTGATTCTATTTTAGGAATTAATTGGTTATCTTTATTCAAATCTAACAACAACTTTTGGGAAATGTATATCACTCTTTAAATAGTGAAGAATCCTCCAATTATGTATAAGTGAAAGGAGAAGGGTGAATCTGGTTCATATACATCATCTGAAGTGTGGATATTATTGTTTTATGATCATGCATATCTAGCTCAAATGATTGAGAAAAATAAGAGAATCATGGCCCATGACATGCCCATTGTGGGGGAATAAACTAATATGTCCCTCGAATAATTACATTGTATTTCTCCCAAATGAGAGGTTGAGTTCTCAATTGAACTTATTATTGTATATCTCTCTATATCAATTACACCTTATAGAATATCCACTATTGATTTTGAGGAAATTAATACATAGTTATAAGAGAATCTGGAAAAGGTTTTTATATGCCTGAGTGCTTCACCATTGGGTGCACTAGTACTCTTCGTCAAGAAGAAGTATGGATCAATGTTCCTCTACATTGATTATTGTGATCTCAAAAAAATCACCATAAAGAAATTTATCCCCTTCAATCGATATATGTCTTGTTCAATCAACAGCATGGGCCCAATTATTTCTCTATGGTGGACCTTTGGTTGAGATTTCACCAATTAAAGGTGAGAAATGAAGATATTCCTAAGACTTATATTCGAATGAGGTAAGAACACTAACAATTCATAGTGATTCCTTTTAGAATCCATAATGATTTATTAATATTCATTGACTTAATGAATTTAGTATTTATACATTACTATGAAAATTTTATGGTAGTATTTATCAATGATATTCTATTATACTCCATGAGAAAGGAGGGATATGAGAAGCAATTAAATTCTATGATAAAGACATTTTCAAATTGGAAGATATATGAAATATATAGTAAATGTGAGTTTTGGATGGTGTAAGTACCATTCATGAGGAATTTTATCACCACTAAAGTAATATTTTTGGACCCTTATAAGAAAAAGGCTATCTCAGAGTGGCACAAGACAACATATATAATAGAGATATATAGTTTTCTTGGTCTATCTTTTTATTACTAGTGATTTGTTTATAACATATCATGATTATAAAACTCACTAACAAAGATGACATAGAAGGTAGAAATGTTTTTCTGGATTGGTGAAGATGAATACTTATTCAAAGAGTTAAAAATGAGTCTTATCACCATGTTAGTACTCACACTTATGACAAGTGGGGAACCCTTTATAGTATAAAGTCATGTTTCAAAGAATGTATTTGGTTTTTTACTGATGAAAAATGATAAATTGATATCCTTTTCCTCAAGTAATATGAAAATTCATGATAAAATCTATCCCACGCATGATCTTGAGTAAGAATATGTGATCTTAGCATTGAAAATCTAGTGGAATTTTCTATATGGAGAGAATTGAGAAATATATACTGATCATAAGAGCCTCAAATATATATTCACAGACAAGAAGCTTAAAATTCACATGTGAATACAGTTATAGATCATCAAAGATTATGACTCCTCAATCCACTACCATCCAAGAAAAGAAAATAATGTGGAAAATTCTCTAAGTAGAAACGATCTTGCAACATTATCAATGATCGAGATTAAGAAGGATCCAATCTTCTTAAATTTGAAAAGTATGGAAATGGGAATCATTAAGGAAGGAACAACATCAATCCTTACTCAAATGATTTATAAACAAACCCTCCTAGAGAAAATAAAGGATGCTCAAAGAAAGATCTATAAATTCAGAAGAAGGTAGAATCTATTAGAGAGAGAAAATCCTCAGAGTTTAAAAATGTTAAGGAAGGAGTTGTGATATTAGGGTTACAACTAGGTGTACCATCCAATCTAGAGATAAAAAAAGAGCTTTTGAATTATGAACATAGGTCAACCTTATCTATTCACTCAGGGAGCACAAATATGTATCGAGATATCTGAGAGAACTATTGTTGGGATAATATGAAGAAGGATATCATTGAATATATATTAAAGGGCATGGTATTTGAATAAGTGAAGGTTGAAAGACAAATTTCTAAGGGGATGATGAAAACATTACCCATACCAACATGGAAATGGGAAACCATAACTATGGATTTTTCCACTAGACTTCTGAATACATCTATAGGAAGCAATGATATATAGGTTGTAGTGGATCATCTTAAAAATACAACCCACTTATTCTCAATTTGATAAGACTTATTACTGGATCAACTTTCATGTATATACATAAATAAGTGGAAAGTCTACATGGAGTACACTAATCAATTATATGTTATCAAGATCTGAGACTCACCTATAATTTTAGGAAAAGTCTCTAACATGCTCTAAACACTGAGTTGAACATCAGAATGTATTAGCATCCTCAAACTGATGGGCAATCATCACAGACTATTCCGACATAGGATATAATGTATAGATAATATTCTATGGACTTCAAATCAGGATGGGACTAACAACTGCCTCTGGAAAAGTTCTCTTATAATAAACTTTTTTACTCAAGAGTCCAAATGGAACCATATGAAAACCATTATGGGAAAAGATGCATAAAAGTGGAATGCTGGGATGAGGTCGGTGAACGTAACCATCTAGGACCTGAAATGGTCAAATAAATTATTAAAAAGGTGAAAACCATTAAGTAGCACATCAAGTCATCCCGAAGTTGATATAAGATGAATATAGAAAATAATTGATGGGACCTAGAGTTTAATGCTAGATACATGGTATTCCTCCACATATATCCATAGAATATGATCATGAGATTCAGAAGTAAGGAAAATAGAAGTCACAGGTATATCGGTCCCTTCGATATTCTTGATCACATCAGATTTTTGGCCTATAGAATGGTACTTCCACCAAACATGTCTCAAGTACACGATGTATTCCATGTATACCTCTTAAATAATTATATACCAAATCCCTCAAATGTAATGAATCTAAAGGTAGAATAGTTGGGAAATGATCTCTCTTATGAGGATCAACCAGTGAAGATATTAGACCATAGAGATAATGTTCTACACAATAAGACTACTCACCTGGTCAATGTACAATGGTGGAACCAAAAGTTTGAAAATTTTAGATGGGAACCAAAGGAAGTGATTAAGGAGAAGTACCCTCACTGGTTTTCAACTTATATTGTAAAGCTAAATTCCAATATAAAATTTTCATAAGGGGGAAGAATTTAACGACCCAAAATTTTATAAATAGAAATTCCCTTCTTATAATTATGTCTTGTAGTATAAAACAAATAATATCACTTTGAGAACACAATACAAACTTTATAAATGATGAATGAGTAAAATAAGATGTATTTTTATAAGTTAAAGAACCTTTACCAATGGAATAGAAACTTGACCTTTGGAATAGTAATGTGACCATTGGGAATAGTAAATCAGCCAATGTAAAAGTAAACTCATCTATTAAAGTATAAATAAAATATTATAATATTATAAATTATAATATGATATAATTATATCAAAGTATAATTAAGAACATATATTAAAATTATTAATTTTCTGTATTTTTTATAAAACAGAAGTTCATATTTATAATTTTCTAATTAATATAATTATTTAAAAGAAAATTTATTTTTATAAAATATATTCATAAATTAAAATTTTTTTTCCTATGATTAAAATAAAATTTTATGATAACTTAATTAATTTTTCAAGGTGTTAAAAATTCATTTAGAATTTTAAATATATTATTTTCCAAGTAAATGATTATTTTAATTAAAAATTAAATTTCTCATATTTATAAAATTAATTTCAGAAAATTGAGTTCAATTTTTAATTCTACAATTAAAAAAATAGTTAGGGTGAGTTTTTTATTCTTCTAAAATACATTAATTTTATGAGAATAGTGAAATACTATAATCTGTAGTATGTATACATTATTTGTTAAATAAATTATTCCTAGATTCATCACTAATGTAATAAGAATAGACTCAAACTCCAATTAATTATTTTAATATATATTTTGATAATGCTCATACTATTCATTGTCTTGATCCAAAATAATAAACCAATTATTAAAATATTGAGAAAACACCCATCTCATCCCCTATAAATACCACCCCTCACCGCCTCTTCACCTCACACCTTTCAATATTTTATCCCTTTCCAAATTCTTATCAATTATCTTCCCAATACCATACCCTATTTCAATAATCCTTTAATCTCAAAAAAATAACAAATCTAATTCCCATGAGGAGGGTCTCATAGAGGATAATTTAATAGGTAAACCCATCTTTAATTTTATTTTAATTTGTTTTATATTTCCTTTATTTTCTTATTCTCTCCTTGTATATACTTATCAAAGTGGAGTTATAACTCCATTATATTTTATATAATATTATTTTATTATGTTAAGTTAATAATTAGTCTTCAAGTCTCTTACCTTTTCTATTTTTATAAACATGGAAATATCATCTCTGGTGTGTTAATATTCCTCCACCATGGACAATCCGTTTTAATTTTTCATTACCACCTTCAAGTGTGTTAATAAATACATTATTATAATTAAAAAATATTTTATTATATATATTATAATTCATATAACATTCTATAATACATATACCTACATGAGTTTAAATAAAATTATTTAAGCTCATAATGGTTGTAAAACTACTAAAAATAATTAAATCATTTCCATTATTGTTAAATATAATAAATCATCCTCATACCATATAAAAATGATATATAAGATAATTTTATATTATCAATGTTAATTAATAATATATAATTTCAATTATAGATAAAAACTTCACTTTTACATGAACTTCCATAATTATAAACAAGAAAATCGATCATGAAAACCATGAAAACAAACGCTCTCGAATGATGAAATTCAACTCTATAACTCATCAAAAATGCCATATATGAACTTAATAAAACTAAAATAAATTTCATACTTGTATAATAAGTTCTAGATTTGTTAATTAATGAATTTAATTTTATTTTCTAGGATATTAAATGGAAAAAATTATTCTTACATAAGGTACTATGATTCTCAAACCCAGCTATATTTTCTTTGGTTTTCCCTCTTTCACTCCATTTATAGTATGTATATTCCTATAATTTTAATTAAATATAATTTATTTTTTCCCTAAATTATCTTTTCTAGGATATATATGATTCTAACCTGGTTTTATAAAAAATAAAAAAAATCCAAAAGAACTCTTCCTTCATGCTTTACTTCTCTTAAGATTGAATTGTCTTCATTCAAGATTGATTATTCTTATACAAATTATTTCATTACATATTTATTTTGGGAAACCCAATGTTTATTCCTGAATTTATTATTTTGAAATGAAACCCATTTCTTCCCATAGGTTATTTTATGTCCAAAATTAATATACGCTCTTTGTGGCATGCATGATAATGTAAATGTTATGATGTGGAGAATGCAACCAAAATTATATAGAGATATAATGCATTGGGTAATTTCGTGTATTTCAGGGTATAATGTGAAATATGCATGAACATGATGTTATATTTGTTCACAATGATGATGTTATGATGATTCACAAATGTTAAGCGTGAACATGATGCAATCTTTGGTCACAACTATGAGTTGTATTTGACCAGAAAGACATGATGATTCATTTTTATGAATTTAGACATTCAATGGATTTATCTAATGTTTCCTCTCAATATTATATTCATAATAATCTTCTTATATTATGATAATTATTATTATTCTCAACCATGTTTAATTTATCTTATTCTTCCTTTTACTGTGGTTTTAGATCACCCCTTCTCTTGATGTATATCCTCAGCTGAATACTTGTACTAAGGATAACATGAGGTCCACTAAGAAGTAAGAGAATAAAGAATTAAATAAGTTTTTATGTTTTATTATGTAAAAACGATGTGTGGTATTAATTTTCCCAAGATAAAAAACCTTTTGAACATGATTTTTAATGATATTATGTTGTTTATCTTTAAAATGATGTAATAGTCATGTAAGACAAAGTAGGGTCGTTATAGTTGGTATCACAGAAAAGTATAATGAATTTGGAAATTAGGATTATATAACATTATTAAAAAAACCCTTAGTATGAGACTATGTATATATAACCATAGAATAATATTTGTTTTATAAAAATCTAAACATATGATCCCACAAGATATGGTTTCAGATATAATTTCACAAAGGCATAATTTATTTATTCATGACTTGTTTACATATGGTTTGTTCAAACCATTTATACTTTATAAAATGGTGTGAACTAGGATAAACCATGTCAATAATATGTGTGATGGATAATACATCCATTTCTTAAATGACATTTTCAATGCATAGGGTAGTGGAGTTCAAAATTTAATGGTGATGCCTACCCAGAAATCATGGAAAGTCAAAAACAACCTGAATAATATGGAATTACCTCATTAAACTAAGAGGTAGAAACTAGATATTTAGTATTTTATGTGGCATCAACCGACAACATTTAGTGGATCTATACATCCACTAGTCTCTGGACACGGGGTCAACTCAATTGAGAATGTCTTTTTTAAGGACCTAACCCCAGTTCCTTGGAGTTGGTGCCTTATTTTATTACATTTTCATATGAACCAGGAATATAAATACCAAAGGACCAAGTAGTTTAGTAGGTTTGGAAACAAGATACATACATAAGTTCAACATTACAATTGGAAATGGAAAGAAATCTAGAAACTCCTTCGACAACATCCATAACTCCTAGGTTATTTTAGTATTTCATTAATAATATAACTCTTCATGTCCTAGGAAAAATGAATCATAAGAAAGGGGTGACCTTAAACTCTTAGTAACATTAATAAATGAAGCATAATATATCATAAACATAAACATTAGATATGGTGAATAACTAAAAACACATGCATTTAAAAAAACATGAACACATCACGGAAGGAATAAGAGTTGAATAAATAAAACCATAATAAAGCATAATCATGGGTATTATAGTAATAGAATAAACTTGTGAACTTTCGATTACTAGTTTCATAAATAGGGAATGTATAATTCTGCATATTATAACTATACCATCAATGCATCATGTCAAGACCATAAATAATCATTTTGTCAAGGCCTTGTGAAAAAATTATAGTTTGACTCATGAAAACTACTGATGCATAGAGGGGATATTGAGTCCCCAACCCATCACTTACTAATTCTAATTAATTCCTCATATTGATACGGAAAACATAAACAACATATAAATTAATATTGAAACTAACATATGAAATTTCATTAATATTCCTCAATCATTCAGCATAAACACTAACCATTCAGAGTAGATTGGTGAATGGTTTTAAGATAGAGAATCCACAATAAAACTAATAATAAAACATTAAATTAAATATGGTAGATTTTATCATAAAATATTAATCTCAATAATACATAATAATCAAAAGAGTGTTGAAATATATGAGCATACTCTTATAAAATCATCAAGTAATTATTGAGATAAGTACTCTTTTACTTTGAAAAGAAGAGTTCTGTTAGATAATTCATTGTATAAAACCATAAGGGACGTAAGATAGTATTTTTATAATAAAAATATTTTTTTAGCAATATAATGGTTGTTAAAAATAGATTATAGATAACCCTTGAGAATATCTAAGAATTTGAGAAGTTCCCTTAAGTCGGGTTTGAATTTCGGGAATAATTTTTGAAAGATCCTTTTAAAACACATAAATCCCCATAAATTAAAGTAGGATTCTAGTTGGTACACATATAAATAGAATTATAACAAAATATATTATGAGTACATATGAATAAATAATAATTTAATTGAGGTATGTAGAGAATAAATGTAACTCGAATGAAAATGGATGTTTGTGTAGAAAACCCTTACCTTAATTCTCAAGGTGTTCCTCACTTGATCTTAATGACTTGAATAATCAAATTAGGGTTCATAAATTAATTATTATGGAAAATAATTTACATGTAATTGATTTATTACAACCTTATTTAGGTCCATTCATGGCCTTTTGATGGGTTAATAGATTCAATTTCATTGTTTGGAAGTGTTTTCTTCCTTGGTTTTCATGGTCGGTTTACGTATATTCATGTATGGATAAACACGTAGAATGAAAATGGTTTTATAGAATATAAGTTTTAATTTATTAGGGATAAACCATAATATTACATTTTTATAAAATTATTTTGCTTATTGGTAGTGAAGATGAATCATTATATAAAACGTTAATGACAATTGTTTGAGTTTATTGGAGGTTCTTGATCACAATGAACTTATTTTAATTTATAAATTAAAACCATATGTAAAAAAGAAATCCAGAACCTTAAATAAGTTATAATATATATATATATATATATATATATTATAGTCTTTTTCAACCATAAAAAGGGTTTCATGACCAGAATCGAATATGTTAATAGAATTTGAAAACTCATCATCCTTGAATGTGATAAATTAACACATCTCGGATCGTGTTTTCATATCTACTATAGAAGAAGGTGAAAGAATAGACGATGAAGAATTATTCTTCTATAAAAACAAAATTCATGCACATTTAAGTTAATAGAGTCATCAAAACATTTGTATGAATGGATTTTCTGAAATAAAAATAAAATAATGGAACTGGAAAAAAGATAAATGAAAATAGGAATTTACCTATTGAAGTTATCTTCATTGAGATCCTATTTTTGGGAGAGTATTTGGTCCCATTTTGAGAATAAGGGATTTTGAACGTGGGGGAGGATATTGGGAGGATTTTTGAGAAGAATTTAGACATGGAACATGGATTGAGAGTAGTGAAAAGAATAGGGAGTGGGTGGGGGGTTTATAGTGGAGGAGAAGATGGTTTTCCCATTATTTTCTTATTTTTTGAAAGAAAATCAATAGTATTGATTCTTGTGAACAAGAACAGTAATATGTGATTTTGATTTTGAACCAGTTGTTCTTACATTATCTATAAGGCCCCAGCCTTAAACCTTACTTAATATTGAATTAAATGAATAATTCACATTGAGGATCTTTTCAAGTTTATAGTTTTAGATAATTAGATCATAAATCATGAATTAAAATCCACATTTAAACAAAGTGGTTATATAAAAGATAGTATTAGTTTTTTTTCCATCAACGAAAACATATTTAAAATAAAACATGGATTCTTTCTTGACACTTCCTTGACACTATAATCATATCATGCACCTTTCTCTTGACATGTGAAAATAAATTCAAAAACATGGGATGAGCATAAAAAGCTCAGTAAGGGATTTAAAATTATGAAAAGAAAACATTAGTCCATGTTTGAAATCATACTTTACTCATAAAACATAAGTATTTTAACATACCTCATCAAATCATGAATAAATCATAGAAATCATAATGCATAAAGGTAACTTGAGGCATTCATAACATTCTTACGTAGGGAGTAACCCTCTTGGTTACGTTTGGAATACCCATCACAGTATATCCCCTATATCTCTTCAGAAAAACCTTAATGTTTAACCCCTCCGCATTACCCAATGCATTGGAGAGCTATATCGGGCTCACCCGCCCTTAGTTTATCACGGAACCACCCATTTTCATAACAATGCCCCAGAACCATAACATAAATGTATCACATAAAACATGCATAAAGGAAACATAACATTTACACATTTCAATCACAATATAACATTTTAGGATATTGAAATAATGAATCCATTCAAAAAAACCATTTTCAAAACCATTTAAAACATTTAAAAAGATTTTTGAATCAAAGTGTCTCATACCACCATGAAGCTTTTAACATTTTAAACCATTAATATACATATAAATAAATCCTTAAAACCATTTTGAAAACATGGATATTAATAAGAACAAATCATTAAAAAATTTAAAGCGATATTTTGGTAAAAGGGTTTTTACCAAAATTAGAGACACTTGAATACAATAATAGAGGAATAACATTTAAACAGAACTTTATAATATCATGAGAATAAATTTATTCATGATATAATATTCCAAAGGACAGTATATACACCATATAAGAGTGAATTTGTGCATAACAACAGTGAAGTCTCAATAGAAATGTAAAATGTGATGAAATTCTATATAAAGAAGGTATCCTTAAATTAAGGATAAATCAATCTCAAAATTATGTGTGACAAATATAAATACACCCAATATAAGTGGATATTAAGTGTAAAAAAATAAAAGGTCATTCAAACATATTCAAAGGATGACATATTCAAGGAGTACAAGTTTATCCCAAAGAATCAAAATTGGGTTAAGAAATTCCCTTGCAAAAATTCGACAGCCTAACGGCGTCACTTCAAAATTCAGAAAAAGAGTTGATGAGAGATAAAAAGGGTATCTCATCACCTGGACATAAAATTTACATCAATAATGATATATAAGAACATATCCCAACATAATAGTATGTGAATTAAAAGACATAACAAAAGATGTATTTTAAAAAGAGGAGGGTGAAAGGTTCCCTTACCGACTTGGGTAACTTTCGAAACGTACACCCCATTGAAGAAGGGTCATAAAATGAATATGTAAATACCCATAAATGAAATTATATTACAAAAAGAGTATAATAATGGTAAGTACATACACCACTCAAAGTAAATGGTGGAAAATGTAGCATAAATCTCACTGGACTAAAAGTGAGATGAAAATCCCTTAGGAAAATCGGCAGCCTAACGGCGCCACTTAAAACATCCAAAAATGGAGAGATGAGATAAAATAGGGTCTATCATCATATTACAATACAATTTACAGATATAGGAATATAAAATAACATCCCCCATCATAACAAAGAGGATCTTTAAAGAAGTGACATAAAGGAGAGTACTTAAAAAGAAAGAGAGAGGTTAGATCTCTTACGAAAATTCGGCAGCCTAATAGCGCCACTCAAAACTTCCAAAATGTATTGATGAGAGAAAATACGGTCTCTCATCATATGAACATAAAAAGTACAGTAGGAGTAATATAAAACAACATCCCAATCATAAGAAATATCTTCTTAAAAGGAATGACATAAAAGAGTGTACTTAAAAAGAAAGAGAGGGGTTGGATCCCTTACCTCGTGTCCGACTTCACTTGATCGTTCTTTAATCTCCTGAATAATAAACATGAGTTAATTTATAATTGCTTAAGAACCTTTTTAAATTTCATTATTCCTTTTATATCACTATTTACCATGTCATGAACACTATGTTATTATTTAAGTTAATAACGGTCGTTTTAACGATCATTGGTACTTGAGTCAAAAATAAACATTTTATAATTACAAGTTGTTCATGTGGTAAGATATAAATTATATAAAGAATTATATTCATGATTTATATATAATATATATCATATATATCCATTATATTCATGCATTTATAATATTACATAACATTTAGAGGTAAAAAATGAAATGCACCGTTCATGGAGACGGTAAGCCGTACGTACGCATGAACGCTACTTCCATTTCTATTTCATATTTAACGGAATTAAAACATAATGATACATAATATTATTTTAATTAAATTATGGTATCATATATAATATCATTAAATCTATCCTTTATATTTACCACATATGGTATTAACGAATCAAATCACTTTGAGGGGGCGGTAGTCCGCACTTCCTAAAATGAAGATATCGCGTATACCCATAATTGAAGCCATAAAGGTATGCCATAAATGAAAAATACAGAAGCTTAAGTAAAACATAAACATATTATATATCATATATTAATATATTGACATCTTAATGTCCACCGTTGAAGGTTTTATATGAGTGTTGAACAATCATCGTTTCGTGAGGCAGAAATTTTCCATCCACAGAAACAGTATGTTATTTAACCATTAGATGTAGGTGTGTGTAATTTTAGCTCTAATAATTCTTATAAAAACATCCTAGTATATGTATTATACATTTTTTGTTACAAAAGAAATTAATAAAAGAGTTTATGGGGGTTGTAGAAGGAAAATAAAACATAAGAACACAAGAGAAGACACTACCTTTAAATCGGGTAACTCTCTTTGATTTGAGCTCAAAGGATTCCTTGGAAAGGATTATAGTGAGGCTTCAATGATGAAGATAGGGATGTGGAGAGATGAAATGGGAAAGGTTTGGCCGAGCCAACGGCTTGAGAGGTGTGTGTAAGGTGGTAGAGGTGGGGGCCTTTTATAAGAGGAGAGGAGGGGCACTCTTGGAATGTTATAAAATATTACTTTATTATATAATGATTTTCCGATTTTAAAGGTCCCAAATGGATATATTTCTAGGCTATGGTGATAAGGTTTATAAATCCACCAATCCAATAGGTTTGTTACAAGTTTAGGTAATATATTTTACATTATCTTTTCATTTTATTTAAATCTTTAAATAATGAGGTAATCGCTGCATCATCATGGTGTCATAAATAATTTAATTTATTTAGTGTCTAAAAATTATACAAAAAAATATCATTATGTAGGAAATATTTTTATCTTTCTAATGAATATTTATAGTCAAAAATATGACTTGTATAACCCCGTGTAAAAACTATTTTAGTAAAACAACACATGTTTGTGGCATTTTAATTTTAACTTTAAATAAAAAGGTATTAATGTCATTTTCCAAGAAAAGTGGCTCCATGGGGTCCCAAAGTTGACCCATGGGTTTTATATGTCGTCCATGACTCATCCAATGAGGGTAGGACATGTGTATAGGTCATTTAATATTATTAAAACATTATTTTTACATTAAACTACACTAATTACCTCTAATCGCGATTAAAATTTAAAAGTTACTATTCACCAAAAAAAATAATTTAATCCCATTGAACCACATTTTACTTCTTAATGACAACCATTTATGTCGGATTTTTGAAATTCAAAACACAGAGGTGGTAAAATTTCATTTAAACGAAAAATCATTTTTTTAAGTACCATTTAGTGGTTTCACTATTCATCAAAAAATGAAGTTTTCCAGAAAAAATACCAAAAATTCACACTAAAATATATTTGATATTCTGAATTCAAAAATAATGTCTATTTTAAAAAATCCAAAACATATAAGTTACATTAATTAATTTAATAATTAATTCTCGTTGTCAGAGCAAATAGTGTTTTTTTATGAAACAATAAGTATCAAAAGATTTACACTAGTTTAAGTCCAATTTCAAGATGAAATTAATTCCAACGACCACTATTGTATTAAATGGTAAAAATATATTCTATTTTCACTTTCAAACCAATTCAAAATATAATATAATCATATAAATAAATTAGATTAAAAAGAGATTTTGAATTAAAATACAACATTTTTCACTATTCATCAAAAAATTAACTTTATCAGAAAATTACCATAAATTAACAGAAAGTAAATTTCGATGTCCCAATTCTAAAGAAGAATTTTATTTTGTAAAATATAACACATAAAATTGTCAAAAAGTGTATTTAAAAGAGGTTCTTCATCCAAAGGTGATTAATCAACCTTTTAATGAATATTAGAATGTTTACGCTTAAAATTGGATTCATTCGCATTTTTAATCCTATAAAATTTATTTTAAAAGGTAAAAATATTTGACAAACATATATAATCATTTTGTAGTTAGTTATGTTCATTCCCTCCATTACAACAGCTAGGAGTTAACTACCATTTAAAATAATATTATTTTATTATTAGATTGCA
The DNA here is from genome assembly GCA_963277665.1 of Viscum album. NCBI lineage: Eukaryota > Viridiplantae > Streptophyta > Magnoliopsida > Santalales > Viscaceae > Viscum > Viscum album. The sequence goes on along the minus strand of OY728129.1, from coordinate 333,623,508 downwards.
ACGTAAGATTCCCAAGAAACTCGTTGTTGCGTATTGGGTACGACATCGAGCATAGCATCCCCTTTAAAGTAATATTAATATTTTATTCACAAATATGGATAAAAATGAAAATGTCATATTCTTTATTTACATGGGGTGTTACATCATTCCCCCCCTTTTGGGAATTGCGTCCTCAAAATTTTTAAAATTGGGCTTGGAAACTTCATTGAAAATCCCACATCGGAACAAGAGTCAGTAAAACTAACACTTTAAAATAAAGAAAGAGAGTTACAAAGGTCACCCGAGTTAACCCATACTAGGATTCCATGTAAGAAAACATGGACATGGAAGAAAAAAACAAAGGGTCATGTTCTGAGGGAGAGTGATAGTAAACATGTCTAGGAGAAAGTTAACCATAAGAAAATCACACAATTGTGATGGGTTAAACGGTATTGGATTCCCTAGTAGGAAATATTAACAGAATTTATTTTTTGTTTTAAGTTACTTTTCATTGAGGAATTTATTTATGAGCTTAACTAAAACATAAGGAAACATACTTACTTGTCATGTTGAATTTCAACTTTTACTAGATTTCTTACACGAACTCATATTTTCTCCAAAAGACGAGTATTTAGGATGACTTATTCACATTAAGAGAGCTATAATCAACTTATATAGAATCAACTAATCCAAAAAAAAGAACTATATACTTCCCATGTCTTAACCAAAACTAAAACCAAAAAGGTTAGTATGAGATCAGATAATACCCAAAAAGGATAATCCTTTATAAAAAAGAAAATCTATTCTTAATCTCTAAAATTTGTCCAACAAAACCCAAAGTTCAACGAATACCATTCAATAAACAATTTGTCCATAAAATTCTTCAAATTAATCCAAACTAAGATTGAAACCTAAATATTTGAAGGATTTAATCACATAGTCTTCCAAGGTACAAATTAACTTTTATCTCCAAATAACATCAGTTGCTCTTAGATTCTCATATTGAAAAGTAATTAACCTAATCACATATACTCAATGATAGGTTAATCATTTCCATAGATAACCCAAAATAAACTTACTCTTAATTCCTAAAATCATATAACTAAAAAAGAATTATTCAAACTAACCAGGGACTTCACGTAGTCCAGTGGTAGTTGATAAATACCAGTCGCACTTTGGTTGTGGGTTCGATTCCCACAGCTTTGTCTGATGCGACGGGTTGTCACACGGTCTGCGTGTTGTCCTTTTTCCAAAACTGCACAATTCTTAAAACATTCCCCAAAATGAGATAAAATCTTCAAAAATAATCATAACACATTTTAACCTCAAGTTTATCTCATTCCTTTCATTTCCCATCATAATATATAATAACCCATAATTACCTCAAAAGTATGGATCATATAAACCCTAATGGATACCTTTAGAGTTATTACCTGAATGTCCACATCGATTGGTCATCTCCTACATGATGCATTATAGAACATACCAAGGTACAAGTGGTTGATCATGACTCCTTGATAGTTGGTTTAGAACAACCACAAGTTTCCTCATTGAATCCCCCATTTCATCCAGTCTCTTAATCAGAGAACCACCACAGTTTCCTTCAAACCTATTGTCACTTTGGTGCCTACTAGATCCATCCATTCACTAAAAACAGAAATGTCAGTGTGAGTATATCAACAAAACCATCATGTACTAATGAGGAAGATAAACACTAAGATATACTTACTCGTTCACATTATCTAAAACTAGGACTCTTTCTAAAATCCTAACCATTATGGTAATGTAACTTATGCCTAGATAATACCCTAACCTCTAAAGTTATCTAAACCGACCTCTAATACCAACTATAAGGCCCCAGCCTTAAACCATACTTAATATTGAATTAAATGAATAATTCACATTGAGTATATTTTCAGGTTTAGAGTTTTAGATAATTAGATCCTAAATCATTAATTACATTCCACATTTAAACAAAGTGGTTATATAAAAGACGGTATTAGTTTTTTCCCATCAACGGAAACATCCTTAAAATAAAACATGGATTCATTCTTGACACTTCCTTGACATTATCATCATATCATGCACCTTTCCCTTGACCTATGAAAATCATTTCAAAAACTTGGGATGAGCATAAAAATCTCAGTAAGGGAAATAAAAGTATGAAAAGAAAACATTAGTCCATGTATGAAATCATACTTTACTCATAAAACATAAGCATTTTAACATACCTCATCAAATCATGAATAAATCATAGAAATCATAATGCATAAAGGTAACTTGAGGCATTCATAACATTCTTACATAGGGAGTAACCCTCTTGGTTATGTTTGGAATACCCATCACAGTATATCCCCTAAATCTCTTCCCATAAACCTTAACATTTAACCCCTTCGTGTTACCCAATGCAATGGAGAGCTATATCGGGCTCACCCTCCCTTTGTTTATCACAGAACCACCCGTTTTCATAACAATTCCCAAGAACCATAACATAAACGTATCACATAAAACATGCATAAAGGAAACACAACATTTCCACATTTCAATCACAATATGACATTTTAGGATATTGAAATAATGAATCCATTCAAGAAAAAAACCATTTTCAAAACCATTTAAAACATTTAAAGATATTTTTGAATCAAAGTGTCCCATACCACCTTGAATATTTTAACATTTTAAACCATTAATATCCATATAAATAAATCCTGAAAATCATTTTAAAAACATGGATATTAATAATAACAAATCATTAAAACATTTAAAGCGATATTTTGGTTAAAGGGTTTTTACCAAAATTAGAGACACTTGAATACAGTAATTGAGGAATAACATTTAACCAGAACTTTATAATATCATGAGAATAAATGGATTCATTATATAATATTCCAAAAGACATTATATACCCCATATAAGAGTGAATTGGTTCATAACAACAATGAAGTCTCAATAGAAATGTAAAATGTGATGAAATCCCTTATAAAGAAGGTATCCTTAAATTAAGGATAAATCAATCTCAAAATTATGTGTCACAAATATAAATACACCCAATATAAGTGGATATTAAGTGTAAAACAATAAAATTCCATTCACACATATTCAAAGGATGACATATTCAAGGAGTACAAGTTTATCCCAATGAATCAAAATTGGTTTAAGAAGTTCCCTTGTAAAAATTCGACAGCCTAACGGCGTCTCTTCAAAATTCTGAAAAAGAGCTGATGAGAGATAAAAAGGGTATCTCATCACTTGGACATAAAATTTACATAAATAAGGATATGTAAGAACATATCCCAACATAATAGTATGTGAATTAAAATACATAACAAAATATGTCTTTTAAAAAAAGGAGGGTGAAAGGTTCCCTTACCAACTTGGGTAACTTTCGAAACGTACAACCCATTAAAGAAGGGTCATACAATGAATATGTAAATACCCATAAATGAAATTATATTAAAAAAAGAGTATAATAATGGTAAGTACATACACCACTCAAAGGAAATGATGGAAAATGTATCATAAATCTCACAGGACTAAAAGTGAGATGAAAAATCCCTTAGGAAAATCGGCAGCCTAACAGCGCCACTTAAAACTTCCAAAAATGGATTGATGAGATCAAATAGGGTATCTCATCATATTACAATACAATTTATAGAAAGAGGAATATAAAATAACATCCCCCATCATAACAAAGAGGATCTTGAAAGAAGTGACATAAATGAGAGTACTTAAACAGAAAGAGAGAGGTTAGATCTCTTATGAAAATTCGGCAGCCTAACGACGTCACTCAAAACATCCAAAATGGATTTATGAGAGAAAATAGGTTCTCTGATCATATGAACATAAAAATTAAATTATTAGTAATATAAAACAGCATCCCAATCATAAGAAATATGTTCTTAAAAGGAATGACATAAAAGAGTGTACTTAATAAGAAAGAGAGGGGTAGGATCCCTTACCTCGTGTCCAACTTGACTCGATCGTTCTTTAATCTCCTGAATAATAAACTTGAGTTAATTTCTACATTCTTAAGAACATTTTTCAATTTCATTATTCCTTTTATGTCACGTATTACCATGTCACGAACACTATGTTATTATTTAAGTTAATAACGGTCGTTTTAACGATCATTGGTACTTGAGTCAAAAATAAACTCTTTATAATTACAAGTTGTTCATGTGGTAAGATATCCATTATATCCAAAATTATATTCATGATTTAGATATCATATATATCATACATATCCAGTATATTCATGCATTTATAATATTACATAACATTTAGAGGTAATAAATGAAAATCACTGTTCATGGAGACGGTAAGCCGTACGTACGCATGAACGCTACTTCCATATCTATTTCATATTTAATGGAATTAAAACATAATTATACATAATATTATTTTAAATCCAGTATGGTATCATATTTAATATCATTAAATCTATCCTTTATATGTACCACATATGGTATTGACGAATCAAATCACTTTGAGGGGGCGATAGTCCGCACTTCCTAAAATGAAGATATCGTGTATACCCATAAATAAAGCCATAAAGGTATGCAATAAATGAAAAATACAGAAGCTTAAGTAAAACATAAACATATTATATATCATATATAAATATATTGACAACTTAATGTCCACCTTTGAAGGTGTTATATGAGTGTTGAACAATCATCGTTTCGTGAGGCAGAAATTTGCCATCCACAGAAACAGTATGTTCTTTAAACATTAGATGTAGGTGTGTGTAATTTTAGCTCTAATACTTATTATTAAAACATCCTAGTATATGTATGATACTGGTGTTGTTACAAAAGAAATTAATAAAAGAGTTTAGGGTGATTGGAGAAGAAAAATAAAACATAAGAATACAAGAGAAGACACAACCTTTAAATCGGGTAACTCTCTTTGATTTGAGCTCAAAGGCTTCTGCCCAAAGTGAGGCTTCAATGATGAAGATAAGGATGTGGACAGATGAAATGGACAGGTTTTGGCTGAGCCAAAGGCTTGAGAGGTGTGTGTAAGGTGGTAGAGGCGGGGGCCATTTATAAGAGGAGAGGAGCGGTACTCTTGGAAAGTTATAAAATATTACTTTATTATATAAAGATTTTCGGATTTTAAAGGTCCCAAAAGGATATATATCGAGGATAAGGTGATAAGGTTTCTAAATCCACCATTACAATAGGCTTGGGACAAGTGTAGGTTTTAGAGTTTACATTATCTTTTCATTTTATTTAAATCGTTAAATAATGAGGTAATCGCTGCATCATCATGGTGTCATAAATAATTTAATTTATTTAGTGTCTAAAAATTATAAAAAAACATATCATGATGTAGTAAATATTTTTATCTTTATAATGAATATTTATAGTAAAAAATATGACTTGTATAACCCCATGTAAAAACTGTTTTAGTAAAACAACACATGTTTGTGGCATTTTAATTTTAACTTTAAATAAAAAGGTATTAAAGTCATTTTCCAAGAAATGTGACTCCATGGGGTCCCCAAGTTGACCCATGGGTTTTCTTGGTCGGCCATGACTCATCCAATGAGGGTAGGACATTTTTCTATGTCATTTCATATTATTAAAACATTATTTTTACCTTAAACTACACTAATTACCTCTAATCGCGATTAAAACTTAAAAGTTACTATTCACCAAAAAAATATTTTAATCCCATTGAACCACATTTTACTTATTAATGACAACCATGTCTATCGGTTTTTTGAAATTCAAGACACAGAGGTGGTAAATTTTCATTTAAACGAAAAATCAGTTTTTTAAGTACCACTTAGTGGTTTCACTATTCATCAAAAATTGAAGTTTTCTAGAAAAATAACAAAAATTAACCATAATCTATATTTGATATTATGAATTAAAAAATGATGTCTATTTTAAAGAATTCAAAACATATAAGTTACATTAATTAATTTAATAATTAATACTAGCTGTCAGAGCAAATAGCGTGTTTTTATGAAACAATAAGTATCAAAAGATTGACACTATTTTAAATCCAATTTCAAGATGAAATTAATTCCAACGACCACTATTTTATTAAATGGTAAAAATATATTCTAATTTCACTTTAAACCCAATTTAAAAGAAAATCTAATCATATAAATAAATTAGATTAAAAAGAGGTTTTGAATTAAAATACAACATTTTTCACTATTCATCAAAAAATTAACTTTATCAGAAAATTATCATAAATTTACACAAAGTAAATTTTGATTTTCCGATTCTAAAAAAGAAATTTATTTTGTCAAATATAACACATAAAATTGTCAAAAAGTGTATTTAAAAGAGGTTCGTCATCAAAAGGTGATTAATCGACCTTTTAAAGAATATTAGAATGTTTACGCTTAAAATTGGATTCATTCGCATTTTTAATCCTCTAACATTTATTATTAAAAGTAAAAATATTTGACAAACATATATAATTATTTTTTAGTTAGTTCTATTCATTCCCGCCATTACAATATCTAGGGGTTAACTACCATTTAAAATAATATTATTTTACTATTAGATTGCAACCTAAGATTCCCAAGAAACTCGTTGTTGCGTATTGGGTACGCCATCGAGCATAGCGTCCCCTTTAAAGTAATATTAATATTTTATTCACAAATATGGATAAATATGAAAATGTCATATTCTTTATTTACTTGGTGTTTTACATCCTTCCCCCCCTTTTGGGAATTGCATCCTCGCAATTTTTAAAATTGGGCTCGGAAACTTCATTGAAAATCCCCCATCGGAACAAGAGTCAGTAAAACTAACACTTTAAAATAAAGAAAGAGATTTAAAAAGGTCACCCGAGTTAACCCATACTAGGATTCCATGTAGGAAAACATGGACATGGAAGAAAAAAACAAAGGGTCATGTTCTAAGGTAGAGTGATAGTAAACATGTCTAGGAGAAAGTTAACCATAAGAAAATCACACACTTGTGACGGGTTAAACGGTATTTGATTCCCCAGTAGGAAAAATTAACAGACAACATTTTTCTTTTATGTTACTTTTCATTGAGGAATTTATTTATGAGCTTAACTAAAACATAAGGAAACATACTATCTTGTAATGTTGAATTTCAACTTTTACTAGATTTCTTACATGAACTCATATTTTCTCCAAAAGACGAGTATTTAGGATGACTTTTTCACATTAAGAGAGCTATAATCAACGTCTAGAGAATCACCTAATCCACAAAAAAAGAACTATATACTTCCCATGTCATAACCAAAACTAAAACCAAAAAGGTTAGTGTGAGATCAGATAAAACCCAAAAAGGATAATCCTTTATAAAAAAGAAAATCTATTCTTAATCTCCAAAATTTGTCCAACAAAACACAAAGTTCAACGAAGACCACTCAATAAACAATTTGTCCATAAAATTCTTCATAGTAAACCAAACTAAGATTGAAACCCAAATATTTGAAGGATTTAATCACATAGTCTTCCAAGTTACAAATTAACTATTATCTCCAAATAACATCAGTTGCTCTTAAATTATCATATTGAAAAGTATTTAACCTAATCACATATCCTCGATGATAGGTTAATAATTTCCATAGATAACCCAAAATAAACTTAATCTTGATTCCTAAAATCATCTAACTAAAAAAGAATTATTCAAACTAACCAGGGGCTTCACGTAGTCCAGTGGTAGGTGATAAATACCAGTCGCACTTTGGTTGTGGGTTCGATTCCCACAGCTTTATCCGATGCGACAGGTTATCACACGGTTTGCATGTTGTCCTTTTTCCAAAACTTCATAATTCTTAAAACATTCCCCAAAACGAGATAAAATCTTCAAAAATAATCATAACACATTTTAATCTCAATTTTATCTCATGCCTTTCATTTTCCATCACAATATATAATAACCCATAATTACCTCAAAAGTAAGGATCATATAAACCCTAATGGTAACCTTTATAATTTTTACCTGAACTTCCACATCGATTGGTCATCTCGTACATGATGCATTACAGAACATACCATGGTACAAGTGGTTGATCATGACTCCTTGATAGTTCGTTTAGAACAACCATGAGTTTCCTCATTGAATCCCCCATTTCATCCAGTCTCTTAATCAGAGAACCACCATAGTTTCCTTCAAACCTATTATCACTTTGGTGCCTACTATATCCATCCATTCACTAAAAACAGAAATGTCAGTGTGAGTATATCAACAAAACCATCATGTACTAATGAGGAAGATAAACACTAAGATATACTTACTCGTTCACTTTATTAAAAACTAGGGCTATTTCGGAAATCCTAACAATTATGGTAATGTGACTTATGCCTAGATAATACCCTAACCCTTAAAGTTATCTAAACCGACCTCTGATACCAACTATAAGGCCCCAGCCTTAAACATTAATTAATATTGAATTAAATGAATAATTCACATTGAGGATCTTTTCAGGTTTATAGTTTTAGAGAATTAGATCATAAATCATGAATTACATTCCACATTTAAACAAAGTGGTTATATAAAATATAGTATTCGTTTTTTTCCCATCAACGGAAACATCATTAAAATAAAACATGGATTCTTTCTTGACACTTCCTTGACACAATCATCATATCTTGCACCTTTCCCTTGACCTGTGAAAATCATTTCAAAAACTTGGGATGAGCATAAAAATCTCAGTAAGGGATACAAAAGTATGAAAAGAAAACATTATTCCATGTATGAAATCATACTTTACTCATAAAACATAAGCATTTTAACATAGCTCATCAAATCATGAATAAATCATTGAAATCATAATGCATAAAGGTAACTTGAGGCATTCATAACATTCTTACGTAGGGAGTAACCCTCTTGGTTAGGTTTGGAATACCCATCACAGTATATCCCTTAAATCTCTTCGGATAAACCTTAACGTTTAACCCCTTCACGTTACCCAATGCATTGGAGAGCTATATCGGGCTAACCCTCCCTTAGTTTATCACGGAACCACCCGTTTTCATAACAATCCCAAAAAACCATAACATAAACGTATCACATAAAACATGCATAAAGGAAACATAACATTTCCACATTTCAATCACAATATAACATTTTAGGATATTGAAATAATGAATCCATTAAAAAAACCATTTTCAAAACCATTTAAAACATTTAAAGAGATTTTTGAATCAAATTGTCCCATACCACCTTGAATCTTTTAACATTTTAAAACATTAATATCCATATAAATAAATCCTTAAAACCATTTTGAAAACATGGATATTAATAAGAACGAATCATTAAAACCTTTAAAGCGATATTTTGGTTAAAGGGTTTTTACCAAAATTAGAGACACTTGAATACAATAATTGAGGAATAACATTTAACCAGAACATTATAATATCATGAGAATAAATGTATTGATGATATAATATTCCAAAGGACAGTATATACACCATATAAAATTGAATTGGTTCATAACAACAATGAAGTCTCAATAGAAATGTAAAATGTGATGAAATCCCTTATAAAGAATGTATCCTTAAATTTAAGATAAATAAGTCTCAAAATTATTTGTGAAAAATATAAAAACACCCAATATAAGTGGATATTAATTGTAAAACAATAAAAGGTCATTCACACATATTCAAAGGATTACATATTCAAGGAGTACAAGTTTATCCCAAAGAATCAAAATTGGGTTAAGAAGTTCCCTTGAAAAAATTCGACATCCTAACGACGTCACTTCAAAATTCAGAAAAAGAGTTGATGAGATTTAAAAAGGGTATCTCATCACCTAGACATAAAATTAACATAAATAAGGATATATAAGAACATATCCCAACATAATAGTATGTGAATTAAAATACATAACAAAATATGTCTTTTAAAAAAAGGAGGGTGAAAGGTTCCCTTACCGACTTGGGTAAATTTCGAAACGTACACCCCATTGAAGAAGGGTCATACAATGAATATGTAAATACCCATAAACAAAATTATATTACAAAAAGAGTATAATAATTGGAATTACATACACCACTCAAAGGAAATTGTGGAAAATGTAGCAGAAATCTCACAGGCCTAAAAGTGAGATGAAAAATCCCTTAGGAAAATCGGCAGCCTAACGACGCCACTTAAAACTTCCAAAAACGGATTGATGAGATCAAATAGGCTCTCTCATAATATTACAATACAATGTACAGAAAGAGGAATATAAAATAACATCCCCCATCATAAAAAATAGGATCTTGAAAGAAGTTACATAAAGGAGAGTACTTAAAAAGAAAGAGAGGGGTTAGATCTCTTACGAAAATTCGGCAGCCTAACGGCACCACTCAAAACTTCCAAAATGGATTGATGAGAGAAAATAGGTTCTCTCATCATATGAAAATAAAAAGTACAGTAGGATTAATATAAAACAACATCCCAATCATAAGAAATATGTTCTTAAAAGGAATGACATAAAAGAGTGTACTTAAAAAGAAAGAGAGGGGTAGGATCCCTTACCTCATGTCTGACTTGACTCGATCGTTATTTAATCTCCTGAATAATAAACGTGAGTTAATTTCTACTTGCATAAGAACCTTTTTCAAGTTAATTATTCCTTTTATATCACTTATTACCATGTCATGAACACTATGTTATTATTTAAGTTAATAACGGTCGTTTTAACGATCATTGGTACTGATGTCAAAAAAAACTCTTTATAATTACAAGTTGTTCATGTGGTAAGATATCCATTATATCCAGAATTATATTCATGATGTATATATAATGTATATCATATATATATCCAGTATATTCATGCATTTATAATATTGCATAACATTTAGAGGTAAGAAATGAAATGCATCGTTCATGGAGACGGTAAGCCCTACGTACGCATGAACGCTACTTCCATTTCTATTTCATATTTAATGGAATTAAAACATAATGATACATAATAGTATTTCAATTCCAGTATGGTATCATATATAATATCATTAAATCTATCCTTTATACGTACCATATATGGTATTAACGAATCAAATCACTTTGAGGGGGTGGTAGTCCGCACTTCCTAAAATTAAGATATCGCGTATACCCATAATAAAAGCCATAAAGGTATGATATAAATGAAAAATAAATAATATTAAGTAAAACATATACATATTATATATCATATATAAACATAGTGACATCTTAATGGCCACATTTGAAGGTGTTATATGAGTGTTGAACAATCATCGTTTCGTGAGGCAAGAATTTCGCCATCCACAGAAACAGTGTGTTCTTTAACAATTAGATGTAGGTGTGTGTAAGTGTAGATCTAATCCATCTTATAACAACATCCTAGTATATGTATGATAATGGTTTTTTTACAAAATAAATTAATAAAAGAGTTTTGGGGGGTTGGAGAAGCAAAATAAAACATAAGAACACAAGAGAAGACAGTACCTTTAAATCGTGTAACTCTCTTTGATTTGAGCTCAAAGGCTTCCTTGGAAAGGATTATTCCCAAAGTGAGGCTTCAATGATGAAGATAGGGATGTGGAGAGATTAAATGGTCAGGGGTTGGCCGAGCCAAAGGCTTGAGAGGTGTGTGTAAGGTGGTAGAGGTGGGGGCCTTTTATAAGAGGAGAGGTGGGGCACTCTTGGAAAGTTATAAAATATTACTTTATTATATAACACTTTTCAAATTTTAAAGGTCACTCAAGGATATATTTCTAGGATAAGGTGATAAGGTTTCGAAATACACCCATCCAATCAGTTTGTGACAAGTTTAGGTCTTAGATTTTACATTATCTTTTCATTTTATTTAAATCGTTAAATAATGAGGTAATTGCTGCATCATCATGGTGTCATTAATAATTTAATTTATTTAGTGTCTAAAAATTATAAAACAAATATCATTATGTAGGAAATAGTTTTATATTTCTAATGAATATTTATAGTAAAAAATATGACTTGTATAACCCCATGTAAAAACTGTTTTAGTAAAACAACACATGTTTGTGGCATTTTAATTTTAACTTTAAATAGAAGGTATTAATGTCATTTTCCAAGAAAAGTGGCTCCATAGGGTCCCCAAGTTGACCCATGGGTTTTATTGGTCGGCCATGACTCATACAATGAGGGTATGACATGTTTCTAGGTCATTTCATATTATTAAAACATTATTTTTACCTTAAACTACACTAATTACCTCTAATCGCGATTAAAACTTAAAAGTTACTATTCACCAAAAATATATTTTAATCCCATTTAACCACATTTTACTTCTTCATGAAAACCATGTATGTCATATTTTTGAAATTAAAAACACAGAGGTGGTAAAATTTCATTTAAAGGAAAAAATCAGTTTTTTAATTACCACTTAGTGGTTTCACTATTCATCAAAAATTGAAGTTTTCCAGAAAAATACCAAAAATTCACCCTAAGATATATTTGATATTCTGAATTAAAAAATGTTTTCTATTTTAAAAAATTTTAAAACATATAAGTTACATTAATTAATTTAATAATTAATTCCCGTTGTCAGAGCAAATAGAGTGTTTTTATGAAATAATAAGTATCAAAAGATTGACACTAGTTTAATTCCAATTTCAAGATGAAATTAATTCCAACGAACGCTATTGTATTAAATGGTAAAAATATATTCTAATTTCACAATAAACCAAATTCAAAAGATAATCTAATCATATAAATAAATTAGATTAAAAATAGGTTTTGAATTAAAATACAACATTTTTCACTATTCATCAAAAAAATGAACTTTTTCAGAAAATTACCATAAATTTAATCAAAGTAAATTTTGATGTCCTGATTCTAAAGAAGAATTTTATTTTGCCAAATATAACACATAAAATTGTAAAAAAGTGGATTTAAAAGAGGTTCGTCATCAAAAGGTGATTAATCGGCCTTTTAAAGAATATTAGAATGTTTACGCTTAAAATTGGATTCATTCGCATTTTTAATCCTCTAACATTTATTGTAAAAAGTAAAAATATTTGACAAAAATATATAATCATCTTGTAGTTAGTTCTATTCATTACCACTATTACAATAGCTAGGCGTTAACTACCATTTAAAATAATATTGTTTTATTATTAGATTGCAACGTAAGATTCCCAAGAAACTCGTTGTTGCGTATTGGGTACGCCATCGATCATAGCGTCCCCTTTAAAGTAATTTTAATATTTTATTCCCCAATATGGATAAATATAAAAATTTCATATTCTTTATTTACCTGGGGTGTTACATTATCCATGATTCTAGTAATAGTGAATTTAATCGATAATGTATATATACAGTAAATTACCGTAGTTTATTATTCATCAAAAATTGGAGTATTTTAGAAAAATACCAAAAATTCACAGTAACCATTTTTTGATGTGTAGAATTCAAAAATGAACTCCATTTTTTAAAAATAATTTTCTAAGTTTTATTAATTTTGTTTTTAAATAAAATCATAATTCATTCGAAAAATAACAATTTTAAAACTATAATTCATTTTATATTACCTTGAAAAATTAATCAATGTATCATTATCTTATAACCTTAAGAAAATAAGATAATAATATGATTTACTATTCATAAGGTTCATATTACTATTCATAAGGGTACATTACTGTTAACCAAAAATTATGTTTTACTTATCAAACTCTAAAAATCTTACTAAATGAAACCGTGTAAGTCAATTTTTTTAAATTCAAATCACAGAGGTTGAAAACAAATTAATGGAAAGGTTTTAAAAAATTGGTTTTTTCAAGAGACTCTGTGTTTCATGCATTCAATATTAAATTTCTTTATAAAACCTTGGGGTGTTTCATTATCCGCTCCTTTCAAAAATTTCATCCTTTAAATTACCAGAATGTTACCTCAAAAAAGATTTGGGTAGTTCTTCACAATAATCTCCTCACACTTCTATGCTACCTCTTCGATTTTATGATTTTTTTTCAAAGTGTATTTACAAGTCGATTCATTTGATTCCTTAACACAAGTTCTTTAGTGTCTCGAATCTATATAGGATCTTCATAGTAAGATAAGTCAGGTTCCAATTCTATACCTTTAGAAGTGAGGACATGGGTTGGGTCTGGCATGTACTTTATCAGCAATGAGACATGGAACACATTGTGTACTTTAGAAAGGCTAGGTGGAATATCCAAACAATATGAAATAGCTCTAATTTTATCCATAATTTCAAAAGTTCCTATGTACCTAGGGCTCAATTTCCCTTTCTTCCCAAATATTATAACACTCTTCTGTGGAGATACTTTTAAGAAAACATGATCTCCCACTTGAAACTCCAAATACATAATTTGATTATCTGCATAGATTTTTTTATACTTTGAGCTTCTTTGATATGGACTTCAATATTCCTTACCTTCATTGTTGTCTCCTCCACAATATTTGGGCCCACAATCTTCCTTTCTCTATCATCATCCCAACAAGTTGGTGTTCAACATCTCTTTTCGTACAATGCTTCATATGGTGCCATTTTAATACTTGAATGGAAACTATTATTGTAGGCATTCTCCACTAAAGGTAAATATTGATCCCGCATACCATGAAATTAAAGTGAAGATGATGTCAACATTTCCTCTAAGGTTTGGATCATCCTTTCTAATTTCACATCAATTTTTGGTTGATAATACATACTCAATCGAAGCTCAATTTCCAAAGCTTTCAGAATACTTTTCAATAATTTGGATGTAAATTGTGGATCAAGATCAGAAAAAATCAAGAGAGGTGCTCCATGAAGTCTCACAACATCATTGATATAGAGTCGTGTCGGCCGCTCAACTGGCAATTCCTCCCTTATAGTGAGGAAATGTGAAAATTTTGTAAGTCGATCTACAATTACCCATATTGCATCATTCTTTATGGGAGTTTTGGGTAATCCAATTAAAAATCCATGGGGATACCATCCCATTTCTATGTAATAATAGTTAGAGGTTTCATGAATCCTCTAAGATTTTGTCATTCAGCCTTAACTTGTTGAAAGACTAAAGATATTGATACTTTATCAGCAATTTCCCTCTACATGTAATCCCACCAGAAATGTTCATTCAAATATCTATACAATTTAGTGATACCATGGTGTATAGAGAAATTCGATCTATATGAATCATCCAATAAATCCTTTTTCAACTCAGGTATAGAGGGAAACATAACCTCTTCCAAAATTTCAGAATTCCATCTTCACACATGAAGACACCCAACTTCCCATCATTCACACCTTTAAGTTTCTTTTGAATATTATCATCATCATACTGAGAAGTTTTAATCCTTTCAAATAGCAATGGTTAGGAAACCAAATGAAAGAGTAGTGATCTTTCACCTTCTTTGATAATTCCTATATTTATCCTCACTAGATCCATGTAAAAGGTATCCTTACTAATCCTCATTTTGTTGAGAACTCCATAATCCTTCCTTCTCAATGCATCAACTACCTTTTTTCCTTTCCTGGTTGGTAGTGTATGGAAAATTCATAATCTTTGATTATTTTGAGCCATATCCTATTCCACGTTTTGATTTATTTTTGTGAGAATATATATTTTAGACTCTTTTGATCTATATATATGTAACAACACGAGTTTTGAGTCTATAAGACTTTGAAATTTTCGTGATGTTATTCCAGAGCAGGGAATTCAGACGGCGTGTGATTACTAGCCCCGGTGTGGCCGAAATTAAATTTTAAGTGTGTTCACACCAGACACACCAAATAAATAAAATAAATAATAAAAGGTTTCTCAGATGGGAAACCCAAGGGCATCGTTGAGTCTAGATCATGTTGTTTACCCTTGGAGGGGTGTAACTTTTGCAGGTGCAGCCCTTCTGTGGATAATTCCACCATGGGTGTTTTTCATAATTTAGCGGCCTCGGGCGTAAACTTTATAACCTCTGAAGGGAAGCTTGGATTAAAATTATGAGACCAATTTTGTGTTTAGAATGTGGATTTTACCTTAGTTGAGCCTTAACCTTGACCCCGTCAAAAGTTTGGGTATGGTCCTACTAGTGGGTGTTTAAAATTAATTAAATTTTTATTAAGTTCCCTACTTAAACACATCCACCCCCCAACTTCTTCCCCCTTAGCATCTCACTGGTGGAAGATCTCCCAACAAAGGACCTATACCTTCTTCACAATCCTCTCCCCACCTCTCCAAGGTGGTTATGGCATCGGCGGATCATTTGTGAAGCGACGGGCTATGCCCTGTGAGGTAGGCATCATTGTGTTTTCATTTTAATTTTCCTACATCCTCTTTGAACACAATTTATAACATCAAAGTGCTATTTAATTATCGATCGAAGGAAATATTTGATTAGGTATCGATCAGATCTTTCCAATGATTCTTTCAGATCAAAATTTCGAGTCCCAGGGTGTTAGGGGTGACCCCGATAATGTTTCTGGCCAAAACCCCGGTTTCCAATGGTTCCAGGGCGGTCAGGCAGCTCCGCACGACGGTCTGGTGAGTCCCGGTGGTGGTAGATCCTCATGTGGCCCGAGACGGCGGTGGCGTAGCAGATCCTTAGGCAGTGGAATAGCCGGCTGTGGGCGAGCGGCAGCGGGCCAGAGGCAGCGGGTGGTGGCATTGGCAGCGCATGTGGGAGTCCAGGGGCACAGGTCGGCCGACTTTTCCGGTCAGCGTGCAGTGGGAGACCGGGGTCTTCGTTACCCTAGGATCAAACCGGGACCCACGAAAAGTGATTCCCATGGAAATGAGCTGGAACGGATTAAGCCAGTCAAAGTGAAGTGGTGCGGGCTGTGTGGAAAATCGCGGGCCGCGGTGGACCGGGCAGTCCGGGCGGCCGAACTGGTCCGGCCCACCCCTTCTCCGTCCGTTGGTGTTAAAAAGACTCTAACTCTCAACCGAGTCTCATATTTGTGTTCCATCGATGAAAACACGATCCTAGGATCGAGATGGACGCTTTGAGATGGTCTTGGGGATTTTTAATTCCTCGTATGGGGGGCTCGGTGTCATGACACGTTCGTTAAGTGTTATTTAGCGCCTCACTAAGATTCTTATTTCAGATGGCGCGAGCACATCCGAAGTCCATTTTAGGCACCGTCAATAGTGTTGTGACCCTGGAGTTGAGACAAAGTAGTTCAAGGTGGTTTTAGGCATTGATTTCGGAGTTGAGGGGTGGGCTCCACAGTTCGTCTTTTAAGCTGTGTGCAGCGTACTGTTACTTTTTCATCAGACATCCATTCGGGGCGAATGAATATTCAATTAGGCATGTTTTTCAGAGAACATCACGATGGAATAGTTCTCTTGACCTTTTTTGGGACCAAGCTGTGGGCCCCAGGAGACATCGTATGGCCATAAAGCAATGTTGAACAACCTTTTTGTTGGGAGTTCATTTCAAGTGAGTAAATAGTCTATCTCGACTGTGTTTTTCTGTAAGGATTGCAACGGTGTAATCTGTTTGGTCATATGGAGCCTCATTTAAGATCTCATTAAATATAGAAACATGAGAGGACATTAGTCGGAGGTACCTTTTATGCACTCCGAACTAACACACAGTAGCGATGTTAGTGACACCCAGTGATGGCACGGGCAATGCAGAGTTATCAGACCAATTCCAGGTTTACCCTCCAGCGGGGTTGGGTAGTGGGTTACCCACCGGCGTATTAGGGTTTACCCTCGAACGGGGTTGGGCAGTGGGTTACCCTTTAACCTTAGGGTTTACCCTCCAGTGGGACTGGGCTGTGGGTTACCCGTTCACCTTAGGTTTTACCCTTCAGCGGGGCTGGTAGTGGGTTACCCGACGTCCTCTTAGGGTTTAACCTCCAGCTGGGCTGGGCAGTGGGTTACCTGATGACTTCTTTCAGCCTCAGCTCTTTCTATGAGGATATCCATTGACTATTCTCTGTGATTACTAGAGCGGGAACCTTGGTTGTATGGTTCAGTAATGAGATAGCTTTGACGTGCGGGACATTTGGGCATCAGTGATGGATATCCATAGAAATATTGGTGACTTTTTCTAGGCTGAGCATGGAGATGGAGATCCCCTTACACACTCGTTTGGGTTTCTTTTTGAGCATATATAAATATGCACCCTACTTTTGTTCCCACTCCTTGGTTTCAGTTTCTATCCTTCTAGGAGGGGCGAAGATGTGTGGGGTATGCCACGTGCTTTCTGTGTCTAGCTCCACTTGTCTGGATGAGTCTGATTCCTTTATCTTGTTGGGTTGAGATGCACTCTATTCACTGTACTCTTTAAATATTCTTTGTTCTATCTACTACTCACCTCTTAGTGCCTCTTTTTCTCCCTTGAGCTTTCGGGTCATCCTACTGAGTATCTTCATACTCACCCCTGCTTGGGATTTTCCCGCACTTGGTGTGCCCATGCAGACGATGGACAGGTCGATCGAGACTACAAAGAAGCATAGAGGACACAGGAGCTTGGGTGGCGTTCAGTGGTCATAGTAGGACTTTCAGGTGTGAGACTCACTAGCTATTTACTTTCGTTTACCTGTTTCTATTTTATGGAACCTTTCTATTTGGGAACATGTTTTTCCCTTTACTATTATGTTTACTTGTCAGTCTACTTTTCAGCACTTTACTTGTTCTATTTTTGACGTCGATGCATTCTATGGTTGGGATAATGTTATCCATACATTGGTTTCCTTTTTTACTCTGCACTTCTGCATCGAGTGAGATATGTGTGTGTGTATAGCTACTTAGGAAATGTCCTCCCTGAGATTTTTATCCTTTCGGCGCTTGTTACCAGCCCCTGGACAATGCAGGCAGGCTTGGAGTATTTGTGGCTCGAGACCGGTAGGCTCGGGTCATGGCAAAGTGGTATCAGAGGATGGTTCATTCCTTGGGGCATTGTTATTATTTCCTTAAAAAGTAATTGGTTGGGATTTAGAGGAATAGTGTCGATGTGTCTCGAGAGCAGCTCTCAGGCTAGGGAGTCCAGTGATGGTATGGGTGCCCAATGTATCCATTCACCAGGACCCTGATAACCCGCTTGTCGACTCGCCAGGTTGAGTCATTTGTTGCAGGGAACTTTGGAAAATGAATCCAGTAAATTGAGTATTTGACTATCCTTTTTTATTCATCTCCCCTTTTTTATAAATATCATATATATATATATATATATATGTTCTTATATGATCGCTGATAATTTTCAAGATGCCCCCACGACAGAAGCAAGCTAGGTTACCCTCTCCAGTTCATGATGAAGACCTGGAGAGTGATGAGCCATTATTTTATGGACCCTCACATTATCCCCTTCCACCTAGTGGTTTAGTAGTAGCCCCTGAATCTGGAGAGTAGCGGTTAGTGCCAAGAGCATAGGCCGAGGTTGAGCACAGGCTGAGTGCGCTTTGAGACTTCCAGCGTCAGTGGCCGCAGAAGTTCCACGGGGACCCGGATCCCAAGGCAGCGGAAGACTAGCTAGAGTCTGTGGACTAACTTTTTAGGCTGGTATGGACACCAACGAACTAGATAATATCCCTAGCTGCCAGCCTTTTCCTCATAATGGCCGAGCGTTAGTGGGGGTTGGTTATGCAGACCCACGAAGACTCGTCTCTCATTTGGGATAGCTTCCCGTAGCTCTTCCGGGAGGAGTACTTACCCTTCTTGTTTACGCTCCATTTGGATTCCTGAGATTCTGGAGCTAAATCAGGGGGGATGACCATGGAATATTAGTTGGCCCAGTTTACTTATCTGACATTCTACTCGCAGGATATGATCCGTGATAGTTACTTTCGGGCCTGGAAGTTTGAGCAGGGTCTTCGCAGGGAGATCCATGCTAGTGTAGTGTCCCTATGCATCCCAACTTATGTCGGGGTACTATAGCGGGTGCTCATGACAAAGAGATTCTTGGCTGAGGGACTCCAGCTGGCAGGGCCTAGTAGTGGTCACTTCAGAGCAAAGCCTTATATAGCAGGAAGGCAGGAGAGAGCAGAACCTCAGTCGAGGGGACCCTTCCATGAGAAGACTCAGGGGCAGGGTCGTACACTGCAGTGGGGTCATAGAGCACCAGGGAAATCAGGAGAGATCTAGATCTATGCTCATGATGGACGGGGTCACCTAGCATGGGATTGCCTGATTAGGTATACCGAGCAGCCATGGCAGGTAGTGGGTGCACCGCAGCGGCCGAGGCAGCGCCGTGACTAGGGATCTCCCAGGTGAGGACAAGGTGGTCCATAGGGAGGCGACGCAGGTAGAGCGACATGACCTGAAGGTGGGGAATGACGCTTCGATATCCTTACACTTCCACCACTGGGTGACCCACACCAGGCTTAGAGAGCTGGCGGTATGGGCCGCGGGCAGCTTCGGGCTATGGGTGTTCATTACCCCCAGCACATGATATGGTCCGAGGTATGATTTTTATTTACTCTATGCTTGCTTTGGTACTAATAGACACAGGCGCCCTCCACTCTTTTATATCACTACTTTTGGTACAGAATTTGGGGCTCCCAGTAGAGGCGGTGACGCCTGTGCTTAGCCTCAAGGTTCCTATAGGAAGTGCCTCATTAGTGACACTTGTTTGCAAATAGTGTGAACTTTCGTTCGGAAGAGAGAGTTTCAAGTGGGACCTATTGGTCATCACAATGGAACCTTACAACATCATCTTGGGCATGGATTTGATTTCCTTGGTTCAAGCCCAGATCGACTATCATCGCAGACGAGTCAGATGTGTGCATTATGATGGGACGACGTTCACCATCCTCGGTGAACAAGACCTTGTGGTAGAGCAGACGAGTACTCTGACAAGGAGACCCCGACCTTTATCTCACCAATTGGAGAGCATGACTCTTGGAGCAGCAGACGCTACAGGAACTTGGATCCCTACCGTTGTAGATGACTATGTGGACATTTTTCCCAAGGATGTCCCTAGACTACCTCCGTGGTGAGAGATGGAGTTCTGCATTGACTTGCAGCCGGGGACTACCCTGATATCATGTGCAACATATCGGATGGCACCCACAGAGCTTCAAGAGATACGAATTCCATTGGAGGACCTTCGTGAAAAGGGATTCATCAGGACCAGTGTGTCCCCCTGGGCATCTCTGGTTTTGTTTGTGAAAAAGGAAGACGGATGCCTGCAACTTTGTGTGGATTATCATCACCTGAATCAGGCCACGATAAAGAACAAGTACCCTTTATTGAGTATTTATGACCTCTTCGACTAGTTGAGAGGTGAGAAGTGGTTCTCCAAGATTGATCTTTGATCCGGATACCACCAGTTACGGGTTTGTGAGGCTGGCATCCCGAAGATGGCTTTCCGTTGTCTTTATGGGCATTAAGAGTTTCTGGTGATGCCCTTTGGCATGAAAAATGCCCCCACTGTTTTCATGGCTTCGATGAACCAGAAATTCTAACCGTAGTTATACCGGTTTGTGGTTGTCTTTATTGATGATATACTCATTTACTCTGTGATGGAGGAGGATCACGCGGAGCATTTGAGGATGGTCCTAGACTTAATTCGGGAGCACCAGCTGTATGGGAATCTCTCAAAGTGTCAATTCTAGATTCATGAGGCTCACTTTCTAGGGAATGTCATTTCAGAGTAGGTTTTAGCCATAGTTCTTGCAATAATAGAGGCAGTGCTTGCTTGGGTACCACCCAAGAATGCGTCTGAGGTGTGGAGATTCTTTGGTTTGGCAGGGTACTATAGGAGGTTCATGGAATATTTCTCTAGGATTGTTGTCCCTTTGACCGCATTGACGCGGAAGGGATGAAAGTTCACCGGAACTGATCAGTGCCAAAAGGCCTTCGATGATTTGAGGTAGAGGCTGACTAGTGCTTCAGTGTTGAGGCTTCCAGAGGAGGTCGTTGAGTTCGTGGTATATTGTGACGCTTCAGGAGATGGGCTCGGGTGCGTGTTGATGTATCAATGGGCAGTCATTGTATATGGGTCGAGGCAGTTGAGGCCCCATGAGCAGAATTATGTGACTCATGATTTGGAGCTGGAAGCAGTGGTCTTCTCTTTGAGGTTATGGAGACACTACCATCTGGGTGAGCGTTTTGTTTTCTACTTAGACCACTAGATCCCCAAGTACGTCTTCACTCTGAGGGATTTGAATCTAAGATAGAGGAACTGGTTGGATTTTCTACAGGACTATGATTTCGAGATAGTATACACTCCATGGAAGGGAAACTTAGTAGAATATTCCCTTAGCAGGAAGTCCCAGACTCATCTAGTGTGGGAAGCGTCAGAGTAGTTGGTTTCCTACAATTGAACTTGGTGGAGCAGGAGGGTACGACTTTTCTGTAGTCGATGATGTTGACACCTTCGCTCCTTGAGTGTGTGAGAGATTCGCAGCTGGGGGATGTCGACAGTGAGGTACTACGTGATCAGATATCCACGGGTGAACACCCAATGGGTATTCTGAAGGAGGGAATCATGGGATCATATTCCAGGAGCGACTTGTAGTACAATTGGAGATGCAAGAGGAGGTAATGTGGGAATTCCACACTTCTCCCATGGCTATACATCCCAGTGTGGGGAAGATTTAAAGAGACCTCCAGTGGTAGTTTTGGTGGTCTGGCATGAAATGGAGCGTATATGAGTTCATTTCTCAGTGTCTTATCTATCAGCAGGTGAAGGAAAAGCATCAGGTTCAGGCAGGGTTGTTGCAGCCCCTTGATATCCCGGAGAGAAAGTGGGATGGTGTATCTATGGACTTCATCACAGGGATTCTGTGCATAGCAAAGGGCCATGATTCCATTTGGGTGATATTTGACTGACTCACGAAGTCGGCACACTTCCTTTCCATCAGGGAGTAGAGCTCGGTAGAGAGTCTAGGGCAGTTTTACATTCATAAGATCATCCGCCTTCATGGAGTACCCTTGACGATAATCTCAGAACATGACGCCCGATTTACATCGCGTTTGTGGAAAGTCCTACAAGAGGAATTTGGGACACATCTGCAGATGAGTACAGCTTTTCAACCCCAGATGAATAGGAAGACTGATCGCACTATCTAGGTGTTGGAGGATATGCTCAGGGAATGCATGTTAGACGTTGTCCTGTGTTGGGAGGTTCACCTTCCCTCGGTGGTGTTAATGTATAACAATAGTTACCACTTTACTATTGGCATGGAACCTTTTGAGGCCCTCTACGATAGACCCTGCAGGTCACCGTTGTGCTGGACGGAGGTTGGGGAGACCTCCGTAGTGGGCCCAAAGTTAGTGCGGGCAACGACAGAGAAGGTGCAGGTCATTCGTGAGTGGATGAGGATGGCTCAGAGCAGATAGAAGTCCTATGCAAACCGTCGTCGCGGGCCTCTGCAGTTCGAGTAGGGGGCCATGTCTTTTTTAGAGTCTCCCCATGGCGTGGAACATGGAGATTTTGGACGGGAAGGCAAGCTATCCCCAAGGTTCATTGGACCCTTTGAGATCGTGCACTGGGCTAGTGAGGTTTCCTACCGTCTTGCTCTAACCCCACAGCTGGAGAGGGTGCATGACGTCTTCCACGTGTCGCAGCTGAGGAAATACATGCACAACCCCACACACTTCATCTACTGGGGAGATCTTGACATTGAGGATTGATCCACCTTTTCGGAGCACCTGGTGGCGATTGTGGACCGGTAGTAGCGGACTCTGTGTGGACGAACCACTCCTTTGGTATGTGTGTTATGGCGGCACGGGAGGGTGCAGGAGAGCACCTGGGAACGGGAGAGCCAGATGCAGCCTCAGTATCTCGAGTTTCTTTTTTAGTTTTGTTTTTAGGGGATGAAAAACTTGAAGGAGGTAATGATTTAAGAACCTGGGTTTTCAGCCTGTAAGACTTTGAAATTTTCTTGATGTTATTGCAGAGAAGGGCCTTCAGACGGGGTGTGATTCTGAGCCCCGGTGTGGCCAGAATTAAATTTTAAGTTTCTTCACACTAGACTGGGCAAATAAACAGAATAACTCCCAAATGGTTGCTTGTATGGGAAAACTGAGGGCACAATTGAGTCTGGATCATGCCGTTTACCCTAGGAGGGGTGTAACTATCACGGGCGTGACCCTTTTGTGGAAAACGCCACCAGGGGAATTTTCATAATTTGGAGGGCTCAGGCGTAAATTTTATAACATATGAACGGAGGATCGAATTAAAATTCTGATACCATTTTTGTGCTTAGAACGTGGATTTTACCCAAGGGGCGGCTTAACCTCGACCCAGTCAAGAGTTTAGGTATGAGCCTACTGGTGGGTGTTTAAAATTAATTAAATTTTTATTAAGTTCCCTACTTAAACACATCCCTCCCCCTCCTTCTTCCCCCTTAGCATCTCCCTAGAGGAAGCTCTCCCAACAAAGGGCCTCTGCCTTCTTCAATATCCTATCCCCACCTCTCCAAGGTGGTTGCGGTGCCGGCAGATCATCTGTGAAGCAATGGGCTATGCCCTGCGAGGTAGGCATCGTTGCATTTTTGTTTTAATTTTCCCGCATCCTCTTTGAACTCGATTTATAGAGTAGAAATACTATTTAATTATCGAGTGAGTGCCATATTTGAGTAAGGATTGATCCTATCTTTTCTAATGATTCTTTTGGATCAACATTTCAAGTCACGTGGTGTCCGGGGTGACCCTAGGATGTTTTTCTGCCAAAACCCTTGTTTTCCGTTGGTTCCAGGGCGGTCCGACGGCTCCACACGGCGGTCCGGCGAGTCCCGACAGCGGTGGCTCCTCAGGTGGCCTAGGACGGCGGCGGCACGGCGGGTCCCCAGGCAGGGGCGTTGCCGGCTGTGGGAGAGAGGCGGCCGGCGATTGGCAGCAGGAGGTAGTGTCGGCGGTGCATGCGGGAGGCCAGGGGCGCGGGTCAGACGGCTTTGCCGGTTGTCGGGCAATGGGAGACCAGGGTCTTCGTGACCCCGGGAGCGGACCGGGACCCATGAAATGCGGGTCCAATGGAAAAGAGCCAGACCGTCTTAAGCCGGTCCGAGTGAAGCGGTGTGGCCTGTGCGGTGAACCGCAGGCAGCGGTGGACCAGGTGGTCTGGGTGGCCGAGTCGCAGACCGCCTGTCTAAAGGGGTGGACCGGGCGAACCGGTCCAGCCAACCCCGTCTCCGTCTGTTCATGTTAAAATGCCTCTAACCCTCAAATCGAGTATCAGATTTGCGTGCTGTCTATGGTAACGTGATCCTCGGATTGAGGCAGAGGTTTTGATATGGTCTTGGGGATTTTTTATTCCAAGGACGGGGGGCTCGGTGGCATGAAACGTCCGTTTAGTGTTATTTAGCGCCTCGCTGAGATTCTTGTTTTGGATGGCGCGACCACATCCTGAGTCCATTTTAGGTGTAATCAGTGGCCTTGTGACCCTGGAATCGAGACGAAGTAGTCCATGGTGGTTTTAGGCACTTAAGCCGAAGTTGAGGTGTGGGCTCCATGGGCCGTCTTTTAAGCTATTTGCAGCGTACTGCGAATTTTTCATCATATGTCCGTTTGGGGCGAATGAATAGTCGATTTGGAATATTTTTCTGAGAGAACTGTGATGGCATAGTTTTCTCGACCTTTTTCAAGACTGAGGTGCGGGCCCCATGGGACGCCATATGGGCATAAAGCGGTGTTGAACAACTTTTTCATCGGGAGTCCTTTTCAAGTGAGTAAATAGTCTATCTCGCGTGTTTTTCCACGAGGATTGAAACAGTGTAATTTGTTTCGGTGTGCAGAGCCTCATTTAAGGTTTCATTAAATGTGGAAACATGAAAGGGTGTTGGTCGGAGGTTCTTTTGATGCACTCCGAACCAACGCACGGTAGCGATGTTAGTGACACCCAGTGATGGCATGGGTAGTGTTGAGTTATCGGACGAGTTTCGGGTTTACCCTCTAGTGGGGCTGGGCAGTGGGTTACCAACTGGCATATTAGGGTTTACCCTCTAGCCGGGCTAGATAGTGGGTTACCTATTTATCTTAGGATTTACCCTCCTGCAGGGATGGGCAGTGGGTTACCCATTGACCTTAGGGTTTACCCTCCAGCAGGGATGGGCAGTGGGTTACCCATTCACCTTACTGTTTACCCTCTAGCGGGTCTGGGAAGTGGGTTACCCGATGAACTCTTAGGGTTTACCCTCCAGCAAAGATGGGTAGTAGGTTACCCGATGACTTCTTTCAGACTCAGCACTTTCTATGATGCTATTCAGTGACTTTTCTCCGTGATTACTAGAGCGGGACCCTTGGTTGTACGTTTCAGCGATGAGACAACTTTGACATACAGGACATTTTGGCATCAGTGATGGATATCCTTAGAAATGTTGGTGACTTTTTCTGGGCTGATCTTGGAGATAGAGATCCCCTTACACACTCGTTCGGGTTACTTATTGAGCATATATATATATATACACCCTACATTTTTTCCCACTCCTTGGGTTCAGTTTCTCTTTTTCTAGGAGGGAAAAATATGTGCGGGGTATGCCACATGTTTCTAGGTCTAGCTCCTCCTATTTGGACGAGTCTGTTTCCTTTCTCCTATTGGGTTGAGCTACACTCTATTCACTGTACTCTTTCATTATTCTTTGTTTTGTATACTGTTCACCTCTTAGTACCTCCTTTTTTTCTCCCTCGAGCTTTCGGGTCATCCTACTAAGTATCTTCATAATCACCCCTGCTTGGGCTTTGCCTGCACTTAGTTTTCCCTTGCAGATGACGAATAGGTCGATCAAGACTATGATGGAGCATATAGGACACAAGAGCTTGGGTGGCGTTTAGTGGTTGTAGTAGGACTTTCAGGTGTGAGACTCACCAGTTGTTTACTTTCATTTACCTGTTGTCGGGTTATGGTACCTTTCTAGTTGGGCGCCTGTTTTTCCCTTTACTATTCAGTTTAATTGTCAGTATACTTTTCAGCACTTTATTTGTTCTGTTTCATAGGTCGATTCACGCTTTAGTTGGGATACTGTAGTCCATACTTTGGTTTCATTTTTTACTCTGCACTTCTACATTGAGTGGGTTATGTGTGTGTACAGGTACTTAAACAAAGTCCTCCCCAATATTGTTACACCTTCGATCCTTATCGCCAGCCCCTGGCCTATGGAGGCGGCCTTGGGGTAGTTGCGGCTCAAGACTGGTAGGGTGGGGTTGTCACAATATATGTCACATTTTTCTCCATTGAGATAATTTCTCTATATCATCAGAGCAAAGATTATCACTGCTAACTCAGTATCATGATTATGATAGTTTTGTTCTTGAATTTTTAATTGACTTGATGCATAAGGAATAACCCTATCATTCTTCATAAGGACACAACCAAGTCCTTTCTTTGATGTGTCACTATAGATCACAAACCCATCATTCCATGAAAATAGATTTAGGATCGATGCATTCACTAATCTTCTCTTCAATTCGTCAAAATAGTCCTCAAATACTTTTTTCCATATGAACATAACCCCTTTATGTGTAAGCTTGGTCATTTTATTGGCTAAACATGAGAAGTTTTGAACGAATCGCCGGTAATAACCTAATAAACTAATAATACTATGAACCTTAGTTATGTTTGTTAGAGTAGGCTATTCTTACACAGTCTTTATCTTCTCAGGATCAACAGATATTCCATCCTAATAGACAATGTGTCTAAGAAAGGAAATTGATTGATGATAAAATTCACACTTTCTAAACTTCTCATATAATTAAATTCTTCTAAGAATCATTATAATAGTGTGAAATTTATTTTCAAAATATTTATAATTTTATGTCTATACCATGATATCATGAATAAAAACCACCACAAATCCTTTATGATATTACTTGAAAACACTATTCATTAGATCCATGAAAACATGGGGTGCATTAGTCAGTACAAAATGCATTATTGTAAACTTTTAATTCCTATACTTGGTTCGAAATGTTGTAGTTATAATATCTTACTTCCTCCCAAGTAATTGATGATATCCAGATCAAATATCAATCTTTGAAAAATATTGGTCTCCATGAAGTTGATCAAATAAATCATCAATGTGAGGTAGGGGATACTTGTTCTTTATTTTTATAGAATTAATCTCCCTATAGTCAATGCACAACCTCAAAGATCTATATTTATTTATAATGAAAAGAATAGGGTATCCCCATGGAGAAACACTAGGGAGAATAAATCCTTTATTGCTAAATTACTCTAGTTTTTTATTCAGTTCTATTAATTCCACATTTTCCAAACTATAAGGGGTCTTTAATATGGGCCTTAAATCAGTAATTAAGTCAATGAAAAACTCAATTTCTCGATCTAGAGGATGTATAGGTAAAAACCATTTGAAGGACATAAATATATTTATACACAATATGTACATCCTCTATTTTAACATTCTTTTCCCCATCCATAGTTATTTTATTCACTTCCGCCCAAATAATAGAATATATTAGAGCTACTGTGGGTGGATCTAGATTAACCCTGAAGATATGGGATTCCACATCATCTTAAAAAATTATAACCTCCTTCTTCTTCCAAACAATTTTCACATCACAATTAGAAAGAAAATCCATACCAAGGATTATATCAAAGTCAATAATGGTTATGATAATAGAGTCAGCACATAAATCACATTTATATTCCATAATGGGGACTACCTGACATAAATTTATGGCAATGATACTCCCTTAGAAGTTTTGATTGAAAACTCCCTTATTAAATCAAATTATAAATATCTAATTTTCCTAGAAAACATTGAAGATATGAAAGAATGTGATTTTCCATAATCAAATAAATTAATGGATAAGTTCAAGGAAATGATTAAAGTACCTACCACCAAATCATAATGAACTTCAACCTCCATAGTTGTGACCATATAAGCTCGGCCTTTCTCCCTTGGAATTCTTTGGGGAACATTTATTTGACCCCTTGGGAAATCATTTACATAATTTCCCATATCCCTTTAATTGTATCATTGAACATTTGTATCATCTTTATTCCCCTTAGAATCTTGAGATAGGTGGAATTTCCCCCCAATATAGTATCAAACACTCATACCCTCCAGGAAAGTACCAGGGTGTCTCTTCCCATAATTATCACAGGGTGGAAGGTCAACTCTTCCCTTCTAACCCATTTCTTTATTTACTTTTCCATATTTTTTAGCTACCCTCTTATTATCTTACTTTCCCTTAAAATTATAGGACTTTGAGAATTCATTTTCCATCATGATATCACTTGATACTATATGTTCATATGATGACAAACTTTTGGAGACTAGATCCCTTCATAGGAATGGTTTTAAACCATAAAATAATCGATACATCTTGCTCCTTGGATTACATATCTAGTCCATGGACTTTTTTTCTAACCTTGTGAAGTTAGATTTATACTTTGCAACATTATCATCCTATTTTTCTGTATATTTAGAAACTGACTTTCCATATCCACTCACTGATTAAGAGGGAAGTATTTTTCTAAGAATATTTCTTTAAAATTCCTCCATTCAATTTCATTTATTTCCTCCTCCATTGTATTTTGGATTAAAGACCACCATTGATCTGTATCTACCGACTTTCGATAAACATCTACGGGAACCTTCTCTCTTTTGTTACATTCCAAAGCGGGAAATATCTTCTCTAATGAACTTATCCAATGCTCTTCTACGAATGTATTTTTAGTCCCATTAAATGAAGGAGGTTATAGTTACATAAAGTTATCTTACATAGCTCTACCACATTGTGGATCCAAATGCTCCATACGGGTAAGGTTATTATTTATAACCTGAGTCAGGTGTCCTGGTATAGTTATATGTTTCTCCACACTAGATCCAATATCATTATCTTGCATCACAGGGAAATCCCTACATGGGACATGCGTGTTCATTTGGTTTCCATTCCTTCCACTAGGTTATATTTCTAAATATTTTCATTCAATTTATTAGGTTATGAATCATAATGCCTAATATTAATGTAGAAAAATAGTTATCAAAAATTTAAATTCTATACATAGTTAATCTCATAATAATAAACATGGTTTATTTGATGAAAAATTTACATTTAAATCCTTTATAATGTATTGTAAAGAAAATTTGAATTACCCTAAGCACATCTCATGGGAGTGTCAAAATAAGTGCGCAGTAAGGCCCATTGTTTTGTACCAGGATACCCCAGGTCAAGCCTAAAACTCTTTGTCGGAGTTTTTACTCCTAGGTACATTTGTTCCAGAACCAATTCCACTTGTAGTATCTAGATTGAGATGTATTTTCCAAAAAGATCTGCACAATCTATTCCTTAAAAAAATTCTAATATGTTCTTGTATATTTATCCTCGAGGACTATATTAGGGTTTTTTTCCCTAATCAATGTTTTTTAAATCTTGTTTCCATGTTTTTGACTAAACATACTCAGATACAAACTGTAAGAACCTGACCCCAGTTACCCGGATCCAGTGCCTTATTTTATTACATTGGAATATAAATAAGTAATATTAATCCCAAATGACTGAGTAGTTTATTATCATCAGATACAAGATACATACATAAGTTCAACATTAAAACTAGAAATGGAAAAAAAATTAGAAACTCCTTTGACAACATCCATGACTCCTAAGTTATTTCTACATGAGATACATATTATACCGCTTCCTATCTTGGTAAAAATTAATAATAAAAAAGGGGTGAGCTCAAATGCTCAGTAATGGTAATAAATACAGTAGAAGATATCATAAACATAAAAATTAGGCATGGAGAATAACTAAAAACACATGCCTTTAGAAAAAACTTGAACACATTGTGGAAAGAATAAGAGATGAATAAATAATGCCATAATAAATCATAGTCATGGGTATTATAATAATCGAATAACCTAATGAACATTCAATTACCAGTTTCTTAATGAGGTAATTAATAATATCGAACACCATAACCATACCGTCAAGGCCTCATTCTGAGACCATAAATAATCATTTTGTCAAGGAATCATGTGAAGACCATAGTTTGCATCATTAGACCTACTGATGAATTGAGGGGCTATAGTAGGCCCCACCCATCACTTTCTAGTTCCAATTCATTCCTCATATGAATAGGGATAAACATAAAAAACATATAAATTTATATTGAATCTAACATATGAAATTTCAATAACATTCCCCAAATATTAAGCATAAACACTAACCATTAGAAGTAAATTGGTGAATGGATTTATGATAGAACATACATAATCAAACTAATCACAAACCTTTAAATTAGTGTTAGTAGCCACCAAATCCAAAGGATAAAGGGAAACTTTATGCCATCACTACTAATGAGGTGGTGTTCGAAAAGGATGTGGTGACAGGTATGTGGGTTATTCATTCAAGAATAGTGAACATACTATTTAAATCTAGTTCTACACATTATTTCATATCTTATATGTTTAGTATAACTATAAAAACACCATATCATAAGATGGATTTTGAGATATATATGAGAACAACAAATGGGGAAATTATTAAATGAAAATTTTAGAACTCCTCCCAAGTTAATGTTTATGGGATAAACCTCCCATAAAATTTGATATTACTTCCTATTATAGAGTTTGATTCTATTTTTGGAATTTATTTTCTATATTTATTAAAGGTCAACATCATCTTTTGGAAGAGGGAGATGACTATTTAAATCTTGGAGCATCCTCCAACTCTTTACAAGTTTAAGGATTATGAAGAATCTCCTTCAGCATAAGCAGTATGGATATTATTACCATTTGAGCATGCATATCTAGCTCAAATTATTGAGACAAAGGATAGAATCATGCTCAAATACATTCCCATTGTGAGGTACTACACTGATGAGTTCCCCAAATAATTTTTTATTCTTCCACCTGACCAAGATGTTGAGTTCCCAACTAAACATTTTCTTGGATCTCTACCTATAACAAATATACCTCATATAATAGCCACCATTGAGTTATAGGAATTGAATAAGTAGTTATAATAGAATCTAGAAAATGGTTTTATACACATGAGTACTTGACCATGGGGTGAACTAGTCCTATTGAACAACAATAAGGATGGATCAATTCGCCTCTACTTTGATTGTTGTGAGCAAAAAAAATCCCATTAGAGAATAGGTATCCACTTCAATGGATAGATTAATTGTTCAATAAACTGTGTGGGGATAAGTATTTTTCTAAGGCAGACCTTTGGTCGATATATCACCAATAAAAGGTGAGGAAGGAATATATTCCTAAGACTACATTTTGAATGAGGTATGGATGCTATGAGAACATAGTGATTCCTTTTGGACTCACTAACGATTCAATAATATTCATGGACTTATTTATTTGAGTATTTAGATATTACCTTATAAATTTCCTTATAGTCTTTATCTATGATATTCTATTATACTCCTAGAGTTGGGAGGAACATGAAGAGCATTTGAATACAATGATAAAGACTTTTCAAATAGAGGATATATATGAAAAATATAGTAAATATGAGTTCCGGATAGAGGAATTATCATTATTGGGGCATGTTATCACTAAAAAGGAATATTTGTAACCCTTCTAAGACAAAGGAAATTGAATAGTGGCCTAAGACAATATCTATAATGAAGATTTATATTTTCCATGGTATAGTTGGGTATTACTGGGGATTTGTGAATAACTTCTCATCATTATCAAACCCACTAACCAAGCTTCCTATGATGGGAGAAATTTTTTTCTAGACCAGTGAATTTGAAGACTTCTTCCAAGAGTTTAAAAGGATGATTATCACCATGATAGTACTCATACTTTTTACAAGTGGGGAAATCTTTCTGTAATACAGTGTTGATTAGAAGAAGTTCTTAGGATGTGTACTGATTCAAAATGATAAATTGATAGCATATGCCTCATGGAAGTTGAAAATTCATGAGAAAAATTGTCCCATCCATGATCTGGAGCTGGAAGCAGTGAATTTTGATTTAAAATATATCATCATTATCTCTATAGGGAGAAGTTTGAAATATATATACTAATAATAAAAGCCCCAAATATATATTTTCATAGAAGGAGCATAATATGGTCCATAATCGATGGTTAGATCTCATCAAATATTATGACTACTCAATCCACTACTATCCTGGGAAAGAGAATAAAGTGGTAGATGCACTGAGTAGAAAGAATCCTACAACATTATCACTAATGATGATTGAGAAGGATCCAATATTCTTATATTTTCAAAGTATAGACATGAGAATATTTAATTAAGGAACATCATAAATACTTACTCAAATGATTTTTCAACCATCCCTCATAGAGAATATAAAGGATGCTAAAATAAATGATTTAGAAATTCAGAAGAAGATAAAAGCTTTGAGAAATGGAAAATCCTCAGAATTTAAAATGTATAAGGAAGGAGTGGAGATATTTGGGTCAAAACTATATGTACCATCCAATCCATTGATAAATAAATTGCTTCTAAATGAAACACATATCTTAACCTTCTCTATTTACCCAGCGAGCATAAATATGTATCGAGATCTCTGATAGAACTATTGGTGGGATAATATGAAGAAATATATCACTAAATATATATCAAAGTGCATGATATGTCAACAAGTGAAGGTTGAAAGACAAAAGTCTAAGGGTATGATGCAACCATTACCCATAAAAACATGGAAATGGGAAAACATAACCATGGACTTTGTCATCGGACTTCCGAAGACATCCTGGGGAAACAATCCAATATGGGTTGTTTTGGATTCTCTAACAAATAAAAAACACTTTATCTCAATTAAAGAGTACTTATAACTAGATCAACTTGTACTAATATACATAAAATAAGTGTTATGGATGCATGGAGTACCACTATCGATTGTATCTAATCAAGATTTGAGATTCACCTATAAGTTCTAGAAAAGACTCTGATATACTCTAAACACTGAGCTAATCTTTAGTAAGGATTATTATCCTCAAAATAATGGCCAATTTGAGTGGACTATTTAGATACTAGAATAAACATTTATAGAATATTCTATGGACTTTAAAGTATGATGTGACCAATATCTACATCTATATGGGTTTTCTTATAATAAGAGTTTCCACTCAATCATCCAAATAGATCTATATGATGTCCTTTATAGAAAAAGATGCAGAACACCAGATCCCTCACATGTACTAAATCTAGAGGTGGTACAGTTGAAAAACGATATCTCTTACAAGGAGTAGCGAGTGAAGATCTTCGATCCTAGAGATACATTTTTACACAACCAGACTACTCACCTGGTCAAAGTAAAATTATGGAACCAGAAGTATGAATAGGCTACATGGGATCTAGAGGAATTAAAAAATTATATGTTCCCTTAACTATTTTCAACATAGACAGTAAAGTGAAATTTCTAGGGTGAAATTTCATAAGGGGGGAATAATTTAAAGAAGAAAACTTTTATCAATCGAAATTCACTTCGTATAATTATTTCATATACTCTAAAAAACATAAAATCACTTGGATAACACAATAAAAACATTATAAATGATTAATTAATAAAATCATAGGCCTTTTTAAAAGTTAAGAAACCTTTACAAATGGAATAGAAACCTGACTTTTAGAATAGTAATGTGACCATTAAGAATAGTAAATTGCCCAATATAATAGTAACCTCGTCTATGAAAGTATAAATAAAGGTTAGGAATATTATAAATTATAATATGATATAATTATATCATATTATAAGTAAATAAATATTTTAAAAAATATTAATTATGTGTTGGTATTTTTTATAAAACATAAATGATTATTTATAATTTTTTAATTAATATAATGATTTAAAATAAATTTTATTTTCATAAAATATTTTAATAAATTAATTTTTTTGTCTTATGATTATAATATAATTTTATGAGACCTTAATTAATTTTTCATAGTGTTATAAAATCAGTTATAATTTTAAAATCGGTATTTCCCAAGTTAATGACGATTTTAATTAAAAATTAAATTTATTATATTTATAAAATTATTTTCATAAAATGGTGTTCAATTTTTAATTCTACACATCAAAAAATTTGTTAAGGTGATTTTTTGGTATTTTTCTAAAATACTTGATTTTTTGGTGAATAGTAAAATAGCGTAATTTATGGTATATATACATTATAAGTTAAATAAACTATTACTTGAGTCATCACTGATTTAATAACCATAATATCTAACTACCATTAATTATTTTAATATATTTTATTATAATTCTCAATTTATTCATAGTCTTTATCCAAAATAATAAACTAATGAAAAAATAATGTGAAAACACCCCTCCCCTCCCCTATAAATACCACCCATCACCACCTATTCACCTCATTCCTTCAAATATTTAAGCCTTGTACAAATTTTTATCAATACTCTTCCAAATACCCTACCCCACTTCTAGGATCCTTTGGTCTCAAAAAAATACCGAAACCAATTTCCTTAAGGAAGTTCACAAGGAGGATATTTCAAGAGGTTATAACTACTTCTATTTTCATTAAATTTTCTTTTAATTTCATTTCATTTATTATTATATACTCATATAAACGTATTTAAGTTTCATGATAACTCCATTATATTTTATATCATATAATTTTATTATTTCAATAGAATAATTTTTCTTCATGTATCTTCCCTTTTCCTTTTTTATAAACATGGAAATATCATCTCTGGTGTGTCAATTTACCACCACTATGGATGATGTGTTTTCATTTTTCACTACCGAATTCAAGTATGATAATAAAACCATCATTATTGTTAAATAATATTTTATTATACATATTATAATTCATATAAAATGATTGAATCATCTTATAAACATGATGTTAAATAAAATGATTTAAGATCATAATGGTCATAAAATCTTCAAGACTAATTAAATCATTTTCATTAACATCAAATATAATAAATCATCCTAATACCATATAACAAAATTATATATAATATCATTTAATATTCTAAAATTACATTAATAATATATATTTTTAATTCTAGATAACAATTCCAATTTTACATGAGCTTCCATGATTATAAACAAGCAAATTGATCATGAAAACCAATAAAAGAAATGCTATCGAATAATGAAATTGAACTCAATAAATCATCCAAAAGGACATAAGGAACATAATAAATCTATAATAAATAAAATACATATATAATAGGTTCTTTAGTTTTTAATTAATTAAATTAATTATATTATCTATGATATTAAATTGAATAATGAATTCAGACATAGAGTATTGGGATTCTCAAACTAACTCTATTTTTTTGGTTTTCCCTCTTCCACTCCATTTACAGTATGGATGTTCCATTAATTTTCCTTAAATATCATTTCTTTTTTTCCTTTTCTTTTCTAGAATATACATGATTCCAACCTAGTTTTATGACATATGTAAATATTTTTCCAAAATAACCCTTCCTTATAAAAACACATGTTTAACTTCTCTTGAGATTATTTATTCTTCATTAAAGATTGATGATTATTACACCAATTATGTTATTACCTATTTATTTTTGGAAACACAAAGTTTATTCATGAACATATTATTGTGAAATGAAACTCATTTAATTATATGGGTTATTTTATGTCCAATATTGACATATGTTCAATGTGTCATGCATGATAATGTAACTGTTATGATGTGACGGTCACACTCGGAAATATATATTACTCCAATGCATTGGTTAATGCAATGTATTTCATCATATAATGTTCAATATGCATGAACATGATTCTATTTTTTTCACATTGATGACGTTATGATGATGCTTGTATGTTATGTATGAACATGATGCTAGATTTGTTCACAACTATGTGTGGTATTTGAC
The DNA here is from genome assembly GCA_963277665.1 of Viscum album. NCBI lineage: Eukaryota > Viridiplantae > Streptophyta > Magnoliopsida > Santalales > Viscaceae > Viscum > Viscum album. Next base: position 333,586,943 of record OY728129.1, on the reverse strand, counting down.
TATTATGACATGATGTTTCATTTTTATACATTTCTATATTCCATGAGTTAATATAAAGTTTTATCTCATTATTATAATGACGATACTTAGATTATGTTATTATTTGGATGATTATTCTCACCCATGTTTCATTTCTCTTACTCATCCTTTTACTGGGATTTTATCTCACCCTTTATTTTGATGAATATATTCATGTGAATACTAGTACTAAGGAGAACATGAGGGACACTAAAAAGCTAGATAATAATTAATTAAATAACTTTTTATGTTTTATTATGTAAACTTTATGTGTGTCCCTAAATTTCCAAAGATACTAAACCTTTGGATCCTATTTTTTGACAATATTATATTCTTTATCTATAAAATGATGTAATAGTAATGTATGAAAATTTAGGGTCTCTATAGTTGATATCATAGCATGATTTAGTTAATTTAGAAATTATTATTAGAGAACATTCGTAAAAACCCTTAGTATGACACTAAGCATATTTAACCACCCAATAATCTTTTTTTATAAAGTTCTAAACATAGAGATCTCATAAGATATGGCTTTATAGTTAATTTCTCAAAGGAATAACTTATCTATTAATGAATTTTGTAGTTATGTTTTTCTAAATCATTTCTATTTTAGAAAATGGTGGGAAAAATGAGAAACCAGGTCCAAAAATCGTGTGAGGGACAATGCAGAGATTTCTTGAATGAAATTCCAAATTCTTTGGGAGGTGATGTTCCAAATTTAATTATGATTCTTACCTTGCTATCTCGGGTTATAAGCAATAACCTGAATTATATGGAATTTCCTCCATCACCTAAGGGATAAATTATATATCTATTCTTTTATGTGGAAACAATCACCTACATTTAGTGTATCTTCCAATCCACTATTATTATAATAGTGGGTCAACCTAATGGAGAATATCATTTTTGTACTTTGCTACTCTAAGATATAGAAGGTAACTTTGGTCATTTATCATCTAGATGGAGAGGCTGATCAATAGTGGTAATTGAATAAGAACACCAATTTGAATAATGAAATTTAAGAGATGGAGTGGGAAGACATTATGAAAAATTTTCTTAATAATTATTTCCTTTGAACTCTTCATACAAATTTGGAGAGATAATTCATATAGCTGAAGTAAAAGAATGTGAATCTATCAAGGCCTAGGAAGAGAATTTCACAAGGATTCCAAGTTACTTTTAGATTTTTTTTATCAATAATGATAGAAAAAAAAGATATAATATTTAGTGGATAAAACCCACCCCTTATAAAGGCTCTATAAATTAGAGACTTTGTGAGTTATTAAGAAGTTATTCGATGTTCTCTCAAAGTAGAGATAGAGTTTTGAGAATGGTCCCATGTATATGGAGATAAGAAACGAAAGATACTGTTTCAAGATACAGAATCTAATGAGAAATTTGAAAATTATTCTCAACCACTCACATGTCAAAAATGTGGGAATAATTATCATGGAAACTACCTCAAAGAGATGGGGAAATTCTATAATTATGAGAGAGAAGGCTACTGAGATCATGAATGTAGAATATATGTGAGGAAGCAAGAAATTTTGGTAGATAAAAGGAGAGAACCAACTATGGTTCAATGATTTAATTATAGGGATAAAGTACACTATAAAATCAAGAACACTAAACCTTGAGTTTTCAACGGTAATCAGTGTCAGTAGCCACCAAATTCAAAGGGGAAAAGAAAAGTTTATTCCATAACTACTAATGAGATGGAGCCCAACAATGATGTGGTGAAATATATGATATTTATTTATTCAAAAATAGTGAACATTATATTTTTTCTAGTTCTATGAATTATTTCGTATCTTACAAGTCTAGTAGAACTATTCAAACACCACCTCAAAATATGGGGGTTCAGTTATCTGTGAGAATAAAAAATTGAGTAATCATTACATCCAAAGTGTATAACTCCTCCCCAATTAATGTTTATTGATTGATCCTCCCAGAAAATCAGGTATTACTTCCTTCAGTGGAGTTTGATTCTATTTTAGGCATGTATTGTCTATCTTCATTCAAATACAACATCAACTGTCAAGAAAAGGATATCACTCTTCACATACTAAAGCATCCTCCAATTATGTACATGTGTAAACATAAGGTTGAATCATTTTTTGAGTCATCAACTCAGTTGTGTATATTATTTCCTTATGAGAATTCATATCTAGAACAAATGATTTAGAAAAAGGAAAAAACATGTTCAAATACATTCCCACTGTGAGGGACTACACAGATGAGTTGTTTAAAGAATTGATTGGTCTTCCTCTTAACCAAGAGGTTTATTTATCAATTGAACTTGTTCCAGGATATCTGCCTATATCAGAGAAACCTTATATAAAACCCACCATTAAGTTGGAGGAACTGAAGAAGAAATTACAAGAGAATCTCGACAAGGGTTTTATACACCCGAGTGTTTCACCATGGGGTGAATGAGTCCTATTATTCAAGAAGAATGATTTATCAATTCACCTTTACATTTATTATTGTGAGATCAACAAAATCATGATAAAGAACAAGTATCCACTTCCATGAATAGATTATTTTTTCAATCAACTATATGGGTCCATGTATTTTTCTAAGGTGGACCTTAGGTCTGGATATCTTCAATTAACAATGATGAAGGAAGATATTCCAAATACTACCTTTCAAATGAGGGATGAACACTATGATTTCATAGTGATTCCTTTTAGACTCACTAATGATCTATAAATATTCATGGAATTAATGAATAGAGTCTTAATATATTACCTCGATAATTTTTTGGTAGTATTTATTGATGATATTCTATTATACCCCAAGAGAAAGGAGGAACGTGAGGAGAATTTGAGTATTGTGATAAAAAATTTATAAATATATAAACTATATGAAAAGTACAATTAATGTGAGTTCTGGATGGAGGAATTATCATTCGTGGGGAATTTTATCACCAGTAAAGTAATATTTGTTGACACTTTTCAGATAAAGTCAATCAAAGAGTGGCTCGGGCCAACATATGTAACAGATATTCATAGATTCCTTTGTCTAGCTGGGTATTTCTTTTAATATTTGAAGAATTTTTCATGATTATAAAACCCACTAACCCTGATGACTTGTAAGGGAGAAATGTTTTTCTAGACCATTGAATATGATGATTTCTTCAAAGAGTGAAAAAGAAGGCTTATCACTATTCCAATACTCACACTTCTGGAAATTGGGGAACTCTTTGTGGTGTACAGTGATTCTTAAAATAAGGGATTAGGGTATGTACTCATGAAAAATGATAAATTGATAGCCTATTCCTTAAGGTAGTTGAAAATTCATGAGAAAAACTATCCCACTAAAGATCTAGTGTTGGATGTTGTGATATGTGCATTAAAAATCTGGTGGAATTATCTATATGGGGAGAAGTGTGAAATATATATTGATCATAAGATCCTCAAATATATATTCACACATAAGAATCTTAATATTCACTAGAAAATATGGTTAGAGCTTATCAAATATTAGGATTTCTCAATCCACTACCATCGTGGCCAAGGGAATAAAGTGGTAGATGCTCTAAGTAGAAATGATCTTGCAACATTATCAATGATAAGGGTTGAGAAGGATCCAATATTCTTATATTTTCAATGGGTGGTCATGGGAATCATTAAGTAAAGAAAATCATCAATATTTACTCAAATGATTTCTCAACCATCCCTTAGGGAGAAAATAAAGGATGATCAATGAAATGATCTAGAAATTAAAAATAAGGTGGAATCTATGATTAAGGTAAAATCCTCAGAGTTTAAAATTGATGAAGAAGGGTTCATGATGTTTGGGTCATAACTATGTATACCATCCAATCCAGAGATAACGAAAGTGTTTCTGAATGATGCACATAGCTCAAGCTTCTCTATTCACCTAGGTAGCACAAAGATGTATTGAGATCTCTCATGTAAATATTGGTGGGACAATATGAAGAAGGGCATCACTAAATATACGTCAAAGTGTATGGTATGTCAACAAGTAAAGGTTGAAAGAATAAATTCTAAGGGTATGATGACACTGTTACACATACATATATGTAAATGAGAAAACGTCACCATGGAATTTATCACCAGACTTCCGAAGAAACTCATAAGATACAATTCTATCTGAGTTGTTGTGGATCGTCTTTCAAAGACAGATCACTTTATAATAATTTGAGAAGAATTATCACTGTATCAACTTGCATAGATATACATCAAAGAAGTATTAAGGCTACATGGATTACCACTATCAATTGTATCTGATTGAGAACTGATATTCACCTCTATATTCCGGAAAGGTCTCCAGAATTGTCTAAACACTTAACTGAACTAGAGTACGGCTTATCATCGTCAAACTGATAGTCAATTTAAGTGGACTATTCACACACAAAAAGACATTTTGAGAGCATATAATATAGAAATAAAAGAAGGATGAGACCAACTTCTACCTCTTTTGAGTTCTCTTATAATAAATGTTTCTACTCGAGCATCAAAATGGATACATAAGAATCTCTTTATGAGAAAAGATGTAGAAAACCATCACATTGGGATGAAGTCGATGAACATAAGAAACTAGGACATGAAATGGTTGCATAAACTATGTAAAAGGTGAAAAGAATTCAGAAACACATCAAGGCATCCCAAATTCAATAAAAGGGCTCTGAAAAAAATCATCGATGGAACCTAGAGTTTAAATATGGATTAGTTGTATTCCTTGGCATATCTCTATGGAAGAGAATCATGATTTTTTGGAATAAGGTAGCGTTAAGACCCAGGTACATCGACCCCTTCGATATTCGTAATCATGTAAGAGTTATGTCTTATTCACATGCCCTTCCTTCTACTATGTCTCAGGTACACAATTTATTTAATGTATCACTCTTGAGGAATTACATGTAAGATCACTCACATGTATTGAATCCCAATGTGGAATAGTTATAAAATTAACTCTCTTACGAGGATCATCTAAGGAAGATCTTGGACCTTAGGGATAAAGTTTGATCCAACAAGACTACTAATATGGTCAAAGTACTATAGAAGAACCATAAGTTTGAAGGGGGATATGAGAACAAAAGGAAGTGATAAAGGAGATATACCCACACCTATTTTTAACTTATATTATGAAGTGAAATTTTGAGGGTGAAATTTTGTAAGGGGGGAAGAATGTAATGACCAAAATTTTTTTCAATGGAAATTACCTTCTTATTTTTATTTCATATAGTATAAACCACATGAAATAACTTTTAGAACATAATAAAAACTTTATAAATGATGAATAAATGAAATAAGAGGTATTTCTATAAGATAGGGAACTTATACCAATGGAATATAAACATGACCTTTGGAATAGTAATGTGACCATTAGGAATAGAAAATAGGCTAATAGAATAGTAACATCTTCTATGAAATTATAAATAAAATTTATACATCTTATAAATTATAATATTATATAAGTATATCATAGAATAATTAAATAAATATTATAAAAATTATTCATTAAGTGCTGGTATTTTTTATGAAACATAAATTTTTATTTATAATTTTTTATTTAATATAATTATTTAAAAGAAAATTAATTTGTATAAAATAGATTCGTAAATGAAAAAAAATTATCTTATGATTATAATATATTTTTTTGATACCTTATTTATTTTTTCAATTTGTTATAAAATGAGTTATAATTTTAAAATGACTACTTTCCAAGTAAATGATGAATTTAATTGAAAATTAAAATTTTTCAATATTTAGAAAAAAAAATTCTTAAATTTTACTACACTTTTTAATTATACACATTAAAAATTTGTCAGGGTGAATTTTTCGTATTTTTCCAAAATACTTGATTTATTTGTGAATAGTGAAATCTAGTAATTTACAGTATATATACATTATAAGATCAATACATTATTACCTGAGTCATAACTAATTTAAAAACCATAATATCAAAACCCCCTTCATTAATTTAATTTTTTTGTAATAATTCTCATACTATCCATATTCTTGAGACAAAATAATAAACTAATGAATAAAATAATGAGAAAACACCTTTATCCTCCGCTATAAATACCACCTCTCACCACCTTTTCACCTCACACCTTCCAAGAATTGATACTTTCCCAAATTATATCCAATACTCTTCCCAATCCCCTCCCCCACGTCTATAATTATGTGGTCTCAATAAAATACAAAAACCAATTTCCCTAAGGAGGTTCTCAAGGAAGAGAATTCAAGAGGTAAAACCCTCTTTCATTTTCTTTTAATTTCTTTTCAATTTAATTTAATTTATTATTATATTATACTATCCACTTATCCATGTGGAATTATAAATTCATTATATTTTATATACTATAGTTGTATCATGTTAATGAAATAATTCATCTTCAAGTCTCTTCCCCTTTCCTTTTTTTTAAACATGTAAATATCGACTATAGTGCGTCGATTTACCACCACCATGGATGAGACATTTTTATTTTTCACTACCTCCTTTAATTCTAGTTATAAAACCATAATTATGGATAAATAATATTTTATTATACATATTATAATTCATATAACATTTTGAAAGTAATATATAAACATGAGGTTAAATAAAATTATTTAAGCTCATAATGGTCGTAAAATAGCCAAAATTAATTTAATAATTTTCATTGACATTCAATATAATAAATCATCAAAAATAACATAAAAAGAAATGATATATAGGACCATATAATCTTATTAATGTTAAATAATAACATATAATTTCAATTATGTATAACTATTCAAATTTTATATGAACTTTCAATATTATAAACAAGAGAATCGATCATGAAAGCCAAGAAAACTGATCCTCCCAAACAATGAAATTGTACTGTATAACTCATAAAAAAGACTATAAATGATCTTAATAAAACTATAATAAATAAAATGGATGTATAATAGGTTCAATAGTGGTTAATTAATGAATTTAATTTGAATATATAGTACATTAAAGTGAAGAAATCATTTGGACATATGGTAATGGGATTCTCGAACCCAACTCTATTTCCTTTAATATTACATAGATATCATTTATTTTTTTCCTACATTTTATTTTCTTGGATATACATTATTCTGATCTGGTTTTATGAAAATTGAAAATATTTTTCAAAAATAACTCTTCTTTCTAAAAACACATGTTTTACTTATCTTAAGATTGTTTCTTATTCTTTAAATATTGATGTTTTGTATACCAAGTATGTTATTACCTATTTGTTTTGGGAACCCCAATGTTTATTCAAGAATGTATTCTTTTGAAATGAAACCCATTTCCTTCCATGGTTTATTTTATTTACAATATTGATATATGATCTATGTTTCATGAATAATAATGTAAATGTTATGATGTGATGATTGTGCTCAGAATTAAATAGCACTCCAATGCATTGGGTAATGTGATGTATCTCACTATATAATGTGAAATATTCATGAACATGATGCTATATTTTTTCAAAACTACAGGTGTTATTTGACCACTAGGACATGATGTTTTATTTTTATGTATTTCCACATTTCATATCATTATATAATCTTTCCATTCATGATTATGATGATTATCCTTTTCTTATGTTATGATTACGATGATTATTTTCACCCATGTTTCATGTATCGTATTCATCCTCTTATTGGGATTTTATCTCACCCATTATTTTGATGTATATATTTAGGTGAATAATTGTACAAATGAGAACATGAGGGCCACTAAGAAGCTTGAGAAGAAGTAATTAAATTATTTTTTATGTTTTATTATGTAAAAGTTGTTGTACATCTCGTTCCCCTAGTTGTTTGATTTTCATGATCACAATCACCTTATAATTTATCTAATATTGTGTTTTAAGTGTTGTGGATGATAGGCAAGAGATGGCCAAAGGAATGGCCCAAGAAAGTCAAAAGTGGACTGAAATTCAGTCCACCGGCCAACCGATGGAAGACCACCGGCCAGCCGATGGAGGACTGGACAAGAGGGATTCCTCTGTCCAGACCACCGGCCAACCGGTGGCTTGACCACCGGCCAGCCGGTGGCACCTGCACTCAGAGGGGAGCCACTGCCTCACCACCGGTCAGCCGGTGGCCTCAGCACCGGCCAGCCGGTGGAACCCTCTCCCAACAGTGCCAGCTACTGTCTTGCCACCGGCCAGCCGGTGGCTCTGGCACCGGTCAGCCGGTGGCCCCTGGACAGGAATCCTATGCCTTTTTGCAAACACCGGCCAACCGGTGGCCCTGCACCGGCCAGCCGGTGGACACAGTCAAACTAGCCGTTGGGCTGTTGACCAGCCTGTCCACTTGGCTCCCAACGGCTCTTTTAGCCTCTCCAACGGCTCCGAAGCCTCCCCAAGGGTTCCATGCCTATAAATAAAGGCCAAGGAAGCCCCGGACACCTACCGGAACTATACGGAAGCCCACGGACACCTTGTTGATCATTCGGCGTACCTCCGGTGCTTTCCTCCAAAGGAACCCCAAGTGCTCCAACAACTTCCACATCCAAGGAGCTCCTCCAAAGAAGCTTGGAAGCGGCCTTTAACATCTCCAATCATCAAAGGCGCCCAAGGCTTCTCCTCATATACGGTTTTTATTGTTTATTTTATTTTGAGCTTAAAATTGGGTTTGTACCTACAAACCCCAAACCCTTTTCTCATCCCCCTTTCTTTTGGGTTTCACACCACCATTAAGGTGTGAAGAGGTTTCTTCAAGCCTTTCCTTTTAAAAGGCTTGTGTTTCGGTGAGCTAGCCTTCACCCGTTAAAAAGGCTAGTGGGTTCTTGCTATTCCATCAAAAGCAAGTGGGTTCTTGCTAAACCACAAAAGCAAGCTGTAATAGGTCCTAGTGCTACCTCAAAGCCTAGTGGGTTTCTTGCTAAAACCATTGAAAAGCAAGTGATAGGAATCTCTCAACGGTTGAGTTGGGAGCGGAGACGTAGGCCGGGTTTTGGCCGAACTCCGTTATCAATTTCTTGTGTGATTGCCTCTTTCTTTCCGCTGCATTCTTCACTTTGATTTTAATTTGTTAATCATTTTTTAAAAGGCAATTCACCCCCCCTCTTGCCATCCTTCCCGTGTTTTCTTCCGACCCAACAATTGGTATCATAGGGAACTTTGAATAATTCCCTAACCCGTTTTCAATTTGAAGATCCATTAAGATGGCATCAACCTCTTTCGCCCCCGAGGGCTACTCATTGGGTCGGGCTCCATTTTTTGATGGGTCGGACTATAATTATTGGAAAACCCGCATGACCAATTTTCTTAGAAGTATAGGATATCCAATTTTCAAAATAGTCATGCAAGGTTACACCCTCTCCTCTCCCGATGAATCCAAATGGACCCAAGCCGACATTAGAAATTTCGAGCTTGATGGCAAAGCCATGAATGCTCTCCATTGCGGCCTTGACCGAAACGAGTTCAATCGAGTTTCCACATGCACCTCCGCACATGAAATCTGGAAACTTTTGGAGGTTACCCATGAGGGGACCAATAAAGTCAAGGATACTCGATTGGACATGTACCGTCAGGATTTTGAATCTTTTTCTATGCACCCAAATGAATCAATTTCTGAAATGTTTACTCGCTTTACTGACGTGTGCAATGGTAGAAAATCTCTTGGCGATGACATTTCTGCAGAAACAATGGTGAAGAAGATCCTATGGATCCTACCAAGCAAATGGGCACCAAAGGTGACGGAAATTCAAGAAGCTAAGGACGTCAAAAATATGCCGGTAGAGGAGCTCATTGGATCTCTAATGACGTACGAGATCACCATGAGGAGGCAAGCACAAAAGGAGGGCACCCCTATCAAAACTCCAAAGAACATCGCCCTCAAGGTACAAAAGGAAGTAAGCCCCTCCTCATCTTCTTCCTCATCTTCCTCATCTTCAAGCGGCGACTCGGAAATGGAGAATCTCGCCCGCCAAATGCACAAATTTATGAAGAAACACAAGAAGAAGAAGAAATCTCGCAAGGCGCGAAAGCAAGAACCCACCGCAAGATCCGAGCCCAAGGTAAAATGCTACGGGTGCGGCGAAAAGGGCCATTACAAGCCCGATTGCCCACTCAACACGAAAAGGGCTAAGGAGAAAGGAAAGAAAAAGGTCCTCAAGGTGACATGGAGTGACACCTCATCATCCTCCTCCTCCTCCTCCTCAAGCGACCAAGGTACAAAATGCCTAATGGCATTCCATGAGGTAACTTCTTCCGATTCCTCTTCCTCATGTTCTTCAAATTCCAATTCTTTAAATCATTTATCTTATGAAGAACTCTCACACGCTAGAGATCAATTAGAAAATGGTTTTCATGAGCTTTCATCAAAATTTGTTGCTTTAAAAAAGAATTTCAAAAAACTCTCCTCCGAAAAAGACCAACTTCTCAAAGAGAAGGAGGAACTCACCCTTAAAATCCAAAATTTTCCAAATGTTGATTCTATGGAATCAACCATCAAAGACCTAAGGGAGACCCTAGCTAAGTTCACCCAAGGGGAACAAAATCTTTCAAATTTTCTGGGTTCTCAAAGGGTTTCTAGGACCACTCATGGACTTGGCTACCCTAACCAAGCCTCCTCCTCCCATGCACCCACTGTTTTTGTAAGGGGGAGCTCCGATTTTAAATTTTGCAATTATTGTAAGAAAACCGAGCACCTTATTTATGAATGTAATTGTAAAAATGCCCGTTATGGTCAACCCAAGTCTTTTTACTTTTCGGACGAATTTTATAAGAGAAGACCCGCTATGAGACAAGTATGGATTGAGAAATCCCTTCTTGCGAGTCTCTCCGGGCCAAAATTTATTTCCTCTCCCCGGTGACTTTTTGTTTTTATTTAGGGGGAGTTAGGTCTGTTTAAGCTTTTTGTTTCAATTTAAACCTTCAATTTCAAATTAAGCCCTTTTGATTTCTTTTTCAAAATTTTCAATTCAAACCTTCAATTTCAACTCTTGGTATCAAATTTTCGATTCATTTTTCAATTTAAATTTTCAATTCATTTTTGATTCAAAACTCTCAATTTCAAAAATTTCATTTGGTTTCAAATTTCTAATCTCAATTGGTTTTTGATTCAAAACTTTCAATTCAAACTGTTATTCAAATTTTCATTTCAATTTTTGATTCAAAACTTTCAATTCAAACTGTTATTCATTTTTTGATTCAAAACTTTCAATTCAAACTGTTATTCAAATTTTCATTTCAATTTTTGATTCAAAACTTTCAATTCAAACTGTTATTCATTTTTTGATTCAAAACTTTCAATTCAAACTGTTATTCAAATTCTCATTTCATTTCAAAAATTTCAATTGATTTAAAATCTCTTTTTGTTTTTCAAATTTCCCTCAATCAAGTTTTATGCCCCGTGCTATTTTGATAATCACAAAGGGGGAGAAATTTCTTGATTGATTGGGGGAGAATCCTTTTCATCATGCCTTGCATGTCCTTTCAATTTCAGTTTTTTACTTTAATTGTTTTGGTGATTGTGATCATCAAAATAGGGGGAGATTGTTGTACATCTCGTTCCCCTCGTTGTTTGATTTTCATGATCACAATCACCTTATTATTTATCTAATATTGTGTTTTAAGTGTCGTGGATGATAGGCAAGAGATGGCCAAAGGAATGGCCCAAGAAAGTCAAAAGTGGACTGAAATTCAGTCCACCGGCCAACCGATGGAAGACCACCGGCCAGCCGATGGAGGACTGGACAAGAGGGATTCCTCTGTCCAGACCACCGGCCAACCGGTGGCTTGACCACCGGCCAGCCGGTGGCACCTGCACTCAGAGGGGAGCCACTGCCTCACCACCGGTCAGCCGGTGGCCTCAGCACCGGCCAGCCGGTGGAACCCTCTCCCAACAGTGCCAGCTACTGTCTTGCCACCGGCCAGCCGGTGGCTCTGGCACCGGTCAGCCGGTGGCCCCTGGACAGGAATCCTATGCCTTTTTTCAAACACCGGCCAACCGGTGGCCCTGCACCGGCCAGCCGGTGGACACAGTCAAACTAGTCGTTGGGCTGTTGACCAGCCTGTCCACTTGGCTCCCAACGGCTCTTTTAGCCTCTCCAACGGCTCCGAAGCCTCCCCAAGGGTTCCATGCCTATAAATAAAGGCCAAGGAAGCCCCGGACACCTACCGGAACTATACGGAAGCCCACGGACACCTTGTTGATCATTCGGCGTACCTCCGGTGCTTTCCTCCAAAGGAACCCCAAGTGCTCCAACAACTTCCACATCCAAGGAGCTCCTCCAAAGAAGCTTGGAAGCGGCCTTTAACATCTCCAATCATCAAAGGCGCCCAAGGCTTCTCCTCATATACGGTTTTTATTGTTTATTTTATTTTGAGCTTAAAATTGGGTTTGTACCTACAAACCACAAACCCTTTTCTCATCCCCCTTTCTTTTGGGTTTCACACCACCATTAAGGTGTGAAGAGGTTTCTTCAAGCCTTTCCTTTTAAAAGGCTTGTGTTTCGGTGAGCTAGCCTTCACCCGTTAAAAAGGCTAGTGGGTTCTTGCTATTCCATCAAAAGCAAGTGGGTTCTTGCTAAACCACAAAAGCAAGCTGTAATAGGTCCTAGTGCTACCTCAAAGCCTAGTGGGTTTCTTGCTAAAACCATTGAAAAGCAAGCGGTAGGAATCTCTCAACGGTTGAGTTGGGAGCGGAGACGTAGGCCGGGTTTTGGCCGAACTCCGTTATCAATTTCTTGTGTGATTGCCTCTTTCTTTCCGCTGCATTCTTCACTTTGATTTTAATTTGTTAATCATTTTTTAAAAGGCAATTCACCCCCCCTCTGGCCATCCTTCCCGTGTTTTCTTCCGACCCAACAAAAGTTATGTGTGATCCTAATTTTACCAAGATACTAAACCTTTGGATCCTATTTTTATTGAATTATTATGTTTTTTATATTCAAAATAATGTAATAGTCATATAAGAAAAATTATTATTGTTGTGTCCTGGGCCCAGGATTGTTGGGCCCCCGCCAGGATTGTTGGCGCCTGTGCCCCGGTAACCAATCCCACATCGGTTGTGGAGGGAGATTGGTGGGTGCTTGAAATTCCCGTGCCTATCTTCTCCTCAGCAATGCGTTTTAAAGCCGTGAGGCCTGGGATAGCAACTGGGCCAGAGCGGACAATATTGCTGGGCCGAGGGATCCGATCCTTCAATTGGTATCAAAGGGTGGTTGGTCTCGGGACCGGTGTGGGCTTGGGGGGGGGGATGTTGTGTCCTGGGCCCAGGATTGTTGGGCCCCCGCCAGGATTGTTGGCGCCTGTGCCCCGGTAACCAATCCCACATCGGTTGTGGAGGGAGATTGGTGGGTGCTTGAAATTCCCGTGCCTACCTTCCCCTCAGCAACGCGTTTTAAAGCTGTGAGGCCTGGGATAGCAACTGGGCCAGAGCGGACAATATTGCTGGGCCGAGGGATCCGATCCTTCAATTATCACTATAGATATGTTTTACTAGGGTTGGGGAGTGATTAATTATCTTATTAGAGTGAGGGAAGAGCATGTAAAAGATGGTTCAGATGATTCATGAGAGGATAATGGCAGCACCAGATCATAATAAGTCATAAGTAGATCATAGTACGATACATACAGAGTCCTATATTGGATATCATGTGTTCTTAAAGGTGATTTCTCATCTAGGGTGGAAAAGGTTTAGTTGTGGGAGTAAGCTATATCCCATGTTTTTTCTCCTTTCAAGGCGTTGGCTCATATTAGAGTTGTGAAATATTGGATTTAACTTCCACTAAAAATAATATAGATACATGATGTATTCCATATTTCACAGCTTCATCATTACCTTTATGAAAACTATCACATCATTGATTGAGCTGAGACCAAAATTTATTATGATGTGACATTCAAGGAGTGGCTTGTGGAGATCTCATACCTCTAGGAGAAGGTGGAGTACATATGTGTTATTCCCTTAGTTTGTGTACTTTGGAGGAATAGTGGTGTATAAGAGAGTACCTAGTAACATGATTTGTAGATACATGATCAGTATCTTAATATTTTTATATTTTATCAATTATCTTATAGTTATGCTCAATTTGTGATTCATAACCTTTATCTAGTTTGTGTGGTGTTTCCCTCTTGGTGTTTTGTTAGAGACCATGTTCTATTTTGGGTGGTATATTCCTAAGAAGATTTATTAGTAGATGTTTTTATTATTGTGTAGTTTTGTTCATGGAACCTCTATGTGAGGTTATTGAGCTCCTCTGTTTGAAAGATTCATTAGAGATATCTCTTAGGGTAGTTGATTGGATGACCCTTCTACCTTCCCTTCTATTTAGGTTCTAATTTTAAATTCTTTAGGATGATAATAGTATTATAGGTACCTGATATAATGGTCTAAACCTTCTAACCCATTACATTGGGAAAATTCTAGTGGTGGAGGTTTCTGGGTGAATTTGTGAGGCAGTTAGAAGGAAAGAGGTAGAGATATAGGTGAAATTTCATCTTAAGATGGTTTTGGAGCATGGATATTTTCTATATTCAATAAGAAGGTTCATTACAATGTGGAGAGTTCAATTAAAATTTAGAGGATTGGGATTTGTGTTTTAGTTCTTATAAATACCCCAACCCTATTTTACTGGAGCCGGTTCCTTACTTCATTGTTTTGGAATAATAAACACAGAAGGTGAATCCCAAAGGACTGAATAGTTTAGTGATTTTGGAAAACCAGATACCAACATAAGTTGTACATTACTACTTTAAAGGGAAAACAATATATAAATTCCATTTGAAACATCCATAACTCATAGATTATCCCTACCAGTCATTCATAATAGTCATCTTCGCATCCTGAGGGAAAATAAAACAAATTAAAGGGGAGAACTCTAATGCTCAGTAAGGGTAAGTAAAATAGTATATGGTAAAATAAATAATAAGGCATGGTCAATGAATAAAAACACACTATATTAGAAAATAAACTTTAGAATAATATGTAAATAATAATAATTGAATAAATAATTCCATAAAAATAATCACATGAGAATAAATATTAACCATGGATATTCCACTTGTCTAATATTCATGTGGATTATCAATTACTAATATAATAATCATGGATGCAATAACGATGGACATCTAAAACATACCATTTAGGCTATGTCCAAGACATTTGAAAATAAATGGTTAAGGTTTATGCCAAAACCATATCTAAAAATGTGCAAGGCCTCATCCAATTACATATCTATTTTCTCTCATGAGACCTACTAATACATCTAGGGGATATGTTGGTCCCCGCACATCACTTACTATGTTTAATTCATTCCACATTTGAATGGGCCCCACACATCCCATCCTCACGAACACACCACACTTTTCACCTAAAACAGTCGATCTGGGCATGGACTGTAGATAACCAGTCCATACCCAAGATGACATCGTAAGGCCTCGATGCTGCTACTTGGAGATCCTAGCCGAAGCTCTTGCCTCCTAGAATAATCTCACACTGCCAGAACTAGTGTCTAATCGTCGAATTCCCTCCTTTAGGAGTTTCTAGCTGTAAGGATTGACCCAAAGGCTCCACTAGAATATCTGACCTCCGAACGAGAGTCTTAGGAAGGAAAGATTCATTGGTATCTATGTTTATACAAACTATTGCTAGGGTGGAGAAGACATAGATCGTACAACAAATCAACTCCAAAACACTGTGTTCAAAATCTGCTGCTGTCTAAATCTGAGCTCTCCTATGTCCCCCTACTCCTTGAGGTCAGGGTTGACCACCTGGAGGTGGTGGCGGTAGTACCTCGAACTATCTCATACGGACTACTGCTTGGCCCGCTCCCCAACCATGTCTGCCACCCTACGGACCTCCTCTCTCGAACCTATACCTATGTAATGGTAGTATCTCAACCGTCTGCATATCGTCTATAAGGTGGTTTTGGTAGTCACGATCCATGTGTCCCTGCCCGCTACACGAGTAGCACAACATTCTCCTATACTATCTCATGTCGTCCTGGTAGCCTCTAACCATCAATCCTGAGCCCTGGGGTTATCCACTAGATAATCTGTCCCATTTGGACCATTGCGCCATCTGTCGGATGTCTGCCACGGATGGCTCGGTCACCTATCGCCCAGTGGTGGAACCCACTGTCGGTGTCTGCTCTGTGAGGAAGCTCTCTACTGGAAGGAATCACTCTGTCACTTCAGCCTGAGTGGGGACTCTAAGTGAAACCATGGAATACCTGATCTCCCATCTGAGTCCCTTCTCAAAGGTTCGGGCCCTGAATAATGATTCATGCACCATGTCTGGGGAATATTCATAGAGGTCTGTAAACCTCATAGAGTACTCAGAAACTAACATGATTCCCTATTGCAGGTGAATTAGATCATGTATGTGCACCAAGAACAAGGTTGCTGGGAATAAATCCTCCCGAAAAATCCTCTCAAAGTATGTATAGGTGATGTTCGCCTCATCTTGCATCTAGGTGGTCAAACTCCTCTATATCACTATAGAGCCCTACAAAAGGATCATGGCTAGGACCACCATATACTCGGGAGGTTTTCCCACTATGTATAAGTCCAATGTCACCACCTCTATCCAATCCTCAATGAATTGAGGATTTATATCTCCTATGAACCTGGGAGGTCTCTATCTCTAGAACTCATGCAAGGCAATGAGTTTGCACACATCCTTTTCCTGTACCACAGTTAGTAGATTCTGACCAACGAGTGGTGGTAACATTGGTGCACCACCAGGTGGAGCCATCTCAAGAACCGGTCCCTGAACGGATGCCTCGTCACTAGGTGTCCTATCCTTCTGACCACAAATCATAATCCTTGCTGGTCGTCCACATAAAGGCATCCTGAAATAGATCATGATGGGCCACAGTCAACAAATTATACCTAGTGAGGCAACTCTTATGCAATAGAACATAAAGAAACACTTGTGTAACAAGTGTTTTTATGCATTGAACTGAAAAGAAAAATTCAAGGTATTTGTGTATGGATACGTTGGTCACAGTACCAACACTAGACTCCTTGAATTTGAAAGTTCGACTCATAAAATTTAACATGGTTTCCCAAAATAAGATAATAGACTCACGGTCTTGGAGGTAGAACCAAACCGCCTCTGATACCAATTTGTCACAACCCATCCCCTAGAGCCCCTGACATGACTACCCCAAACCCCCCTCCAAAAGGTTAGGGTTTGGTGACTAGGGATTAAGGCATCAACCTTCAAGTGGGAGGCATCTTCTTGGGTACCATTACACACACACACGCACATGCACATCCAATAAATTGTAAGGGGAATCGATTATACCACTAATCAATTTTTTGAGTACGCATAAAAATGGAAAATGGATGGGCAATAATACAAACCCAAAAGGAATAACTGGAAAATAGGAAAGTACAAAAGAAACTCTAGAAATCTACCTACTGAAAACCCTACCGAGTAGTAAGAGTAGAGTAGCTACTAGATGTTGTAGGAGTATGAAACGTATGCTAGATCTCACTGGCCCCTGCCTAGTACTAGGCCACCAATTCCTCTGTCAAAACGTCTATCATTGGTACAAGACACAACACATGTGGGTGAAGCCCGTGCAGGGGTGAGTAACACAGTACTCAATTGGGGACCCCAGTCCACTAAGGAGAAATACCACAAAACAATCACAAAGAAAGTCCACAATGTAAGACCATAATTCAAGTAAAACTCACACCATGTATAATAAAATCATATGAATATGGTTCGTTGGTTATAGAGAAGAATGTTTCATACTGTTGAGGGACTCATCCCAAATGAGTCGTTGAAGTCTATCAGGCCACTAAGGTCTCCATGATTGTTTTTCCTCTTCCAGGACACTAAGGTTCACATGGATCTACTGGGCCACTATGTTCCACACATTTGTTGGTTTTACGGACCAATATGGTACAAATGGATATGTTGGGCCGTTGAGGACCACACGAATTTTGGTCTGTCGGGCCACTTATGTCCACACGACTGCTAGTATGCTGGGACACTGAGGTCCATGCGGTTGCTCATCTTCGGTGTGCTTGGTCCTGAGAGAAATGCTCCCCCAAAACATATATTGAACTTCAAATACCTTGGAAGCCTCATTAGAGTATTCCAAATAACCTCCTCATCACAAGAGTTCCAATGTTTCATATGGTTTGTCGATCGGATGTTTGATTTGTAAGTTACAGATGTTTTTTGAAGAATGGTCCAGTTGGATTCGGATCCGATCCGACCCATTCAGACCAACCCGACATGACCTGGGGTCCACTCACCTAACCCGGGTCAGCCGACCTGACCCAGATCTAGTAAAGCCTAGGTCCAATCCATTGGTTCTCAGGCCATTTGGGTGATGGGTTCAGCTCGACCCGAGGTAGTGGAGTCCGGCCTGATGGGGTAGGTCAAGCTTGCTATGGCGGGTCTGGCCCATTGGGTCTAGTCAGAACCACAGGTCCTCCTGGTTCTCCAGAGGTAGTCCGGCCTTAGGCCTTCCCGAGATGCGGCTAGGAGCCACATCTGGCACCTCCACTTCCCCAAGGATGTGGCGCCTCCCTTCTATCATAGTCAAGCGACTGCGGCCCGCTGTGTGTCATGCTGCACATAGCCTCTGATGCGGCAGAGCATCCATGTTCTCCGTCGTTATCTCGGTCGACCCAGACCCGGGCCTCCACCTCCATGCGGTGCCGGTTTGTGTCCTGTCTCCATGCCTCAATGGCCAACTGGTCATAGATTTCTTCTACCATGGTGCGTCGACAGGTGCGTCGTCTCCCTCCGCCTGCGATAGCCACCATATTGGAAGTTCCTTCTGTGGGTCATCGGGGTTGCTCAATTAATATTTTTTTCAAACCGTATTCTCCAACTGCATTTTAGGTCTTCTAACTTTATTGGGATGGCCTAAAAATCATCTTTCTTTTGTTCAAAAATTTGTCCACCAAGAAGTAAAAAGGCAGAGAGTGTTGAGCCTTGTTTGTGTCGGTCCACGCCCTATGTGTTAATGGTTTAAAGTAGAGAAGTCTTAGGATAACAATTATATCAACAATAAAATTAATACTGAATAGAAAACCCAAGAACATCACCCTCCCAAAAGAATACATGATCAACAGATTAACCAGTTCATGGGTTAATCTATGTTCTTCCTTTAGAATAAGAATGGAGAAATCATGAATCAAAAAAACCCCACCTCGTTTGACATTCATTGACATATCGTTCTATTCTCAAGGATTCAAGAGTTCAATGTCATTCTTTTCTTCCCAAAATCATTCTTGAAGTTATTTCAAAGATGATGACGATCTTCCAGTGTTCTTCATTCTTCTTTGGAGCGGAATCTCACTGGAGTTTCGTCATAGAATTTCTATGGGTTAATTCCTTACTCAATCCAATTCATTAGTTTAATAAAAAAAACATGCTTCAGTATTTTTTTTTGTGTTTAGATGTTGAATCGTTATGCTTTCACAACGATCCATTAAGGATTCTCATTTAATGTGCCTTGTTGTCACCCTAACTCTGCACCGTAGTGCTACCGTCCGCTGCTCAATAGTGAGAAAATAAAATAAAAAACATTTTAATTTATTGTATTATTTTCTGAAAGGTATGAAAATTAACTTTTCCATTAAACCCTTATTGGTTGAAGTTAATTATTTCCTAGTTGAATCCCATCATTCTGTGCTAAATTATGGCCTGATATTTTTTACCCGAGCACTGGTTCAAAAGATAGAAAAAACATCTCACTTGTTTGATTCACATACCTTTAAAAAAAGTTCAAAATTTATTTCTGGGCTCACCAGGCCTCTGGATAATGTTCCATAAAAGTGTGTGGTCTTTAAATTATTCCATATAATTTAAAAACAATTACATGGGGACATTAAATTCTTCACAGCTTAGGGACTTACGTCCCCAAAGTCCAAAACAAAGCCTAATAAAAAAATGGGGGTATTGATCATGAATCTGAGCCTCCTGATCTGATGTTCTCTCCTAGAGGTTCTCATGCTGCCACTGAACGCACACCATAGGAATCGGACGTCCATGAAGGACCATCTCTTCCCCATCCTCTATCTCCACTAGAAACTCTGCAAACATCACACCATCGTCAATGTTCAGCTCTCCCCAGTCGATGACGTGCGATGGTTCATGCACATACCTCCTCAGCTACGATGCGTAGAAAAAATCATGCACCTGGGGTAAATTGGGGGAAGATATAGGTGGTACACCACCTCTATAACTCTACTGGCGATCTAGAAAGGTCTGATAAACCTCGGAGATAACTTTCTGCCCTGACTGAATCTATGAAATCCTCATCGGGGAGAGACTCGAGTGAAAACATAGTCTCCCTCCTCAAACTCCAAGGGTCTCCATACCAAATCAGCATACTATATATTCCTACTCTCTGTAGTCCTCATCCGTTCCTGGATGATCTGCACCTTCTCAATGGTAGCTCGTACCAACTCTGGACTCATGAGTGTTGACATCCCTAGGTCTGTCTAAGATAGAGGTGATCTGCATGGCCTCATGTACGAAGCCTCAAACAGTGCCATGCCAACGATGGAGTGATAGCTTTTATTTTAAAAAAACTCTACCAGTGGTAGTTGGTCCTCCCATCTATGACCAAAATCAAGGACACAGTCCTAAAACATTTCCTCCATGGTCCATATGGTCCACTCCTTCTGACCATCTATATATGAGTGGAAAGTTGTGCCCAAGAGTAGCTGAGTCCAAAATGCATCCTATAACCCCTTCCAAAACTATGATGTAAAGTGTTCATCACAGTCTGATATGATAGTCGAAGGAAACCCATGAAGCCACATTATCTCCTTAACATAGAGGAATACTATGTCCTCTGTCAATCCCTACACATGAATAGGTAGGAAGTGAGCTGACTTTGTGAGTCGGTCAATGATCACCCAGATAGAGTCGTGGCTCTTGAATGTACATGGTAACCCTATCACAAAGACCATGGAGATACCATCCCACTTCCACTAGGGTAAGTTTAGTGGCTACATAAAGCCTACTAGGACTTGATGCTCCACCTTCACTTGATGACAAGTGATCCATCGTGAAACGAACTCTTCCACTACTTTATTCATCCCTGTCCACTAGTACTAACGTCAGAGGTCCCAATACATCTTCACGACACTAGGATGTACTGAAAAGTGGTTTGTATGGAACACCCTCAACACCTCCTCCTGTAATTTCACTATTACTATAGTGCGTCCATTGAAAAGGATGACATGCTCCCTGCCTATCGAAAATCCATCAGGAGCATGTCCTGAGGATATATGAGCACGCCGGTCCTCACTATCAATATACACAAGTTTTTCATCCCTAAATCTTTAATGGAGCGGGGGAGTTACATTCATATACTATATTTAATAAGCTCCATCATCATCCATGAAGGATATCTACATCCCAGATAGCTACTCTATCACCTCACTCAATAGATGTAAACCAGAACTCATGCTAAGTGCATCTGCCACCACATTCTTCCCAGGAGTATTGACTATCTCAAAGTCATAGTATTGGAGGAACTCCAGCCATCATCGTGGCCTCAAGTTCACTTCCTTCTATGAGAAGATGTACCTAATACTCTTATGGTTGGAGTAGATAGTACATTGTTAACCCATCAAGTAGTGCTGCCACATTTTCACGGAAAAGACCACAACTACTAACTCCAGTTCATGGGGTGCGTTGTTATTCTCATGTTTCATCAACCACTATGATACATAGGTGATAACTACATAATCTTCCATCAAGACACAACCCATTCTGGTCCCTAATGTGCTACATAAGACTACATACCCAATGTCTTCTACTACTAGTCTCAGGATGGGGGAACTCATCAATCTTTGCCTCAGCTCTTGGAAACTCTACTAGTGCCTCTTTGTACATATGAAGGGTTGTCCCTTATTTTTCAAATATGAAAAGGGTGATACTACTATGTAAAAGTCAAGTAGTAACCTTCTATAGTACCCAGCCAACCCCCAAAAAATATGCACGTCAGTCACGCTCATAGGTGGCTCCCAAGAAAGCACCGCCTCTATCTTCTCAAGATCCACTACAACTCCAGCCTTCGATATAACGTGTCCTAAAAAGTGGACCTCCCAAATCCAGAATTGGATCTTCGAGAACTTACCATAAATATGGTGCTCTTAGAGTGTATCTAAGAATATCCACAGGTGTTCATCATGATCCTCCTCCAATGCCAATTTCACCAAGATTTCATCAATGAAGACCACCATGAAACAATTTAGGTAACGTATCAAGATATTTTTCATGAGTCCCATGAACACCTCTAGATAATTGTACATGCCAAAAGGCATCACCAGAAACTCATATTATTTTTACCGACATCTAAATTCTATATTTGATACTTCCTCATCCCGTACTCAAAGCTAATGGTGGCCTAATTTGAGGTCGATCTTTGAGAACCACCTCGCTCCCTTTACCTGATCGAAGAGGTCACTGATTCTCTATAGTGGATACTTGTTTTTCACGATCACCTGGTTTAGGCACTGGAAGTCCATGCATAGCCTCAAGATCCTATCTTCCTTCTTGGAAAACAATATTGTGGTTGTCCATGGAGAAACACTAGTCCATACAAACCCCTTCCTCTGAAATTCCTCCAACTATACCCTCAATTCAAAAAGCTCTATGGGAGCCATCCGATATGCCGGTGAGGATATTAGTTTGGTCCCTGGGTATATATCAATGTAGAAGTATCCCTTTCTATGAGGAGGTAGTCAGATAACATCAATAGGAAAGATATCCTCATACCCACTCACCACTATAGGAAAGTTCGGAATCATCTCGTCCATCGCACCGAGGGTAAGGATAGACAACTGGTGATTGATCAATTTTACCCTCCTCTAATAAATTCCATCTTGTTATTTAAAGGTTCCATTCTCGCCGGTGAAGGAAAACATGGTCCCATCCTTACGGGAACACTGCACTTTGCGCCTAAAACAGTCGATCTGGGTATGGACGGTAGATAACTAGTCTATATCCAAGATGACATCGTAAGGCCTCGACGCTGCAACTAGGATATCTGATCCAAAATGATCACCTCCTATAGTAAGAATACACTGCTGACACTAATGTGTAATCCTAAAATCCACTCTCGTAGGAGTATCTAGCCGTAAGGATCGATCCAACGGCTCTACCGGAATCTTTGAGCTCTGAACAAGATCTCTGGAAAGGAAAGAGTGACAAGAACCTATGTATATAAGAACTACAGTTATGGTGGAGAAGACACATATCATACCTCAAATAAACTCCGAAGAACCATTTTCATAAGCCTCATCTACCTGAAGCTGATCTCTCCCCCGTCTTCTTGTTCTTTGAGGTCGGGGTGGACCACCTAAAGGTGGTGGCATTAGTACCTCAAACTGTCTCCCACCACCTGTTATTCAGCTGGCTACCCTAACAGTTCATCTGCCCTGCGGACCTCCTCTCTTGAAGATCTTCCTATTTCTTGGTGGTCCCTTGACCATATGTTGATCGTCTTTACGGTGGGTCACGGAGTCACGAGCCATGTGCCCTTTCCCATTTCACGAGTAAGACATCATACTCCTCTGTTGTCTCATTTTGTCCTGGAGGCCTCACACAACCAATCCTAAACCCTGGGGTTGTCCGCTATATGATTTGGCCCATTTGGATATTTGTGCCATCTTTCGGATGCCTTCCATGGATGGATCGACCACCCGTCACCCGGTGGTGGCACCCACTATCAGTGCTTACACTGTGAAGAATCTCTCTACTAGAAGGGCTCGCTCCAGCACTCCAGCCTGAGTGGGGATGCTGAGTGACACCGTAGATGCACTGATATCTCGTCTAAGTCCCTACTCAATGGTTTGAGCCCTGAAGAAAGGGTCCCACACCATGTTTGTGGAATATCGAGAGAGATCTTTAAACCTCATAGAGTACTCAGCAACTGACATGCTACCCTACTGTAGGTGAAGCAACTCATGTATGTGCACTGAGCGCAAGGTCACGGGAAAGAAATACTCTTGGAAAATATGCTCGATGTTCTTCTAGGTAAGGTTCACCTCATCATGCATTTGGATGGTCAATATCCACAATCTCCCTACAGATCCATGCAGAATAATTGTGGCTAGTACTGCCATCTGGTCAGGTAGTTTCCTCACTAAGAGAGAGACACACACCACCCCCTCCATCCAATCATCAGTGACATGAGGATCCATATCACCCCAGAACCTAGGAGGTCTCTATATCTGGAAATCGGGCAAGACATTGAGTCTATGAACATCCTCTTCCAGTACCTCTGGTAGTAGATGCTAACCAATAGCTGGGGGTAGCATAGGTTCACCACCCAATGGGTGTATCTCAAGAACCGGTCCCTGAACAGATGCCTCATCACTAGGAGGGTTGTCCTCCTGACCACATATCAGAATCCTGGTTGTTCATCCATGTTGAAGCATCCTAAAATAGATCAAGATGTGCCATAGTAAATATATTATACCTAATTAGCTGACTCTTATACAAAATCACATAAAGAAACAATTTTTCAATAAGTTTTTATATGCATTGAGCCGAAAAGCATAATTAAAGGTCCTGGTGTGTGGATACATCAGCTGCCACACCAACACGGGACTCCCAGAATCTGAAATCCGGACTTGAAACATTTAACATTGTTTCCCTAAAAGAAGATAATTGTATATTGGTCTCTCAGGTGGAACCGAACCCCCTTTGAAACCACTTTTTCACAACCCATCTCTGAGGGACAGTGTTGTGACTACCCCAATCTCGCCTTCCAAAGGCCAGGGGTTGGAAACTAAGACCAAAGGCATCAACCTTCAAGTGGGATTAATTTCTTGGGTACCTGTACACACACACACGCACACATACATCCCAAAAACAGTAAAGGGGAGCAAGTATACCACTAAACTGGTGATGAGTACAAGTAAAAAATGGAAAGAAAATGGGCCAAAATTCAAACCCCACAAGGAGTAACTAGAAAACAAGAAATTATTGAAGAAAATATGGATAACCACCCGTTGAAAACCCCACCTCATAGTAAGAAAAGAGTAGTTACGATATGTTTTAGCAGTACACCTTGTCTACCAAATCTCACTAGCCCATGCCTGGTCCTAGGCCACCAATTACCTCGTCGGAACATTTGTCATCTTCAAAAGAAACAAAACGTGCAGGAGAAGACCGTGCAGGGGTGAGTAACACAGTACTCAGTAGGGGATCTGAGTCCACTAAGGTGAAATACCACAAAGAAATCACAAAGAAAAGCCACAAACTAAGACTAAAAAGTAAGGAAAACTCACACCATATATAATATAAATCATAAGAAGAATGTTATTTGATTATAGTTAAGAACATTTTGTACTGTTGAGGTAATCATCTTTGATGAGTTGTTTAATTCTATCAGGCCACTAAGGTCCACACGGATGCTACTCGTCTATCGGGAAACTAAGGTCCACACACATCTGCCAAGCCACTGAGGTGGACACGGTTTCTAGTATGTTGGTCCACTAAGTTCAACATAGCTCTGTTGGGCCACTAATTTCCACATGGTTCTTGTATTTTGGGCCACTGAGGTCCACATATATGCTGGTCTGTCAGGCCACTGAGGTCCACACGGCTGCTCTTCGTCTGCACGCTTGGTCCCGAGAGAACTGCTCCCCTATGCCATATGTTGAAATTCAACTTCCTTGTAATCCTCCTTATAGTATTCCAAAATACCTTCCTTTTCACGAGGGTTATTATGCTACAAATGGTTTTTCGATTGGAGATCTGTTTTGAAATTTATAAGCATTTTTCAAAGAAGGGGCTGGTGGGGTTCGATTCTTGTCTGACCTGATCAGATTGGCCTGACCCGACCCAAGGTCCACTCACCCGACCTGGCTTCATTTACCCAACCCTGACCTGGCCCAGCCTTGGTATGGTCTGTTGGGTTATGGGTCCATTGGGTAATGGGTAAGGCCCAACCCAAGGGGGCAGGTTAGGCTTGCAAGGGCAGGTCCGACATGTGGGTCTATCTGGTCTGCCAGAGGTGGTCCGTCCATCGGCTAGGCTAAGATGCGACTGGGAGCTGCATCTGGCTCCTCTTCTACCACGAAGATGTGGGGCCTCTCTTCTTCCATGGTCAAGCGACCGCGCCCCGCCGTGTGCTGCAAAACACACAGCCGCGTCCTCCATTGCTAACTCAGGGCAGGCCAGAAACAGGCTGCCACCTCCACACAGCACTGGTTGGCACGACATCTCCACAACGTCTCCCTTTGCCTGTGGCCACCATCACGGGCAACTGTCGTCCTCCGGTGGCTCCTTATGTGGGCCACCATGGTTTTTTCGGTGGTCCTTTTTTTAACTGAATGTGCCTATCAGACCGTAGGGCTGCCACCTTCTCTATGACGACCTCGAACTCATCTTGTCGCTGTTGAAAAATTTGTACACCAAGAAGGCTCATGGTGGAGGGGTTCAGGCCTTATATGTTTCAGCCCTCACCCTCCACATTAGAGTTTTAAAGAAGGAAAGTCTCAAGATTACAATTTTATCAATAATAAAATTAATTTTGAATAGAAAACCCAAGAATGATACCCTCCCACAATAACGCACGTTCCACAGATTCACTTGTTCGTGGGTTAATCTAAAATTTTCATTTAGAATAAGAATGTTGAAATCATGAATAAAAAAAACCCCTACCTCATTCGACATTTCTTTTCATGGTGTTCCTTATTTGAGGTTTCAAGAGGTCAACACCATTCGTCGCTTCCCATATTCGTTCTTCGATGTACGTCA
The DNA here is from genome assembly GCA_963277665.1 of Viscum album. Classification (NCBI taxonomy): domain Eukaryota; kingdom Viridiplantae; phylum Streptophyta; class Magnoliopsida; order Santalales; family Viscaceae; genus Viscum; species Viscum album. The sequence goes on along the minus strand of OY728129.1, from coordinate 333,560,235 downwards.
AAGTTGATGATGTTCCATCAGGGTTCGTCGTTCTTTATTAGAGTGAAATCTTGCTATAGGATCATTATATAATTTCCCACTGTATAATTCTAAACTCTCTCTAATGTAATTTTTTTAATAAAATGAAACATGTTTCAATGTTTCTGTTACATTGTGATGTTGCGTCATTTCCCTATTTCATTTATGAAATAGTGTTGTGGATATGCTTGCACAAAAATACATTAAGGATCCTCATTTAATTTACCTCGTTGTTGCCTCATCGCCACACTTAACCACCACCGTTCTCTACTCAATGGTGTGAAAATAAAATAAAATAATTTTTTTATGTTATTTTATTATTTTTTTTTGAAAAGTCCAAAAATTAACTTTCCCGTATGACCCTTTGCGGTCGAAGTTAATTCCTTTCTACGTGAAACTCGGACTTCCAAGATCAATATTTCCCTCTGATTTTTTATCTGATCACTAGTTCAAAAGTTATAAAAACTCTCTCGCATGTTTACTAAACGTGACTTAAAAAAGTTCAAAATTCCATCCTAGGCTCACCAGGCCTCAGAGTCACGTGTCGTCAAAGCGTGTGGTCTCAAAATAATTCCATATAATTTAAAAAAAATTCATTAAAATTATAAGACATTATATAGATAATAATAAAATAAAAGAACTTGAAAATAAATTAAAAGAAAAAGAAAGACGTTTTTACCTCTTGATTTTCTCCTCCTTGAGAACATCCATAGGGAAAAGGTTTTGGACCTTCAATGGGAACAAGAGATCCTAGATGTGGGTTAGGGGTTTGAGAAGAGGATTGGGAAGAAATTTTATATGGTTCAAAGCTTGGAAGGTTTGAGAAGAAGGGATGGTGAGGGGTGGTATTTATATTGGTGGAGAGGGGCGTTTTTTGAATATTTTATTCATTTTTTTATTATTTTGTCTCAATACTATGAATATTTGGAGAATTATCACCAAATATATTAAAATAATGAAGGAGAGTTCAATATAATTGGCTTATATTATCTATATATCACCTATGAATCAATAATTCATGTATTTAACATTTATCATAACTTTTCATATTTTACTATTCACCAAAAATTTCAGTTATTTTATTAAAATCCATAAAATCCACCATAAACAATTTTTTTAAAAAAAAATTATAAAATAAAAAACATTTTATAAAAATAATTTTTTAAAAATGAAAATTTTAATTTTAAAATAAAACCATAATTTGCACAAAAAATAAAGATTTAAAATTATAACTGATTTTATAACACTTTTAAAAAGTAACTAAGGTTTTATAAAATAATATTAAAATCATAAGAAACAAAATATTAATATATGAATATATTTTGTGAAAATAAATTTTCTTTTAAATAATTATATTAATTATAAAATCGTAATTAAATATTTATGACTTACAAAAGTACCAACTCTTAATTAATAATTTTTTAAAATATTTATTTACTTATACTATGATATAATAATATAATACTTTCATTTCTAATTTGACTAAATTTTATTTATACTTTCATGGATGATGTTACTATTCATTTGGCTGATTTATTATTTGTAAGAGTAATCTTATTATTCCTAAGTTCAAGTTATTTTTTCATCGGTGTAGGTTTCTTAACTTCTAGAAATAGATCTTATTTATTTCAATATTAATTTATATAGTTTTTATTACATTCTCTATGTGATTTTATGTGATTTATGAAATAATCATAAGAATATAAATTTCACTGATAGAATTTTGGTTCTCTACATTCACCGTCCTACAAAAATTTCATTTTCAAAATTTCCATAATGTCACATAATAAAAAAAGATTTGGGTAGTTCTTCATAATATGTTCCTCAAGATACCACATCAGCTCTTCAATTTTATGATTTTTACAATGCAACCTTACCATCTGAGTCATATGATTCCTCAACACTTTTTCTTTATTGTTTTAAATCTGGATAGGCTCTTCATAGTATTATAAGACAAGTTTGAAATATATTCCTTCAGAATTGGGTACAAGTGCAGGGTCTAGAATGTATTTCCATAACAAAGAGATTTGGAAGACATTGTGTATTTTAGAATGGATAGGTTTCATTTCCAAATGATAATCCACAACTCCAATTATCTCTAGAATTTTAAAAGGACCATTGTACATGGGTATTATTGTCCCTTTATTTCCAAATCATGTAACACCCTTCCATGGAGATACTTTCAAGAAAACATGATCTCCCACTTGAAATTCCAAATCCATCCTTCAATTATGGTTATAGATATTTTCCCTACATTGAGATGATTTGATGTGGTTTTGAATAATATTTACCTTATCTATTATTTCCTCCACAATATCTAGGCCTACAATCTTCCTTTAACCAACTTCATCCCAACACGTTGTTGTATGGAATCTCTTTCCATACAATGCATCATATGGTACAATTTGAACACTTGAATGGAAACTATTATTGTATTAAAAATCCATGAAAGTTGATTATTGATCCCACATACCTAGAAAATAAATTAAAAATGATCTTAAAAAGTATTTTAATTTTTGGATTGTCCTTACTAACTTCCCTTCAGTTTGAGTGTGATAAGAAACACTCAAATGATGCTCAGTATCCAAATATTTTTGAATACTTTTCTAGAATTTTGATGTAAATTATGGATCATGATCAGAAAAAATTGACAGAGGTTCCCTATAAAGTATTACAACTTCATTAATATAGAGTGGTGCAAGGTGATCTAGAGAAAATTCCTCCCTCGTATAGAGGAAATGTGCAGATTTGGTAAGTTGATGAAAAATCACCCATATTGCATTATTTTTTCTGGTATTTTTTGGTAATTCAATGGAAAAATCCATTATGATATCATTCCATTTATATATAGTAATATAAAGAGGTTTCATGACTCCTCTAGAATATTGTCTTTCAGCCTTCACCTATTAACAAGCAATGCCTCTTGATACATAATCAACAATTTCCCCCTTCATATTATCCCACCAGAAATGTTCCGTCAAATATATATATGTATTTGTGAAACTAGGGTGTATAGATAAATGGGATCTATTTTCATCATCCAATACCTCCATTTTTAGCTCAGGAATAGCGGGAACACATAGCCTCATTTCAAATTTTATAATTACTTCTTCATACATGATGTCTTCCAACTTCCTATATTTCAGAACTTTAAGTTTCTTTTTAACATTATCATCATAAAACTAATAAATTTTAATTATTTATAATAAAGATGATTGGATAACCAATTGAAAAAGTAATGTTGGTTCACGTTCTTTGATAATTCTAAAATACATATTTTCTAGATCTCAGAATTGTTTAATCCTTCCTGCTCAATGCATATGCTACCATATTCTCCTTCCTTGGGTGGTAGTTTATTTAACAATAATAATTCTTGAGTACCTCAAGCCATCGCCTTTTCCTCAGGTTGATTTATTTCAGTGAAAAGATATATTTCAAGCTGTTATGATTTTTATATATCTCACCCCCTCCCATCTCCAGGACAGCCCTCCCCCCACCAACCCCTGGAAAGCCCCCCCCCACCCACCCCCCTCTACCTGGACTGCCCCCCCCCCACCTAGATAGAACCTCACCCTCCCCCCTTAATAGCCCCTCCCCACCCCCACCCACCCCCTCATAGGACCTCCCCCCAACCCCCACTCCCAACCCCCCCCCCCCCCACACACACACACACTCACCGCAGACCACACCCAGACAGCCCCCCCCCCCCCCCACCTCCACCCCCACCTGTACAGGCCCTCCCCTCCACATGGAAATCCCCCATCCCTTCCACCTGGACAACCCATACCCCTCCACCTAGACAGCCCTTCCCCCCTCCCCCAGACAACCCCCCTCCCCCCAGACAGCCCCCACCCCCCGGACACCCCCCCCCCCCCCCAGCCCCCACTCCCCCCTGTGGGCAGCCGCATGCCCCAAAAAAACTCCCCCCAGACACCCCCCCCCCCTCCCCCACCTACACAGCCCCTACCCCTCCATCTGGATAGCCCCCCCACCCCCCTCCACCTAGGCAACCCCTCCCCCTCCACCTGGACAACCCATCGCCATTACCCCCAGACACCCCCCCCCACCACTGAACAACACCCCCATCCCCTACTCCCCCCCCTTGTGGATAGCCCCCCCCAAACAAATCCCCTTGGATAGCACCCCCCCCCCACCCAGACAGCCCCTCCCCCTCTACCTGGACAGCCCCTCCCCCCTCCCCCCAAGCATCCCCCACCCCACCCCCCCCACACACCCCCCGGACAGCACCCCCCCCCCCCCCCATCCCCCACTCCCAACCCCCCCGTGGACCCCCCCCCCCCCCCCCCCCCCCCCCCACACACACACACACACTCACCCAAGACCCACCCCCAGATAGCCCCCCCCACCCCAAACTCCCCTCCACCTGGACACCCCCACCCCCACCTGCATAGCCCCTCCCCCTCCACCAAGACACCCCCACAGCCTCAAACATCCCCCACTCCCCCCCCCCAGTTGTGGAATTCTTCTTCAATAACATAATATTTTTTATTGGATTGGTACATACTAACACTTTTCATATCAGTGACCAACTTTGTTTTAGTAATCATAGAAGTGCCCAAACATTCACCCATGATGATTTGGTGAATTTATGGGAAATTTTATCCTTCCACATTTATAGAAATTTTTTACTTTACTCATGCACAAATAGTTAAAACAAATTCAATGCAAGGAGGTTTATCAGGTTTGTGTGATACCATCTTCTTAGAATTGTTTTACTGTTGATCAAGAGATTATTCACAGATCTTTTTACCACCATTTTGAGTTTTTTTAGAAGTAAGATTCACCTTCAAATTTTTGTGTGGTAACATCCTTTCTCTCATCACATTGTGAAGATCCAACTTAAGTGCTTTCCATATTTTATTATTTTTCACATCCAACTCTAGACGTAGAATTTTTGGGGGTGTACTTTTTATTCAAGAGCTTTCATCCTATATCTACATTCATTATTCAAATTTTTATTTGATCTTCATGCACATTATTTGTCTCTTGTAAAGAAATATATATCCCTCTTACCCTCTTTAATTTTTCCTCTAATTGAACATATTTTTTCATTAAAAACATTACAAGTTTGACTTTATTAAAAAAATACAATTTATCTTTTTTAAACTTTGGATGGTCCCCTTACAAATTTTTTCTACGACTGCAGGCATGTCAGGGGAACATGTAGTAGATCAACATCATCCATTTGAACCATCTACGTCTCAGGGTTGAGGTATGTTTGAATGTAAATGTGTTTTTTTATGTAATTGAATATATATATATATATATATATGAATATCTGTCAAATAATATATAAAATTGTTTTCAATAGGATCAGACACAACCGATTATTCCTCTCGTAAGAGAGGCCCTGGTCATGGAATTTAATCATGGAATTCTGACACGACCTTTGATGTTTCATTAGATGAGCGATTTCATCATGTGGGAATGACTACCACTGCATTTAATCATCATCTGGGTCATATCATACACGACACACATCGATTTACATTGACCACATGTGACTGGACTTATATCATTCAGGATACATTAGATCAGCTTTGGAGGGAAGTTCAGGTAATAAGACCATTTTAGTTTCTTCCCTATGTTTAAAGAATACTGACATGTGTGATTTTTTTCTTAAATATAATAATATAAAAGTGTTCCCTGATGAGTTTTATCTAGTGTGTATTGGAAAATGTAGTAAGATGTGGAAATATTATAAAGGAAAAGTCAGGAGGGAGCACTGGGTACTAAACGTGGGTTCCCTAGACATTCTGGAAAAAGTCCCGAGAGGTGTTCTCTTATCTTAGTGGTGCAATATAGTTTCATAATTTTCTTCTGAGGAAATTTTCATTCATCTATTTATTTAGGTATATATATTTTCAATAATTTTTGACATTTTATTTGTTTGAAATTTGAGTTAATTGAATGTAGGAGGTATCAGCATGCCATTCCAAGAATTGAGCATTGCAGGGACCACCTCACAAGCTCGGGACTCATCATGTGTCTCAGATATGACATGATGTATTTATTATTCATTTTTAAATTTATTATTTAATATTTTTTTGTGTTATATTTTTATATTTTATTGGTATATAGTTACAGGAGCAAGGTGTACTGACTGATAAAATGTCGGTGTGGATGAGAACTCATGATCAAAATGATCCAGAGACTGCAGCTTTTATAGTATATGTTTTTACTCATTACCAATAATCACATGCATCTGTATATAAACATAAATTTGCATACATATTTAAATATTTCATAGGACTAATTTGAAGCTATGTTAGAATAGTTGCAAGAGTACCAGCGAAAACTTCCCATGCGAGGGGATAAGATATTCCATCGCATTATTGGTCATGAAGAGCATGGATATTGTTTGACCTATAGAATTGGGATTCCCCATTATGTAATATCACGTGCTAAAGTTGTCGGTCCTGCTATTTCTCGGATGACATAACAGCTATTAGATTTCAAGGAACGGTTTCATGCTTATAAGGAGGTAAATGTGCAATTGATTAGTGAGGTTAGAAAACTGTGAGAATATTTGCGTCTGGGTGATGGTGTAGGGGATCATACGATGTAGGTTTATACGGAATATAGTTATTTACTTTATATTGTTTTCATTATTATAATATTTATAATTTTTATTTGTTGCAGGCCCCCGGCTCACCGTATAAAGGTAGCAACCCTAACCACACATGACGCATCATATTCAAGAGTTGTGTTTATTTTATATTTATTATTTAATTGAAGTTATATATTGATATAGACGTTAAATGTATAATTTTTTGAGATTAGAACAATATAGGTTTTTAAAAACTCCAATGTTTTTTAATTTTAAGAGTATGATCAGTAATTGGATACTTTATTGTGATAGATTATTTTTTAGAATCCCCATTTAAGGATAGGAATTAGTTTAGGTGGTCCAATGGTATTATGGACCAATAGCTTATTGGCCTAAGGTTTGAATGGCGTTCTGGCCTATTAGCCTAATAGGCGAATGTCTGGATAGCCCAACAGATCAAATGGCCAAATGCCCCAATAGGATAAATGTCCTAAAACCCCAAAACCCAAATGGTTGAATGCCCCAATGGCCTAACTCCCCAAGAGATCAATGACCCAATGGCCTAACAGCCCAATGGCTGAAAGGCCGAATGGCCGAACGGCCAAATGCCCCAACGGCCTAACGCCCCAACGGCCTAATGCCCCAACGATAGAACGGCCTATCGACTTAATGGAAGAATTGTTCAAATGGACTAATGTCTTAATTACCTAATTTACTATTGGCCTAATAAAATATTATCCTATTAGCTAAATGACCAAATTGCCTAATGGCCATTGTCCCAAATGAAAAAATGACCTAATCACCTAATGGCCGATGTTGTTGCTTTATACCATGATAATAGTTTTCGTATTGTTTTTCTAGATAGTGCACTATATATATATATATATACTATTATTGTTAGTATGTTTTGTTATGTAGTGGATTAGTATTATGTTATTGATAGAAATTGGTAAAGAATTTATAGCCTAACTTGATTGAAAATTGATTGGATAGAGAATTAAGAGTCTTGTTTACTGAATCTGGCATTGGTTATAATTTGATAATAATCAAATTGACACATTGTGAATGTGTAACTGAAATTGAATCTATTGGTTTGGGTAGTTGGGTGGAGGGGGGTTGTTCAGATGGGTGGGGTGTTCGGTGGTGGGGGGCAGTCGGAGGAGATTTTTTGGGGAGGGGGGGACTGTCCGGGGGGAAAGGTTTATTTTGGGGGGGGGGGGGGGGTTTGGGGGTGGGGTTGTCCAAGGGGAGTTTTGGGGGGGGGGGTGCTATTTGGGGGTGGGGGCTGTCTGGGAGGAGTTTTTGTTTGGGGGGTTGTCTGAGGGTGGCTAGGGTGAGTGGGGGTGTGTTGTACGAGGGTGGGTGGGGGTTGTGTGGGGTGTGGGGGGTGTCCGGGGGGGGGGGGGGGTTTGGGGGGATTATCTAGGGGTGGGAGGCTTTCTGGGGGGAGGGGTGGCTGTCTAGGAGTGGGGGGGGGGGTGGGGGTTGTCTGGGTGGGGGGCTGTCTGAGGGTGGGGGCTATCTGGGGGGGAGTTTTTTTTGGGGGGTGTCCAGGGTGGGGGTCTATCCGAGGTGAGTGGGGGGGGTTCCATGGGGGGTTGGGATTGGGGGATGGGGGTGATGTCCGGGGGGGGGGGCTATTTCAGGTGTAGATGGGGGGGGGCTATCCGGGGGTTGGGAGTGGGGGCTTTCTGGGGGTGGGAGTTGTACGAGGGGAGTTTGGGGGAGTTTGGGGGATGTAGGGGGTTGTGAGTGGGGTTATTTAGTACTGAAATTTACTCTATACAGTTCAATGTCAAGTGAACACAGCCGAATGGTTTTCCAAACCTGTTTTCAAACCACCTCATCGCGTACGAGCAACACAGTAGGTCTCTACTAGAGTAGAGTAGTGAGTGTAATGGTATACTGTCAAAATTGGGCTAATGGATAATTGGATAAATGGATACTTGGTCAGTTGGAAAAATTCCCAAATTCCCAAATGGCCAAACACCCTAATGGACTAACGCCCTAATGGTCTAACGACTCAAGGGTCTAATTGACAATTGTCCAAATAGACTACTGTCTTAATTAACTAATGTCCTATTTTCCTAATGGAATATTAGCCTATTGGCCTAATGACCAAATGGACTAATGGAATATTAGTGTAGCACCCCAAGCTTCCACGGTACGTTTCCCGTTGAATAATGCAATAGCATTCATTGTACGCAACTTCGAGATTCTATCACACCACGACCAATCAAAATAGATGTTATGAATAGTAATACCCAATTTTTGAAATTTTATAAATTTTATCTTTCAAAATGGACTTCATTTTTTGATTCAGAATATCGAAATTATCTTAGGGTGAATTTTTAGTATTTTTCTGAAAACTTTCAATTTTTGATGAATAATGAAAAACACTCAATTATAGTTTAAAACCGATTTTTTTTAAATAATTTTTTTTATTTAAATTTATTTTAGGTAAAAATAAATACATAATACCTATATAAGTTCAATTTAATTCATTGGAGTTATTTTATAATAATTTTAGATATATAAAAATTTTAATGAATTTTCACCATCTTTTACCCACCTCCTATGAGAATTTACAAATTCACATAAAACATAATTTTACCACTTCTGTGAGTGGAATTTCGAAAATGCAAGAGACACGGTTAATATCAAGTAGTAAAATGTGGTTCAATAAGAAAAAAATATTTTCTGTTGAATAGTAACTTTTTACTTGTTTTTACCACGATTAAAAGTAAATAGGGTAATTAAGGGTAAAAATGATATTATTATTCCCAAACACATGTTGTAATTCTATTGGATAAGTATAGTTCGACCATAAAAAACCTTAGGAATAAAATATAAACTTCTTTGGTCCACTTGGATTAGATTAGGACATTTATTATTATTTTATTTAAAGAAGAGTTAAAAGAGTTAAAATTCAAGTTTAATAAATAATACATTTTTAATATATGGTTATAGATAAGATAAATTAGACTATAAATATTCATTTGAAATATAAAAATATTTCCTACATAATGGTATTTTATTAATATTTTTTAGACATAAAATAATTTAATTTATTTATGACACAATGATGATGCAGTAATTACCTAATTAATGAAATATTAAAATAATTGATATTATAAATATAAAAATAAATGTAATTTGAGACTTTTTATGAATTCAAGTAATTTTCTATGTTAATATGACCTATTACAGTTGGTTAGATGAATTTTATTTGAAGAAATAATAGTGTCATAAATTTAGAAAAAAAATACCAAATAGTGTTAAAATTGTCATAAAAGTGTTTTTAAAAAAAATATTATATTATTAATTGATATTCTATTCCTAAAAATCTATGGTTCAGACATATGACTTTTATAATGATATTTGTAACATTAATGAACTAGTTTTGGTTCTCTTGGATGTATATAGTAATTTTATTAACCATAAAATATAAAAATACAAAGAGACATGGTAAATGTCAAACTATTTAACTAAGAGTTAAATCTAAAAGATAAAGTTAACATAGTGAAAAAAACCTGTTTAAAACCTATTTTTTGACTGTTTTCGACTTTTCACCACCTTTTCCTTTAAATAATCCATTTTTTATCCTTTATAAACCTAAAATGAATTTATTATAAAATAATATTTCTAGCTTTTCCTAAGGTGCTCCTCAACCATCTTATAAAAGGGAACTCCCCCTTCTCTTTAATTCACACCTTCAAAGCCATTTGGATCGGCCAACCTCTGACAAAATACCCTTTCAACTATCCTCCCTTCATCCTAGAGACCTTCCTTTGGTTTGAATGACAAACTAAGGAGTCCTTTTAATCAAATCCAAAGGAATAACCCGAAGAAGAGGTAAAAATCTCACCACCTCTTTCAAGTTCCTTTCTTCTTCAACGTCCTTTTTCTTTGTTGTTTCCATTCTAAAATAATAACTCCAGTATATTATATATATGGTGATTTTATTATAAATATGGTAAAACAAAATTCATTATTCTATCCATCCATTGAATGACATGTCACCATACGTGCATAGGTACAACTTACCGTCTCCACGTCGTGGTGTAATTGTTATTCAATAAATTATTATTTGGATGGGTATAATAATGATGTGTAATTGATTTAAATAATAAATATAACATGATAATGATTCTGTATATATGATATAACATCCAATTATATATTATTTTAATATCAAAATAATGATATTTTCACTCCGGAGTACGTACGGATTATCGTCTCCACGTACGCGATAAGATTCATTCCCCATCGTACCCATTCATGACTAATTTTCATTAGAAGAATAAAAATATTGTTTAAATAATTGATATCATTATGTATATGAATAATATACATCCCATCTATAACAAATATGACTCACATAACAAATAATATATAGTAAAATGAACCCGTTAACAACTGAAACAACGATAATACAAAGATATTATTAACAAAGAAATGTTAAAAGATCATATATGATATCATATTAAAGTATATGATTCTTGTATAATTTTATAAAAATTATTTCACCACTATATAGTAGGTTAACCAGCCCTCGACCAAGGAAATTTTCATGGTAAGGGTTAATTTTACAATCTCTTTATTATTCGAGGTTGTTTTTACGCAAGTATCTACTAGGACCTCTTTATCATCCACATCCATGTTTCTTAAAAATGTATTTCAAAACATTCTCACTATTTTATATACTATGGGTTAAAGTCATTTATACAATTTTTTGAGTTTTATTAGATTTCTATAAAGGAATATTTCCGTCATTTTCCAAAAAAGGTCCTTTTTAACATTTTCGACAAAATTAAGGTAAGAATGTATTTTTTAACTTATACGGTGGGTGAGACTATTTTCTGCCCTTATAAAATTGTCAAAGCTTCCCTTCCAAGATTATAAGAATATTTTCAAGGTAAATTTTTTATTTTATAATTATGTGGCTTTTAAATGATTTCAAAAAAGAGATATTTATCTCAAATATTTTTGATTTCATCTTTTTCAACATCCTTTGATGGATTTTAAGCTTATTTGAAGTTGATTTATTACGATAAAAAACATCCATATTGTATTGAAGGTTTTGTGATATGTTTGACTATGGATGTGTTATTTTTATTCCATTCATGGTTTATGGATAAAGTATTGACATTTCATATACCAGTTTTAATACGAATGTTTATTTTATGTTTAAACTTTTAATATGGGGAATGCATTAGACTTAGTAAGTGACCGGTGGAGCCTGCTATAGCTCTTCAATGCATCGTTAGGTCTCATAATACAAACTAGTGTCTTGGAACAAGGCCTTAATAAAATCTTATTTGTAGTCTTGGCACAAGGTCTTGATTACGTGGTTATGATAGTCTTTTATTATGCATTCCATCATTATGAAAGTGGTTATTGATATTGCATGTGATTATTAGACTAGTAGAATATCCATGTGAATAAGTAAATGGAATTATTTCATTTCATTTTTTACATGTTATGCTGAAGTTCAAGTTTGAAAGGCTTTTTTTAGTTATTCATTGCCTCAAAGTTTTATGCTTATTTTGGAAAGTTTTTTCTATATTGGTATCCTTACTGAGCATCTGAGCTCACCCCTTTCTATGTTTTATTTTTTCCCTGAATGTGAAGAGGTATTTTATGAATGTACTGCAGGGATAGTCTAAGGGGATATGAGTGTGGACTATGGAGATTATGTTGTTGTATTTTTTCATTTTATCATGTAATGTAAAACTTATGAATGTATCTTGTGTTTCCAAGGATACTAAACTAATAGTTATTTCGAAACTAGATCATTTGTGATCATGCCAATATTATGTAATAATTCACCAACTCTGGGTAACTGGGGTCGGTGTGTTACAATTAGACTATTGGCATAATGTCCAATTGGCTAATTGGAGACTTATCCAATTGGCCAAATTCCAAAATGCCCAAATGGCCAAACGCCCTAACGCCCTAACAACCTAAATCCCTTACACCTTTATGCCCTAACTTCCTTATGGCTTAATGACCTATTAGCCCAATTTTATTATTATATATATATATAGTAACTGAATAAATATGCCCAATTTTCTTTTTCTTTTTTTAGTTGTTTCTTTTGTAACTTATTGTATGTTTATTGAAGAAGAATATTGGAGTGGATTGAAGCTGTTTAGATCATCGGATATGTGACGAACTATGTCTTCCATTTATTGTTTTTGAGGATCCTAGTGTGTTTGCTATTTTGAATTTATATTTTTTTTATTAGATTTGTTTTTAATGTTTGAGAAGCAGAAGTATAATTTTTTAAAAAAATCCCTGTCTATTGGCAGCCTATGGCGGTTGCTGTAGGTCGGTTTTTAGGTATCCTATACCAACCACCACTAGTGGTCACTATAGCTAGGCCTAATAGTGACTGCTATTCCGCTGAGCATTAGAACCCCTATAGAGACTTCCATTGGTAGTCTTTGTAGCCCTACACCTAAGGGCCTAATGCGACTACAATTGGCAGTCTCAAGGTAGTCTCTAATACTAGTAGAGACCGCCAATGGCGGTCCTTAATGGTCCAATTTCTAGTAGTATTTCCAAGTCACAGAGAAGTACTTCCCACTAACCTTGAACTTCTTAGTTACACCTCCCCATCACATACTGTGGGCCTCCAAAGTCAAAGATAAGTGCTTCCCACTAATCTTGGACAACTGTGGTACTCCTCCTCGTTGCATACCACGGACCTACAAAGTAATGAAGAAGTGCTTCCCACTATGGTCCTGCAAAGTCACAGATATGTGCTTCCCACTGGGCCATAGTCGAGTCATAAAGAGTCAAAATTCCACAGTCCTCAGGTCTCATCCAACTACAGGGTTCTGTACATATTGGGCAATGGAGAACTACTCTTCAAGCCATTCATCTTATCTCAAATTCCATGAAAGCCTACTGAGGTCATTCCAAACGGTTCTCCTCATCAAGAGGGTCCCAAAATCGCAAATGGTTCATCAATCAGACACCTTGATTGTGAGTTATAATGTTTTAGTGAATAGGGGCTTGTTGTGTCTAGGTCTAGTCCCACCCAGTCGGACCGACCCAACCAACCCGGCCCTGAGGGTCTCACGTACCCCGGTTTAGTTCGAATGACTCAACCTAACCCAGTTTGGGTCTGGGTAAATCTAGTATAACCTGGTAAGTGGGCGAAGCCCAATGGGACATGCTGGACCTATCCCAGTTTGTCCAAGGGTCCAACCCATCTGGTCTCCCGACGACATGGTCTAGTCCAGCCCTGCTGGAAGGTCATGGGTTCGGCCCGCTGATGCGAGTCCAACCCACCCGCCAATGACTCGGCCACTCGGTGTGGTCGGTGGTGCGCCATCTAACCAGGACGCGGTAGGATTTCGTTTCTATCCCCATCTATCCCCATGGACACGGGCTCTTGCCTCCTAACACGGTTGACAGAACACGGCTCGCCAGCCACCCGGATGGCCCGAACACGGGCAGTCCCTCCACGCGATGATTGTGCGGTGCCAAGCCTTCCACTTTCATGGCCAGTTAACCACAACCTCCTACCATCATGGTGTGCTGACGGGCATACCACTCCTCTCGGCCACCAGCAGAGCCGGTAGCCTCTTGTCCTGTCGTCCAACACCTGGCTAGGGTGACAAAAAAACCTTTGGCGGACCACCAAACAAACTCTAGTGGTCTGTTCTTCGCACTTATGGCACCTACGATCTCCGAGGAGCATCCTATTCACCACGAAGGTGCCTAAATCTTCTTGTCTCCATTTTGAGGGTACAACCCCAAAGAATGCACATAGAGGAGGTGCTCGGGCCTTGTTCGTGTCAGCCAATGCCCTCCATGTTAGAGAATTAAAACAATAGGGTAGGCTTAGGGATTGTTGTTCTATCATATCAAGTAATGTTTGAATCCTGGATATATAAATCCCCAAATAAAGTTACATTCCTGCATAAACACACAAATCAAAGATCGACCTATTTATGGGTTGATCTTCATTTTTCATTTCTATAAAATAATGGGGAAGAAAACCAAAATAAAACAACCCCTATCTGGATAAGTTGGATCTTATGTGGACGAAGTAAGGGTTCCGCTTATTCGTCGATCCGTGATCATTGGAATTCATCACCGCTCGTTGACCTATGAATATGATCCTCCAATGTTCATCACTTCATTCTTCATTCTTCATTGGAGAGGGATTCTGCTGGTGGTTTTTTAGATATTTCCCATGTTTTTTAATCCCCAAACTCCGACAAGTTTGAATATTTTATGAAATAAAATGTGTTGTGACGTTTCACTCATTAATTACACTCATTAGTGAGCCACATTTAATGAGATGCATTCAATGAGACAAATTAAATAAGGCATTAAGATAACAACATCACGGTTACAAAAAATCCATTAATAACCCTCATTGTTGCACCAATACGTCATCGTCTGCCACTCAACGGTGTGAAAAATAATTAAAATAATTTTTTAAAGTTATTTTGTTATTTTTTAAAAAGTATGAAAAATAAATTTTCTTCTCGGCCCTTGTCGGAAAATTTTAATTCATTTCTCTGTGAATCTTAGTGTTCCGAGTTCAACCGTGCCCTCCAATTTTTGATCCGAGCACTGGTTAAAAATTTAGAAAAACCTGCTCACATGTTTACTAAACATACATTAAAAAATGGTCAAAAAAATTTTCTTGGCTTACCGGACTTTAGAATCATGTGTCGTTAAAGCGTGTGGTCTCAGAATAATTCCATATAATTTAAAAAAAATACACTTAATTTCTAAGACATTACATAAGAAATTTCACTGAGGTTTTCTAACATCCAGAATGACTATAAATATATAAACCCCCTTTGAACCAGCCTTTCTTAAAACCTTATCTCTTGAACCCTGGGTGCCCAAGATAACTCTTTAAGGCCTTTAAATCCCATTTTTATTAGACTCAATCCCCATCTTCATGTGTTTGATTTGTGGTTATCCAAGGTGAATTATTCCTATTTTATTATAGTTTCTTTTCCTTGAAAATTAATTTATTCCTATTCTATCATTCCATGTTATGAAGTTTGATCTAATTCATTCTTATAGGGTTCTATTGATATTTTTATTCATATTTATGATGTGTTGTTCTTATAGGGTTGTAACATTCCTTACAGGAGATGTGGTTATAGATCCACATTGTTGTTTAATTCTTGTTTAAATAACATTGAAATACTTTAGGTAAGGTATTCATTGATTATCCTTGTTTTTTGTGAAATCATAAAGATATCATTATTTATCCTATTGGGTGATGGTGGAATTAACCTTAATAAATATTAAACCATATTAAATAAAATAAATGGTTTATGGTTGTTATGACCACATGTTTTCTGTCATGATATTAATTTTCTTCTTTATTTTATAGATAGCGTGGTATCTATTTTTATTCTTGTTGAGAATATTTATTATGATTATGTTTAACATATTAATTAGATGAAAATGATTAAAGAACGTGAAGTAGATTTCTTTGTTAAATAATTAAAGAGGCATGTATATTAAATCTGCTGATTCCTAAAATTTTATGTAAATAAATTGATTCTTTATAAATGTTTAATTAATTTGTTCTTCCATATAATTAGGTAAATCGATAAAGAAATTGAATATGTAATTCTTGTTGTTGATAGTAACAAAGATGCATAATAATGATAATTGTGATTTCTTTAAGTGTTAAAACTGGAAGTGATGCATGAAGAGTAAACTTATAAAAATGGATTGTAATTGATAATTCCTTAGGTTACCCATAGGTGTAACCTATAATAAATTAATTGGTTAGTTTAAGATAGAATAAAACTAGTTTCTTGATAAAGATAATTATTTAGGGATGAGTGATCTTGTATGTATAAAAATGGTTGTATGCCTTCTTTTTAGGGATTGGATGCCCTGTTTATTCCACTTCTTATTTTATACCTTTTTTATGAATGTTATCCTTTATATGTGATGTGATGTGATCCAATGATGGTTGTTGGAAGATGAGATATAGGTGGGAAGGCCCAGATTTACGGTAGCAGTTGACACCTGCTGTAGCCAGATGTATGGTGATATTCATAATGGTGATGAGGATGGCATCAAGATTTATAGAATCGGTTAGAGTAGGGATTTCCCATTTTTGTGTCGAAATATGGATTCTTGCATGTTAATAAATCCATTTAAAGGATGTATGGTTGAGTTTTTTATTTATCTACTTTCCATTACCCACTGTTTGAGGTAACTAGTCATGCTTTCTTATGCATATCTTTGAGGTGGATTTGGGATTTTCATAGATTAACTAGAATTAGGGAAGGATGATAATTTTTAAAAAATGCTATAACCCATGGTTTTTTGGTTCATCAGAATGAAAGTGTTGATAATATTGTGGAATCGTAGAATTGGTTGGAATATTTATGGTAGGTAGGGAATCCTTTCTAAGGTTAATGAAATTTAATTAGAGTAATGTTAACTATTATATAATGAATTAATTAATGTAAGGTCATTTGTAAAAGCAAATAAGTAATTTAATTAAGCTCCATGAATACTTGTGTGCTTATAAGATATCTAACTCTATGTAGTGGAATCTAGGTGTCCAAGAGATAACATCTGTAGTTGATCCTAAAACTAGTTTAATTTCCATAGTGTGGTTCTAAGTGATATTTTATCCATTATGTTTTATTCTTTCATACACTACTCAACCATTTTAGGTAGGGTGAATAACTCCCAGTGGACTTTGGGAGGGTGTTTTCCCCAATATCTTGGTTGGAAAGGGATGTATGGCTAACTACCCTCTCTGGCTTCTCTCTCTTCTCTTGGCAGTATTAGGTGCTGGTATGCATAGTGGTTATATTTCACCATATGTGTGTATGGAGAGATAAAATGTATTTTGGTTATTTCAACAACATGTATTTCAAGATATTGTATCCTAAGAATTATTATAGGTGTGAAGTGTATGAGTTGTAATGGATTAAGGTATAATATCTTATATATATTGCATGACATGCAGGATTTGGTTTCTCCTAGAAACGACTTGGTTACTATATGGAGATGTGGAATGAGATGGAGGGATAATGTGATTCATGGGATACATGTTATGATTATTTTTCCTGGGTGTTTTTAGGTTGGTTTCATTTTCATATAGATGGATCAAGATGTGTGATAGTGGAGAAAACGAAAAAATTGAGGGGAAGTGGTATCAAGTACATTTATTCAATGTTATATTATATAATCTCTTGTATGTGACACATGGTGAGAGATATCCCTATTGATGTTGGGAACTTATTATACATTTTTAAGTTATGAGTCAGCTTCACTTTTTTCACTATGATTTATTATTTTTTTCTTTATATTTTTCATGAGAGGCTCCAAATAAAACCATACAAAATATACCTTTTATGCTCACTCTATGTATATATAAACTATTTTTCATGTTAGTAAGAGCAGGTTGGAGATTAGGCTGGATTTTACAAGATAATGGTTCTTTGAGATCTATCTGGGCTATGTGGTTTCTACCTAGTTTATCTTTTGAGTACATGTAGTTTCTATTTTTTCTAATTATTGTAGTTATATGAAATTACATGTATATACTTGGGTTTTTTCTTATACATTTATCTTGAACTTGATTTTTTATGTGTACTCTTATTATCTCTCATTTCTCAAATTCTCTAAGAGGGTAATGCCTCCCATTTTAATATATGATATACCCTCAATGATTTTCCCCAACTCATGGCCTATTGGAAGTGGGCTATATACATCATCATATCCCTTATCCCATTATTGGACTAGGAGGGAAACCTTTTGGGTGATGTTGTTGTGACATACAACTATGTCACAAATCATCTACATGGATCTACATATGTGTTGGAAGTCTCTTACATGGACCTGGAGAATTTAAATATTTACAAAAATAGTCTCATTTATTCTTCAGCTAACTTTAATTTCATCTCAAACACTTCAACAATTCTCCAAGAATAGGGTTTAAAATGTTCCATCATCCATCAAAACTAATCTTTGATTCCATTAAATATCTTCTCAATAATTGTCAAAAATAAAATGGAGTATCATATTTTCCATTCAATATGGTAGCATCATATCAAACTTATGTACATATATGTATGATCATGCATGATGTCCAATTAAAAATTAGGAATTCATGAAAATATTTGAAAAATAATAAAATTAACAATACATATTTACATCCTACCTCATTGAAAAAACAATTGGCTTAACAATCTCCCCCTTTTGGTTTTTTCTTTATCAATTCCTCTAAAACCTTTTTTTTAAATATGTGATATCCTTTTTCACCAAATTATTTCTAATTAAATGAAAATGAATAATTTTGGAGACTTATCATCTCACTTTATTTTAGTAATTATCATAATAAAACTTTCCCATTATATTTATTAATTTTTAAAATAGAGGATATCATCAAATTACATATTATAAAAGAGCCTTTATAAAGAAAACTATAAGTCTATATGGGATAAAATAGGTAGAAAACAAGAGTATGTAAGGAAAGTTATCATTTTTTCCATATAATCCAGTAGATAATATATCATGATCATATTTTTTATTTCTCAAATCAGGGTTTATTCAATATATATTTAAAAATAAATGTATTTTATCTTGAAATATATAAAAAAACCGAAATTATATGTCAAAATCATAAAAATCCAACTTTATCTCATCTTATCATCAATACAGAAACCACCTTTATAGCATATTTGAAATAATAAAAAGTAGGGGTTGAATTTTTGATTGGAAACCCTCATTCCACAAATTTCATTAAGTTTTACAAAAATGTCAGATCACCTGGAATATTAGATTTTGATAACATCCATCCATAATTTTTCTCCCCCTAAAGGGATACGCTCATCTTCTCTTCATGGTAGTTTATAAAATGCATGATAAATAATTTATCTTTATATCTTAGTAGTGATACCCTTGAACTTATCCTTCAATTACCTACATGTTAGTTCCAAACACATAAAACAATAAGGAATAAGGATATACCTATTTATTTTTATAGGTGACATTAGGATTTAGAGTTTCCTCTCAATATAGGCCATTATTTCCTTCCAACATTATCCTTTCCTCTATGTAAAATATTCTCTTCTAGTGTATTTATTTTATCACATAAAGTTTAAAATGACTTTATTTTGTTCTTAATCAGCTCCAACTATTTTGGTACCCCTTTTAAGAATTTCGAGTTGTATTTCCTCACACCTTTCACCTTTCAACCAAAAATTCAGCAGCCTTCATGTTTACTTTGATTTACTACTTATTGTTTCTTTTATAAAGGATGATAATATATCTTTCTTCCTTAATTTATGAACTCTTAGGGCCTTTTGTGTAATGTTTCTCTTCTATTTACTTCTCAATTAATACTCCTGATCCTTTTGATTTTTCAAGGTAGGTTTTCTCATTTTTATAGTTCAAATCCCCCATTATTGTGGATTTATGTGATTTTTCTGAATTTATATATTATTCTGAAATTCTAAGGCTATGTGACCAAACTTAGAGAAACACCAACAATAACTTAGGAGCCTCCTTCTCTTCTTTTTTAGTGTAATATGACAATATTTAATAGGTTGTAAACCTTTATATTTTTAGTGGATACACCACCCTTTTGGAAACTTCTTGGGAAACATATATTCATATATTTTCTCACATCCATCTTTGATAATGTTGTGGATTTTCAGTACTCTTTACCATCCATATTTTCTTATAATTTGATTTTAAATATGCACTAGAAAATGAAACAACATTAGTAAATAATATATGTTCTTTGTTATGGGACTCTTTCTTGTAAAACATGAGGTGGCTGAATATTTAAATGACCTCAAGCTCTTTGTTCCACTGTTTTGATTCTTCTTAGGAGGAAAACTCTTTTCAATAACATGTTTGGTAGTATCCAATATCTCAAAAGAGTGGAAAGTTTTAATTTTAAAATATATAGATCATTAAGTTTGATTCTTAGCTCTAGAGGATTTAGGTTGATAATGTCATTAACATCCCCAGATAATATTAACCTATCATACCGATTATCCATCTTATTTTGAAATTCATCCTCATGATTTTTTTTCTTGAAACTGATTATCAATATCTTTCACACTCTTTTCCTTTATTTCTAGTTGTTTAGTCTTGACACACATGGATACTTGATGTAAATTTTCAAATTCATAAAATACTTCACTAACTATAGTATTTAATAATTCCTTCCCATAAATTTATCTTTTCAATTCATCCATATATTTAATATACCTTTCATTTAAACTGATAATGCTTCATCCTTTCCCATCACTAGATTTTTGAGGGTGTTACAATCCCAAAACTTTTAGCCAATGCTTATTCCATTTTATTATCCTCTTCTTCTAGCTCTAATTTCTCGTCATAATTTTTTTTTATATTTCTAACAATGCAATTTATTACTTATTTATAAAATTTCTCTAGATGATACTTAATTTCATAATAAATATCACTATGTGATAAATCATCATCACAACATGAACAAGATACATTAGAAGAATAATAATCAAAATAATTATTACTACCTGTACTAATGTGATTACATTTATTTAGTGGTGTCTCTCCATTTATTTTAATATTCATCATAATATTCTTTGAATCACTTTTATTTATATTTTTTTGAGTCCTGGTAGTGATATCGATATTTGGATTTTTAAGAGTATCTTATTTTTTATCCATTTTAAGAAAATCAAATACTTCTTAAAATATGATCTTGATTAAAGTTTTTAAAATAAATAAAGGAAAAACTTGGATCTTTAAAGGGGGTTTGTAAACTCTGATTCCACTTATAGACCCAAAAGATCGGTTAAGAACCACTGAGAGATGGTGTAAATCATTAGTAAACTCTCTTTATGAATTCTTTATCTTTTAATTCACCCTCTTTAACATGTTAGGGTTCTCGATCCACTAAACGATATCTCTCATCCTCACCTAATGTGAAGTAATAATATGAAAGAGATAGAAACATAGTATTTATATGGTTTTAATTAAATAATAATATTTTCCAGGTTGTTTATACTCCATAAAATTTATTCTTTTAATAATATTATTATCAATTAAAGTAGTGCCCTGATTCAATAGGTGTGTGATAGATTGTACCCTGCAATGATATGCATCTTGAAGGAACTAGATATATTCCCCAGAGGATGATCCTCTAGTTGTGTTAGGTTTTACACCTTATCCCCTAAATTTTCATCAATGATTGGTTAGAAACCGCAAAAATTCTTCTTATCCTTGGATGGTTGCACATATAAGCTATGATCTTCTTTAGTAAATACTTTTACACACTAGCTACAAGCTCTTATTCTTATACTATTATAAATTCCTCCTTCTTCAAATTGATTTTCCTCTATGATACTATATAGTTATTCATTATAATTTAATCCTTCAAGATCTTCAACAACTAATTGGAATTGTTCTTTTGGTCTTGAAACTTCTTCCAGATCTAGTGAAATATATATTCTATTTAGTCTTCGAATACCTATGTGTGTCAACTTCAAGAAATCTTAGATTCATCTCACTTTCTTCTATCTTTAATACTTAATTTATCGGTCTCTTGAAATGATATTCTGATTTTCATAAGATTCATAAATAATCTCAAAAACTTCTTTGATACGTGTATTAAACTTTTATATAGGAATGAATGCATCAAAAAAATTATGTTTTCTTCTCTTTATCTTGAAATACCAAGATTACAGGTTATTCAAAATACTTCATGATTATCATTTAAATTCCCAATAAAAGATTCATTTTAAACTCTATGAGACTCTGGATTTTAATTCTTTCCATGATATTCTGTTTTTTAATCTCAATGAATGCTAAAATGATGAATATTTTAAATACCAAATTGAATCGGGCTATAATAATTTTCTTCATGTTGTTTGGAAATAACCATGACCTCAATAAAGTTCCAAAAGGACTCTAGATATTTCTTTCTTCCTAAATTATTTTATTTTTTGCTTATTATTCTCCTCAAATCATAATTATTAAAAAATTACCATGTTCGCATCCATAAAGTTCATAAATTATAGTTTATGACATAGATTATGATGTGAATGTCTTCGCAACTTCCCAGTAGTCATGGCATGTTTTCCTTCTTCCTCTTCTAGAATCATATTCTTCTCATCTGGTCATGAAGTTTATTTTAATGAATATCACAAAAACATTGTCTGAATTCATCTTATTTAATTTCATCATATACGTATGAAAAATTATCTTACATGAGTTTCCATTCACATATGTGGGTTCAACTATGTAGATTGTTTCCTTGTGTATTTATTCTATTACATCAACCCAAACACATATTCAACAATTTAATTTAAATACACAAAAACATTTATCTTCATGGACTATTCTACATCACTAGAATTTTGGATATATAAAAAATAAATAATGTTGATCTATATACATACTATAATTATATTATGTTATCCTATATATTTATAGTCTTCACTGAAATATACTTATATCCCCTTAAAATTACTGGTATCCCTTCTAAAACACTTAAAATCTTCTAAAATGGTTTAGAGAGTGGTAAGGGTAGATAAACTACTTGGGGATACAATACTCTCTAGAATTATAACAATAGTAGTAATTAAAAGTCCAAACATCTATAAATAAATAAAATATCATATTATGGTAATGTATTTATGGTTGAATGAATTCCAAAAATAACATGCACTGTGATATAACAAAATGATAGACATACATATAATATAACCATACATCAATTAAAGATCACACAATAGGACAACCATATAATTTATAAAACAAATATATAAGGAAACTAAATGGATAACTTATAACTATCCTCTAAATTAACTTGGAATCATGTCCATATCCCCAGAAAGACCTCAAGCTCAACCACTTATACTAGGGAATCACCCAAACTTTTATATTAACCATAAGGTCTAGACATGGAATAAATTTTCCATGTAAGGTGTGATTACAACTCAATAGGCCACCCACAATGTTATCCATATCCGAATAAAAAATATATAAGTGTATGTATGAAGTGGTATTACCATAGTCAAATAATAAAAAACAACAATAATAACAATACTTGTCACATCATCGGGTGTTCATAATTCTCCCTATGAGTGACCATACCTTCTTTGGATAATTTTGGTATTAGTATTAACATATAATATATAACACAATTTTTGACATAAAATCCAACTAAATATCTATAATCCATCCAAACAATGAAACATGTGATCATAAACATCAATCAAAACAATTAAATCACATAATCATCTTCTTGGTATGTGATCCAAATATATAAAATTATGGATTCACATAATATTGTTTGTCATAGTACATAACCATTTGATAATATTACCATTTAATAATATATGTATAGTTCATTAAAAAATATCATTTCAGTGGTCATCATTCAAGGGTATCGTATCCCACCTGGAAATCTCAAAGGGGGTAGTATTTCACTCCTGTATGTATCTCTCAGGGGGTAGTATATCACACATAGAAATCTATCTTAGGGAGAAGTATGTACCACCTAGAAAAATATTTTTGGGGGGAACACATACCACCATAAAATATCTCTTTGGTATTAGTACGTTCAACCTCACAAAATCTCTCAGGGGCTAGTACATCCCATTGGGAAACATCTCTCACAGTATAGTACATCCCACATACTAATATCTCTCATGGGTTATCACAGTCACCTAAAAATATCTCTTAGAGGAAAGTACATCCATCTTAATAATATTTCCCAGGGAAAAATATATCCCACCTACCAAAATATCTTAGACGAAACTAGGTCCCATTAATAAATATTCTCTAGTAGGAAGTATATCCCACCCAATAATATCTCTCTGGGGATAGTACATCCCACCTGGAAACATCTCAATTTTAAATCATATAAAACCCCATCATATGAAATATTAAAACAAAAATCATACATATTAAAAACATAAATAGTTATAATAACCAACCCCATTTCCATTTCAAGTTGAGTTAGCATAACATCCAATCTCATTTCATAATAAATATCATGTTAGTTATCACACCCAACACATTTCTATCCAAATACAAGGTACAACCTATTGGGAACCATTAAAATTAAAGGAATAAAAATAACAACCTTATACACATTTAAATTATCTAACCAAATATAAACAAACCTAAAATCACATGTATGGGATAATTCTACAATATATCCTTATATAAATACTCATCTCTTAATAAAAATAGGATCAAGGGAACATATCATAGTTTACTATTTCATAAATTATTCAAAGGTATTACCATTTCAATTTATAACATTATATTCATAACATTTTAATTTATAATCATAGTCATAAGAAACAATGGAATTAACATAAAACAATTATATGACCTCTCACAACTTTAAAAAATACCATTCTACTTAGAATATAGAAAGAAACCAATTTTTTTTTCATATCAGCGAATATGTGCATGCCTTCAAAGACATAAAAATTAAAATTTATATGAAACTCATATAACATGATGAGAAATATTAGGGACAATATACCTACTATAGTTAAAAACACTTTTCTCAAATTTCATCCATTCTTCCAATATCATATTTACTATTTCTACATTGATGTGTCCTCATCTCTATTAAGAATCAACTTTATTTAATTATGAAACACTTATAATAAATTTACAAAATTAATCCACAATTAATTAAATTAGGAATAATTTAGTAATAACTCCCTAGGTGGTGCAATGATTTTTAACCTTAACTAATGAGGTTTGATCAACTCTCAGAATACCCCTGACTCTATTTCCAATTAAAGCCCCGTCACAAAACACAAATTCTTTAAACAATTTTGTTCTGATTGATTAAAATTTTGACACTCAAATGTTTAGGGATATTTTTTAGACAAATATTGATTTAATTGATGAATATCATCCCAAGATAATTAATTTTTCAAATGGGGTGTTTCTTAGAGTAAATTGAAGTGAATTGTATATGATAAGTGTTATCTTTTTTTTGTTAACACATCGACATAATTGTTCAAAAAATTAATCACATTAAAACTCAAGTGAATCATATTGATTTATATGAGGTTAATTATAGTTAGAAAATTGAAATAGAATGAAAGGAATTTTAATTGAGAATGTGTGGTTTTTAGAGGATTTAGTGTTACATATATGATCACACCACAGTGTATATCATCATGTTGTGATGATGGTGTTCAAAATAATAATTTATTAAAGTCAAAAAACACCATGTCGAAATTCAAAGTTTTATACAGTGATTTTGTTTTGGAAGATAATTATGTTTGAGTTGGTACTTCATTACATATATATCATTCCATAACAGGTGAGTTATTATTTTTCATGTTGACGATATTTGGTGTGGGAAACGTTCTTGGTAAATTGGTGAGGTAGTTGTATCGTGAAGCATACAAGAACACCACATTTTTAAGGATACGAAAACATAGTGTTTTTATATTTTTATATATCTTTAGATTCCATGTCTTAATATAATTTGTTAATCTATAGGCTTCTTTGAATTTTTGAAGTAGTTAAAGGGGAAATTGTTATATCATGTTTTAGTGTACCATGTTGTCCCTTGAAGAACATGTTCACGATGTATCGTAATAAAGGTAAAAATAATAAATTCATGTTTCCTGAGTATGTGGATCATTTTTAGATTTAATGGTTACTCCAAATCAAGTATTCAAGTCCCTAAAACATATGTAAGAGTGACTAAATGGTTAGGTAAGTTCTTATGGTTCAAAAAAATTGAGATAAGTTTAAGAGAATTTGAGGTATAATTTTTCTACTAAATTTGAGTCTGAAATAAAAATTTAAATGAAAATAAATATGTTTTTTTGAAAGTGTAAAGTAGTTATAGTAATATCATATATATAAGAATGTTTTAGATGGAGAAGAATTAAAATTATGAGAATTTTTCTTACCATATAAAATAATATCTATCATGAGTGTGGGAATTTAATAGGAAGAATAACAACAAAAACTTGATGGAAGTGTACTCTTGTTATAGAATATATAGTTTTCTATATTTCATATTATCCTATCATTTTTTGTATCATTGTATTTTAGAAAGTATCTGAAGACATATTGTGTATCAAAAGTAAAATGATAAACCTTTCTCATTATATTCAAAATGTTGACACTCATGAATCATTGATCATTAGTTTTACAAAATCATTCTAAGTATATAACCATTAATTTTGAGTTTTGAACCATGTAATGAAACTATATCATCTATTTATTCAAGTTTAATGATTTGTATTTTTTAATAGATTATATTCAATATATTTAATAAGTGATGGGGGTTCTTATCATGTGAAATATAAAATAAAGAAAATGATTTGTTAATCCCCCTACCCTCTTTGTGAATTCATATAGTTCATCAGCCATTTAAATTGGTATCATATCATATTTATTTTGTTTTCATTCATAGAATATTTAATTTTTTAGTGATTTTTGAAAATAAGACCCTTTTTTAAGTTGGGTTGATTCTAATTTTTTTCTGTTTATCATGGATAAAATTTACTAAATGGAAAATAAATTAATTTTCTTATTTGATGGGAATGACTAAAAGATATATAATGATATAATGCTACCATACCTATTATCCATTATATTATATGTCCTTGTAGTAAAAGAATGTTTATTTCACTCATTCCAAAAAATTCGTGATGAAATTTGTTTATTGAAAAACATTGAGAAAGAACGATATTCTCATAATGAAATTATTTTGAAATTTTTAAAGTAGGAATTAATAAAATTCAAGGGTAATTAGATATAAAAATATATTATGTATAATATGAGAACATTTATAAATGAAATTTTATGATGAAAGAATAAAAACTATAGATTTTATGCCTTAAGAATAATGTAATTTCAATTTATAATGATGAACATTTTGATGACTGGTTGAACATAGTTAATGATGTTAGGATCACTATTAGAGGGTTGATTGAAACTCTTGAAGATTCCATAGTAGTCAAAAATATATTATACATCATTCCTAACAATATTTATGAAAATTTATTGGATCTTGAAGATCAGGATTCAAACATACTCTCATTGGATGATCTACATAGCATATTGATTGCTTACGAAATGATCAATGTAAGTGATTTTAAAAATAAGATTAAATATGATAAGGAAGTAATCATTAAATATTTGAAATAGTTGAATTGTGAGAAATAATTTTTTGAAATATAATAGGATCTAAATTATGTATAAATTTTTTAAATGAAATTTAAAAATAATAATATTGTTTATTTCAAAGAGTTTGAGGACATGAAAATGATAGTATCGAGGGAAGTTTTAAATAAAATGATTAAAATGTATATTTCTTTGAAATTTCATAGAAAATTGTACAAAATAAAATTACTATGAATATGGTGAACATAAGGTTAAGAATTTATGGATTTCGTTGAATAAAAAAACTTCAAAATTTGACAATTCAAAATTTTCTTCAAAGGGTAAGTGTAAGAATTAATACTAATCTAATAATAATAAGTTCTTATATAAGTCTAAAGATGTTTATAATAGTGAGGAAAAAGATAAATTTTAGTCTTCTAGTAAAATTGATGAAAATTTAATGATTGTAAAAGAAAATGAGGAATAAATATACAGTGATGAAAATAATAATAAGTGAAATGGGGAATAAAAAATATAGTTCTTGCTAAATGGGGTGCTCAAGGAATTAATTTTAAATATTTCAAAATCAAATAAGTTGAACGAGAATTTTAATATAGGATAAAAATATTCATGAAACCATTACAACATATGTTCTAAAAGGAGTAAATGATGTTAAATGAGACTAATAACCTAAATAAGTTACTCAAAAAATATAATAAAATGAATGTTTTCGTATAATAGACAACTAAAGAAGTGGAGAAATAAGTTTAACATTTTCAACGAAAAATGATGGAAGTGAAGAAGAAATTTAAAAATTCCAAATCAAAATTTTAAAATTCTATTCATGAAGTTTAATAAATCTCAAAGTATCAAAATATTGAAAAATGATAATTTAAAGAAACATGTAGAGAAATTAAAATTTATGGTAAAGAAATAAAATTCTATGATATATACAAATTCATGGAATGATAACTTGAATGAAAAATCTCCTAAAATGGTGATTGAAAAAGGTCAAGAATAAAAACTAGAATTAATAATAATTTTTTTATTCTTCCATAATTTTAGTTTAAAAATTTGATCCATTGTTAGTGGTGAAGAAATGGAATAAAATCAAGTAACAGAGATTGCAATACAAGCAGTTCACAAAGGAAAATATTCATTTTATGGATATTTCTGGTTTTTTGAGGTTTTGGACACATGGAAATAGGCCTTTTGTTTAATTAAGAATATGACTGTTAACAAATAATATATTTATATGGTATATTATAAGGGGAATTTTCACCAATTAAAGAAGAAAATTTTAGAAACAATCCAAAATTTCTAAACTGAATATTGAATAAAAGTTTCAATCATTGTAGGAAGTTTGTTGAAGGTGTGACCAACTGATTCACTATACTGAAGAATGTATTATTATTTTATATAACCTGATAATTATAATGTGAAATAATAAAAATTGTCCTAATAATGAGAATGTAATGGAGAATTAATTATTTTTTGAAGTAGAACTCAAAGAATCTCAAAATAAATATCGATGGATTTTAGATAATGGATGTTCTTCGAATATAACAGGAGATTTAAAGATCATCAAGTGTATATATATATATATCAAAGGAAGGATTAGTGAACTTTACTTTGATGGATCACTCAAGATAAGAGGATTTGGTTCACTAATTATTGGAGAGAACAAGGTGAATCCAAAGTACATATTGTTTATAAATAGGTTGAAATGAAACTTACTAAGTGTGTCTCAACTTTGTGATAAAGGAAAACAAGTGGTTTTCTAAAAGTATGAATGCTTGGTAAAGATGTTTAAATATGGATTTTTATTAACTATAGTAAATGAAACATGATGAAATTTGTTTCAGATTGATTATTCTAAAAATTCATACTACATTAGATTAAATGAAAAGAATCAATTGTGGCATCGAAGCATTTTTTATCTTGGTTAAAAGAATATGATAAATCTTATATAAGGAAGGAATATTCAAGATGTATCTATGTTGAATAGAGAAATAAATTTGATGTTATTTATATTCCAAAATATGAATATTTTTGACACTTCACATGATAAAGTGTATATTGAAACATATTTCCCATTAGATCTCATTCATTCAAATGTTTATGGGACAATGAGGAAGAAATAAACTAATGGAGATAAGTATTTTATTTATTTTATTGATGAATTCATTCATATAATATGTATTATGTTCATGAAACATAATATGGAGGCTCCAAAAACGTTTAAAAGTTTAGAAGAAATATAAAAAATGTGTACGGTTTCTTCTTAAAGATGTTTTAGAAAGAAAAAAATATTGGATACATAAGTGGAAATTTTGAATAATTTCTTGAAAATAATATTATTAGTCATGAATTAAATTCACCATATTCCCCATAAAAATAAATTTCTAAATAAAATATCATGAAATTCATATAAATGGCTCGTACTATGTTTGTGGAGAATTATAGTCATCAATTTTTTTGGAGGAAAGTTATTGGAAAAATTGTTAAAATTAAAAACCATTTTTTGTATCAACCTAATTCATATTTATATATATATATATATATTCATAAAATATATATTAAAATAAGAAACTTATTTTAAATTAATTAGGTTATTTGGTAACCCATTTATTATCAAGGCGAAAGGTGAAAATTTGGTGAAGTTTAAATAGAATGGAATTAATGGTATATTCCTTGTTTATCCTCTAAATAAAAGAATAAATAATTTAAAAAAATTAAAAAATAAAGGATAATATGGATAATATTGATGTAGAGGTTTTAAATCACCTGAAGAATGATGTTACACATTAATAAGAAACTTTTTTAAGTGATGATTACGAAGAATAATATTTTGAGAACAAAGATGAAGTTTCTAAAAATAAAAGAAATTATATGCATAGTATGAAGATGATGATTTAGTAAGATAAACTAATAAGGAACAATATTATTAAACTCATCAAAGGTTTGGAAATAATTTGGAGGTCTATAATATCATTGGGGATCAGGGATGGATGATTTAAAATTCAATAACTTTGAGGACAACAACACTTGCCTCATTATTTTTTATGTGAATACAAGAGATATAAAAGAAGAATTTGAGAATCAAGTGTGGATGTATTATATGAATAAGGAATTTAATCTGATCAAGAAGAACAATACTTTAGAGTTTCCACCTTACTCAAATAATAATAATCTTATCATAATAAAGTGGTTGTTCCATAACTAGTTGAATGAATATTAAGAGGTGATGTTAAATAATAAAAGGCTTGTGTGAAAATTATTCCAATAGATTTAAGGAATTGATATTTATGGTACTTTAAAATTAGTTTCTATTCCTAAAACCCTCAATTATTTTCTTTCAATCATCATACAAATATGATACCAGATCTTCTAAATGGATTTCAAGTCATCCTTTCTCAATATTTAACCTGAATAGGAAGTATACATTGAGAAACCCAAATTATTACTTCTTATAGATTATAATGGATATGTTTTCAAGTTAAATAAGTCTTTTTATGGGTTAAAATTATCCCCAAGATTATGGTATTATATGTCATATACTTTTATGAAGTTATTTAAATTTAATAAAGAATATTTGATAGTAGCATATACATAAAATATTTAAAGAGGTATTTTTAATTGTTATTATCTATATAGATGATATATATTTATTGGAAACTAGGAATTATCTTATGAGGAGTTTCATTTACAAATATAGAGTTTTTTTGAATATTAATTCTTGGAGAGATGAGATATTTCTTGGGTTTACAAATATTTCAAGAGCAAGATCTTATCTTTCTGTCATGATAGAAGCAAGGTCGATAACTTCTGGAGAAGTTTTTAAAATGGATTTAAAATAGTTTTCTACCCAAATTTATGTGGTAGCTAAGAATTTAATGGATGAATATGGTAAATAATTTGATTCGATAGAATTTAGGAATATTAATTGAAACTTTAATCAAATTGATTGATTTGTGATTAGATTTAGTGTATGTTGTCCCATTATGTTCCATATTTTAATGTTTCCTAAAATAATTATTTTTTACTATAAATAGGATCTATAGATACATTAAATCCCTGGTTAATTTTTTATTTAAATTTCATATAAATGGCAGTCTCAATCTCTTTGAATATGTTGATATAGATTGTGCTAAAAAAAAATTGACTCTTAGATAAAGCTATGTGACATGACACACAAAGAATCATAATTTAGTGACCTTCAGTTCTAGTAAAGTAGAGTATGTTCCTATAACTCAAGAAAAAATAAAATTGATGTAGATGAAAAATAAATTGGATAATCTCTAGGTGGATGTGAAGTTACTATTTTATATGGGATGTGATAATCAAAGTTCCATCATTATATCAAGAAATTTCATTCACCGTTATCATCAAAGAACAATTATATCAAATACCAATTTATCAAAGAGTTATTTTATTAGATAATGTTGAAGATAAATTTTCTTCCAATCAAGGATAAAAAAACATATTTTTTCACTAAACCATTACTAAAGTATTTAATTAAAAAAATGATTTAGATTATGGGATTTCAACCTTAATCAATTTAAGGCTAAGGTTTGGAGACAAATTCCCCTATCCCACTTGTTCAGTGGATGTTTTTTTAAAAGGGGGAGAAAATACTAGCATAAATCCAAAGATATACTTTTCTTTAATGGAGGGAAAATATCTTGTTAATGGAGAGTATATACTCAATGGATTTTTATAGAGGTTAAATTTGTGAATTTAATGTTTAAAATTTTGTTATATGTTTGTTGATAATATATTTATAGGAAATATTGTTTGGAATATGTACAAAATAAATCTTGTGAAGATGAAATGAGAAGTCAAAAAAGTGGAATAATCTATTTAGAAGTGGATTTGAGTCACCCTAATGGAAAAAATTGATTTTATTATTCATATTTCTTAGTTGTTTTTATGATTTTTCTCACATAGTCATAGAATAATTTAATGAAAATTCATTGGTATATTGAAAGTGTAATTTACGTTTGATAGTTGAAAGTAACATGATGTTTTTAATGGTTGAAAAGAAATCCCAACGTTAGGATTGTTGAGACTAGAAGTTTGAGAGATATTGTTATAAGATCCAGGGTTTTTCTTTCGGTATGGATTCTTTTGTTTTTGGTTAAACTATTCCTTACTTTCTTTTTGTCTTAGACTCTAAGTTGGGTTGTGGTCTGGTTGGGTAGTTCTAGGGAAGGAAGAGGTTGGTGGGTTGTACGTTGGATGCATGTTGATTACACATTATGTAAGTGGTATATACAACATCTATTTAATTACAAGATATGTAATGCACTTGCTAGAAACATTCATGATATGTAAAGTTTTTTCCCAGGGAGAAGATCATGTGATTTACATACTGTGTAGGGATTTTACATGTCGTTTAAATACCCATGTTTTTTTAAAATATTCATGGCCTGTTATATTTTTGGATATAATTTCTCACCCTCCCTTTTCATGCATAGGATCACCCAAGAAAGACAAGAGGTAATATTTTCACTTGTTTTCAGATCTGGACTTCATTTCTTTCATTATTGGTCTCGTTAGATCAGTTCTAGTAATATATCTATTTCTTTTTAGTCATTAATTGTTCTTATTCCAATTGACGATTCTATTTATATGCAAGATGGTTTTTCCTAATTTTAGGTTCTTCATATTTTCTTTATTTTTCTCCTAATATAAGTCAAACCAAGAGTTAATACTAGAATATAACTCTAATAACAAGATATTGTTGGTGTTATATAACTTTACTATTGGTTTTGGTTCTTTATAGACCTATTCGACATTGTTCTTCCCACCAGACTTTCTTGAACAACCCTAAAATTTAACAGATTAATTTAATTAGATATTATTGGACTTGTTAAGGATTTCCTTAGGTTCCTTTGAGATCTATTGGTTGTGGTTTCCCCTATCAAGGATACCAATGGGTTATTCCATATGAATTTTTATTATTTATAGATTATAGAACCACCCAAGGGGTGAGTTGGTTCTTTTCCTTTTTAGAGGAATACTATTAATAAATAATTTAAATTGAATTGGTTGACTAGGAGATGGGTTACCTCCTTATCATATCGATTATTTTGATTAAATTGTTTATTTGGAACTTTTATTACTTAAATTTATTGGTTAAAATTTTGATAAATGAGTGTTTATATTCATTGGTTTTCCTTGATTTTGATTTGTGATATGTGAGTGGGTATACTCAGTAGATAGATCTAGATGTGAATAGTTTTATTATTGGGTAGACTCATATGCTATGAATTTATTAATGTTATGAAATGGTGAATGATTCTATAGATTCCTTAAAAAATGTTCCTTGGATCTTGAATGCAGTGGTGGATTCCTTGGATTGAGTATGCTCCTTGGGTATCGATTTTTTGGGATGCCTTAGGCCTTGATACCCCTTGGATCTAGCTTGCTTGGACTCACATAGGACATGTTAGATATGGAATTCTCCTAGGACTCAAACCAGTTCCTAACCGAGTTTCCGTCGAGATGCTCATGTGACTCGATGAGGATGCCTTAGTCACATTGGATCTTTCCCTTTGTGGTTTGAGACTTTGATTAAATGGCTTGGCTGTGGTAAATTGTGATATGCCTGGTTTTATATAGAGTTCATGGTTGTGATGACACTTATGGTTATACGACAAGGCTTTGGTTGACATGTTATGTTTGGATATACAGTGAGGCCATGTTGGATACTTATGTTTTTATTATATCTGTCTTATATAGGAGATGACACTAGTTTTTTAGGGATCCATGAGAGCCTATTCAATATAACTTTTTTAGTAGTAGATATTCTGGGGAAAATTTGCATTTAATTACTACTTACCCACTTCAATTGACCACTACTTATCTCATTATACTGCACGACTTTGAATTTATGGACCTTTGGGTGGTTTCCTAACAGGATTGTATCTCACACCATGTTTGGGCCACCATTGGGTACTCGAATAGACTATTTGGATAATGGTAGAGAAAGGGGAAATTACCCATAGTTTGAGATTGGATTTTGTACCATGCTTAGGAGAAGGGGACCATGGGATGAAGATGAGGCTTGTGGTGCTATTTGAAGATAGCACATTTTTTGTCTTTTTGTATTTTGGATAATTGTATTGTACTATATTATTTGGAACCTACGTTGGATTCTTTCTAGATACATGAATAATCATCATTGTATATGAGACAATTTTGGCTTTTCAATGCATTCCTATCTTGTTTATTTATCAATTGTCTGGATGTTGTATATGATTTTTCTATTTTTTTATTAATATTACATTGTTTTAAACTTTCAAAATGAGGTAATAGTCTCCCCACCAACACACCATAGGCCATCTCTTATAATCGGCAGCCTTTGGAATTTGGGGAGATGTGCTTGAGTCTATGTCACCCACCAGTATCAGGGAACCTTTCAGTGGAATTTTGATATGGGATGTTACGAAGTGGTATCATAGGTGTTATTGTTTGGTTTTATTTACTATTTGGTGAAAATATACAAAGATAGGAAAAAAAATGGGGTTTATTAATGATATTTGTTTGGGCATAGATAACCCTCATATTGGAAAAATCCAAATTTTAATGAATTAAATTTATGTTTTCTGTATATTTATTATTATAGTTGATTTGATTCCATCGTTGGGAGATACACTTTTAGTGTGATGTTAATGTTTATATGATTAAGGGTTATATTGTGTTGAAACCTGATGAGATGAGGGTATGTCATCACATGCATCATATATACACTTGTAATAAATCACATTCCTTGCACTATTCCAGGCCATCTCGGATGCATTACATTTTTCATGATATTGTGATATGTGTTGTGATAGATGTACCTATTGTTGTGATATATTTTGTACAGTAGATGGATAAAGTGACATCATCTTTAATTTCATAAGGAATATCGTCCCTTATAGAATAGAAAGTGATATAAATTTTGATTCAATTATTTAAAGTGAGTTTGATATGATATAAATTATATGGGCACCAAATTTTGGTTCATGAGGTGTTATAGGCCCTCGTGGATTGAATCATGGAAAAATATTTTGATTTAATTTAAAATAAAATTATGATATAATGGGAATTGAAGGTTTAAGGAAATTAAAATGGAAAATTTAACTTTTAAATAGAGACTTGACCTAGACTCAGCTTCTGAGTGGGAAAGAGGCAGTGTTTCAAGTGGTTTTTGGTGAATTTTCTTTTTACAGTCCGGGATTTAGGAGCAGGTTGTGTGCTATGACCTGGTTTTAGGAGGGTTTTGACCTATAATATTCTTTTAAAATTTGAACATTGATATTGTTCTTTTATGAGGAATGTGTTTTGAATTGTAGAGTCATTCCACCACAATGACCTCCATTCGTACATCGGGAGGGTGGTGGTGGCATGCTCTTGAGGTGGTGGGCCATGAGATACTGGTGGGTCATCCTTTAGTGCTAGTTGTGGAACCAGCTATTGTTATGTAAATATGTGTTGAGGCACAGTTCCATGAGGGATTCTATCACTACATGCTGAATTTTAGGGGGCACGATAGCCTGCCTTATCTATGGCTAAGCTAATGCGTGTGTTCCAACAACTCCATTCTCCCATGTTTTCAGGAATAGAGGTCCAAATTCTACTGAGATATGTCTAGAGACTACGCTAGCGATATTAGAGAAACATGAGACACCTCTTAATATGAGTGTGAATATTTCAACATATATGTTGCGTTGGGAAGCAAAGTGAGGGTGGGATGTACTAAACCTGGCTGACAAGCTACGAGATATGGTTTGGTATGATTTCAAAACTAGGTTCTTTAACTATTTCTACATTGTGACTCTGTGGGTAGAGAGGTATTGTGAATTCATATGTCTAGAGAAGGGAAATATGACTATCATGGATAACTTAAAACACTTTATAGAGTTGAATAAATTTTTACTTAAGTACCTTATTGACGAGTAATCGAGGGAGAGACACTTCACAGAAGGTCTCAAACATGCTATCAGATCATAGGTCAATGTGTTCAGATTGACCTCTATTACTAAAATTATGAATCGAATTCTTATTATATAGATGAACCAGAGGTAAGATGGGGTCATTAAGAAGAGTAGTGAAGTCTCTCAACCTAGTGTTTTAGTGTCTTCATGAAGGAAGCATTGTTTTTAGGGTTCTTATGAGATGATTACTAGTCAGGTTGTCAGTATTGGTAGTTTACTGTTCTTTCATTGGTGTGGAAGGTGAGGACACATTAATAATCACTGTGACCAAAACCCAATCGAGTGATTATCTTGTGAAAATATGGTTCATGTGAAACATTTTTGTAGTACCTTTCCTACATAGGGATTCATCTCTGACACCGGGATTAGGAGGAGGTTTCTCAGATCCACTTCAATTGATCATTCTGAGGAAGTTGTGGTCAGGATTGAAGTAGCTGGACACTAGTTACACCAAGAAATCAGAGTGGGTCTTCTCTGAGAAACTAGGATTTATAATAGGTATGTGGTTTAGAAAATATCTATTATGTATATCCAACCCTCTATGAGTAGGGTTTCATACCATCTATGGTGAGAGGTATGATCATAGTATCCTCTACTATTTCATTTTCTCTTTTTGATATAGGTGAATCTCATAGTTTCATATATGAACCTATGTTGAAAGGACTTAGGCTTGTTATACTGTCTCTTGAGAGAGTAATAATGCTAGACACTCCATTTGGAATCATAAAAGAGGGTGTATTCTAGTGTAGGGAGTGACCCCTTGAGGTTGGTGGGTGTCACTTCTTCTGGAAATTATTTTTTCTCAAGATGATAGGGTTTTATTTCATACTCAATGTGGACTAGATAGTAGCTTATCAAGATTACATTGATTATTTTCCATCTTAGGGTGACTTTCACATCACCAGAGAGTGAAGTTTATACTCATAAGGGTGAATGGGAAGTCATGGTGTGTCTAGTTGGACCACAACATCGTGGGCTGGGTGTGATGATATCCCATATCACTAGTTTGTATTTGGATGATCAAGGAGGATGTCATAAGAAATTTCCTCTAATGGTTTTTATTTATTGGGATGTGTTCCCAGATAAATTTTAAGGTTTACCTCTAAATATAGAGGTTGATTTATCCATTGAGCTAGTTCTAGGAGCTACACCGGTATCCATTCCTCCTTACAGGATGGATATGACAGATTTACAGAAGCTCAAGAGGCACCAAGAGGATTTGGAGGCAAAGGGTTTTATTCAACCCAGTACTTATTCGTGGGGTTATCTAGTTATTTTTATGAAAAAGAAGTATTGTGCCCTTAGGTTATGTGTGGATTATTGGAAACTAAACCATCTGGTGGTTGAAAACCAGTATCCCTTTCCACATATAGATGAACTATTTGATCAGCTTCAAGGAGCTCAGGTGTTCTTGAAAATTAAATTGAGGTTGGTTATCATTAGTTACAAGTTTGGAATATATAAATACCTCGTAAAACCTTTTGTCGATGGTGTAGTCTATATGAGTATCTGGTTATTTCATTCAGTTTCACGAACGCACAAGCGGTTTCCCTGGTGATGATGAACCGAATGTTACATCCTTATCTAGATTTGTTTGTGGTGGTTTTTTTGGATGATATCTTGGTGTATTCTCAAAATTGAAAATACCATGCCAAACATCTTGATATGGTTTTGGATACACTGAGAGAGGATCATTTATATACAAATATTATAATGTGTAACTTCTTTATGGATAAAATTCACTTATTGGGTCACATTATCTCATAGACAGGCTTTTCAGTAGACCTAGAGAAGATGATAATTGAAGTTTCTGAGGAGAAACCAAAGAACTTGTTTAACATATAGATTTTCATAGGTATACATGGATATTACAAGTTTATCATATAGGTATTCTAATGATTAGAAGCACCATAGATGTATTTGACAAAGAAGAGTGTGAACATTGTTTGGTTAGACACCTATGAGACATCCTTTCAGTAGATGAAAGGGAGATTGACTTTAGAATGGGTCTTTATACTTTCAGAGTCATGTAAGAGATAATCGGTGTATTTTGATGCATCAAGTATCAGGCTTGGATCAGTGCTAATGTAGGGGGATAGTGTTTTGGCATA
Source organism: Viscum album (assembly GCA_963277665.1). Lineage (NCBI taxonomy): Eukaryota > Viridiplantae > Streptophyta > Magnoliopsida > Santalales > Viscaceae > Viscum > Viscum album. The sequence goes on along the minus strand of OY728129.1, from coordinate 333,521,425 downwards.
TGTGTCTCAGTTGTTGAGGCCACACGAGAGGAATTACCCGACACACAATCTTGAGTTAGTTGTGGTTGTACATGCATTGCACTCTTGGAGAAATTATTTGTTTGGAGGAAGTTTTTTAGTGTACACAAACCATAAAAGCCTCAAGTACATGTTTACATAGTGGGATATGAATCTGATGTAGCGAAGGTGGGTGGATTACTTCTAGTATTTTGAAATTGAGCTTGCCTATATGCCTGGAAAATGAAATGCATTATCCGATGAACTGAGTGGGACATAGATACAAGTAGTTCATCATTTAAGTAGAGAGTGGTAGCTTATGAATTTTCTCTATGAGATATACTGGTAGTTTCATGATAGTTTGGTCTAGAATTTTCTATCATCCTTATTTGTGACCTCTACCCTACATGATAGAGTGAGGATGAGGTAGTTATTAGACTTAGAGGTCCTAGACCTATGGGAGAGTGTGGCGTCTGAGGACCCTCCTCCTGGTTGGACCGTAGGAGAGGATGAGATTATCCATACACATGGTCATGTTTGGGTTTCATTGGATCTATGTGAGGAGTTGATATAGCAGTTTCATGCCTCAGCTTTTGAATTTCATCCTGGTGTCACAAATATGTACTATGACTTATGCCCTCAGTACACGTGCTTGTGTATGAATAATTGCATAGATAGTTTTGTTACGAGGTTTTTAACCTATCAGTAGGTGAATATGGATCATTAGTGACCATTCAATATTTTACATTAGTTTAATATTCCCGAATATAAATGGGATGATTTCATGATAAATTTTGTGACTAGTTTACCAAGGTTATCTCAAGGTAAAGTTATTGTGTGGGTTTTTGTTGATAGGATCACAAAGGTTTTACATTTCTGACTCATCAAAGAAACCTTCAATATTGATGATCTTGGGAAGTTTTATATTTTTGAGATATTATGACATCATATGGTCCCACATACTATCATTTCAGATAGTTACCCCTAATTTAATCTCATTTCTTGAAGTGTTTTTATAAGGCGTTGGGTAAATAAGTGTTTTTGATCACCTAATACTACCCCCAGACTGATTGAAAGTTAGATCATATGATACATGTGCTTGAGGACATGATGTAAGAATGCTTCCTGGATTTTGGGGGCTCTTGGGAGAAGCGTATTCCCTTGGTTGAGTTTTCCTGCAATAACATCTATCAGGAAACGATATATATAGAACCTTATGGGGATTTATATGGTAGTCTATGTTGATTTACCCTATTCTAGTTAGAGGTAGGTGAGGTAGATTTACTAGCACTCTGTCTCATATTGGATACATCAGATCGGGTCTATTTGATTCAGAGGTGGATGGCTAATACAGAGTCTCGATAGAAGTTATACGTTGATCATCCTAGAAGACCTATAGAATTTAAGGTTGGGGATCGAGATTTTTTACATGTTTCACTGAGGCTGGAATATAGGTTGATCAAGATACGTGGTAAGATTTCACTATGATATTTCAAACCAATTGAGATTCTGGGTATAGTCAATATGGTAGCTTATCAGTTGTAGTTACCTCAGCGGTATTGAGCCATGCATGGTGTCTTCCATGTATCTCAGCTATTCCACCATCACTCAGACCCATATCAATATTTTCAACCATAATAGGTTGATTTATAGTCTAATAAGTCCTTTGAGAAGCATCTTATCCATTTTATTGATATGATAATAAAGGATATATGAGTCTGATTAGTTCTTCTATTATGGGTGCTAAAGAAGCATGACCATTTATAGGGTGAGGATTAGGAGTTGGAGGTAGACATACATGCTCAGTGTCCAGATTTTTTCTCAAAATAATCTTGACCACCATTAAGAGGTAAATTCGGGGTCTAATTTATTTAAGGGGGGAAGATTGTAAGATCTCAGGTTATTATTAAGGTATTCATTCTTCTACTTCTGGTTTACCTCTTCCTTACCTTCTTTTTGTTTTAGACCCTAATCTGAGTCATGGTTCGGTTGGGTAGTTCTTGGGAAGTAAGAGTTTGGTGAGATTTATATTGGCTATAGGATAATTACAGATAGTGTAATTGTGATACACTACATGTATTTAATTACATTATGTGTAATGGTATAGACTTAACTTTTTACACTGTGTAAATGGTTTTCCAAGGGTGAAATGTCACGTGATTTACACAATGTGTAAGTATTTTACATGTCATCTAAATACTTGTATTTTATTAAGAGGTAGAGCCTCCTATATTTCTGGACAAAATCCATTACCATCCCTTTTACGTGAAGGATCACTCAAGAAATCCAAGAGGTATGCTTCACTCTTATTTATGGATCTAGACTCTGTTTCTTTTTTCATTGGTCTCATTAAATCCACACTGGTAAGATATCAATTCCTTATTATCCATTCATCATGTTTCTTTCTATTGATGACTATATTTAGGTGCAAGATGATTTTTCCTAATTTTATTTTATTCAACCATTATTTATTTTTTGTCTAGATCTAAGTCAAACTAGGAGTTGATACTGGATGATCAATCCATTACCGAGCTATAGTTGGTGGTCTGTACCTTTCACATTGGTTTTCGCGCTTCATAAACCATTATTTGGTTGTACAACCTGCCAAAATTTACAATATGGCCTTGAAATTGAAATAATTAATTAAATTAGATGTTTTTTGGAAATTTTAGGGATTCCCTTTGGTTAATTTGATATGTATTGGTAGTGGTTTCTCCACCCAAGGCTTCTCATGGGGTGTTCCATATGAATTTTACCTATTTATGCCTTTAGAACCACCCATGGGGTGAGTTAGTGCTTTCCCTTTTTATAGGAAGATTATTAATAAATTATTTGAATTTAATTAGTTTAATAGGATATGTGCTACCTCTTTAGCATGTCGATGTTTTAAATTAAATGGTTTATATGTAACTTTTATTGATTAAATGGCTTCGATAGAAATTTGATAAATGATTGGGTATACTCATTGGTTGTCCTTGATTTTGATTTGTGATATGTGAGTGGGTGAACTAATGATATGGATTTGGATATGAATAGTTTTAAGAGCTGGTAGTCTTATATGGTGTGAATTTATTAATGGAATGAAATGGTGAATGATTCCTTAGATGCCTTGGATGATTCTACTTGGATCTTGAATGCAGTAGTGGATGTCTTAGATTGAGTATTCTCCTTGGGTCTTGATTCCATGGGATGCCTTAGGACTTGCTACACCTTGGATCCAGATTTCTTGGAATATCATTGGACATGTTTGGTATGAAATTATCATAGGACTCTAACCAATTCCTAACTAAGTTTCCATAAAGATCCTATAGGTATTTGATGAGGATTCTTTTCCCTTCTATAAAGTGGATCCAGACCTTAGTGTTCTAACACATTGATTATATAGTACAATCACGGTAAATTGTTATATGCTTGGTTATATAGTGCATTTGTGGTTGTGGTGACACATATGGTTATACAACAAGGTTGTGGTTAACATGTTATGTGCAGATGTATGGTGAGGCCATGTTGGATACTTATATTTATATTATAGATGGTTTGTATAGAAGAAGAAACTTTTTTTTCAGGGATCCTTGGGCGGCTATTTATTATCACTTTCTTAGTAGTAGATATTACATGGTTTCTTTAACATTCCCCACTACTTAACTACTTTAATTGCACAATTCTTAGCTCCTTATATTGCACAACCTGAATTGTGTAGACCTTTGGGTGGTTTCCTACTAGGATTTTATCTCACACCCAATTTATGCCATCATTGAGTACCTGAACATAATATTTTGATTTAGATATAGGAAGGGGAAAGTGACCATAGTTTAAGAATTGATTTTGTGCCATTATTAGGATCAAGGGATAATGGAACAGAGATAAGGCTCGTGATGATATTTGAAGATTTCACATTTTTTTCCTTTTGGAATTTTGGATAATTATGTTGAATTATAAGAATTTGTACCTATTTTGGATGCTTTCTAGATACATGTATCATCATCATTGTATATGAGACACTTCTATATTTTTTATGTACTATTTTATTGTTTAATTATCATCTTTCTAGTTGTTTTATATGCTTCCTCTATTGAATATTATTACTATTCTATTGTGTTTCATTTTGGTAATCAGGGCATAATCTCCCCAAGGACACACCCTAGTCCCTCACTACTAGCCGACATCCTCTATTGTATGGTGTGATGCACTTGAGGCCATGTGACCCACTGGGCTCGGGGAAACTTTCAGTTGAATCCGAGTCTTAGATGTTACAATTATTGAGACCATGAGTTATTAAGATGATAAAGATTACACCAAGTGAAGGTTTAATTAAAAGGGGTTTATTAGAGTGATATTAAGCAATGTAGATATAAAAATTGTGGTATTTTGTTGTTAAAACTTAAAAAAAATGTTTAATGAATAAATCACATTGAAAATATAGTGAATGATATTTTATTTTTTTAAATTGAAATCCAGTAGGAATATTGATAGATCTTGGAAGGGGATTGTAACTAAGAAGGTGATGTTTCTTGAGGAGTTTTTTATTTTATATAAGATCACACTGCAATGTATATAATCATTCCATGATGTTGTTGTGTAAGATTAAAATCTATTTAAGTCAAAACACATCACTACATAATGAAAAGTTTATCACAATTATTTGGTTTTAGTATATAAATATGCTCAATTTGGTACTTCATGATATGGAGATCATTCCAAAGTAGTTAAGTCATGATTTTCATGTTAACACTATGTGGTGTGGTGAACTTGATGGCACCATAAGGGAGTTTGTTTCTCCATAAATCATAAAAACCTGAAAAAATGTTGATGCTATGAAAACTTTGTTTGTCTATGTTTGTGTAGTTTTTCAAATACCACATTATAATGGAATTGGTCACAATGAAGGATACCTGGAAGTTGTGAAGTAGTTAATGTAATGACCCAAACTTTTATTAATCGAAATTAAACTTGATTAAATTAAATGACTTATTATGTAAAATGGTTTTATAACATATGCACTTCTTTGGATTTCTATTTTTGGATTTAAAATACCATTAATAATTGTGACCGTTGTTAATATAGTTGTTGAACAGTGATCACATGATTAGTATAAATATAGGGCTTTAAAAATCTAATTTACTCAAATAAACGAAGAAATGGCCTCATCCAATAGACTTTCCCCATATGAATCTCATTTGTGAGAGTTCAGAAAGGAGGTGGCGTCATTGGTATTCTCTCTTGACCATTCCCAAGCCAAGCTTCAACACATTATGCTCGAACGGAACCGCCTACGGAAGAAGTGGAAGTTGACAGAGATTACCACCTGAGAGATGTAATCTGAGCCACCCCATGAGTCTGTCACCATCGCACACGTTACCCTTTGGTCCTATGTGAATGTTATAGGGTGTTATGTAACAATACCTTAGCACTATGATTATGTGCATCATATTTTTATATAATAAATAATATACATTCATTTTATTATTGTTACGTTGTAAATAGTTTTTAAAGGACATATAGTATTTTTTTAGTTAATATTCAATTATAAAATCTATTTTGAGGAATTAATGTATTTTTTAATTAAATAATTTTTTATTAAAATATTATTACTACATTAATTTTTTTAATATAAATTATCGTATAATTTTTAAGAATAAAATTGTAAAATTTAATAAGGTTTGAAATCCATTTTTGTCAAAACTTGTGAATTTTCAATAAATGTCTATTTTTATTTTAAAGGTAAAAAATAAAATATTTAGAAAGATATTTTAATAAAATGAATATTTTTTTGAATCAGGACATCAAAATTATCCAATGGTGAATTTTTAATAATTTTCTGAGACAGTTGAATTTTTTGGTAAAAATTAAATGTCGTTTAAATATATAATGTGCTTTATGACATCATAATGAGCCAACAGCGATGTGAAAAAAATACTATAAACAATATTTTGGGACAATATATGTTTTACCATAAAAATAATTGGATTTTTATTTATTTATTTTACAAAGCCTTATTTAACCCTCAAAAACTTATAAAGCATTTTAACTATTTAAATTGTTTTCCTTGAGAGTGTGAATCACCTCCACATAAGAAACCCTGTTATTTTAAAAAGTTAGGCCGTTGGACTTATAGTTTTCTTTTTCACTCTCTTTTTTCAAAAATTATTGGAAAAAATAATGGGCTTGATTGTGGTTCGGATTAGTTTAATGTGTGGTGAACCTAACCTAAATAATAAAGAATTCCCTCTCTTTTCCTATACAAATCCACCCAAACTCCCACTTACTCTTCACTCAAAGACTTTGGAGTTCGTCCAAGCCCTTCCATACTCTCTCTATAATCCTTCTTAGGCTCCCCAAGCTCTCAAGAATCCTCTCCCAAGGCCTTCCCAAGCCTTTGGGATCACACTTCCAAGTAAGGGATTCCTTCCATTCTTATTTTCATCCAAGTTTCTTTATGCTGTAATACCCTTTTAATTTAAATTAAAAATTTTGGGGTAAGATTTATCACCTCCCTTGTTTTCCCATAATTATGTTTTAAATGATTAGAGACCTCTTTATCTCTCATTAATGCCTCCAATGTACACCCGTTACCATGCTAAAATCCCTTAAAGAATTTTTCTATTCTCATTCACATTCAAGCAATTGTTTTGTATTATGAGTCTGAATTCCATTAAATTTGTTGTTACATGTATCTTTATGACCCCCCTTAATTTCCATTTCATGTACATATTATTAGACATAACTTTCTATCATATCAACCATTTTTATGAATTCTTATGTCACATCATTATGCTGCCGAAATTGCACCGTGATTTTCCAAGCCAAAGTCATTGTGTAGTGAATACCATGCCCATTTCTCTATCAAGGGTATTCAACTTTATGCACATTTAAGTATTTATTTTCGGTTTTTCATGTATGAATTATACATTAATTTATCTCGGAATAAATTATTATGTTTGATTAATCCATGTTGTATGATCAATGTGGCACACTTACGCATGAAATTAAATTTTTAAGAAGGGTGCACCCTGATAGCACTCCAATGCATTGGGTAAAGATTTGTATCATGATACATGAAGTTCAATGAGTTTTTACTCAGGATAATTCAATTATAATGAGTATTACCTCATTTTTCATGTGCAATGATCCTTTCCTCATGATCAAACCATGTTAAGTGTTATTTCCACGTTTCTATGTAATGATAATCAAGCTATATCTTGCCTTTATGTTCATCTTTATTTCATTATCCATTGATATGCCTATTGACTAAAATTTATTGTATTCTCCATGTTATGACTTTTTTACTCCCTTACTGGGCTTTATATCTCACCCTTTTCTTATGCATGTCCCCTGGTTATCTCATGCAATGTTAAGTACGAGGGAATGTAGTGGTCTTGTAAAGGAAGTTTTCAATAAAGATGTTGTGTTTAATGTTTTAAGTTGTTATGTAATGTTCATAAGCCCCAAATAAACTAGACCTATCGATATTATATGTTATTTTAAGTGAATATTTTATGTAATAAATTATGTTTATGTGTGTAATAAAGAGTAGGGTTGTTATAGTTGGTATCAAAGGATAAGTTTAGTTATTTTTGGGATTAGGATTAGAAAACCCTAGTAAAATCCTTATGAATAAGACTAAGTATAATAAAATCATCCCTATGTTTTGGTGATTATTTTATAAGTGATTTATCATGAAAACTCATCCTTTTCTGGATACGAGCAGGTAGATTCGGCTCTGGCATAAATGTGCCTAGGAGTAAAAACTCTAACAAGGAGTTTCGAGCTTGACCTGGGGTATCCTGGTACATGACAATGGGTCTTGTTGCACTCTTGGTTTTGACACTCTTGAGAGGTATGATTTGGTAAATTAACAAGATTAGTATGAACCATTGTTAAGGGAAAAAAACAAATGCCCCTAAGATTAAATTTTGGGAAGTATATCATGGATAACATATATTGAAACCTATAGATTCACAAGTTAAGGAAATAAAATTTATTTATAAGTCATCTGTTTTTGTCCTTGGATTACCCTTTATGTGCTACCCCTAACTTTACTTGTATTCCATCCAATGGACGGTAATATGAGTACTCAGGATAACAATTGATACTAAGATCATTGTGATGATTCTTCTAATGAGATTCCCTATCCAATGAGAGTAGGAATCACAAACTTTGTCACGATACTCTCTCAGTTAACTCAATATTTGAATTGAAACATTGGTCAAGAATAAAGTTCAACCACCCCCCCCCCCAAGAAATAATAAGTCATGATGGAGAGCTTCATGAGACAAAGGCATCCTACATTTAATGGGTCATCTGATCCCTCAATCACTCAAAAATGGATCAAGTCCATTGAAAAGATCTTCTCCATACTTCAATGTTCAAAACAAGAGATGGTTCTTTTGGATGCTTAACCTATGGAGGGTGAAGTCGGTCAATGGTGGACGTTGATCAAAAATACGAATCATGAGGAGGGTATCAAGGCATTGGAATGGAATTATTTCTGGAAATTGTTTTTCAATAAATATTTTTCGTGCACCCTCTGAAATAAGATGGGAAGGGACTTCCTTTCCCTCAAGAAGAAAGAAGACAAATCCATCAAATCATATGATGCAAACTTCACAAGCCTTGTACAATACAACTTTGACTTTTTCATTACCCCCGAATGCAAGGTTGACAGCTTCTTTGGTGGGCTAAAACCTATCCTACGTAAATCCCTAGAGATCCATGACTTCGATAGCTATGAGGAAATTTTTTGATGTTCCCTAAAATTAAAAATGGAGAATGGAGAATCTCTGGGGTATCATGGGGATAAGAAACGTAAGGTGGAATTCAATTCTGGCAGTCTAATGGATAAATCCAATGGTGCTAAGAAAATTCAGCACCCCACATTCCAATGGTTCTGAAAGAAGCACCCCGGAAATTTCCTGAAGGGGATGAGGAAATGCTTTAGGTTTGGAAGAGAAGGGAACCTAGTCATTAACTTCCAAAAAGAAAAAACTATGGTAGTGAAATAGGAGATGAAATATCTATTCGAATCTCAATGAATTTTTCATCTCTTCAACTACAAAGAACTAGGACACCTTTCAAATCAGTTCCCTAAGAAAAGAGTGTTCAGAGGCAACCAAAAACCTCCAAGGAAAAAAGGGTGAGCTTTTTCCGTCACTACCACCGAAGTGAACCGCGACAATGAAGTAGTGACAGTTATGCTAGTTATTTAATCAAAAATATTGAACGTACTTTTAGATTTTAGTTTTACACATTCTTTAATATCCCAAAATTTTAGTAGAACAATCCCAACACCACCACAAATCATAGAAGTAAAGATGTTGGTGAGTAAAAAAATGGGTAAATCACTGCATCCCATGAATATACCTCCTCCCCTGTCATAATTTTTGGATTTAACTTCCTGATAAACCTCATCATACTCCCTATGGTGGAATTTGATGCAATTATTAGCATGGATTGGATTTCCTTATATAGAGCCAACATAAATTTCCATGAGAGGTAAATCACTCTCCATATTGAGAATCGACCCCTGATTCTATATAATTGAACGGAGGAAGATGAATATTATTTAGCACCATCATCATTAGGGTGGATATTACTTACCTATGAGAACACGTGTCTCGATTAGATAATTGAGTCCACGGAAGAAACCATCCTTGAAGACATGCTTATTGTGAGGGAATTCGCTAGAGTGTTTCCTAAGGAATTTTCTAGTCTTCCTCCTAGAAGATATGTTGAATTTTTAATTGACCTTATACCTGGGTCATTTCCAATATCCAATACTCCTATAGAATGGTTTTTGTGGAGCATGAGGAGCTGAAGAAACAATTATAGGATAATCTGGATAAATAGTTTATATGCCCAAGTGCTTCACCATGGGGTGCTCCCGTCCTCTTCGTCAAGGCGAAGGATGGGTCAATGTGACATTTCATTGATTATCATGAGCTCAACAAAATCATGATAAAGAAAAAGTATCATATACCTCGAATTGATGAAGTTTTTGACCAGATGAAGGGAGCTCAATACTTTTCCAAGGTGGATCTGTGGTTGGGATATTACCAAGTAAGGGTGAAGAAGGAGGATATCCCCAAGATTGATTTTAGTTCAAGGTACGGGCACTATGAATTCATAGTAACGCCTTTCAGACTCACAAATGCTCCAGAAATCTTCATGGAATTGATGAATAGAGTCTTTAGATATTACCTTGAAAAATTTGGTGTAGTCTTTCTAAATGATATTCTTATATACTCCAAATCCAATGAGGAGCATGAGGAGTATCTAAGCACTGTATTAGAGACCTTGAGAAAGGAGAAGCTCAATGCGAAGTACAGCAAGTGTGAGTTCTAGTTAAAGGAGATCTCATTATTATTCCATATCATCACAAGAAATGGGATATCTGTGTATCCCTCCAAGACAGCTACAATTGAGGGATGGCCAAGGCCAACATCGGTAACAGATATTCGTAGCTTCCTGGCGTTATCTGGATATTATCGCCGATTTGTGAGGAATTTCTCACAATTTTACAACCCTCTTACCAAGCTAACTCGGAAGGGAATAATTTTTTCTTGGAGTGATTAATGTTAAGAGAGGTTCAAGGAGTTAAAAAGGAGGCCTATTACTATGTTCATGCTCACATTACCCACAAGTGGAGAAATTTTTTTTGTTATTTAGTGATGCTTTGAAGAAGGTCCTAGGTTGTGTGTTGATGCAAAATGGCAGTCATTGACTATGATTCAAGGTAATTGAAAGTTCATGAGAAAAACTATCCATCACATGATCTAGAGTTGGCTGTAGTGATCTCCACTTTAAAAATTTTGTGCCATTACATCTTTGGGCAGAAGTGTGAAATATATACGGACCAAAAAAGCCTTAAGTATATATTCACACAGAAAGAGTTGAACATGATCCAACAAAGATTGTTAGAGCTGATCAAAGACTATGACTGCTCAATCCCTTACCACCCTAAGAAATAGAACAAGGTGGAAGATGGTCTAGGTAGAAAGGATATTGCATATTTATAAATGATGATAATTGAAAAGGATTCAATATTATTAGATTTGCAGAGGATGTACATGGGACTCATTAAGGGATGAACATCATCAATACTTCCTCAAATGATTACTCAACCATCCCTCATGGAGAAAATAAAGGATTCTCAAAGAAAGGATGTAGAAATTCTGAAAAGGGTAGAAGCTATCAGAAATAGGAAATCCTCAGAGTTCATGGTTGACAAGGATGGAATTGTGAGATTTGGTTCAAGATTATTTGTACCATCTGATCCAGAGATAAATAAGGATCTTCTAAATGATGCACATAGCTCAACCTTCTCTATTCACCCATGGAGAAAAAAAATGTATCAATATCTCAGAGAAAAATTTTCGTGGGACAATATGAAAATGGAGATTGCTAAATATACATAAAACTGCATGGTATGTCAGAAAGTGAAGGCTGAGTGGAAAATTTATTACGGGATGATGCAACCACTACCCATACCAACATGGATGTTGGAGAACATTACCATAGAGTTTGTTAATGGAATTCCAAGGACATACAGAGGAAACAATGCTATATGGGTCGTTGTGAATCATCTTACAAAGACATCTCACTTTATCATAATTCGAGAGGATTTCTAATTGGATCAACATGCATGGATTTACATCAAATAAGTGTTAAGAAGGAATATGGTAACATTATCTATTGAATATGATCGTGATACAAAATTCACTTTGATGTTCTGGAAAAATCTCCAACATGCTCTAAGAACTGAACTGAACTTTAGTACGGCCTATCATCCTCAAACTGATGGCCAATCTAAGAAAACTATTCATACACTATAAGATATGTTAAGATCGTGTTTTATGGACTTTAAAGGAGGATGACACCAACATCTTCCACTAGTTGAATGTTTTTACAATAACTGTTTCCACTCGAGCATATGAATGGCACCATATGAAGCCCTTTATGGGAGAAGGTGCAGAACATCAGTTTGTTGGGATGAAGTCGGTGTGCCTAAGCTGCTAGCACCTGAAATTTTTGAAGAAATGGTGGATAAGGTTAAAACCATTCAGCAGCATAGCAAGGAATCCAAAAGTTGATAGAAGAGTTATACAGATAACCGTCGACGAGACCTTGAGTTCAAAATTGGAGACATGTTATTTCTATGCATATCTCCATGGAAGAAGGTCATGAGGTTTGGAAAGAAAGAGAAGTTAAGTCCTAGTTACATTGGCCCCTTTGATATTCTTGATCATGTCAGGGATGTGGCCTATCGACTAGCACTTCCACCTTCCATGGCCAAAGTACATGATGTTTTTCATGAATCCCTCTTAAAGAAGTACATAACAGACCCTTCACATGTACTCTCATCATAGGTAGTACACTTAGAGGATGATCTTTCTTATGTGGAGCATCCAGTGAATATCTTAGATCATAGGGGAAAAGTTCTACAAAATAAGACAATGCCCCTCGTCAAGGTGTTGTGGTGAAACAAAAAGTTTAAAGAAACAATGTGGGAATCAGAGGAAGTGATGAAGCAGAGTTACCCTCATCTATTTTAGTGTGGGAAAAGGAAATTTTGAGGGTCAAATTTCTTAAGGGGGAAGGATTGTAACAACCTAAACTTTTATTAATGGAAATTACTCTTGATCTAATTAAATATCTTATTATGTAAAAAGGTTATATAACATATGCACTTATTTGGATTTATGTTTTTGGATTTTAAAACACCGTTAAGAATTGTGATCGTTGCTAACACATGATTAGTATAAATATAGGGCATTAAAAAATCCAATTTACTCATACAAAGGAAGCAATGGCCTTATCTAATAGACTTTCCATGTGCGAAGCCCATTTATCAGAGATCAGAAAGGAGGTTCCGTCATTGGGCATTTCTCTTGACCAAGACCAAGCTTATCTTCCACATGTTAAGCTCTAACAGAACTACCTACAGGATAAATGGAAGTTGATAGAGATTTCCACCTAAGCGATGTTATCTCAGCCACCCAAAGAGTCTGTCACCATAGCACACCTTAACCTTCCATCATATGCGGTTGTTATAAGTGGTTATGTAACAATACCTTAGCACTATGATTATGTGAATTAGTTTTGTATATAATAAAGAATATACATTCATTTTATTTTTTCTACATTGTAAATAGTTTTTAAAGCACAAATAGTATTTTTTTTAGTTAATATTCAATTATGAAATCTATTTTCATGAATTAATGGATATTTTTAATTAAATAATATTTCCATAAAATATTATTACTAAATTAATTTTTATTAAATATAAATGATTTTATATTTTTTAGGAATACAATTGTAATATTTATTAATGTTTGAAAGCTGTTTTTTGTCAAAACCCGTGATTTTTTTATAAAAGTCAGTTTTTATTTTAAAATTAAAAATTGACAGATTTAGAAAATTATTTAGATAAAATGAATATTATTTTTGGAATCAGGATTTCAAAATTGTCAAATATTGAATTTTTCATAAGTTTTTGAGACCGTTGAATTCTTGGGTAAAAATTAAATATCCTATAAATATATAATGTGTTTTATGAAATCATAATGACCCAATAGTGATATAATAAAATACTATAAACACTAAGTTCGGCCAATATATGTTTTACCCTCAAAATAATGTGATTTTAGTTTTCTTGTATTTTATGTACAAATCATTAGTGGATCCTTCAAGACTTGTAAAACATTTTAACTTTTTAAATTGTTTTCCTTGAGAGTGTGACTCACCTCCACATAACAAACCCTATAATATTAAGAAGTATGGACATTAGCCTTATAAATGGTTTTTTACTCTCCTTTGGCAAAAACTGTGGGCAAAAATCATGGTCTAGTTTGTGGTTTCGATTAGTTTAATGTGTGGTGACCCAAACCTAAATAATAAAGAACTCCCTCTCCTTTCCTATATAAACCCACCCAATCTCCCACTTCCACTTCACTCAAATCCTTTGGAGTTCATCTGATCCCTTCCCTCTTATCCCTATAATCCTCCCAAGGTGCCCCAATCTCTCAAGAATTCTCTCTCAATCCCCTCCCAACCCTTTGGGATCAGACATCCAAGTAAGGGATTCCTTCCTTTCTTATTTTTATCCAAGTTTCATTATGTTGTAATACCCTTTTACATTCAATTAGAAATGTTGGGTTATTATTTCGCACCTCATTTATTTTCACCTCCTTATGTTTGAAATGATGAGATTCCTCTTTCTATCTCGTTAATTTCTCCCATGTACACCCATTACCATTCCAAAATCCCATAAGGAATTTCTCTCTTCTCATTCACATTCAAGAAATTGTTTTGTATTATGAGTCTAAATTCCATTAAATTTGTTTAGATATTTATCGTTATGACCCCCCACCTTTATTTCCATTTCATGTACATATAATGAGGCACATCTTTCTCTCTCATCAACTATTTTTATGAATTCTTATGTCAGATCATTATGCTGCCGAAATTGCACCACGATTTTCCAAGCCAAAGTCATTGTTTAGTGAATACCATGCCCATTTCTCTATCAAGGGTATTCACCTTTATGAACATTTACTTATTGATTATGGATTTTGATTTTTTTTAATTCCAAATTCCTTTATATTGGAAAAAATGATAATGTTTGATTAATCCATGTTGTATGATCTATGTAGCACACTTACGCATGAAATGAAATGTTTAAGAAAGGTGCACCCTGATAGCGTTCCAATGCATTGGGAAAACATTAGTATCATGATACGTCAATTGAAATGAGGGTTTAATCATGATAATTAAAGTTAAATGAGGGTTTACTCATGCTCCATGTTCAATGATCCTTGGATCATGCTAAAACCATGATTAGTGTTGTTTCCACATTTCTATGTTAGGATAATCATGTTATATCATGCCTTTATATTCATGTTTATTTTATGCTCTATTGATATGACTATTGCCTAACATGTATTTTATTATTCATGTTATAACTTTTTACTACCTTACTAGGATTTATAGATCACCCTTTTCTTATGCATGTCCTCAGGTTATCCCATGTAATGATAAGTCCGAGGGAATGTAGTGGTCATGTAAAGGAAGTTTTCAATAAAGATGTTGTGTTTCATGTTTTAAGTCATTATGTAATGTTCCTAATCCCAAAATACACTAGACCTCTCGATCTTCTATGTTGTATCAAGTGAATATTTTATGCAATAAATCATGTTTAAGTGTGTAATAAAGATCAGGGTTGTTAGAGTTAAAGGGTAAAAATAGGATCAATCCACAATGTACTATGTTATTCCAAGAAGAACATGATCATGAAACGATGTATATTTTTACATCATGAAGTGGGTTAAAATCAATAATTAAAGTGTTTTACCAATATATACCATTTGGATATTCAAGGGCTACTCAAAATCAAATCTTTAAGTACCAAAAACGTATTTAAATGTGACTAGAAGGTTTGGTTTGATCCTGTAGCTAAAAATAAGTGGGATAAATTGATGATAAGTTTAGGTGGAAGGTTTATTTAGAGTTTAAATGTGAAATTAAAATTTTAATAAATATATGAATTCTTTGTGTAATTTTAAATAAGGTTGATGGAAGATCATAGAGATAATTAGTTTTTAGAAATAGAAGAATAATAATAATAATTCATCTCACCTTATCAAAAAATATTTCTTGTTAATGTAGAAATTGATTCTGAAGATATAAAAAATATATGGAAGTTTACTCTAGTTTAAGAATCTATTTTTCTCTATTTCATATTGTCCTATCATTTCTTATAAAGATAAAATTACATAAATCAGTAAGGTACATTATGCCTCATAAGTACAAGGATTAACCCTACTCATTGTATCCAGCATATTTAAACAAGTGGATCATGTGATCATTGGTTATATCAAATTATTTAAAATATATAACTATTCATTATTAGTGGTGAACCATGTGGATTCATTATTTTCATTTTGTTTATACTGGTTGAATTTTTTTAGTTTTTAAATAGCTTATAGTAAATCACTCCAAAAAGTGATTAAGGTTATTTCTAGGTGGGACATAATGGGAAGAAAATTATTCCCTGATTTACCCTAACCCCCTCTTGGTAAATTCATATTTTTCTTGTGAAAATTCAAAAAATATCATAAATAAACCAACACATATGCTTACCACAAATATAATTATGTGTTACCTTGTGTGTTAATATTTCTTGAGATTCATATGGTCTCTACAAGAAGAATCCACATCACTGGGACTCAATTCCTTCATTCTATAGTGGAATTAGTACCCATTTATAAGTAATATCAACAAAATGAAAAATAGGGAGTGGAAACTAGATGAGGAGAAATGGGTTAGATAACTAACCTAAATTATTGAAGAAACATGCTTTGATCCATAATTGGAAACAGGAGCACCAAAGAAATGAATAAGTGTGATAAGGTTGACTCTGCCTTTCTATTTCAGTTCCTTTAATGTAGAAACCCTAAAAGGGGTTTAAATTATAGGGTTGAAATAAACATCCCACCACCATTTAAAAAACAACACAAGGATCTATAGGGTACACATTCTACCCTCAACTAGTACCCAATGATTGGTTTAAGGCTTCTCTCTACTGTCAACCTCCATTGATTACCCAATATCCAATAATTATATACCCAATGGATACTAATATAATTTCATCTCTATCATCATTAAGTACCCAGTGTCATCCAACCCAGTACCCAGTGGTCCTTAATTTCTTTAAGAAGTATCATCATCCCCTATAACCCACTACACTGTACATTGTATTCACTTTAAAACCATTTAGAACATCGAAAATCATACATTAATGAAGGTGTAATCCCCAAAATTCAATCTAGAATAAAAACTGTAAATTCACCCTAGATCCTGTTCTAATAAAGTTTGATAAACCATTGGGTTCAATGACCACTAAAAAAATGGATCATTAAAACCTCCATTTCATAACACTTCTTATCCTCAAGATGTACCCCCCATGTATCTTCCATGAACCACACTATTCTCTAAAATTTAATTCATTTACCGACATCCAATTTTTTTTCTAGTCATGGTTATTCCCACAATACACTTATACAAGTGGAAAAGAATAATTCTAAAATTTCACATGCCTTTATTTATAACACATAGTATTCATTCCTAATATGATAAAATTTCACCCATATTCAATACATAATACAAAATTATTCTTAAAACAAACAAGCTGGTATCCAATTTCACCAATTCACTCCAAAATTAAAATTCCCCATTGTAAAGTCACCTCTTTTTCTGGCATGTGAAAATTTAAAAGGGATTTGAATTTTTAATATTGTTGGGGGATTCATTTTAAAAACTTTTGTTCCAATTGAGATTGTGGGATTTGTAACATACCAGGGAAATATTTTTAGATGTGGAGTACGTCTCGAGAGGTGATTTAGAATCACGTGTAGAATTTTGGGAGATCTCGAGTAAACATACAACCCTTTTAGTTACAGGTGCTCCACCATGTGGAACACCATAGTGTGGATCTCACTGTATAGAGGGAGAAATGATCAGGTGGAGGGAATATTTTCCTTGGGTTGGGAATGGTGAATTGGATTTTCTCCTTTATGAAATGGTTAAGGAGGCTACATCATAGTGGAGAAAATGTTCCTGTTTTGAGGGGCCATGGGAAGCACCATGTCATGGTGAATGGTGTGGTAATAGTATAGTTGGTGGACATGGGGGATATACACAATAAAATTCCCTTTTAATTGGGAGTTATTTTGTAATGGTTTCCCTATGGGAATCATGGTGGATAAAACTCCCTGGATGAGCATTCTGGATGCCTGTAGTGGTGGAATGGGTTAGAAAGGTGCATGGGGGATCAAATAAAATCCCCTATGATATAGCTTATGGTTGATGTGCATTTTCAGCTGACCATGGGGATCTCCATGATGTGGATCACCCTATAGTGTGTTGGTGAACACATTGTCTAAAATGGATGTTATTGTAGGTGACATTCTAGAGGGATTAGCATGTTATGCTTTTGGGGGTGGTATAGAGGACCTCCATGCTATGGAACATGTGGTTATGCCATGTTGTGCCTTGTGTTTTTAAAATTTTGTGTTTCCCAGTCTACACCTCTATGTTTTTAAACACCTCACCCCTCCTTCTACTATCTCATGTGGGACCAGATCAAGGAGGGAACTACCCCTCTCTTCTCCTTAGATTCCCCTTCATATTGGGGTGGATTTTTTTTGTGATTTTACTAATGAGTCAAGTTTATTTCTCATCACTCCCATTCATTCTTCCTTTTAATTATTATTTACTAATATTATTGTCTCTCATTTAGTTTTTTTAACAATTCCACTGGATAATGATGGAATAATTTCAATAGGATGGTTCTAGAAGGATGATTATACACCATTGTGTGTCATTTAATAGAATTTATGTTAATGTATAGAATTTTTTATAGTTTTAGTTAAATTTTGATTAAAACAAATTAAATTGTAGATTGAATTGGTATTGATTGTTAGGTACATTGCTCATGATAATATTAGGAGTACATCTTGGAGATTGAGTTCTCAGTAGTTCCTATTTAAGCTAATTCAGAAATTAATTAAAACTGTAATAGTTAATTAAATTGGATTTTTTGATTAGGATCAGGTGCATGTTATGAGTGGACTATACCCCATTGCTCAAGGTTTTGGTGACGGATTTAAACTTGGTTATTTTTTAGGCATTTTTGTAATTTTATTGAATTGACTAATTAATTATAATTAGTTATTTATGTCATGTGTCTTAATATAGGATCTTGGGATATGATGCGATATTAGGAAGGATTCGGTGAGGATGGTTATGCTTCATTAAGAGATGGTAACTTTGTGTTTGATCTTGGTGGTCCCTTGAGCATACTGATTTGGTTTATTATTTTTTATATGCATGTAATATATATTATCATCATCAAGGATGATTTATTTTTTTTAAATGAAATGTTTATTTAAAATTTAATGATTAATAATGGACTGAACAAAGTTACAGGGGATATAATGGACCCTTGTGCAATGGATTGATACCTCGTTCACTTATGGTTGAGGAATTGATTATAAATGTATGCCTTGAAATGTGTGGACCCTAAGGGGTGTAAATAAAATGAAAAAGGTACAGGTTTCCTTGATGCCTCCCTATAGAGAAGATCATTGTATTAGGAATGGATAGCCTAAGTAGGCCATAATAGATACTTGATATTCCCTGGAGCTATTAGGATTGTTGAGATTATTATGGGATGAGTTTTCCGACTGATATTATATGAGAACTAGGTGGGTATGAATGGATATTTTATGGATAGGTTGAGTGAGAGGAATAACCTTAGATGGCCTAGAAATTGGTATGGGCCTTCGGTTATCTCTTGAGACCAATGTTAGTGAGACTTTCTTAATGAGGCTAGTGAGACCATGATGTGATCATGAAGGTTTCAAGGGATGATGTTCTTTCTGAGAAAAGGGTTTGTCCCGAGAGTTAGGATTTTGGTTGGGGAACCTAGGTAGGGTGTTTGGGTATTGATTTGACCTAGGTGAAAGGGTTCCCCATTATGAAATTGAACCTATAGAAGGGTAGTGTCAATAGGCATATGGTGTTGATTTTAGGTGTCACTATAGAACTTGAATCGATGATAATGTAAATTTATTAGCATGGTTTGGTCATTCACATGAGTGGATTACACCAGTTATGTGATAATAGTTTGGGAAGATAGTATATCCTTATGAGACACGTTTATAAGAGATATTATGGGAGGGATGCACTACCCTCAAGACTTTAAGTGTAATTAATAAGTGGTTACATGGGGTTAAACCTTTTGGTATAAATGGAATGCCTAGGGTTGTTCACCCAGGATTCATTCATTGAACATGATACTATTGGATGACGGAGAAGAGCTCATGGGATCCCACCATTAAGCTAGATACTATATGAATTCCTTGAAAAAATCCCCTTGGATTTAGCCTTTGGGTCAATATGAAATACCTAGGATATTTTGATTCATCCACAGAGCCTCTATAATTTCCTTTTACTTTCTCCATAGAATTGGTTGTATTCCTAACAATAGATTTTATAGGACTTGCTTCTACAAATCAGTTGTGGGATTGATACTACTAGATTTTCTAGTGTTTTCCCCCTATGAATAAGAATTATTCTTGATACTATAAGATTCCCTAGGGTCACCCATACATTAATAAGTGCTTGAACCAATTATTATATGGTTTTTGTAGTTGGTATTGGTTGGCATAGTTACATAACATGCTCAGAGACAATATAGAATTTTCCAAAGTTGGTATAGTCAATCTCAGGTATCATGTTATAACCCAGTGAATGATCATGGTTATTTTATTATGATTTAATTTTTTTATTTATTTATAATTAGTATATCACATACACATACCCTGTATTTACTGATTATATATGGGGCTATATTGGTGGTTCTATACTATGTTGTACATACACCATTCTTGAGTGTCCATAGAACATTGGTACCTACACAAACTCCATTGATCAAAAGTTTAGGAAGGGTCAAGGAATAGTATTTCATGATTGAGTGAGTTATCTTGAATTGATTTTATAGATTAAGTGTGAGGAATGAATCAGTTAGAATATACTTTATGAATGATATTCTTTCATTTATTAATAATTGTGATTAGTTTTATGAGAAGTCAGTTAATGTGCGATTCCATGATCGTGAGTCTATGTGATTATGTTATTTCTCATTCATTTATTATTTATTCTTGTTTATTGATTATGTATAAAATTATAATATTTATTTTGTATATTTTTAGGTTATTTTTCATTTATTATACAGTTTTCTATAGGGGTATAGTCTCTCCACAATACCAACTTAGACCCCCATAGAAAGGTAGTAGCCACTAGTGTACGGGGAGGCATTATTAAGGTTCTAGAATCCCTCTAGTTCAGACATTAATCAGTGGTATGGGGCCAGGGTGTTATAAAGTGGTATCCAAGTTTCATTTTATTTTATTTTTCTACTTTGGATACAATAGACAAGTACTAGGTACATGTTGGAGTTTGTGATGGATATCAGATGGGTGCCTCATGAATAAGTTTTCTAATAGAAATTCCATGTTATTAAGAATTTTGGATTACTATTATTGGTTTATGATTTTATAATTTTATGACTTCACCTAGTTTTTTTCGCTTGGTTTCACAGATTTTTGATTTATGAGGTATGGATTTTTGGATCTTGTCCCATTCACAAGAGGCAATGTACCTGTATCATTCTTAGTATGTAGGACTCACATGACATATTCTTATTTTTGTATCATCAATATCAATAAAAATGAAGGATCAATTTTTTTAAGTGTTATTAATAAATTATATAGAATATTCCCATATAACTTTTTTGTGGAATTGTACCCAACTAGACCATAATATATTTTATTTTGATGATAGTTCAAGTGAATCTTATGGTGAGATTCCCCTTAATGATGATTATGTATTACCTCTTCAAATGGATCTATGGTGACCCTTAGTAGGCTAATACGAGTATTGAATTCCTTGATGATTAACCCTTAATGGGTAATTATGGTACTAATTCTAAGATAAAATGGTTTAGGTTATTTAATTTATCAACAACAACAGATATGATTTTTTTCTATATATCCTCTTTCTAGAATTGTACATAATTAAACCGTACGATCATGGTTTACTCAATGAGAATCATTATAGGATAATGAAATTTTATATTGATAAATGAGATAATGACCCTTGAGGGGGTATCCCGATATGAGGATTCCCAGTGAGGATTAGTGCCCATGATTAGGCCGATGAATTGAAATGTGATTACTAATATGTATATATATGTATGTGAGAACCCTACGATATGGGTTTTATCCATGTGATTTTCCATGTGATGTTTGAGATGGTTTTAGATAGGTTTCAGGAGATCTATAACCTATATAATATGTGAAATATGGTCTAGGTGGGAGAGCCTAGTGTTTTTGAAGTGTATCTTAAGATATTGTTGAGGTGGTTATTATGGTCTAGATGAGTTGTGTTATGAAATTTTAACCCAATAGAGGGGTTAATTTTGTATTGTAAGTACCTTAGATATATGAATAATGGGGAGATGATTTTGGTTATGATATAATTTCATGGGAGGTTCTATAAGATATGTGATATAGGCATGGTGATTCCTTATTCTTTGGGATATAATGTACTTGAGTGGAATTTGGTAACATCCTCTGATTTCATAGGGTAGGATTAGTTGGATGATTAACAATATTATTTCAGGTTTGATCCTCTTTGAGATAGAAAATTATGATCCTAGATGTTGGGATCTAGGGTGGTTATAGACTGGGTAGATTCTTCTAGTTTATATGCATAATAGGTTGGTGGGTGATCATGAGAATGACCTTGGAATATTGAAATGTCTCAATTTTTAAGTGGAAGGATAAGGGTAATTTTAAATCAATGATACTGACATGGGAGTTGTGTATAATTGGTTTTTAGGAATTTGATACTAGGTTGATGACGTGTGACTCATGAGACTGTGAGTAGGGTTCTACAATTAAGTGGTATAGGAGAATACACCCATTGGATTTAGATGAAAATTATATGGATTGGTAAGTAGCCACGTGTGAGATGAGGAATAATTATTTCAATAAATCATTTAAGGGAATTACTTTTGAGAGTTTTTCTTGGATGATAAACATTACCCTATAGTGATGATGTCACCATGATGATGTGGTGTTAGGTGTTGATAAGTTTCTAAGTGTTTCTCAAAATAAGGGACACATATATGATGATCAACCCTATTTAGGTTATTCTTATGGTGAGATAAGTTAAATACATGTTCTAGGGAATACACCATAGGATATTATAGGGTAGATTCCTAATTATGGATGGATTTTGGTGGTTTTCTAGGGTGACATTTCTAGTGATCCTATAATAAGTAGTAATTGGTATTTTATGTTGGCACTAAGGTATGAGTAGGAAAACCATGTCTATTCATTGCATGTCGTAATCGATGGATCATGGCCCATGGAGGATATGACCCTTATGTTATAATGGTCATGGATGTGATGATACAAGTAATTGGATTATCAAGCTACATATAGGATGTTAGTGAGTAGATGAATATGATCTTTTTAGGTTCTATGGTAAATAACTGATTTGGGATTTTGGTGAGGTATTAGACAAATTTTTTATGTTAACAGTAGTATCAAGATGATTTCTGTGGGATTAAAGGTCTATCCATATTCGAGATGTGTCTGTGCTTAAGGAGAGATCATGGAAGCTAATTTGGTTAGTTGAGGATATAATCATAGAATCACACCAAATGTTTGGTTTAGAATTTGGTGTGGGTATTATATGATCACATGATTACTATTAGAGTTTAGGCATCATAATTGATTGGTGAGATAGTGAGATAGTGGGTGAGGTTGAGAATTTTTTAAATAGTCAACCATATGATTAATGTCTAGTGATTTAGGGGTAATTGGGTGTAGTGAGATGGAAATTGTACCAAACATGTCATTGGACTTATATAATGGTGTTTCAGTATACTATTATGATAGTGGGGAGCACCACGGCTTAGAATCAACCTTTATGAGCTAATTCGTATAGTACGGACCACCACAGATGACACCTTAGTTTCTTGGGGTAAACAGGTGTTGTGAAGAATTGTCTCAGTGATTCAATGATGGTGGGAAGTTGTGTCTTGGTTTTTGATGAATATTGTGACTCATTATTAGTGATTCATAATGGAATATAATTAGTTGTTTTTGAGTAGAATACCGTGATTTGAGTATGAATTGTTGTTTGGTAAAGATTTAGTTTGATGGCTAAAGGTTCTTGTGGATTTTCAGGCATGATAAGTAACATGATTGAATGGTTCGAAAGAACTATGTTTTTTAGGGTCTTAAAGTTAAGGATAAATTAATTTATTAATATTTATGAGTGGTATGTTTTGAGAACTAAGATTTAGATCAATATTTTGATTTTTTTCAACATCCCATAGAGATGTTTTTAGATATGGAACAAGGTCTAAGAGCTTTTTTAGGTACTCTAGTCGATGTTAAGAAAATATTGGGTGGACATGAAGCCATTTTAGTTGTCGGGGATCCACTATGGGGGGGAAAAAATTTGGACATCACTGTGTTAGAGCATGAAATGACTAGGTGTAGGGTGGTTTTCCCTTGGTCTGGGAATGGAATTGGGGAGTTTCCCCTTTATAAAATGGCCAAAGAGGCCATGTTATGGAGTAGTCATGGTGCCCATTTTGAGGGATCATCACATTGTGTGATAGGGTATGGTGATGGTTTGGTGGGTATTTATGGAGTAAAAACACACAAAAATGCTTGTTTTAGTGGGTTTTTTGGCCTAGTGGTTTCCCTATGGGAAATGGGGTGGCTGAAATACCCATTCTCGGTGTTTTGTGTGCCCGTTATGGTTTCATGGGTGACCAAGGTTCCTAGGGGAGAAATGAGGTCCCTTTCACCACGACCCATTGCTAACAGGAATTTAGGGTGGATAATAGGGAGATCTAAATCATAGATCACCCAATGGTGTATTGGTGCACATTTTTTCTAAAATAGAAAAGAGTGGAGGGTACATGCTATATGGGTAAGCGTATTGGGATTGTGTGAGGATGTCAGGAGGACTACCACAATATAGAACATATAGCCATGCTATGGTATTCCCCTATGACATTTTGACCATGATTTTATATATTATTTTATTTATTTGTTGGTGTTTTACCTTTTACTTCAGTTTTTGGAAAAATAAACTTGATTTTTTATGTTTCAGCGAAGGTTGAATTGTTAGTTCATGATTAGTAGAAACTATAAAGAAACTGTACATATGTGTCTATAGTTTTAATAGTTATTCCTTTAATGGTTGTTTCATAGTTTTCCTAACTACATGACCAAATCATACGTAGTGTCAATTCTACCCAATAAATCTTGCAAGATTAGTGAAGTTTTTTCCAAACCATATAAAGTGTACAGATTATTAAAAAATTTCTATTATTATTTTTACCCTCCATAATTTCAAACTAAATACCTCTTTATTATCCCTCACTCAACATTCAAAACCTAATGGTATCTCAACATTGGTTCCCTCTTCCTCCTATAGTGATTTCATAACTTTTATTTATGTTTTAGGGATCGTTTATTGTGGTAGTCTCCTCTAATCCTCCTACTCTCTTAATTTCTTCCTATTTAATTTTATCCTATCTCCCTAATGATCTACCATAGATTTAGGGTTCCACGTGGCATGATTTTTATTGGGGGTTTCAGTGGTTTTATGGTTCCTATTTATTTTTTTCTCCTATTTGGAATCTTTTGTAGTGGATAATCATTTTGTTTTGTGTTGGTGACTTATTTAAGTTAGGTTTTCTCCATTTCATAGTTTCTTAATTGTTGAACCATGTTTTCTTAAACATTAAATAAATGTATTAAATTCCCAATGATAATATTATACATATTTATGAAACTTTATAAAAGGTAAAATAAGTTTAAATTGGTTTTCATTGAAAGAGTTTAGTTTTTTTATCAAAAAAGGTCCTCTAAATTTAAATATCAACAATTGTGATCACCAAATGTTTGATAAATGGTCAGGATTTATTTTATTAGGGTTTTTTAAAACTATGAGTAGTGTTATGATTTTTGAATTAGTTTTCAAAGGGAACTCATGAATTATAAGTGTGTTATTAGTTTCTCAAGAAGGAGTGTAAGCTTATTTTGTACATTGATTTTTTATGAGGGTTATGGGTTTGGTTTTTAAAATATATTTAAAAATGAATTTTCTAAAATTGTATTAGAATGCCTAGTTAACACCATTAAAAATTATATTAAATATTTCCCTTGAAACATTAACCTTGTTTTATATTTGATATTAAAATACCAGTAGTTATATAATTTTTTCCCCAAAGGGTGATGGTATATATTGATTATTATTCTCAATGAAAGAGAATGGGATATTCAATGAAGGGTGTTTAGAGGTGAGGGAGAGCTTACATATTGATTGATTGATTATTTTTGTATGTGTTGATTGATGTGATCACTTCCATGTATGTCATCAACATCAATCGTTAGTTAGGTGGGAAATTGAAGTACACATGATGCACTAGTTTAGTATCATTATTTGAAAAGATAACCTAATATATGCTATGTTTTAATTATGAGATTATGCATCTCAGTATGAAAATGTAGGTAAATTTCGGGTGTTTGGGCAGGTTGTTTTATATTTGACATGAATATATTATTATACTATTTTTATATCCATTTCCTAGTCCCCCCCTGAGAACTGTGGTTCTCATGATGATTGTGATGGTTTTATTTATTGTTGGCATGTTTTTATGACCGTTTAGTTTTACTTGAAATTTTTCTTCTTCATTAAAATGGTTTTTTAAAGAGGATCTATAAATGGTTATTTTAATAGAAATGTCTTAGGAAGAGGGAATTTCCTAAAGTGATTTTTTTATTTAAATAAAAAGAAATAAAATATTTATAAAATGGATTATATGTGTTATTTTATTTTCATATGCTCACCTAATAAAAAAATAATCTATAAATGTATTTTAAACAAGAATGAAATTATTTTCATTTTTAAATAATATATGTATGGGGTGTGGTTTCTTTGGAATACCTATTAGGCCTTAATCTCATGGTTATCATATTATAGGCTCATTAGGTATGTTTGGATGTAGCAAATAATCATTCTCTCATGGTTAGTTTTGGTGGAGGTTGTAAGTTGAGTTATCTCACTTGTGATAGATAGTGGTGGTATCATTTATTCCATTTATTTTGAGTACCTTTATTGTATCATCCATATCAAACATATTTTATATCTTCATTTTCTAGTTGTATTTGTGTATTGTTAGATTTATTATTATTTAGTTTATTGATGAGATATGTTTATTCTCATGTGATATATTTGGATTCTATTTATTTTGTATCATTTTTATTGTATTCATCATCTCTAATTTTAATAATTTTTATATCAGGATTCTTGGTGTAAAGTCATATATTTTTTTATTGGAAAAATCATTCAATATGGGTTTCATTTTGTTCCCTAGGAGCTATTTTCCCACACATGGTAATCAGGAACACATTTTGAGTATTTCATGAGTTGGATCGGGTGCCTAATCCAAGGGTGGTATGGTTTAGTTGGTGAAAAAATAGTATTAGATACTCAGTTATTGAGAGGTCCTAGGTTCTAAATTCTTACCTTTTTATTTGGGGAATTGGGTAATACATGAGTTATGATATCAAGACTCGAGGCGTAGGTGAGAAGGAGTGTCTAACCAAAACATTTCTCATGAATATATTGAGTTTAGAGGGTTGTATGGTTGAATGTTTCTTTAATTCAATATTGTTCCGCATTTTTTTATATATTGAGTCTTTATTTGAGTATTTATGTTTTATATTGATAATTTATGATTTATTTATAAGACATTTTATGGTTTTGGGTGAAATTGGGAAGAAATATAGGGTCGTACGATTAATTTTCATGGTTTGGTAAACTGTTTATAGATCATGAAAATCTAGATTGCTTCTAGTGGATACATTCATGATTAACTTATATTTTGATAAACTATACATTGAATCTGTGCGTCATTATAGATTCTCCATATTTTTGAAATTTATTCTTGAGGGTTTTGAGTTAATTTTTTTTATTGTGATTTATTTAGGTTGTATTGAGTTTTTTTATGTGGGTTATTAAAGATAATAGAGTTTATTGACTAAAATTTTTGTTGAAATTTTGATGGAACTTTAAATTAAGTGGAATTTTATATGATCAAGATATTTTTTTCAAATGTTTTCAAAACAAAATGATATTGGGTTTCAAGAAATTCTTTATTTTGGGTTTTGAATGTTCTATATTTTAAAAAAAATCCTAAGAATGTTACGAATGATTGTACAAAATTTTAAAATAATATTTTTCAGTTTTTCATAAATAAATTCAAATTTTCAATGATTTGAAAGGATAATGTTTATAGACATTAAGAGTATCTCCTTATTATAATTAAAAACGTTTCAAATAAGGTTTTGATTATCATCAAAAGTTTTATTTCTAAATGGGTTTAGAAAATATTTTGGGAAGTACGAAGGGAGATTTAAAAAATAAATTTTTTCGGTATTTCAAAGAGTAAGTGGAGTTTAATAAATGGATTTTACTTGGTTTCCTAAATGGGAAAAGATTTTTAAGGGAAATTTTTTCATTACAATTTTCAAGAAGTTTTGTGATTAATATTATTTTATGATTAACATATTTAAATATTTATTTAAAATTTATGGGTTTATAATGAAAATAAACTTTTGTGTAAAAACTATTCAGTTTGGGGATTTTTATTTTTGATTATTCCCTTTGATATAATTTAATTTTTTTTCATTTGAGTTGAGGAGTATGTATTTTCTATGCTTATGCCTTTTTTTCATTTTTCCTCCCACAAAGGGCCTAATGAAAAGGATGAATTTTTTCTAATGGGATGATCCATAGGCTCTCTTTATTCATTGTCTACTACAATCCTATTTTTTAATATTTATAGTAATTTATTTTTTATAATTATTCTTATCGATCATAACATAGAAGAAGTTTATAAATTCATCCTTGATCAGTGTATCTCTCTATGTTATCCCTTGAATTCTATTGATGGAATGTTGATCATATTATATATGTTCTTATCTTAGTGTTTTATTGTGTTTTAGGGTTTAATAGATTGTTATCCTTATTTTGTAAACATTATTTATAGGATTCATTAATTGTAATTATTGTGATTGTTCATAGGTAACTTAGATGAATGTTACCCTCATTATAATTCATGTCCCAAATGGGGTCTTGTTTATGTGGATGGGTTCATCGTGATTTGGTGTTCCATGAGAGATTTACCTTGTTTCTTCAGTATCCACCTTTATTTTAAGGATTTTGTTTTTTGTTCTAATTTATCCATGTTTTTTTGAGGTATATCCTCAAGTTTCTATTATTTTCTTAAATTCTCTGTCATGATTTTAATATTTAAGGAGATGTTAATCCTTGTCTCTTGGAGATGGTTTCTTATTATAGTGATTCTAAATTTTAGTAGTATATCTTTTGAATCCTTTATCTTTTGATATTATTTTTATTATTATTATTATTTACAAGGGTGAGTGGTTGATTTGGAGATTCAAAGTATTATAGTAGTTATTAATAAGGTTGTTATGCTACCCTAGGATACCATCTTGAAGAATTGAATTTTTCTTTCATTAGGTTCATTATTTTCCATATTTTAATTAAGTAGTGATGTGGTTGGGGACCCATTATATGATTTTTCTCTAACTACTCCCACCTGAATCCACAATTTTTAATGGGAATCATCAATGGATGTCAAGATATTTGGGATTGGTGATCAGTGTATACTATTTCTTTCCTCTTTTCCCATTTTTAGAAAAGGTTTTTAGGTTGTATTTTATCAATAATTTTCTTTATTGAGGTTCCTTTCACTTAATTTGTGTCCTTATGGATATTGTTTAGGGTCTTTTGTAGATATTTTCAATGATTTAATTATATATTAGTGATCAATTCCATTTTAATATTGATGATAGCATATCATGTTTTTGGTAGTTATTCTGGTTAACCGTTTTTCCCCCAGTTCGTTGAGTCATGTCTTCAATGAGTAGGTTGGTTCTCTATCCATTTGCAGTAAACTATTCACTCAAAGATTTATAGGGATAGAAAGAATTATATTAGAGAGAATTATCATAACCATAACATGATTTATTTTATTATTTTATTTATTTATTATTGGTCTACCTTTTCCTTTATTTTTAGGTCAAATAACCATTATTTTTTTAAGATTTTAAATCTTAATATATGGTGCCTGATTAGTGTATGGTTACTAAAAAACATATGGAAACCATGAATATGTGACAATAGTTTTAAAATATGTTTTTTTTCAAAGTTATTTCATGGTTTTACTAACCTTGTGGCCAAACCATGTATAGTTCTTGATCTACCTAGTAAGGATCACATAGCTAGCACATGATTTTCCAAATTGTATAGATAGACCAAGTAAAGTGTATAACCCATGAAAAATTAAAGATTACCATTTATTAACTCCTTGTTTATACCCAAATCCTTATGATTTGTCTCTCACTTGACTCCCATAGATCAAGGGTCTCTCTTTATTAGTTCCCTCTTCTTCCCTTTGTGATTTCATGGATTTTCTTCAAGGTTTATGGTTAGTTTATTAGGGTAAGATCCTCTAATCCTTCTCCCCCTTGATGTATTCCTATTTATTTTTATTCTATTTACCAAATGAGGTCCTGAAGACCTATGGTTTCATGTGGATCAATTTTAATTGGGGTTTTTTTTGTGGTCTCGTGGTTCTTCTTTCTTTTATTCACCTATTTGAACTCCATTATTGTGGATAATATTTTTGGTTTGTAAACAAAACTTTTTTAAGGTAGGTTTTCTCCATTTTATAATTCTTTAACTTTTAAACTATGGTTTATTACTCTTTAAATATATGTTTTAAATTCCCAATGATAATATTATATGTATTTATTAACCTTAATAAAATGGGAACAAAGGTTCACTTGGTTTTTATTGAATGTGAAGGATTTTTCTATTAAAAATGGTTCTCTATATTTAATTGTCAACTTTTGTTCACATTGAATGCTTTATAAAATGTATGTATGGATTTTATTAAGGTATTTTGAAACAATAAATGGTTAATTGGTGTTTATACTAGTTTTCAATGGAATGTATTGAATTATAAGTGTGCTATCTGTTTTTAATGAAGGGGTATTCAATTATTTTGGATGTTGAGGTTCTTTAGGGTTATGTGTATGGTTTTAAAAAATGATTCCTAAAAAATGTGGTTTATTATATTGTATTATATGGCTTAGTCTACATATTTATAAATTATTTTAAATCATACCCTTTAAAAATAACACTTGATGAATTTTGGATATTGAAATGATACTAGTTATATGAGCTTTTCCCTGAAGGGGGAATTTTTAT
Source organism: Viscum album (assembly GCA_963277665.1). Classification (NCBI taxonomy): domain Eukaryota; kingdom Viridiplantae; phylum Streptophyta; class Magnoliopsida; order Santalales; family Viscaceae; genus Viscum; species Viscum album. The sequence goes on along the minus strand of OY728129.1, from coordinate 333,490,471 downwards.
ATTGATTATTATTCTCAATAAATGAGAAGTGTATAATTATATGAAATTTGTTTTGAGGAGATGTGGATCTTACTTATTGATTGATTTTTTTTTTAAGTGATGATTAATGTGCTCATCTCTATTTTATATCATGGTAATCAATGGGTAATTAGGTAGAAAAACTAGATACACATGTTGTACTAATTTAGTATCACCCTCTAACCAGTGGCCCTAAGATAGATTATGTTTAACTTATGGTATTGATCACCACGATTTGTACATGTAGGAAAATTCCATGTGTTAGGTCGGTTTATTGGATATCTGGTGTTGGTCTCTTATTCAAGTAGTTTTATAATTTTTCCCAACTTCCCCCTCCACCCCCCCCCCAACAACCTAGGTTTGCATGATGATTGTGAATATTTTATTTCTTTTAAGTGTTTTTTTTGATTAAATGCTTGGTTTTACTTGAAATTGTGCTTCTTATTTAAAATCATTTTTTAAATAGTATCTCTAAATATTTTTTTTAATAAAATAGGAATAGGTTGAGGAAATATTTTCAAGTGGTTGTTTTCATTTAAAGTAAAATAAATGGAAGCCTTATAAAATATATTAGATGTGATATTTGTTTTCTATGTGCTCAACCAATAAAAAATAATTTATAAATGTATTTCAAAATAGATCAAAATGGTTTTATTTTTTAAATAATGTTTCTCGGGATTGGTTTCTTTGGTATACCTACTCGGACTTAAGCTCACACCCATCATATTAAAGGATTATAAGGTCGTATTTGATGTAGTGGATGATCTTGGTCTCTTTGTTTGGGTTTATGGTGGTCAAAAGTTTTGTTATCTTTCTTTCACATGATGATGGAGATTCATGTTACTTTTTTGGGTATCTCAATTATATCATTCCTCTTGGACTTCATTCACAACTTTGTTTTGCGCTTATATTTGAATGTTTCTAGATATATTATTGTTTATTTGGTTGGTGATATATGTTTATTATCATGTCTTTAATTTATTTTAATTTATTTTGTATATGTTTACCATCAATTCATGATCACCAAAATCTATAATAGTCATTTCTATATTTCATGAGGAAACGTATATTTCTTTTTGGTTATTAGATAAAAAATACCTTTGAGTTTAATTTCATTCCATTAGAAGTAGTTTCTATCCTAGGGAAATCAGGAATATGCCTCAAGTATTTCATAGCCGGGATTAATTTCTTATTTCAAGTTGGTTTTTGATAGCCCCAATTTTCTTTTTTTCTTTTTTGGAATTTCCAAGTTTTCTCCTCCATGTTTCTATAAAACTCACCCCTCCTTCTCCTCTCTCACATGTAACCAGACCTGGGGTGTCTCTCCCCCTCCAGTCTCATTATATTCCCCTTCATATTAGGGGGTTTAATTATAATTTAATTAGTGAATCTTGGTGAGATCTCCTCTCTCCCATCCATTATTATTTTTCCTTGTTTTTAATTGATTTAATTATTTTTTTCTTAGGTTATGTTGATTATTCCACTAAATCATAGTGGATTAGCCTTAACATGATGGTATTTTTCATAGAGTAACTAGAGGATTTCGGAAGAGATGATTGAATACCATTGCATGTTGTTTTGTAAGAGGACTGCCATTATATAGGTTTTTAAATAAAATTAATTAAAATTTAATTTAAATAAATTTAATTGGTGGTTGAATTGGTTATTATTGTTAGTGATTATTCTCAAAATATAATAAATAGTACATATTTGATCTTCCATGGGTGGTTGGTCATGGTGTAAGTGTGATAAGGTCACCATGTGAGTTTTAGGTAGTTGTTCCTATTTAGGTTAATTGTGAAATTAATTAAAATTGAATCAATTAATTTAAATGGATATTTTTAATTAGGATCAGTTGAATTTTAAGACTGGACCACTCCCTGTTGCTCAAGGTTTTGGTGATGAAATTCTTCTTGGGGACTTTTTAGGTGTTTCTTTCATTATATTGAATTAAATGATTATTTATAATTTCTTATAATTAATTATTTATATGATGTGGTTTGATATATGAGTTTAGGAGATGATACAAGCTTAGATAAGATTTTGTAGGCAAACTAAGAGTGTTTCCTCATAATTTTACAAGGGACTAAGAGATACTTTTAAAGGAAGACCAAGAGAGCTTCTACTTTATTGACCTTGTGATAGAGATAGATCTTGGAATTTTGGCCTAGAGAAGATCATGAGTGCTTATATTTTATTTATATGGCTATTATATCATGTGTTTAGACTCAATCACATTAAAAAATTATGGTTAGATCCCAAGGTTCATAGTACGTATTCCCAGTTTATTTGTAATTTTTAATTAATTGTGATAGTTCCTTATTATTTTGTGATATCATGTGTTGTTCCCATTTTATATTATATGGTTATGTTATGGTGTTTATGATTATACCTTGTTCATTACTTGTTCAGATAGGTTGATCATGTTTATACCAAGTGAATTTCATTCATTTACATTATCCATATTGAGAAATGTTTGTAAACATGTTTTGTTTAAAATAAAAACCAAAGGGATTCCAAAGTATTGATTTAGATGGAAATGTTTTCAAAATGGAATAGTTTTGGAAAATTATTATTCACACTATTCTATCATGTTCTATGATTTAAAAGCCTTAAATAGATTCATCATTGTATCATTTTTGGATTTTATTCCTCACACCCTACATGTGTCTTGGAGCATGTGTAGAATTTGGTTTGTATGACATAGGTAAAGGCAAGGAAAATATGTACTTAGGTGGATCTTCTTGATCACCACAATCTGAGGTCTTTTGATGGAGGATATGTGGTCACACGTTTTAATCTCATTAGGGGATGTTTTGATTTTTTTTTCATTGGGATGTATTAATTGGATTCTTAGGTCTTTAATCCAGGTTTTCGTTTTTTGAGATTTTGAATTGATATGTCATGTATATATATTTTTTATGAAATGTTATGTGTGTTGATGTGATTTTGTTTATGGTATCATTTTTTGTCATTATTTTACTATGGTTGTAAATTTATTTTTTGTTCTCTCTTATTATGCTAGTGTGGCCATCCAAATCCAACGATGATTCATGCCAGTTTACCATGGGTTAAACTATTCGCAAGTGGTTCTCCATTATTCCCTACTACTTTTCATTAGCCTTTAGTGTTTGGGAATGCACTTCAAGCCATATGGAATACTAACTTTTTTGATGGTTGAATCGGTTAGGGTTGGTTTTTTAAATTAACCAATATCACTCTACTCAATAGATTTGATGTAACCAAATCTGATTTCATATGGTTATATTAACCAATGATCACCAATACCTGTACATCACAACATACCTAAAAATCATATAAAATAATGGTAAATCATTGGGATCACATATATCAAACTAGAGATAACCCATATTTTCTCAAGGTCAACCATTTGTCCAAGATTGTGCTGACTATCACCACATCCACAAGGCCCTATAACTAGTCAGAATAAACTTTTGTTAATTATATAAAAACTTATAATTAATTAACATAATTAATCCACAATTAATTAAATTATTGGTAATAGTGGAATATCTTATAGGGTAATGCAATGATGAAAAAACCTCAAGAAATGGGGTGTGTTCTACTCCAAGAACACCCCTGAGTCCACTATCAATAAAAACCTCATTAATTGACACCAATTAAGAAAATAATTTTATTTAAATTTTAAAAAAAATCGTATATTAATATATATATATATATATATATATCAATAAAATAGATTTCCATCAATGAAACTACATGAAACCATGTGCATTCACCTTTCTTTATCCTCTACTAATCACTATGAGAGAAAAAATCCCATTATTTTGACCTCATTTCACCCTTGTCTAATATAATCAATGGAAAATTCTAAATTCCAATCCACCAAAATCAAAAGAATAGAGAGATAAAGATACATGAATATAAATGAGGAAACTAACTAACCTTACGCATTGAGAAATCCCACCCTAACCCATTATGGTAATGGTATCACCAAAGGATGGAAAGGGAGATGGATTATATCTCCCCTTGTAGGTTATGTTACCCTAAAAAAGAAATTATGAATGTGAATCCATGGGTAGTTAAGTGTGTAATAGAAGTACACAAGATTCACTAGTTTAGTATTAGGCTTTGAAAAGATGACCTAATATAGGATATGTTCTCATTATAAGATTGTTAACCTCAGTAAGGATATGTAGGGAAATATTGGGTGTTTGTGTAGTTTTTTGGATATCTGACATAAATCTCTTATTCTATTAGTTTTATATCCATGTCCTAGTCCCCCCCCCCAAGAACCTCGGTTCCCATCATGATTATACTAGTGTTACGTATTTTTGGTATGTTTTTTTACCAATTTGTTTTACTTAAAATTGTAATTCTTCATTAAAATGATTTTTATAGAGGATATATAAATGGTTGTTTTAATAAAATATTCTTATATTGAAGGAATTTTTTAATGTTATTTTTTAAGATAAATAAAAATATATAAAATAATTATAAAAGGAATTAGATGTGATATTTTATTTTCAAGTACTCACCTAATAAAAACTAAATTCTAAATGTGTTTCAAACAAGCAGGAAATTATTTTCCATTTTAAATAATATGTGTGGGGTGTGGTTTCTTTGGAATACTTACTAGGCCTTAAGCACATAATTATATTATAAGCTTAAAATATCTATTTGGATGTTGCAGACAATCATTCTCTCTTGGTTAGGGTTGGTGGAGGTTGTAAGTCTAGTTATCTCACTTTTGATAGATAGTGGTGGTTTTATTTATTCTATTTATTTTTTAGTATCTTTTTCATATCATCAATTTAGACTTCTTTTGAATCATTATTTTCTAGTTGTATTTAATTATTGTTAGATTTTTTACTGTTTAGTTTATTGATGAGATATTTGTTTCTCATGTTCAATATTTGGAATCTATTTATTTTGTATCTATTTATCTTATATGAATGATCTTTAATATTCATAACAGTTATATCAATATTATAGGTGTAAAGTCGTACATTTTTTAGATGATGGGAAAAATAATTCCATATAAGTTTCATTCTGTTCCCTGGGTACTAGCTTCTAGTCAAAGGAAATTGGGAACACATTTTGAGTATTTCATGAGTTGGATCAGTTGCCTAATTCATGAGAGGCATGGGTTGGTTGGTGAAAAAATAGTATTATAGACTAGGTTCTCCCTAGGTTCTAGATTCATCCTTTTTATTTGTTGAATTGGGAAATACATGATCTGTGATATTAGAGCTCGCGGTGTAGGTGAGAGGGAGTTTATAAACAAAACATTTCTCACTATGATCTTGAGTTTATAGGGTTTTATGTTTGAATTCTTATTTAATTAAATTTTTTTCGTAATTTTTTTAGATTATGATTCTTTCATTGAGAAATTATGTTTTATATTAAGAATTTATATGTTATTTATAGGAAAGGTTGGGTTTCAGGGTGAAATTGTGAAGAAATACAAGGTTGTACAGTTATTTTGCATAGTTTGGTAAAATGTGTGTAGATATTGAAGGCCTATCTAGATAGATTATAATTTATAATTTTATGTTTAACGTATATTTTTAAAAACTAAGTAGTAAAACTATGCGTCGTTGTAAATTTTCCAATATTTTAAATTTTTTCTTGAGGGGTTTGAGTCAATTTATTTTTTATTATTATAGATTTATGGTGGATTGAGTTATTTTATGTGGGTCATTAATGTTAATAGAGTTTATTGACTAAATATTTTGATGAAATTTTGATGTAACTTTAAATGATGTGGAATTTTATACGGTAAATATTTTTTTTAAAATGTTTTCAAAAAATGATATTTGGTTTCAAGAAAATCTTTATTTTATAGTTTTAAAAGGTTGATATTTTCAAAAAAAAAATTGTTCTAAGTATGCTATGAATGTTTCTGAGAAATTTTAAAATAATGTTTTTTGGGTTTCTTATTTAATTTTAAATTTTCAATGATTTCGAACGATGATGTTTATATAATTTAAGATTGTCTTGTTCTTATAATGAAAATGGTTTCAAATATGGTTTTGATTATCATTGACAGTTTCATTTGTAAATGGGTTTAGAAAATATTTTGGGAATGACCAAGGGATATTTTAAAAAAAAATTGTGGTATTTAAAAGCGTAAGAGGAGTTTTAAAAATTTATTTTTCTTGGTTTCCAAAATTGAACAACGATTTTTTAGGGCTAGTTTTTTCATTAAAAATTTGATTATGTTTTGTGATTAATTTTATTTTATGAGATAAGTATTAAACTATTTATTTGAAATTTATCAGATTATAATGAAAAGTAACTTTTGTGTAAAAGGTTTTTAGGTTTGTTATTTTTGTTTTTTAGTCTTCCCATTTATTAAATTTGAATTGTTTTCATTTGATTTGAGTAGTATGTATTTTACATGCTTATACCTTTTTTGGTTTTGATTTTTCCATCCAAAAAGGTCCTAATGAAAAAGGTGATGTTTTTCTCATGGGATGATCCATAGGTTGTCTCCATTAATTGTCTATTATAGTCCCATTTTTTAATAGTTATGGTCATATATCTTTTATAATTATTCTTGTCGAGTATAAAGTATAATAATTTTATAAATTCTTCCTTGATCAGTGAATCTCTCTATGTTTTACATTTTATTCTCTTGATAGAATTTTGATCATCTTTTATATGTTATTATCTTAATGACTAATTCTGTTTTAGGGTCTAATATAATAATATCCTTATTGTTTAAATTGTCCTTATATGAGTCATTAGTTGGAAATATTGGGAATGTTCATTGGTAAAAAAAATGAATATTACCCCCAGTATAATTAATGACCCAAATGGTGGCTTGTTTATGTGGTTGGGTTCATAATTATTTGGTGTTCCATGAGATATGTACCAAGTTTATTCATCATCCACCTCTATTTTAAGGCTTGTGTAGTTTTTTCCTATTTATCCATGTTTTTTTAGGTATTTCCACAAGTGTCTCTTATATTCCGACCTTGTATATCTTGATGGTCATATTCAAGGTGATGTTAGTCCTTAGATATTGGAGATGGTTTCTTATTATAGTGATTCTCAATTTTTTGTACTATATATTTGTAATACTTCATCTTTTGTGATGATTTTGATTATTATTATTATTATTTCCTTGGGTGAGTGGATGATTTGGAGAGTTAGAGTATTATAGTACTTATTAATATGGTTTGGAGACTTCCATAGGATATCATCTGGAGGAACTATATTTTTCTTTGATTTGGTTCATGATTTTCCATATTAAAATTAATTAGTGATGTGGTTGGGGACCCATTATATGATTTTTATCTGAATACTCCCATCTAATTAAATAATTATTAATGAGAATCATCAATAGTTCTCAAGATCTTTGGGATTGGTGATCAGGATATACTAGTTATGTCCTCTTTTCCCCTATTAAAAGAAGGTTTATTTTGTTTGTGGGTTGTATTTTATCATCTGTTTTCCTCCTTGAGGTTCCTTTTCACTTGATTTGTGTCTTTATGGATATTTTTAGGTTATTTTCTAGATATTTTTAGTAAATGAATTTGATATTAGTGATTAATTCCATTTTCATATTTATGATATCATATCAAGTTGCTGGTAGTAGTTCTGGTTAAGCATTTTGTCTCCCAGTTCTTTGATCCATGTATTCAATGAGTAGGATGTATCTCTTTCTATTTGTAGAAACCTTTTCACCCAAGGATTTATGGGGATATAAATCTTTATATTATGGATAATTATCACAACGAAAACATGATTTTATTTATTATTTTATTTATTTATTATTTTTTTACCACTTACATTAGTTTCATGTCAAATCCCTATGATTTTTTAAGTTTTAAAATCTCAATACATGTTGCAGGCTTAGTGTATTGTTAGTAAAAACCATATTGAAACCATGAATATGTGTCTATAGTTTTAAATTATGTGATTTTTATATTCGGTTCATGGTTTTCCTAACCTTGTGGACAAACCATATATATTTATTGATTTACCTAGTAAGGATCACACGGATACCACATAATTTTCCAAATTGTATAGCCAGGCCATGTAAAGTGTCCAACTTATTAAAAATTGAAGATTTACATTTCTTACCTACATGGTTTTACCCAAATCCATACTCTTTCTCTCTCACACTAATCATGTGGATCAGGGGTATCTATCCATTGGTTCCCTCTACATTACATGGTGATTTCTAGGATTATCATTAATATTTATGGTCTGTTTCTTATGGTATGATCCTATGATCCTCCTCCTTTCATGATATACTCTTATTATTATTTTTTCTATTTCCCTAATGAGGTCCTGAAGACCTATGGACCCATATGAATCAATTTTTATTGGGGGCGGGTGGTCTCATGGTTCTTCTTGATTTTATTCAGCTCTTTGAACTCTGTTATTCTGGATAATATTTTTGGTTTGTAAATGAAACGTTTTTAAGGTATGTTTTCTCCATTGCATAATTATTTAATTTTTGAATCATGGTTTATAACTCTTTAAATAAATGTTTTAAATTCCCAATGATAATATTATATGTATTTATGAACCTTTATAAAATGGGAACCATGTTTCACTTGGTTTCTATTGAATGTGAATGGATTTACTGTTAAAAATGATTCTCTAAATTTAGTTGTCAACTTATGTACACATCAATTTTTTTTTAAAATGAACTAATGGATTTTATCAAGTTATATTGAAATAATAAATGGTGAATTTGTGTTTATACTAGTTTTTAATTTAATTTATTGAATTATAAGGGTGTTATTTGTTTTTAAAGGTGCGGTGTTCAATTATTTTGGATGTTGAGGTTTTTTTTAGGTTATGTGTATGGTTTTAAAAAAAATTCTTTAAAAATGTGTTTTATTAAATGGTATTATAAGGATTAGTTAGAACATTTATAAATTATTTTAAATATTACCATTGAAACATACTCCCAGATTTATTTTGGATATTAAAATGATACAAGTTATACGAGATTTTCCTTTAAGGGGGAATGTTTAAATTGATTATTATTATCAATGAATAAGAAGGGTCTAATTCTATGAAACTTGTCTAGGGGTGAGGTGGATATTACTTAAGGATTTATTTTTTATGTGATGATTAATGTGATCGTCTCTATTTTACATCATGGGAATATATGGGTAGTTAGGTAGGAAATATTATTTGAATGACTGGTTTTAATTGAAATTTTATTTCTTCTTCAAAATGATTTTTATATAGGATCTATAAATGGTTATTTTAATAAGATTTATAGGTTGAGGAAATTTTTCCAAGTGGTTTTTTCACTTAAATTAAAATAAATGGATGCTTTAAAATAGATCATTTGTGATATTTGATTTCTATGTGCTCAAATAATTAATATTACTTAATAAATGTATTTAAAAATAGCACAAAATAGTTTTCCTTTTTAATGAATGTTTCTAGGGAGTGGTTTATTAGGTATACCTATGGGTCCTTACTCTCACACCTATCATATTATAGGATTATAAGGTTTGAATGGATGTATCAGATGATATAGGTCTCTTTGTTTGGGTTGGTGGTTGTCGAAATTTGAGTTATCTCGCTTACACATGATGATGGAAAGTATTGTTCCTTTTATTTTGGGTATAAATATTATATCATTCATCTTTTAGTTAATTCAAATCTTTTTTCTCTTATATTTTAATGTTTCTAGATCAATTATTGTTTATTTGGTTGATAATGTATTTTTATTATCATGTTTTTTATTTGGTTTTCATTTATTTTGTATATGTTTACCTTCTATTCATGATCACCAATATCCCGAATAGTCATTTCTATATTTCTTATGGAAACACATACTTATTTTTGGTTATTATAAGAAAATTTCCTTTGAGTTTCATTTGATTCCCATGGCACTAGTTTCATACTTAGGGAAATCATTAATATGCCTCAGGTATATCACGGGATAGCTTAATTTCTTGGTTCATGTTGGTTCGTGATAGACCCAATTTTCATTTTTTCTTTTTTGGTATTTCCAATTTTTCTCCTACATGTTTCTAAAAAACTCACCCCTCCTCCTATCTCACATACAACCAAATCTGGGTTGTGTCCCCCCCTCTCCTCTCCTTCCATTCCCCTTCATTTACGTGGATTTCATTACTATTTAAGTGTTGATTCAATGTGACATCTCTTACCTCCCCTCCATTATTTCTTTCCTTGTTTTTCATTGATTTATTTGTTTTTGGCTTAGGTTCTATTGATGATTCCACTAAATCATAGTGGAATAGTCTCAATATGGTGGGTATTTTTTAGAGTAGATAGAGGATGTCTGAAGAGATGATCGAATATTGTTTTATGTTGTTTCAAAAGAGGTATGTCATAACATGAAGTTCTCAAGAGTTTTAACTAAAAATGAATTTAAATAAATTTAATTGTTGACTTAATTGGTTATGATTGTTAGTGATTTTTCTCAAAATAGAATCAATAGTACATCTTTGACCTTCTAAGGGTGGTTGGTCATGGTGTCAGTGTGACAAGGTCTCTAGGTGAGTTTTAGGTACTTGTTCATATTTATGTTAATTGTGAAAATAATTAAAATTGATTAAATTAATTGAACTGGATTTTTGTCTTATGATCAGTTGAATTTCAATAGTGGACCACACCCCATTTCTCAAGTTTATGGTGAGATAATACTTCTATGAAATTTTTTAGGTTCTTATGTATTATTTGAATTAAATGATTATTTATAATTTCTTATAATTAATTATTTATATGATGTGGTTTGATATATGAGTTTGGTAGATGATGAAAACTTAGATATGATTTGGGAGGAAGACTAAGAGAGTTTCCAAAAAAAGCAAGGGACTAAGAGACCCTTTTTAAGGAAGACCAATAGAGATTCTGCTTTATTGACCAAGAGAAAGATAGAGACCTTGGGATTTGGGCTCGGGGAAGACCATGAGTGCTTCCATTTTATTTATCCGACTAGTATATCATGTATTTAGACTCAATCACATTAATGAATTATGGTTAGATCCCATGGTGCATAGTACTTATGCCCACTCTATTTGTAATCGTTAATTCATTTTGAGAGTTCATTGTTATTTTGTGATATCAGGTATTGTACCCATTCCCAATTATTTTGTTATGTTATAATGTTTATGCTTATACCTTGTTTATAACTGGTTTGGATAGGTTGATCATTTTTTTAACAAGTGGATTTTATTCATTTACTTGAACCATGTTGATCAATTTTTAGAAACACGTTTTGTTTAAAATAAAACCCAAAGGGATTCTGAAGTATTGATTTAAAGTGAAATGTTTTAAAAATGGAATAGTTTTGGAAAATTATTGTTCACACTATTTTATTGTGTTGTGTGATTTAAAAGCCTTAAATATATTCATCATGGTTTTATATTGGGATTTTTTCCTTATATCCTATATGTTTCTTCGAGCATATGTTGACTTTGTTTTGCAAGACATAGGTAAAGGGAAGGGAACTGTGTCTTTGGTGGACATTCTTGATCACTACCATTCAAGGTATTTTGATAGAGGATATTGTAACACCCCAGGTAAATAAATAATATGACATTTTCATATATATCCATATTTGTGATTAAAATATTAATATTACTTTAAAGGGGACTCTATGATCGATGGCGTACCCAATACGCAACAAAGAGTTTCTTGGAAATCTTATGTTGCAATCTAATAATAAAATAATATTATTTTAAATGGTAGTTAACGCCTAGCTGTTGTAATGGCGGGAATGAACAGAACTAACTACAAAATGATTATATATGTTTGTCAAATATTTTTACTTTTTACAATAAATGTTAGAGGATTAAAAATGCGAATGAATCCAATTTTAAGCATAAACATTCTAATATTCATTAAAAGGTCGATTAATCACCTTTTGATGACGAACCTCTTTTAAATACACTTTTTGACAATTTTATGTGTTATATTTGACAAAATAAAATTCTTCTTTAGAATCAGGACATCAAAATTTACTTTTTTGTAAATTTATGGTAATTTTCTGATAAAGATCATTTTTTGATGAATAGTGAAAAATGTTGTATTTTAATTAAAAACATCATTTTAATCTAATTTATTTATATGATTAGATTATCTTTTGAATTGGTTTTAAAGTGAAATTAAAATATATTTTTACCATTTAATACAATAGTGGTCGTTGGAATTAATTTCATCTTGAAATTGGACTTAAACTAGTGTCAATCTTTTGATACTTATTGTTTCATAAAAACACGCTATTTTCTCTAACAGCGGGAATTAATTATTAAATTAATTAATGTAACTTATATGTTTTGAATTGTTTAAAATAGACATCATTTTTCAATTTAGAATATCAAATATAGCTTAGGGTGAATTTTTGGTATTTTTCTGGAAAACTTCAATTTTTGATGAATAGTGAAACCACTAATTGGTACTTAAAAAACTGATTTTTCATTTAAATGAAATTTTACCACCTCTATGTTTTGAATTTCAAAAATCCGACATACATGGTTGTCATTAGGAAGTAAAATGTGGTTCAATGGGATTAAAATATTTTTTTTGTGAATAGTAACTTTTAAGTTTTAATCGTGATTAGAGGTAATTAGTGTAGTTTAAGGTAAAAATAATGTTTTAATAATATAAAATGACCTAGACACATGTCATACCCTCATTGTATGAATCATGGACAACCAAGACAACCCATGGGTCAACTTGGGGACCCCATGGAGCCACTTTTCTTTGAAGATGACATTAATACCTTTTTATTTAAAGTTAACATTAAAATGCCACAAACATGTGTTGTTTTACTAAAACAGTTTTTACGTGGTGTTATACAAGTCATATTTTTGATTATAAATTTTCATTAGAAAGCTAAAAATATTTACTACATCATGATATTTTTTAAAAAAAATTTAGACACTAAATAAATTAAATTATTTATGACACCATGATGATGCAGTGATTACCTCATTATTTAACGATTTAAATAAAATGAAAAGATAATGTGAAATCTAAGACCTACACTTTTCACAGACCTATTGGATGGGTGGATTTAGAAACCTTATCACATTATCCTTGAAATATATCATTTTGGGACCTTTAAAATCCTAAAAGAATTATATAATAAAGTAATATTTTATAACTTTCCAAGAGTGCCCCTCCTCTCCTCTTATAAAAGGCCCCCACCTCTACCACCTTACACACACCTCTAAATACTTTGGCTTGGCCAACCCCTGCCCATTTAATCTCTCCAAATCCCTCTCTTCATCATTGAATCCTCGCTTTGGGCAGAATCCTTTCCAAGGAAGCCTTTGAGCTCAAATCAAAGAGAGTTACCCGATTTAAAGGTAGTGTCTTCTCTTGTGTTCTTATGTTTTATTTTTCTTCTCCAGCCCCCCTAAACTCTTTTATTAATTTCTTTTGTAACAACACCAGTATCATCCATATACTAGGATTATGTTATAATAATGATTAGAGCTACACTTACACACACCTACATCTAATGTTTAAAGAACATACTGTTTCTGTGGATAGCAAATTTCTGCCTCACGGAATGATGATTGTTCAACACTCATATAACACCATCAAAGGTGGCCATTAAGATGTCTCTATATTTATATATGATATATAATATGTTTATGTTTTACTTAATATTATTTATTTTTCATTTATGGCATACCTTTATGGCTTCCATTATGGGTATACGCGATATCTTCATTTTAGGAAGTGCGGACTACCGCCCCCTCAAAGTGATTTGATTCGTTAATACCATATGTGGTACGTATAGAGGATAGATTTAATTATATTATATATGATACCATACTGGAATTAAAATACTATTATGTATCATTATGTTTTAATTCCATTAAAAATGAAATAGAAATGGAAGTAGCGTTCATGCGTACGTACGTCTTACCGTCTCCATGAACGGTGCATTTCATTTCTTACCTCTAAATGTTATATAATATTATAAATTCATGAATATAATGGATATATATGATATATATGATATCTAAATCATGAAGATAATTCTTGATATAATGGATATCTTACCACATGAACCACTTGTAATTATAAAGAGTTTATTTTTGACTAAAGTACCAATGATCGTTAAAACGACCGTTATTAACTTAAATAATAACATAGTGTTCATGACATGGTAATAAGTGATATAAAAGGAATAATGAACTTGAAAAAGGTTCTTAAGCAAGTATAAATTAACTCAATTTTATTATTCAGGATATTAAATAATGATCGAGTCAAGTGGGACACGAGGTAAGGGATCCTACCCCTCTCTTTCTTTTTAAGTACACTCTTTTATGTCATTCCTTTTAAGCACATATTTCTTATGATTGGGATGTTTTTTTATATTACTAATACTGTACTTTTTATGTTCATATGATGAGAGACCCTATTTTCTCTCATCAATCCATTTTGGAAGTTTTGAGTGACGCCGTTAGGCTGCCAAATTTTCGTAAGAGATCTAACCTCTCTCTTTCTTTTTAAGTACTCTCCTTTATGTCACTTCTTTCAAGATCCTCTTTGTTATGATGGGGGATGTTATTTTATATTACCCTTTCTTTAAATTGTATTTTAATATGATTAGATACCCTATTTTATCTCATCAATCCATTTTTTAAAGTTTTAAGTGGCGCCGTTAGGCTGCCGATTTTCCTAAGGGATTTTTCATCTCACTTTTAGTCCCGTGAGATTAATCCTACATTTGACACCATTTCCTTTGAGTGGTGTATGTACTTCCCATTATTATACTCTTTGTGTAATATAATTTCATTTATGGGTATTTACATATTCATTGTATGACCCTTCTTCAATGGGGTGTACGTTTCGAAAGTTACCCAAGTCGGTAAGGGAACCTTTCACCCTCTTCTTTTTAAAAGAAATCTTTTGTTATCTCTTTTAATTCACATACTATTATGTTGGGATATGTTATTATATATCCTTATTGATGTAAATTTTATTTCCAGGTGATGAGATACCCTTTTTATCTCTCATCAAATCTTTTTCTGAATTTTGAAGTGGCGCTGTTAGGCTGTCGAATTTTTGCAAGGGAACTTCTTAACCCAATTTTGATTCTTTGGGATAAACTTGTACTCCTTGAATATGTCATCCTTTGAATATGTGTGAATAAAATTTTATTGTTTTACACATAATATCCACTTATATTGGGTGTATTTATATTTTTCGCACATAATTTTGAGATTGATTTATCCTTAATTTAAGGATACCTTCTTTATAAGGGTTTTCATCACATTTTACATTTCTATTGAGACTTCATTGTTGTTATGCACCAATTCACTCTTATATGGTGTATATAATATCCTTTGGAATATTATATCATGAATCCATTTATTCTCATGATATTATAAAGTTCTGGTTAAATGTTATTCCTCAATTATTGTATTCAAGTGTCTCTAATTTTGGTAAAAACCCTTTAACCAAAATATCACTTTAAATGTTTTAATGATTTGTTATTATTAATATCCTTGTTTTAAAAACGGTTTTAAGGATTTATTTATATGGATATTAATGGTTTAAAATGTTAAAAGCTTCAAGGTGGTATGGGACACTATGAATCAAAAATCTCTTTAAATTTTTTAAATGGTTTTGAAAATGGTTTTTTTTAATGGATTCATTATTTCAATATCCTAAAATGTTATATTGTGATTGAAATGTGGAAATTTTATGTTTCCTTTATGAATGTTTTATGTGATACGTTTATGTTATGGTTCTTGGGCATTGTTATGAAAATGGGTGGTTCCGTGATAAACTAAGGGAGGGTGAGCCCGATATAGCTCTCCAATGCATTGGGTAACACGAAGGGGTTAAACGTTAAGGTTTCTCCGAAAAGATTTAGGGGATATACTGTGATGGGTATTCCAAACGTAACCAAGAGGGTTACTCCCTACATAAGAATGTTATGAATACCTCAAGTTACCTTTATGCATTATGATTTCAATGATTTATTCATGATTTGATGAGGTATGTTAAAATGATTTTGTTTTATGAGTAAAGTATGATTTCATACATGGACTAATGTTTTCTTTTCATACTTTTATATCCCTTACTGAGCTTTTTATGCTCATCCCATGTATTTGAAATGATTTTCACAGGCCAGGGGAAAGGTGCATGATATGATTATAGTTTCAAGGAAGTGTCAATAATGAATCCATGTTTTATTTTAAATATTTTTCCGTTGATGGGAAAAAAATGAATACTATCTTTTATATAACCACTTTGTTTAAATATAGAATGTAATTCATGATTTATGATCTAATTCTCTAAAAATCTACACCTTAAAAGATCCTCAATTTGAATTATTCATTTAATTCAATATTAAGTAAGGTTTAAGGCTGGGGCCTTATAGTTGGTATCAGAGGTCGGTTTAGATAACTTTAGAGGTTAGGGTATTATCTAGGCATAAGTGACATTACCATAATGGTTAGGATTTCAGAAAGAGTCCTAGTTTTAGATAAAGTTAACGAGTAAGTATATCTTAGTGTTTATCTTCCTCATTAGTACATGGTGGTTTTGTTGATATACTCACACTGACATTTCTATTTTTAGTTAATTTATGGATCTAGCAGGCACCAAAGTGACAATAGGTTTGAAGGAAACTGTGGTGGTTCTCTGATTAAGAGTCTGGATGAAATGGGGGATTCAATGATGAAACTAATGGTTGTTCTAAACCAACTATCAAGGAGTCATGATCAACAACTTGTACCTTGGTATGTTCTGTAATGCATCATATACGAGATGATCAATCGATGTGGAAGTTCAGGTAATAATTATAAAGGTAACCATTACGGTTTATATGATCCTTACTTTTGTGGTAATTATGATTTATTATATATTTTTATGGAAAATGAAAGGAATGAGATAAACTTGAGGTTAAAATGTGTTATGATTATTTTTGAAGATTTTATCTCGTTTTGGGGAATGTTTTCAGAATTATGCAGTTTTGGAAAAAGGGCAACACACTGACCATGTGACAACCCATCGCATCGGACAAAGCTGTGGGAATTGAACCCACAACCAAAGTGTGACTGGTATTTATCGCCTACCACTGGACTACGTGAAGTCCCTGGTTAGTTTGAATAATTCTTTTTTAGTTAGATGATTTTAGGAATCAAGAGTAAGTTTATTTTGGGTTATCTATGGAAATTATTAACCTATCATCGAGGATATGTGATTAGGTTAATTACTTTTCAATATGATAATTTAAGAGCAACTGATGTTATTTGGAGATAAAAGTTAATTTGTACCTTGGAAGACTATGTGATTAAATCCTTCAAATATTTGGGTTTCAATCTTAGTTTGGTTTACTTTGAAGAATTTTATGGAAAAAATTGTTTATTGAATGGTCTTCGTTGAACTTTGGGTTTTGTTGGACAAATTTTGGAGATTAAGAATAGATTGTCTTTTTTATAAAGGATTATCCTTTTGGGGTATTATCTGATCTCATAATAACCTTTTTGGTTTTATTTTTGGTTAAGACATGGGAAGTATATAGTTCTTTTTTTTGGATTAGGTGATTCTCTAGAATTTGATTATAGCTCTCTTAATGTGAACAAGTCATCCTAAATACTCATATTTTGGGGAAAATATGAGTTCGTGTAAGAAATCTAGTAAAAGTTGAAATTAAACATGACAAGTAAGTGTGTTTCCTTATGTTTTAGTTAAGCTCATAAATAAATTCCTCAATTAAAAGTAACTTAAAACAAAAAAAATTTCTGTTAATTTTTCCTACTGGGGAATCAAATACCATTTAACCCATCACAAGTGTGTGATTTTCTTATGGTTAACTTTCTTCGTGACATGTTTACTATCACTCTCCCTCAGAACATGACCCTTTGTTTTTTTCTTCCATGTCCATGTTTTCCTACATGGAATCCTAGTATAGGTTAACTCAGGTGACCTTTGTAATTCTCTTTCTTTATTTTAAAGTGTTATTTTTACTAACTCTTGTTCCGATGTGGTATTTTCAATGAAGTTTCCAAGCCCAATTTTAAAAATTGCGAGGACGCAATTCCCAAAAGGGGGGAAGGATGTAACACCCCAGGTAAATAAAGAATATGGAATTTTCATATTTATCCATAATTGTTAATAAAATATTAATATTACTTTAAAGGGGACGCTATGCTCAATGGCGTACCCAATAAGCAACAACGAGTTTCTTGGGAATTTTACGTTGCAATCTAATAATAAAATAATATTATTTTAAATGGTAGTTAACGCCTAGCTATTGTAATGGCGGGAACGAATAAAACTAACTAAAAAATGATTATATATGTTTGTCAAATATTTTTACTTTTTATAATAAATTTTAGAGGATTAAAAATGCGAATGAATCCAATTTTAAGCGTAAACATTCTAATATTCTTTAAAAGTTCGATTAATCACCTTTTCATGACGAATCTCTTTGAAATCCACTTTTTGAAAATTTTATGTGTTATATTTGAAAAAATAAAATTCTTCTTTAGAATCGGGACATCAAAATTTACTTTGTGTAAATTTATGGTAATTTTTTGATAAAGTTTATTTTTTGATGAATAGTGAAAAATGTTGTATTTTAATTCAAAACCACTTTTTAATCTAATTTATTTATATGATTATATTATCTTTTGAATTGGTTTTAAAGTGAAATTATAATATATTTTTTTACCATTTAATACAATAGTGGTCGTTGGAATTAATTTCATCTTGAAATTGGACTTAAACTAGTGTCAATCTTTTGATACTTATTGTTTCATAAAAACACGCTATTTGCTCTGACAGCGGGAATTAATTATTAAATTAATTAATGTAACTTATATGTTTTGAATTTTTTAAAATAGACATCATTTTTTAATTTAGAATATCATATATAGATTAGGGTGAAATTTTGGTATTTTTCTGGAAAATTTCAATTTTTGATGAATAATGAAACCACTAAGTGGAACTTAAAAAACTGATTTTTCTTTTAAATGAAATTTTACCACCTCGGTGTTTTGAATTTCAAAAATCTGACATAAGTGGTTTTCATTAAGAAGTAGAATGTGGTTCAATGGGATTAAAATTTTTTTTTGGTGAATAGTAACTTTTAAGTTTTAATCGCGATTAGAGGTAATTAGTGTAGTTTAAGATAAAAATAATGTTTTAATAATATGAAATGACATAGAAACATGTCCTACCCTCATTGGATGAGTCATGACCGACCAATAAAACCCATGGGTCAACTTGGGGACCCCATGGAGCCACTTTGCTTGGAAAATGACATTAATACCGTTTTATTTAAAGTTAAAATTAAAATTCTACAAACATGTGTTGTTTTACTAAAACAGTTTTTACATGAGGTTATACAAGTCATATTTTTGACTATGAATATTCATGAGAAAGATAAAAATATTTCCTATATCATTATATTTTTTTTATAATTTTTAGACACTAAATAAATTAAATTATTTATGACACCATGATGATGCAACGATTACCTCATTATTTAACAATTTAAATAAAATGAAAATATAATGTAAAATCTAAGACCTAAACTTGTCGCAAACCTATTGGATGGGTGGATTTCGAAACCTTATCACCTTATCCTCAAAATATATCCTTTTGGGACCTTTAAAATCCGAAAAGCATTATATAATAAAATAATATTTTATAACATTCCATGAGTGCCCCTCCTCTCCTCTTATAAAAGGCGCCCACCTCTACCACCTTACACACACCTCTCAAGACTTTTGTTGGGCCAACCCCATCCCATTTCATCTCTCCATATCCCTCTCTTCATCATTGAAGCATCACTTTGGGCATAATCATTTCCAAGGAATCCTTTGACCTGATTTGACCCATCTCTAGTATAATCAATTGAAAATTCTAAATTCCAAACCAACAAAATCAAAAAAAAAATGGAGAGATAAAACAATAGGAAGATAAATGAGGAATATAGATAACCTTAACCATTGAGTCATCCCACCCTAACCCACTGTGGTAAAGGGATCACCAAAGAATGGAAAAGGAGGGGAATTATATCTTCCCTAGTTTGTTAGGTTCCCCTAAAAAAGAAATTATGAATGGGGTTTAAAATATAGGATGGAAAATAAACATCATACAACCACTTTAAAATGATACAAGGGACTACCTAGTACTTGTTACACCCTCATCAGGTACCTAAGGGACTATTTAAGGCATCCTATTACTATAAACATCAATTAGGTACTTGGTACCAAACTACTAAATACTTGATGTTTGATAACAGGATATCATCACTCACCTATGAACCTTGGGAACTCGATACTAACCAAATGGGTAACCGATGGTCCTTAGCTTCTTTAATAAAAAAAATCCACTACCTCTAAATTTACATACAATCCTCCATAATCTCCACCAAACCATTAGGAATACATGAAATTAGATACCCATAAGGGTTTAATCCTTGAAATTTAAATCCAAAATAAAAATTTTAAATTTACCCAGGCTCCAAATACACTAAATTTTTTTCCACCACCTGGTCTAATGAACATAAACAAATAAGTTCATTATATTATCAAACCTAGGTATATGGGTGGAAATGATAATGAATATATTTATAGGATTGTGTGTGTGTGCGTGATTATTATTCTATAACATAGTGTAGTGGGTGAGAATAAAATAAATGCTCGGATGTCATTGTATAATTCTAACCCAAATAAATGGGTTTGTTTGAGAAATTTCACCACACTACACTATCTTCATCGACTCCACTAATCTTTAGATCATTTCACACATAATAATTATGGTGATAAAATAATTCATTAAACTAGACAACTAATAAAAAAATGCAATCGCATAAAACATCTCAAATAATAATACACAATGTCATTATATCATTCTATAGGTTCTATATTTATTTAGTGTTAGGTAAAAATCCCTCAAGGTATCATTGAATCATTTTTGAGGTGATTGTGTTTGTTGACAAAGTGGGCCTCTGTGTTGTGCTTGTTGAAAAAGAAAACCATGAAATGCAAATTTGTTGACAAAGGGGATTTCATTGTGGCACGTCGAGTTTAATCGATCCATGATTGATTCATGAATTTCGACAAATGAATGGTTGATTTGGAGGCGGTTCAAAAAGAGCAGATACAAGGTGGCGCCATTTTCCAGTGTTTTCCAAATTTTTGGACCTCAAAATCGTCAAATAGAGAAAAGTGTTTTTGGAAAAGGGACTTGAGCTTCGGTGTCTTCGAGGCTTGGAAAATTTCACGCCATATATTTTTCAATATCAGAACATCAAAATATGACAAAGGAAAAAGGGGCGCTCTAGTTTTGGGTTTGGTCGCACAAGTGACTTGCACGGCAGAGACTAGGGCGGCTGAACTTGCACGCTGAGAAGAGACTTGTGTGCCACCGCTCAGGCTGTCCAAATGCCTATAACTACAGGTCGAACCCTCCTCATTTTTTATAGAGTTCAACACTTGGAGAAAATCAGAGTTCTCGTTGTGCAGGTGTAGTGGTCACGCAAGTAGTGGTGTGGTCGCACAAGTATAAATATTTTCATAAGTTTCACGCCAGTTGATAGTTGCACGCCCAAAGTGGTTTGGGAGAGAAATGTTTGTGAGTCACCCAATTTTGGAGTTGAAGAATGGGGCATCGCACAAGTGGTTTGGTGACACTTGCAGGCTAGGTTTTGAAGAAGTGTGAGAAATTATGGTTGCGTGTCAAAATTGGTTTTGGTGTAAAAGGGTGTCAGTCACCCAAGTTTGGTGTTAAAGAAGGGAGTGTCACGCAAGTGGTTGAGGTGAAATTACGCGCTGGTTTGAACTTTCATGCTGGGAATTGCGTGTCGGCTTAGAGAAGGGCTGCAGTTATGGTTGAAACATGACAGTCATTTTAGGGCTGTGTGAAGGCTAGAATATTGCCTGATACCTTTGGTGCAAAGTGAGATTCATCTACGGGTGAAAGTTAGAATTCAACAGAGCATCTACATACAAAAGAGGATGTATTCATTAGTGATAATGAAGAGACCTACAGGTCTATAAACTATGAGTAGATCCTTTCCAGAGTAGTGAGAAACGGAAGAGTAAGAAGGTGATCCTCTCCACCGGCAGTGAGCCAGAGAGAGAGAAACATGGAGTGACCCTTTGGAAAGCAGTGAGCTAACCCTAAACTTTGTAAAGGCAGTGATCTTGGGAATAGAAGTGATCTATCTCAAACTTTTTAAACAAAAGTGTTCTTTTACTGGATTTGGTACATCGTAAAATCGCCAGTGTATTCTCCTTGGACATAGCCTAGTGAGGGTGAACCAAGTAAAAATCTTTGTGTATGCCTGCTTGCTTCCTTGTATTACAATCAAATCATCATCATCAGACAAAGAAGAAAAGAAGTTATCATAATAAACACACAAGTGAAAACAAAGTTAACCTTGTCATAAAGAGGTCAAAATTCAGTGGAGCAGGAAAAATTTAGAAAAAGAATATCCATACCCTGATTCACCCCCTTTCAGGGTATATAGGCCCCTATTGGTCCTAACATTTAGTATATCAAAATTCTAATAATACTTTAGTTTCAATTATAGAATCATTTAGTTTACTAAATACCCATAATATTTATATCAATATTCAAATCATATAACCATATCCATATCATCCTTAATGATCCAAAACATCATCTACAAATTAATACATCATTATTAAACACATATTTATCTTTTCAAATCGGTCACCTCCTATAATAATTCATATATCATAATTTATTATAATCTTTAAAATAATAATATTTTATACTAATGAAACCAAGGTTATTAAAATTTAATAGTGTTGTAATTTATTTTTGCGAAGGATGAGATTTTTGGAACTAAAGATTATAGGTTGGAACATGTGTTATGTTTTTTATCAATCCCATTTGAATTGGTGTAAAATTTTATATAAGTTTAAAAGAGATCGAAGGTATTTTTTAGTTAATTACATGGGGAAATAAAAAATAATGGTGCAATGTACATGATCAAATTTTGACTGGTGATGTGTATTAGTAGAAAAAAAGTGATGGTGAAGAGAAGGGTGATATATTTAGTCAATTATACCAAAATATATTTATTTATGACCTAGAGGTATTGTTCATACTAAAATAAAGATGCATTGAAATATTTTTTTGGGATATTTTTAGGAAATCTTGGGTCATGCTGAAATATGAGTTATTTTATTATAATGAGTTGGGTTTCACAATAGTGACATGAACCCAAGAAAATTATGTGTGTCTTAGTTTAGCTATGGTTAAAAATCACATTGAAACATGCTAACCCAATATATAAAATGTCCGTGAAAGAAATATTTGAGGATATTTAACCTATAATTTTAGGGGGTTCAAAATGAAATAACCTCATGATTTTTTGAGGAGTTAGCATTTTTAGTTTGTTACTCCAAAATAAAGGATGAAATGCTATAAAACATGTGAATAGAAGATCATAACACTATAATGATGCTTTTCACAAAATGATTTATTAAATTATAGATCATTTTCGAAATTAAAATATTTTTTAAAATGGAATATTTTTTTTTATCTTATCAGTTCTAACGCAGTTCTATTGGATGATTTTCAGGGCCAACAAACAGGTTACATGTGTAACATTCTTAAGGAATAATTTGGAAGATAATTTGTTGATATTGGATGAAATTTTAAGAATATATATTCATTTAATTTTTAAGATTATTGATACATATGTAATTGGGATAAAAAATTGTTTCTATAAATAATATTTTTAATATCTATAGTTAGTAAGGAATACTGAAGCACAACAATAATACATTCTTTGATTTTGTTTTTGTTCATCTAGTGGATATTCATTATCAGTGAACTTTATTTAATTATTTTTGAATAAATTTTTTTGAAGTAGTGGGTGAATATCTAAGTAGAGGATGTAACCTTAGGATCATTAGTGATCCATTTATAAACATTATATCAACATATTGTGCATAGTGATAATCATGTTACATCGACACATCATCGATGCTTAATCTTTTGAGTAGCCCTTAGTGATGAAAAAGTATAAAATATATTTGTATATAAATTTATCTTATTTGTATGGATATGGTAGATCTATAATTGAGAATGTTAGGTTAATTTTTTTATAAATACCTGAAAAAGATCTATTGGAAGTTGAGGAAAAATAATTTTAACCCTAATCCACCCCCTCATGTTGTGTCAAAGATATTATGGTTGAAACCAGTGGAATCAGATCCACTAAGTTAAACTTAATGATTTTTTGAGGTTTTTTATTTAGTGAATATTTTCAATTCTTAATAATTTTCATTATTCAATGGATGTAATTAAATAATTTGGAATAACTAAATAAGATCAAATTTATATTCTCTTGGATTTGAAGTTTTCACTTCTACTATTCATGGAATACATGTGAGTGATTCCATAGAGTGGTATATGACTATATAAAATATAAAATTACTCAATAATGAAACAAAGTCACAAAATTATTTTTCTAGGGAATTATTAAAATAGATATTCCATTAGTGAAAAAAGGGTTTTCCATGTCAGTTTTTTTATATGAATTATCTCATGAGGTTATTACAAGTGACACTATAAATATATCTTTCACATCAATTGTTGTAAATTGGTGTGATAAAGAGTTTTTCATGTCGTTTTTTTAAATCCATGTATAGAAAACCCTAAAACTAGAGAAATGGAATGGTTTTTCATGTAGGTTATATAAAAACAGACATAAAAAACTTATTATAACATTCTTTATTTAAAAAAATGTATGTGATAAACTATTTTTCATGTTAGTTAAATAAAAAATTATTTGAGAAATTTATTTTTTTTTGGTTTTTGATGTCGATTATACAATAACTGACATGAAAATTATTTTTTAATTAAATTCAAATATATTAACCTTATAGTGAAACAATATAACTGAAAAAAACAACAACATAACTAGCCAAAAAATAGCATCACTCAGTACTATAATATAAAAATAATAAACAAAAAACATAACAATATATATTACAATTTTATAAAAACATAAAAAATTAAAATCATTTTAACATTAAAATTTGAAATTTAAATTTTACATTATATATTAAAAATAAACTAAAACCCAATAAAAAATGTGAAATATTCCACCCACTCTCTTTATAATTGATTTATATCTTTTTTAGAATAATATTTAGGGCCATAAAAAATGTAAAAATTAAAAATAAATCATTGGCCATGTATTCTCAATATAATTATAAGATAAATTAAAGTAAAGTTTGTGATAAAATATATCCTTGTTGAATTTAATAAATATTTAGACTAAAATTATTTCAAATATAAATATTAAAACATAATATCCACACTCATTTAATCCATCTTGAAGATAAAAAAAGACTCTTCAAAATAATATTTCAATTCAAAATAACACTTTAAGTACTTTAAACCAAAATTTAATAATTATAAATTAGAAGTCACATTTCTTTTACATATTTGATATTTTCACTCCTCTTTCCTATTTTCTCTCTAACGTAGTCTCATTTACTATTTGAAAATTCTATATATTAAATAAAATTAAAATTCATTATAATATAGAATAATTCAAGTAATCATACATACATGTTCAGTATATTTCTAAAATTTTATCACACCTCACCATGTATAGAGCATAACCAGTAAATTATCTTCTCTATTATAAAACCCATACAACATCTAATGGTCACTAATATAAAGAATATAATATGAGTGTTTATTTTGTTAAAATAAATAACTATTTAAGAAATATATGTTCCATACCCAACAATATAGGGAAGAATGGAACACTGAATTGCATTATTCTGAAATATTTCAGCAATATATATTATTCTTCATATTCTTTTCATTTTCATCTCTATTGTTGAAATAAATTGTGGGTCCAAAAATATATATATTGATGTCGTATCATACTGAATACAATGTTTCTAAATATACTTAATTAAAAGAATACATATGTATTAAATTTCAATAAATTAAAATAACTAAAAGATATATGATAATCAACTCACGTGGAAAATATGTACATTGTATTGATTCCCAAAAAAATCCCTATTTATAATATCCATGATATATCTCTTTTAAATCACCATAGTTAATTCATTCCAAAAAAAATTATAATCTATTTGAAGCTCATAAACATCCAAAAACATAGATGAATATATTGATAATCCATTAAGTCTTGAGGAACTAGTATCTAAATTCATGGAAGCCTCTACTTATTGTTCTCTATAAATTATTTCTTTACCATTAAATAATTCATATAAAAATAGATGAATATAGAAATTTTAAAATGTTAAAAAAATGACACTAATATGAAATAAATTATATAATCTATATATACCTCAGTGGTAATTTTTCAGACAAATCTAGATGAAAAAAATAAAAAATAGTCAATAGTTTGTCCAAGTATGGTGATATAGTCTATTGAAAATAGTACTATTGTTGATGATGTATCTATAATATCTTTCACGATGAGCCTAACCTAATCCATATCTATTTATAGATGATGACTGGAATCCTCAATATAATATATAATCCCTAATTCAACAATATGAGGTTGGAGATCCTGAACAAACAACTCACAGTATATAGAAAGGTATGGAGGAGGAGGTGTCAAAGTTGGATAAGAAGGAGGAATTGGAGGTGTGGGATCTACTGGAAGAGGTGGAGGAGTGGGATCAATAGGTGTAGGTGGAGGATTAGGATCTATACCCTAAAAAAATACATGTTTGGGAACTTCAATTATATCAAAACTCTGATCATGTCCTCTATCATCTCACCCATCTCCTGAACATTAGCTTTTAAATCCTCTATTTTTTATTTAAATAAACCCTCCTTTAAAGAATCTTTAGAATGAACAAATACTTTTTTTATCCCTATGACTATCATGTATCCTCATATACGACATGGGTTTTTAGGATTTCTCAATGTAGTAGCTAAAATATTCTTCATACCCTCAGGTATAAAGGTCCCCTATGTTCTCTATTCCTCAATGGATTCATGTATATAATATTTGAAAAATTCATTAGTGAATAAAAATATATAAATAATTAAACTAAATTAAATAATATAAATAAATTAAATAACTTATTACAATCCTCTCAGCTACATCCCTCAACTCTTATATAATATATTTCCATGTTTCCTTATTCATTCCCTCTTCCATTTTCACGTCTAATTAGGGGGAGGTGGGTCAACCTCTCTAGGTCCTGAAGAATCAGATCTCGTTTTTTGTAATTTTTCTACCACTATTTGTTCATCTAATAACTTATACCCTCCACAAGATCAAGTATGAGGGTATACATTTTTGTATTTGATCTCCTGTTGAGAGCTCTAAATTTCATATAATGTTTTCATAAAAAACAAAAATATGGTCATTAATATAAATAAAATTCTAAAATATAACATTTTACTCGCCAAAAACGATTCTTTCCATTTACTTTAAAAAAGAATGCTTCCATGTACATTCATTTAGAAAAGGGTATATATCACATAGATTTTTATTTTTTCTTTCCCAAAAATAAAATCTGATAGGAGGGTTAATTTAAAATCTCTCCATCTCCTAAAAACAAAGATAAAAAAAATATTTATGACTTCTATAGTGTCAATTATATCATATGTATTCAAATAAAAATGGAAAATAGTATTTTAGTAAAAAAACCATAAGAATTAAAATAATAATAAATTTAATTACTGAAATTTTCCCCCATAATTGAGATATTTTCACTTTCTCGACACTTCTCCAATCACAAATCAAAATACTAACTTTGTATCAAGCTTTTAATACAAAAAAGGATTAAATTATTTTGAATTTGGACCCCTATGAAAATCATTATCATCAAACTCAACCAGTATCATCTAGTCTCAACTATGGGTAAATGATAATTTTTGTAAATGTATACTAAAATGTTTACCAACCTTGTATGTTTTCTCTACCCCTATAAAACTAGATGGATCCTATAAATAATAATGGGTAGGTTACTTATTATAAGTATGTGTATAGTCCCCTATAGAATCTTGAGGTGACTTAGATGTTTGATCCAAAATTATCCTAAAAATCAAAGTAATAAATAAAAGTAAAAAAAAATCAGTACCCAAATTTAAAAATCCAACCATTTCATATAAAATTAAATATAAGATATAAAATGATCAAATAAAAACTAAACTAAACGAAAAAAATTATCCATATTTTTTAAAGTAGTTAACTAAAATTATAATAACATTAAAGAGAGATTAAATTTTATAAGAGAAGGAAAAATCTCAAAATTATATAAAAATTTGAATAAAAATTTAAAAGTGATGAAATAAAAACAAAATAATACTAAAAAAATAAATCTTTATCATAGTCATTAGAGCATTTAATAATAACATTATAAATAATACTGAAAATATTCCATTGTATTATTTTTTAGTAGTTAACAATCTCATAAAAATACAGACAATATTTAGGAAACATAAAATGATATAGAAAAAATAAAAAATAAAAGATTATGTAAAATTTAATACATATCCAATAATTACATAAAAATTTTAATAAATGAAAAATTATACAAAGAAAAATATTCCAATTTAAATAAAAATTAACATATTAGTTAAATTATGTTTTTAAGTAAAAAAAATAATATATCTAATAGTTTATTAAATTTAAAAAAGTAAACAATATAAATATATGTTATCTATAATATTAAAAAATTAATAAATGTATGTTTTCCAATGTTCCTTCCTCACGATCATTCGATATGGTATAAACCATGTCTATTATGTGGTCATTAATATTATTTGTTAATATCTCAATATAAGTAGGTATCTCACATAAATCAACATCATCATCATGTTTTTTATCACCAATATTCTATTTTTTTCCTTGTAAAATAGTATACCACAACATATTTAAAATATCTAGAACATAAAAAAAATCATGTGTTGTAATGATAAAAGGATCAGTTGTGTATTCCAATATATTCATATTGACTAGTTTCATTCTAAATTCATCATGTCGGGCACTATAATTGTCGATAATCCATTTGAAATTAATAATTAAAAATCAAAATCTAATATAGTCAACCTACCATATTTCTTCAATGACTCCATAATACGCACTCGATGCAAAGATTGGGTTTTTTCTTTGGTACTCAAAAAATGCATTGATTCTATGAACACCAACACACTAATAGTATGAACTGAACCTTATGTTGTCATGGTCATTCATATGCAGTATATAGTCATTAATTTCATACATGCAGCATGTTATTTAAATTAAACTTGGGTCGCCTGCTAACCATCTCAATTTTTCTAATCCATCAAATCTACCATGAACGGTCTCTTTAAACCATGTTAAAAAAATTATTCTCATTGAAAATCCACATATCTTTTTTCTTTAGATAAATTTTTTTTAATACATTAATATGAAATATTATATATGACTGATAATGATCTATATTATTAAATATGTATAAATTTACCTTCTTTATGTGTTAACCTATCAACATTTTTACTATAAATCAATGGATCAAATTTCCCTCATAATTAAATCATTCATAGAGATCTTTAAGAAAAATAATGTGCTCCACTATAGGTTAGTGTCTCATACAAAACCCTTAAACCTCATTAGTTATAGACTTCCCAACAATTAAGACTTTAGGTTGATATGGATTTTTAACATATCCCATCAATATATTCATAAAACTTTCTAAATGATACATCCAGCATAAATATATAGTTCCATGAATATTTATATATTGCACCAAATGAACCATTAAATGCACCATGCAATCAAAAAATGATAAAGGAAAAAATATTTTTAGTGTAAAATTATAGAAACAGCATTGTTCATTAAGTTGTTCAATCAATTCAGATCAATTACTTTGTTATAAATTAAATTGAAAAAATAACACACATTTATGAAATCCATTATGACATGAATGGGTAATATTACATGAAATGAAACTAGTAGGAGTTTTCAAATCATGATTTGAAAATCAGGAGTTTAATCCATGTCAACCATAAATATAGTGAAAAAACAAATTACATTTAATGAATAACCTCACATAACTTTGATAAAATAGATACACTGATAAAAGCTAATTTTTTCCATCTTGGATAATGTATGAAAATAAGGATGAATGTATATTCATCTTCTATTATGAGTGGGATATAAATCTAGATGTATTATCATTTATAGTAATCTTTCATTCATCCCATATTTAGTCTCTCTATTAATATCTAACAATGTACCAATCAAACTATCATAGATATTTTATCCACATGCATGAAATCAATTTTATATTTGAACTCGTGATATCTATAATATGGAATCTTAAAAAATATTTATCATTTCTTCCAAATATTTTTCTCATTACCAAATTATTTAGTCTTTGTGAATATGACATCATTGTTTTCACCCTCTCAAAATATTGATCGATGGATAAAGTTTTATGAGAAATATCAAATTATTCTAAGATATTGAATTTCTTTTTTAATATTCAATAATATTAATTGATAAACAAAAACCTATAATGACCCATGTATACTTTTTTATCACATTTTATAGTTGATAATATAAAGTCTTTTGTTAAAAAAATTGACAAGCTTTATGCCCCTTAACATTATATCTGAACAAATTTCCATATGTTTGGAATTAATTAATAGTGAACATAATAATTACATGTAGTTGAAAATGTTCCATTTTATAAGAATCAGGTACTCTAATACCTTTCGCATTAAAAATTTTCAAATCATCAATTAATTAATGGAGACAAGAAAACATCAATATCATTTCCGGACTATTTTATTCTTGAAATCATTAAACTTAGCGTGAAATATTTCCACTTCATAAAAAAAATGTGTAGATAAGTTATAAATTAGAAATAATAGAGATCATGATATATTTTATAATTAGTCTTTGATATAGTTTCATTAAATCAGCACATAGTCCATGTCTTATATTTCTAACATCATTTTCAAGTGTTGAAAATCGTTGATCATTTTTTCCCACTATGGAAAATCGGTTATATGACATAATTTTCCATTATATATTTTTTCAAATACATTCCATATTAAAATTTATTGATCATCTATATTTGAAAATAAATTATTCAAATTATGAATTATATTAAGATACCATGTCACCTTGGTAGGAGTCTTTATAACTGCTAAATAAACTCATGATTTTTCTTTGAACTTATACCATGATGTCCCATATTTAGGACACTCTGAAAAACATTCATAGTCGTTGCTATATATCACATAGTCATTCAGGAAAGAGTGTATCTTCATGTATCCCAAACCCATCAGGCATAATATTTTATTCATATTATCATGTGAATATGGAAGATTGTTATCTTTAAGAAGTATTTCTTTCAACACCTGTAACAACTCATAATACTCTTGTCACTCTATCTATTTTCAAGTTTAATTTAATCTGTATTAACACCATTAATAAAAACATAAATTCTATATAACCTAGATAGATTGGTTTTTTATCATCGCTATATAGTTTCCCAATTATCTATTATTTCCTAATTACCTCTACATCAATATCATGAAACATTTATTTAATTTTATATAATTTATCATCATGAAAACCATCCTCATAAATAGATCTTATATTCTTCCCAGTTTCACAATGTCAACCCCAAGGGATGTAACTCAGCTTAAAACCATGAAAAATTAAATAATCTTTGATTTATCTTCTTTTCAACTTTTTTATATTTTATCATTTCAATCAGGGATATAAAAAAAAGTTATTTTTGGGAACATTTGTTTTAGCCAATTCCAAAAAATGCATCAATGCATTCCTCATATTCATCACTTGTTCATAGTACAGTAATCCAACTTAGACTAATTATTATATATAATAAATATCAATAATTGATAATAATTTATTATATTTTGAAATTTAATTTTAAATTTAAATTTATAAACAATAAAAAAATCCTATATAATATTTCACAAATAAAATAAAGATAAAATATTTGATAAATAATTATCAATTTGAACATTTTTAATAACAGTTATTTAAAAAAACAAATAGTTTCATGAAATTATAATTTTTGTATAAATATATATTATCAGTAATAATTATTCAAACTCTAAAATCCATTATAAAATCAAAATTTATGTTCATAATTCATAAAAAATACCTTTGACACACATTAATTAGTAAATTAAAATTATTTATAACATGAATTCATCAAATAATCATTTAAAAAAATATTAATCTTGAAAAAATTATTCATATTTTAAAAACTACCTTAGATATATGAATAATTGGAGCTAAAAATAAAAATATATAAGAGATTGTTAGGTCCACTAGGTTGAATACCATAAAAGGGGGGGTGAATCAGGGTATAACAGATTGAAACCTTTTCTCATTCGGATCTTGTTTAGTTGTTAGAAAAAACTCAATTCTCTATCCCTCTCGTAGAAATATACAAACAAATATGAAATCATGCATAGTACAAAATCATTTTTACTTGGTTCACCCTCATTGGGCTATGTCTAAGGATCATACAACGACACTATGATGATGTACCAAATTAACTAAGGCTTACTACCAATAATTAGTAAAATGTTTGGGCTAGATCTTCTATGCCTAGGGTCACTAACTTTACAAGGTTTAGGGTATTCTCACTACATTACCTAGGGTAACTCCCTATGCATCTTTCTCTGGATCACTATCAATGGAAGGGGTCAACGTCTTCCTCTTCCTTATCTCACTGCTCTTAGAAAAGAATCTACTAATAGTTTATCGACTTGTAGGTCAAACACAGTTTATGGACATGTTGTTCCCTTCATTTTCATGAATTTATGCATCCTCAACAATAGGTATATGCACTTATGAAGTTATATTTTTACACATAGATGAATTCCACCTTCTCGAGTACTGTTGGGTAACGGAAAATACTTTTTCAAACTGATTTGAAGCAGTTTCAAGCTTCCTAGTGAAAATCGTGAACCACCTCATTCTACCACATACTGTGTAGAGGGTTTGGTATGTGGTCACCTCCTTTGTGTATTGTTGCCTCCACTGTGAACCACCCTTCGTTTGTGGACTACCTTTTCCTTCGCAATCGCAT
The DNA here is from genome assembly GCA_963277665.1 of Viscum album. Taxonomy (NCBI): domain Eukaryota; kingdom Viridiplantae; phylum Streptophyta; class Magnoliopsida; order Santalales; family Viscaceae; genus Viscum; species Viscum album. Next base: position 333,457,424 of record OY728129.1, on the reverse strand, counting down.
ACTGCTACCACGTACCGATTCTGCGAATCTCCTCTGTGAATCACCCTCTATCCGTGAATTGTTTGATGCTTGCAGATTGCCTTCTCTTCCACATAACAGAGCTCTCCCTCAGTGTACTACTTGTGGAATTCACTATCTCACATACCAAAGATACCTCCTCCATGTACTGAGTCTTAAGAGTATACAACATTCCACTTAAATACTTCAGCAAGAATTCATCCGTGCGAACCACTCTAGCCTTCATGAGATTTACCCTCACGAACCACCTTCAGACTTTGCTGAAATCTAGGATCAAAAGGATGTTCTAATGATATTGGATCTCCACAATAATCAGTGGGATTAACATTTCTTATATAGGCAAATATATCTGAAAAACCTCTAATACAAGATTTACAAAATCTTTGATTCCGCATCAACTGCTTACCGATCCTTCTACCGCAGCAAACCACAAGCTACCTGTGAATCGTTTTTCCACTTCATCTGCATACTTCCTTTGCTCTTACACAGTCAATTTCTTCCATCGACATCAATACATCCATATACTACACCGTTTCTCATCCACAAACTATTTTTGGTTTCATGAACCGCATATGTGTACCATTCCTACCGCTCCACGTACCATTCCCGGAACATGATACACAACCCATGAATTATGGTACGCGGTTCTCACCCTATTTCAATTTTCTTCAACATTCTTCATAAAATTCACTTCTATGAATAAATCCTTCCTTTTCCAACATAATCCTCCTGATTTTGTGGCAAAAAAATATTGCAAATAATGGGAAACTTTTACACCTTAAAAACAAGTCTTCGACGAACACCAACCATACTAATTTGAGGTCATCTGGCTTTCTCAACAAACAAAATCACACCCAAAACATTCTGATACAACTCCTTGCAGGATTCTTTCCCAACAAAGATATCAAATAAAAATGGCCGGAAATATCACTTAATACAACAAGTCTAAAACAACATTCATCTATTAAACCATAACTTGTATTCATGGAAAATTGAAACTATAAACACAAATCAAAAATAGATATTGGAAGGGGGAGAATGAGAAGGTGGTGAAGATGGAAAGATATAATAGAGAGAGTGGAAGCAGAGGATGATGGGGAATAATAGTAGATGATTATGGTTAATGGAAAATAAAATATATTCTAGGACACTATTAAAAATATTAAGGGTTAGGGTTCACCGTGTGAGAGAAAACTGACTTCTACCATCAGAACTAATAAAAAATGAATCATCCTAATCTTTCATAAAAATAATTAAATGTTTTTCATGTTAGTTATTTAATAACTGATGTGAAAAAATAGGTTTTCTTTTTACTTATTAAATAAGCGATTTTGAAAACAAGATTTTATACATCAGTTATTTAATTAGTAACATTAAAAAGATACATTGTTTATTTTTACCCTTGTTTATTTTATAACCATTGTTAAACATTATTTATAACATTGGTTATAAATAATTAATGATAACAAAGTGTCACCTTAAATTTATTTTGTACTAGTTTCTATGCAGTTGATGAATTGTATATATGCTAAAGCGACATGGGATAAATTAGATTGTATCTAAAAATGTGATAAGAAATTAAAGTTGTAAAAGATATAGATTCTTCAAAACTAGTTTGGCATATTAAAGATAAGATCAATTGAAAAAAAATTGGTTGGTTTAATTAAATCATTAAGTTTTTTAGATCTAATCAAAGAATCAATGATTAGCTGAATGATATTAACATCGTGAATAAAATCTTGTAAATATCACTTCCATTTTATAATCCTAAAGTATTAGTTCATGAAGATAGATATCTTGTAGATCTATCTCCGAAAAATTTACATAGAAATATTGTGGCATTAAAAATGTGTATCAACCCAAAAAAGAACAATGATCCATTCATTAAAGTAAATGTAATTTAAGAACATGGATAAATTATATTTAAATTAAAGTGAATATATATAATAGGATATAAGTGATTAATTTATATCACCTATGGTAAGAAAAATCAGTTGAAGGAAAGAAATATTTGAAGATAATCCACCATAGTATTGTTTTTAAAATGAAGAATTTATTGATGTCATAGTTAGATGTCCAAGGAGGAAAGAGAGTAAAGTGGGTGATTGTTATTACTTACTAAATTAGTAAATGAATTTTCTCCCAAAAAGAAACATCAAATATTTAAATTCATTTGAAAATATATTTTTGTTGAATATATTGTGAGAAAATAAGATGATGGGGATGAAGTTTTCTTTTAATAAGGTGAAACTAAATATATTTAGAGCTTGAAATGATAAAAATGATTGATAAATATCAAAATTAAACAGAGAAATATAATCAACTAGAAGGTGTTCCTGATCTCAAAGTGTAACATAAAGTTGATATTAGGGAGATTGGTATACAATGGAAGAAGAAAAAATAATATTGGTGGATTATTGAAAAAATATATATTTAAAATATGTTGACCTACTCAATGAAAAAAATAATTTATTATATAAAATTTTAGTGAAACAGGGGGGTTCTCTAGAAAATATAAATGGATTATTTTAATTCAAGTTTATAATTGAATAATAGGATAAGGTAATCAATAACCTCGTTTGTTATAGTGAGGACTGAGAAAAAAATGTTAAAATATTTAAATAAAAAAAAGGTAACATTAAAAAATAATATTCTAGATGAAATTAAGTCAAGTTTCACCAAGAAGAAGCTATAATTTAAAATTTTATTAGATGACGAATAAAATGTTAAATCATCAAAGACCCACTATATGGGTAAAAGTGGAATTGTTTTTAAATCTAAAACATCCAAATCTGGGGTAGTAAATGTAAACAATAAAGGGAAAAAATATAAGACATAACATTTAACCATGAAGAGTGTATCAAAAATTAATAATTTACAAATTTTTTAAAAACATATGGATAGACGGTAATATGATATTTTTACCTAATAAGTTATTAATTTTATGGATACTTATGTGACACCATGAACTATTTTGAATAAGATGAGAGCTGCAAAAAGAAGAAGCATTCAAAATCTATAAAAGGAGGATGATAACATATCCTCCTTCTCAAAAAGAAATTATTTTTATGGGTATTTATTTTACTTTTTTAATTATGGTCATAAATTTATGGATTGAAATCATTGAATGGGTAGAAATAACATTTATGTAACATCAGCCTTTTGGGAAATATATTTTCCCCATTGGTAGGAGAAGAATTGAGTACACTTATTATTCTAAAGATAATGAGGAGAGACCATCATATGTCTTAATTCTACTGGGATTATCTAGGAATAATAGAGAGAAGAAATACAATGATATTCTTAATGATATTTCTCTAAAGTAAATAATAATAAAAACACTTGAATTTTTTATAGTGGATGCTTATCCACAATGATTGGGAAAATGAATATTTTGAACAATGTGAAAGGAATTATTGATGTAATTGTTCAGTTCAACAATTATGGATCATTTAATATAAAATTAAGTGAAAAATAAACATTATTATAGATGAATTGAAACAACTAAATATCATCTATATAGATGAACTTTGATATAATCTCTTTAGTGGTAGTAAACTTTGTAGATTGAAACTCAAAGTCACATTCAATCGAAAGGGATACCTTATAAAATAAAGTCCTAAAAAATTGATTAAGTGTATAATAATGAATAGTAAAATATATAAAGTAGATATAAATGATAACACTTGTCCCCTTATAGTGGAATAATAGAAATGCCTATAGTGATGGACTTTCAATCATATATATCAAAAAATCTTGAAAATTTATCCAATTTAAAGGCTTATGTGGATATTCTAAATCTAAATCATTATTGGAAAAAAAACTCTGATAAATTTGTGAGAGAAAATATAGATCCCTACCAAAAAATAATATGAGGGTATTAAATTTTCAAGAATTAATTTATAGGAATGTGTGTGAATAGATAACATAGCTTAAAACATGATGTTGTAGGTAAATTATCTTTTTTTATTAATTATTATATTAGGATGAGTTTCATTATATTCATGTAGACTATGAAGGAAGTCATTCAGTGTATCAAAACTTTTATAGGTGATCAAAATATGAAATTAGAAGACTGATCTTTTTTTTTTGATTTTATAATTATACAATGTACACTTTTATTAAAGTAGAAAATCATCTTTAGAAGCACAAAATCAATTGCTAAGTTTTATATGTGGGAACACTATATTAAAATGGTGCATATAAATGTGAAATTTAATGGTGAAAAACATCAAAAAACTTGTGTTCAATGAGATTGGAATCTCTTTACACTGTTGGAATGTAGTAATTCAAGTGATGTTATACATAGAAAACCAATATTTTCTATGTCCTGGAGAGGATAATACACTTTATAAAATATGTTATAGAAGGAATTTAATTTTGAAACATTTCAAAGTGTTTGGAAGTAAATTCTTGAATTAATAATAAAGAAGGAAACCTAGGAAACTATCGAGATATGGTTTTTGAAGGAATATTCTTCGAAAACTCAACCAAAATTAAATCTTATAAATGATTCAATAATATATTCAATACAATTATGGAGATTAATGATGTCAAGGCTATTGAAGTTAAGTGTAAAATTAAATACATAAATCCAAATTTGAGTGAAATTTATGATGAATAATATAAGGTTGAGAAAAATATAGAGGATTACATAATCGTTCACAAGATAAGTATTCCTAAGATGAGTTGGGTTAAGAAGAGGTTCTAGAATAAATTTAGCCATAGACTCAAAGAAGATGCAGGAGTAAGAGTGATGAAATAAATGATTCCAATATCATTAAAGATATAACTAATCCAATTCAATCCCATAGGATGAGGAGTATAGATCACACTACTCAATTCTCCCCAGTGGATTACACAATAGTCAAGGAATTTTAAAATGATGTTTCATGGTTCAAATCCATGAACGAAGAGTGGGTACAAATTGATAAAAATTAGATATTAGAGTTTGTGAAAGAGATGGAACATAAAAACATAATTGGAATAATGTGGTTACTTAAGATCAAATATAATAAACATGGGAAAGTAATCTTAAGCAAGGATATATTGGTTTGTAATGCCTATCCTCAAATTGAGTACATAGATATATAGTATAGATTTTTTAACTTTTTCTATGAATTGAGTCGATGAAACTTTTATTATAAATTATTATTAAAATAGTTCTTAAATTCTATAAAATGGACATAAAGATGAAATTCTTAAATAGAGTTCTCAAGGAGGAAGAATAAATTAAATTATCGTTGGTTTTTCAAATTCATGATGATGAAACAATGGTGTAATAATTAAACAATGTTTTATCTATTTTAATAAAAGAACCATGATGTTATTATTTTTTGTGGAAATAAGAAGAAATTAATAGAGTTATTTTATAATTTAATGAGTTTTAGAGTTTGAAATATCCATGATGAGAGAGATTATATTTTTTTATGCTTCAAGTTAGTCAAAATGTGGGAGATACATTTATTTACTTGATAAAATATTCAAGGGAGTTTATAAAGAAGTTCAAGATACATGATATAAAACTCATTTAAATACTAATTGAGGTTTGAAAAAATGTGGAAATAATACATTTGGAAGAGATATTGATCCTATATTGTATCATAGAAAAATTGGGATTTAATTATACTTGAAAAAAATAAGGTTAGATATTGTTTTTTTAGCTTGTTTGGTAGCTCGATTTTAAAGTATTATAAAGGAAGAACATATCACCACTATGAAAAAGATAATGTGTTATATTCATGGTAATATTGATTATTTTTTAGTGTTTAATGAAATTAAATATTGATATATATTTTCATTTTCATACCTGAAATAATATAAATACATTATGGATGGAAAATCAATCAGTGGAGGAGATATCAAGAAGAAGTGCATTGACTGCGTAAGAAAGAATCATGAGAGAACATATCTTAGAATTGAAAAGGTGGAATATATTTTATGTAAAAATAAATATAGTTAGTTTTTTATTGATGAATTAACAACTATAAGATCTTAGTGAATGCATGAAGGTGCCTATGATTATCCATTATGATAAAAAGTGTGTTGTTGAGTTGATAAATAATTTAGTACAATAATCTCATATGAAGTATATTAAAAATATAAATAATTTTTTAAAGATAACTTGATGAAAGGAATGTTCAATATGGAGTGTGTCGGTACAAATAAAAAAGTGGAGAATATTATCAAAAAACTAATAGCCACACTAGAATTTGAGAAGTGTCAGTTGAATCTTGGAATTCATCCACCACACTTGGCTTCAGGAGGTTTGAAAAAAGACCCTTTGGTTATATTAATTTAATGATTAATTTGGTTAATTGTTTTTGAAATGATGTATCCCTATGGTTTTATTGTTAAAGTGTGAGAAATCAAAGAAATATTTATGTAAAGTATAATAAAATCTAGAGAATGTTGTATTGTTTCAAAGGGGGGGTTATGGAGATCAACAAAAGTGGTGTAATATAAATTTTTTCATATTAAGGGAAAGTATATATTTTAGGGTAATTTAGTATAAAAGATTATGAGATATGATCCATAGGGATAATATATAAAACTTTCTTGTTAAATGAATTCAGGGGGAGTTATATAAAGTTTTATAGTTAAACAAGTTGTTTCTTAGAGTTGAATTTAGTAAATAATTCTATCTTGATCTATTTATTTAGACATTGAGTGTTACTCATATAGACACTTAGTGATGGAGGAGTTATTAAAATGTTATTTTGTTTTTATTGGAGTTCATTTTTGGTTATGTATTTCACTATGTAAACTTTGTATTTAAAAAAACCCATAATTAGTGAATGTTGGAACCAAGGTTATAAAAATTAGGGCGTATAGGAATTTTTGTTATAAAATGATGAGATTATTGGAACATAATATTATAGGTTAGAATGGGTGTTTCAATTTTTTAACCCCATTTAACATGGTTTAAATAATTATAGATTTTTGGAAGATATATGAGGTAGTTTTGTGTTGATTCTAAGAAGAAATAAAAAATCACAATATAAGGTGCATGATCATTCCATGAATGGTGATGCATGTGAGTAAACTGATGTAATGTTGAAGAGAATGGTGTTACGGTATATCTATCATTCCATATTGGATTTAGTCATGATGGAGAGGTATTATTAACACCTAAGGCGGACCCTATGAAATATTTATTATTTTTTATTTTTAATAAATCTTTGTCATTCTTTAGTATAAGTTATTACACTATAATGAGTAGTGTTTCATCATAATAACTTTACCCAATGACAATTAAATATGGATCTATTTAGTTTTGATTAATGAATCATGTTGTGACCTACTAAATCACTTTTTAACATTTTAGGATGGAAATATCTAAGTAGATTAACCTTTTGATTTTATTGAATTCAAAATAAACCAACTTCATCATTTTTAGTGGAGTTAGTGATTATTGTGTATCAAAATACATTCAAGGATGTCACATAGTAAAATATTGAAATATAAGATCATCACACCAAAACTATGTCCATCATGACATGATTTTTTAAATTACATACCATTTTGGAAATTCAAATATTTTTTAAAATGATTGAGATTGGATTTGTCCTTAGCAACATTAACTTAAATCATATGGATGGTTTTGAGGTCCAATCAATAGGTAATGTGTGGAAATTATTAAAGGGTGAATTTAGAAGATGATTTTAAAATATTTTAGGAAATTAGATGAACATGGATATATAGTATTTTCATCAGTATTTATCTATCTATAATTTGGTGTAAAAAACATCCATTTTGAATAAAATCTAAAAGTATATGGTTAGTAAAGGATATTTATTCATAATAATAACACCAGCATTAATTTTATATTTGTTTATCTTGGGAATTTTCAATATAATTGGACTTTGTGTCTTTATTTATATGTACATTATATTAAAGTACTAGGTAGAGAGATAATAAGAGGGAATGACCCTAGAATTAGTACTGAGCCCTTACAAATCATTATAATCACATACAGTGTATAGTGATATTCCTGGTATATTAACAAAACATCAGTGTATGTCCCTTGGGGTCGTCCTTAACAAAAATCCAAGTAAAAAAATTTAGGTCACCAAATTTATTTTCTTTAACTGGATATTGTATTTTTATGATTAACATTGATAGTTTTATTGGGTTCTTGAAAATTTCAAAAAAAATAGATCCATTAGAAGATAAAGAAAATAAATTTTCACCCTAATTCACCCCTTATTAGGGTGTGTTTAGGAAACTTGGTAGCAAAATATCCATTAATTATCATAACTTCATAACCAATAATGATTTCTATCTTTAGTTAAGATTCACATATTTTATATTTATCATCGTTATATTTACCCTTTTCATAAAAATAATCAATATCATGTCAATGAAACTAATTTAATTTATGATTTGGTGAATTTTATACATATTAGGGTGTGTTTGGGACACGTGGTTGAAACATATCCATTAATTATAATAAGATAATAACAAAGAATGATTTTTATCTTCATTAAATATTCACATATTTGATATTTATCATCATTATATTTACTATTTTCGTAAAAAAAATGAATACCATGTAAATGCAACTAATTTCATTTATAATTTGGAAATCACATTATTTATAATAACAACTTGAAATCTATTTCATATTTTATTCATAAATTTTATAATTAACTCACCATAATTCACTATTTAAATTTATATCATTTTTTTAAACGACACACACACACATTTTTATATAATAATTAACTCATATCTACTAGATTCACACTTAATTCTCATTATTTTAATTTACCAAGAATACATAAAAAGTTACTACCATTTATGTAATTAAGTCATGACAATTCAAGATAACATAAATCATCTAAACTATCTCTTTCAATAATTTTCATAATTTGATGATAATTAATTTTTTATTCAATAATAATTCAATATCTATAGTTTAAAATGTAGTAAAACATCCGCATAATTAATACACATACTTTTAAAATAATCATCATTATCATAGGTATATCATTACCTTCAATAATTATTCATTAAATCATGGTGTAATTCAATTTTTTCAAATCATTAAATAGGTCAATAAGTAAAATAATTCCTAATTTGAGATTAAATAACTTAATAATTATAAAAAATAAATCATACTATTTTAAAATAATCTTTATTGTCACAATAATGAGTTTATGTCATTCTAGATGTACGTCTATATTATTAATAGAAGTATTTATTAAATTTCAACATAAGGAAAAATATGCTTAAGATCATGAGCCATTTTAATTAAAATTTACTCAAATTAGTCCATAAAAATTATTTAGAGAAGGTTTCATTAGGTATGGGAGGCTAATATGAGTCTAATGAAAATTTCATTTCTAAAATCAGACCAATCAAATTCCCCTATATAATACCTGTATCCTAAAAAAATGAGGTGTTGTCACATGGCACCCCCACTAGCCTCTAGTCTGGTCACTCCCCAAATGAACATCAACAATTTGATTGGTTGATTGAATGAACTAGTTTCCTTATCATCATGTTATCCATGACACATATCACTATAAACTATAATTACCAGATCTTATAATCATATGGTCTAGTGATTAATGATTTAGAACCCATTCCATTAATGATCATTTTGAAACAAATGGGTCGTCTTTTAGACCTTTAAATTTTAGATAAAATGTTTTAATTTTAAAATTTATCTCTAAGAATTGCCTTAATTCATAACATATATTATTTCATTATAATTTTATTATTTTTATAATTGATTTGCATTTATAGTAAGTTAATTTCATGAAAATAGTCGATCCATAGAGAAAAAATAATAAATTGGATAATAATTCTTATAAATTATTGAAAGAATAATATCAAATCAAAGAACCATACTCATTTCACATAAAATTCTCAAAATCAATAGAAATATCTTCTCATTGGGATTACCTCTATCTAAAAAATCTGTAGTTTTAGGTTTTCCATCACACAAATCCCTAAATATAAATATATAAAGATGTTTCTTTTAATTAAATCAATATTTTTAATATTTTATAATATTTTATTAAAATAATTCTTCTGCAACCGAAAATTCAAATAATGATAAAAAATTATCAAAATCTTATCCCAAAGAAAAATTATCATTGCTAACTCAATGATGAAGTTATTGTCATGATATGAGACTATGTTGAGGAGGAAATAATAGTTTTAAAATTTACAATTCAAAATTAATATTTTCTTTTATAACTTTAAAAGGCTCTTGTTTCAACTTAAATAATTCACTATTTAAAAAATAAATCCAAAATTAAGTCCAATAAAATCAAAATTGAAGTAAAATTATGAATATAGGCTAATTTTTTCTCTATGAAAACATATACTATTATAATGGGGATAGATTTATTCCATTAATAACAAATGTTCCCAATTGGGTTATGAATAGGAGAGTTATATTAGTTTTATTTTTTTCAATATCATAAAAAGGATTAAAGTTGATATATGTTGAAGTTGGGTGCAGATGAATAGATCAATGAATGATGTCTTAATTGTGAGATGTGTCTTGGAGATTCTATGATTATTGTATGTGGTTTATTCTATTTATTATATTGATGAAGTTCCTTGAATAAGTGAGAAAATTATATTGAGATGTTGATTAGATGTAAATGGTATTTAAATTTGATAATTTTAGAGATAATATTAATAAGAATCATAGATAAGTGATGGAATGTACAAGGATGAGTTTTAAGTAAGATATAATAACACAATGAATAGAAATTGAATAATTAATGAAGGATTATTAAATGCTTCAAACGGATTTGGAAATGAAGTTGAAGAGATTTGGGAACATTGTGATAAATTTAAAATTCATTTAAGTTGTTTTGAGATATTTGAGAGTTGATAAAGAATCACTGAGAATATTTAATGTTTATTTGAGAACCCCTGTATTTAATTTCTAGAATTTTCAATTTTTAGAGAATTTAGTAAAGGAAATATTTAGGGGTCATTATAGTAAATGTTTAAGAGTAACTCTAAAACAATAAACAAAAAAAATGTGTAGTCAGAAACTTTTAAGATGAAATTTTATAAAGGAACCGATACATAAGATTCATCATATGAAATATGAAAAAGTAACATTTAAATAGAGTTTGGTGAATCCAAAATAGTGTTGGAACTCCCTATGATATATAAAAGTAAGTTACTTTATATATAATATTCACTCTTTGATTTGGAGCTGAAAATGAAAAAAGGTAAGAATCACATTGTGATATATAAAGTTAAGTTTATTAATACATTAAATTCATCCCAAATAATGTGTAAAGGTAAACATGGGTCATGGAAATTCAGAAAAGTACATTGTGATATGTAAGGGTAGTTAGAATGTAGTGAGATTTGATACATCCTGAATGTGATGCATATGGATAAAAATACTTATGTAAGGGTTACTCACTAAAAAATTAGAAAATTCTAAGATCCTAAATATGATATATAAGAGTAATATTCTATTAAGTAACAATTCAATTATTTTTAATATTTTTAGAAATATGGATATTAAAATGTGATGATATTGTTTTGGGATTCAAGATAAAATATCATGTTGCTTTTAAGAACATCAATTAAATACAAGATTAATGAAGATAAAAAATTATTGATAAGGATAATCTATTATGAGTATTTCCATGTTGTGAAGAGAAATATCACATCATGAGGGTTTCTAAAAACGTTTGTAGATACATGCAGCCATTCTATGAGGATAATTTCATTCCATGATGCATGATGAAGAGAGTTTCATTAGAGATACTTCCATTATAAAAATACTTATTCATATTATCTTAAAGAAGTGTAGATTAAGTGATCATGGATTTCATTTAAATATAATTATGATAATTGTAGATATCATGTAAATATTTAAATAAAAATTCATATGGATACATTTTATTAGTTTTTAAATGATATTCAGTGACTATTATTTATAGAGAATTAAAGTGAAAGAAATATCCAGGAGAGATGATCAGAATATGAAAAAGAATAAAATATAGTAATTAATTATTTAGAGAACCTAATAATGTAACATATCTATGAAAACACTATCAATAAAATAGATGAAGATGGTGATATTTTTTAAACAAGAGCCCATTTGTAAAATAAGAAGAAAAAGAAAAAAACTAGAAGTAGGAGATGGCATGCACTAAGATATCTCTATATCATAAAAATAAAAGGATAAGGATAATCAGGGGGTAAGACCCATACTAAGATATCACTATGCCTTAAAAGGGAAAAATAATAAAAAGGAGATAATATTTGAGTAGATACAAATATCCAACAATGGTTTTTTATCACCTATGTCAAGACTCATGAATATTGGGGAGATATTGGGATTGAAGATCATAACAGGATCAAAGAATATTTAGTTAAGTAAGGATAGTGATCTTGATCTTGGATATAGTCCAAAATTATGGTTACTTTAAGATACTGACGTTCATGTAACTTTTCAAATATTATCTATTAGTTATTGAGAACCCGGATTAAAGTGAAATATCTTATCATTTTGATTTAGGGACATCCCGAGCATTTTTGAGATCTTGTTAATTAGTTATTTCATAATGAACCATTGTATATTAGTATTATCTAATATAAATAACTAGTTAGGATATTGTCAAATTGGTGGAAGCTATTATAATGAGCTTTTTAAAAGATAGTGAAGGATTTTCAAGATATAGCCTATTATATTCAGTTGCATTATGTATTGAATATATATTTCTTAGACCTATCTCGAATGTGTAAAGGAGTATCTACTCACATTGTGATTAAACAATGTCATTATATTTTTTGTTTCACTTACTTTCTATTTTCATAAATTTAGTGTGAATACCTTGAGTTTACTCATAATAATATCCTTGTGTATATTAAATGATAATAGAGGTTTGATAATTAGGAGGGATAATTAAAAGGGAAAAGGAATTTTTTACATTGTTTACACCAAATCATTGGAGATTGTATACAATTTTTGGATATTTTAAAGTTGTATCATATCTAATCTAGGTTCCTTATGATTGGATTTATTTTTCTTCTAATTATTATTCACTAATAAATATGATGAGAAGATTTTGAAAAAGTTAGTTAGTTGACTTAGATGAAAAATATGGAGACTATTTTTGTTAATACCAATATAGAGGATTCAACCAAAACCTTGGAAAATAAAAAGAAAAGAGAGGAAAAAAATTTATAAATACTATTAATAAGAAAGAGGAAACCCCACTAATTAAAGTTAATCAGATTGCTATTTTATTTACTAAATATCTTGAGGATTAGCCTCTTGATGAATCAAATTCAATCTATGGAGATTATGTAAGGATTAAATAACTTGATGAATTTTACAATAAAATAAATTAATATTTGAAAAATATTCCTATTTAAGTTATTACATATATTCATATATTTATCAAGGGGCTATAGGATGAGAAAAATAGCTAGAATTAGAAGTTGGTGATATATATAAAGTATTCACTAAAAAGTTTCAAGAGTGATAAAGTCTCACCTAATTGGTTGAATAAAAATAAAATTTAAGTAAAATATCTCCTTGGATGAAAAATAATTTAAACGTATGTTTTGTGAGAAATAAAGTTTAAGGATGATATATTAGGAAAATTTCCATGCATTAGAAGAAATATATCAAATTACAATGTATTGAAAAATGTATAATTGGAAATTAATGAAAATAGGATGAAAGAATTTTAAAATTATATACAATAAGAAAGTATGATTCATGAGTAATAGATTGAAAGTATAAAGAAATAATAGGAATTAATAATTAGATCAATTGAGGAAGAGAAAAATATACCCAACATAAAATATCTTGAGTTGGAGATAAAAACTAAAAATATGGAAGTGACATGGGATGATACTTCACAAACTACTGAAATAGGAGGTGTTTCCATGATAGTTTTGATTAGAAAAATGTCACAAAAAAGACTCAAATTAGTGGTAATAATAGATTTAGATCTTCTAGAGAACTATCTTCTAAAATATCATGTAAAGGGTTACCCATTTCTAAGAAAATGTATCATTTACTAATGTTGTTTCAATTTCTAGTGTCGATTTTAAGTAAAATTATAGAAAAATATGAGTAGATAATAAGACTATGAAACCCACCATTATATAACATTTTTATGTGATAAATATTAGGATAAGTGGATCCCAAAATAAATTTTAACATTTAATGTGTTTGATGTTAAAATTACTAGTGAAAAATCTATATTAGCTATATCTAAAGACAAAAGGAACAAGGTATAATAGCCATTGATTGTGTTGTGGAAGGTTTGGACACAAGGATATTGAATTTTGGAATAACTATTAAATTATTAAAGATTACTAAATACCCAAATCAAGGGGGATTATATCTCAAGTAATAATAAATTCTATTTTGTAGAAACAAATTGTAGAAAATGAAAAAAAACACGAAGAAAATATTTGAATGTCTTGAAATTTTCTATGAGAATTTAAAAAAAGGTGTTCATAGTTTGGAGGATTATTGGAATACATAAAATATTTGTGTATCATAATATATCAATGAAATAAGACCACTATAAATTTATAAGAAAGGATAAATGGATATGATTCTTCTTTTGGTAATATGAAAAATTAATTTATTAAACAAATAATTACCAGGACAACCAAGATGGGTGACATGCCTATTAGAAGAATATTTTTCTATTATGGTGTAAGAGTACATACCATGTACCATTGAAAACAGGCCTTTTAATCCATTATTTATTGAAGAAATCCAAATAAAAAAGAGAGAATCATTCCATGGATGAAATAAGAGGTTTTTTAGTGGAGTAAATTCCTGAGAAACTATATGGAAAATCTAATAAATATGATAAAGTTACTAAATAATTCATGATTATTTAGCTAGATCAATTAGAAGTATAAATTAACTACATTAATCATAAATAAATACAAGTTTTAATGGAAAATAAGAAGCTTATCACGATGAAATAAAATTTCATGAGATTTTGTCAAAAGGTGATAACCCAAAACCTCATGAGGGGTTATGTGGGTGGTGAAAAAAATCCATTCATTTGTCAAAATATTATATGATTATCCTACCATCTCAAGAATAGGTGTTTAAAAATATGAATATAACATGAGTATATTCATGTTCTTTATTTTAATATGAAAATAATAACATCCCATACAAATTATTAGTTGATAAAAGTAATAATTCCTTATGTCCCAAGAAGTTTATTGATTTGTAAACCAAAAGAGAAGTCATGAAGAGTTCACCCAAACATTGGGCAATAAAATATGGAGTATATTGGTTGATAAGAAACTCATGACCATTTTTCTCACACTTAGATGTAAATTATGAACCCACCTTATACACACATATAATTTTTTTGTTTTTTCATAGGGAGTTAAAGGTGGTGAATTAAGGGAGAGAACTAGATGAGAGTTATAATTTCCATATAGTAAGAATATTTTTTCAAAACAATGTGATCAAAGTGGTATCCTGGTGCCTCTTTAAGAAATTTCAAGTGGTATCATAAATGATGTTCTTAGATTATATTCTAAATAATACTAACCATGATGAATAATGATGGAGTTTATCCTTTAAGGGGGTGTTAAAAAGATGAACATCTTCTGGATTGTTATTATTTCATGTGAATATTGAATATCTTGACAAGGTTGAATCTCGTGTATAAAAATCACACTTTCCATTTTTTGATTGGATCATTTCTGTATTTAAAGGGGAGTTGTGTTGATATTGAAATGGTAGATACATTCTTTCACTTGGATGTTTTGGGTGTGCTTGTTGATTATAGTTCAGGTGATAAATTACTTGTAAAAAATCATTCATGACCCCTAAAAAGTGATTTTTGAGATTTTTATCACGTCTTGAATAGTTTTCTGGATAAATTTATTTTCTAGATTAATCACTCTTGTTTTCTACATCCAAATAGATCACCTAAACTACTATTTTATTAATTTATGTATCGTTGTTAAGATAAATTTGATTCCACCCTTCTCTCGAGTGAATCATGTTTTATCAAGGAATAAAGAATGGAATTTTAGGTCTTTCTTAAAGCATGAGGTGAATTGGTTTTTATGTTAATTATGTACCATTGAAATTATTATCAATAAATAGAAAAGTAAATATATATTGAATTTGGGTTATAGTAAAGTGATCAAATAGTAAAGGATTACTTATGGGATGAAACATATATTTTTTATTGTTAGTGTTTGTGATTCCTACCATTGATTATATTGATTAAGTTCTATACATAAGTTGGGAAAGTGGATTGAGATTCCTCTTAGAAGTAAGTATCCATAACATCTGGTGATAATAGATATGACTTTAATAAAAATCAAAGAAAAGTGTTAATGGAAGGTGAAATCATGGTCTATAACATGTTATTCATGATGTTGAGAATATTTCATTTGAAAATATTAAATATTTGAGATTGAATAAGAAAAAAGGTTGTATAAAAGATTTATAATTCATACTTGGATTATAAGGTATAATTTATGAAACAATAACGAAATAATATTTGTGTAATGATGGACTATAGGATGTCGAGTTTTAATTTAGAACTAATAAGATAGTAAAGATTCATTGAAGAATTAAAGAATAATTATTATGTGTTTTAAAAGGCCTTGTAAATGGTTTTTAAATGATTTGGGAACATTTTTATAA
The DNA here is from genome assembly GCA_963277665.1 of Viscum album. Taxonomy (NCBI): domain Eukaryota; kingdom Viridiplantae; phylum Streptophyta; class Magnoliopsida; order Santalales; family Viscaceae; genus Viscum; species Viscum album. The sequence continues at coordinate 333,440,752 of OY728129.1, read as the reverse complement.
TTTATAAATTTATCAAAGTTATTTTCAGAAATATAAGAGAGGTTTTATAATACATGATAATATTTGAAGTTTATTTGAGAACCTTATATTTATGTTTTATAAAATTAAAATTTTAGAGAAATTGGGGAAGATAGTATGTAAGGTCCATGATAGTTAATAAATATGACTAACTGTAACACTCTAAACAATAAGTAAAGGTATTACATAACTTTTAAGTTGAAATTTTACAAGGGAACTATTATGTAAGATTCATCATATAAAATATGTAAAAGATAATATGAAATAGATTTTAAATAATCTGGGAAATTGTTGTAACTACATGTGATATATAAAAGTAATTTACTTAAAATGAAAGAGTTTCTATCTATGTTGGAGATAAAAATTGGAAAAGGTAAGAACCCCAATGTGATACCTAAGGTTCGGTTCTTTAATATGTAAGGGTTCTCAACTAATTGAATAAAAAAATATTATAAAAGTAAAAAATACAATAAATATGTAAGAGCAACTTGAAGACTTTAAATGGGAAAAGGGAAGATTCACACTATAATATATAAAGGTAAGTTTTTTAAAATGTAAAAGACATCATAGAGAATGTGTAAAGGTTATTAGAGGGTCTAAAAATATGGAGAAGTATCCAAGTAACTGTGATATGTAAGGGTACATATAAGTCAATTATATTTTTAAAAATTCCCAATCATTATTGTAATATATAAGGGTAAAAATACTTACATAAGGGATACTTACTAAAAAAATTTAAAAGTCCTCCAATGGCCCGAAGGACTTTAATTTTTTTATTGATAAAACCCATTTTTAAGGGAAGAAGGGGGGTAACCCAAAGACATCATAGACTAAAGACAAATCAGCTCGAAGGACAAAAGGAGTACAACCAGACTAACAACTGAACAAGCCCCTCCCCAACCAATGATCATGTTGAAGTTAGTCATCATTGCAAGGATAATCATCGAGCAAGTGTCCCATGTCAAAACATGGGCCTGATCTGATGGAAAATTCCATACCCTCTCAACAATCGATTCTGAAAAGCACTGTAGAGATGAACCGCTAGCTCTGAATTCTCTTTTGGGATTTTTTCCTACAATCAAGTCCAGCTGCACTACCCACCATCGAGATCGAACCAAACTAATAAAACATCCACAAATCCTTGACCATTATAGCATCAAAAAACCATACCAACTTAAAAAAACCACCTGAAGGATCACCAGAAGAAGCTCAAACATGACACCAAAATCTGCACCAGTCATCGGAGGCACCACCAGGAAGTCCCCTACCACCATCCACAAGAATCTCGAACCATCCGCATAAGCACCCAAAGAGGATATTCCAATGATCAGATCCGAGCTACCCTGACCTATATCGGTCATGAATGCAGGCAACCGTAAGGAGAAGTAGGGGAACTCGAGCGGCGCCAGATCCGTATAAACCCTTCAAAACTTCAAAAAAATAAAAAGATCCTCCCCACTCCAAAATCCTGATACATGCCAAACCGCACTAGATGCATTCTATAAACACCTCCTGACTACACTAAACCAAACCCCATATCATCGCCAAAAAATCAAATCCATGTCGAGAAAATTCAACGATGCCGAAGGGGATGAGCTGCATCGAACCGGGTGAGAGGATGGTGTTCTACCAGGATGCAACGGTGCCGAGAATGGCTGATGACCGTCACACTGTGCCAAAACTCCACCGCCTGAACCATGATGGGACCCCACCACGATGTGTTTTCACAAAGTCATGCCTACATCAAAGAATCTAGAGGAATCCAGCATGAACCGAGCCCTATCGGAGGGGAAAGAAAAATCAAATCTAGATAAAAAACCCTAGCCATTGTGAGGAAGGGGGAGATATATGAAAATTTAAACATGATTATGTTACATTTGACTTAATGATAAAATATTATGATTCTTTAAATATAAATGATTCAATACATGATTAATGAAGATGATAAATAAAGATGATTTCTATGTTGTAATGAGGGTTTCCACACCATGCGTAGAATTATCATGCCATGAGGGTTTTTGAAAATGTTCATGTACACATATAGTCATTCCATGAGGATAATTTCATGTTATGGTGTGTGATGAAGCAAGATTCATGTGTGATATTCTTTTTATGACTATTTTTTTCATGTTATCATGTAGACATGTAGATTTAGTGAACATGGATTTTATGGAAATGTAATTGTGATAATTATGGATTTCATGTGGTGATTTAAAGGCCGGGTATTATGGATATATTATATCAATTTTTATATGATATTTGGTGACTGATATTGATGGATATTTGATGTGAAAGAAATATTTATCAGATATGAAAAGAATATAAAGAAGAAGAAAATATAATAAATTGTTTTTGAGATAACCTGATACTATAATATATATGTTAATACTCTATTTATCTATTAGAGAAAATCTAATGATATTATATAGAGAAGAACCTCTGTAGAAAAGAATAAGAATCGGAAAATAAAGTGAATTAGGATAAGACATATCCTAAAATATCTTTATATCATATAAGTGAAAAGAGAATAAGAATGAGGTTTGAATACTTGTCCAATAATATCACTATATCATAGAAGATGAATAAAAAGAAGAAGAAGATAATTGAGATAGAGACTGACAAGAAACACTACTATTATTTATCACCTTTGTTAATATTCTTGAATATTAATGATATATTGTTATTTAAGATCATATAAGGTTTAAAGAAGAATGATTTGAGTAAGGATAGTGATCCTGACCCTAAATAAGTACTCATAGCTTATTTATTTTAAGAGAATGATTTGAATGTAATTGTATAAAATTATCTACTAACTATTGAAGAATATAATTAAGGAAAAGTATATTATCATTCTAATGTAGTGACATTTAGGGAATATTTGAGATATTGTTTATTGGGGAGTTTAGAAGTAATCTTTGTACACTAGTGGGAGATATTATAAAGAACCATTCAAGAGACTGTGAAAATGCCATGATCCATTATAAATAACCTGTTAAGAGATAGTTAAGTCAATTTTAGAGATATCCTTTTGTATTCACTTGTGTTATATAGTCTATATTTGTATCTCAGACTTCATCTAAACATATCAAGGAGTGGGTACCCACATTGAAATCAAACCTTGTAAAGAAACTATACACTATAAATATTTCATTTATTCTATGAATATGGTGTAAATATGTTAAGGGAACACGTATGAAGATACGTGTATAGATTAATTTAATAATAGAGGTTCAATTATTTAGTTGGAAATTCAAAGGGAAAAATAATTTGGTAAAACATTCACACTAATTCACCCTAAGGTCACAGGACGATCCTATTGGGGGTTTTCAATAACATATTACTTTATTTGACTATTTTAATTGTTATTTATTAATATATCAGCTATATTAATCCATGTTTTCTAGTATAAATTTTATTGAATCTATTTTTTGAAACATATGAACCATATTTTTCATGATCCAACTGAATTCATATTTACATAGTTAAATGATTCTTTTGTCAGCAAGAGATTTTGTTTTTGTGGACTGAAAATAAATTGACTTGTTTTTTTGGTCCTCCTCATAATATATCATTAATTAAATATCATACTAAATTAATTTTCATATAATATTATCCACATTTAGGTTTTTAAAATGTATAGTATTTTCATTGTCTTTTAAATTGTCTCTCATTCTCTCAAAATAACTTCAATAAATGTTTTATAATATTAGTATCAATGATATTTTTTGTTTGAGAGTTCAATGTTTTTTCACTATTTTATTTGAAAATTAAATCATTTTAGAAATAGACTCACTATGTTAGAAATAAAATCTCTATTATTCTAATTAAATTATGGCTCAATTTTTCTATACATCATTTTCTATATTGAAAAGTGTTGTTTATAACTTCTTATAGATTTTATTTATATTTTTTCATAAGGATTAATGAATATAGATATTTTTTGATATGGATCATAGGACAGAATTACTTATTTTATGATTGAATATTAATTATGAAGTCACCTCCACTGTGAAAATATCATAATTCATTTCCTGAATCTTATATTCCTAGATCACAAAATATTAGTTCATCTTGTTATTGATGATGTAAGGATTCATATAGTATTTTCATTATTTACTATCAATTCTATTAGAGAAAGGAGTTTTTTTCCTGGTGTTTTCTTCCCGGTTACTGATAGTTCAATGAGTTACAATAAGATCGAAACTATAAAATAGGTTAACATTTAGAAAAAAAATATTTATTTAATAAAAAATGTTATAAAACTATGAAAAACTAAAGACAAAGATTAATTTAATTCAAAAATTTAAATACAACATATTTCAAACAAGTATCAGGGAAATATTAAAAGGTTTAATAATTTTAATTTCACTAAGTCTATATTGTCTGAAATATAATTTTTCTAGTGGAAAAATATTTAAATATGGAAAAAAGATGAAATATAAACTAGAAGGGAATTATTTTATAAAATAGTATGAGAATAAGTGACTTCTAGAATTTTATGTTTATAGTTAAACTAAAAACAAAGAGAGTCATGAAAAGTAGTGAATAAGTTTGGGAGAAGTAATACATAGTCTACTATAAATGATCTATTAAAACATAATAAATTTATTATCCATAACACTTATCAATTTTTATTAAAATTGAGATAAATATCTTTTGCTTAGATCTGGTAGGAAGTCACTGAGTACAAGTAGTGTAAATCAATAAATAAAGTATTTATAATAAGGAATTATTCAATCAAGAATGTAACGACCCAAAAAAAATTTAATGAAAATTAATCTTGGAATATTTAAATTTCTTCTTATGGTTATGTAAAATGTATGCACTTATTTGGTTATATGTTTTGGATTTTAAAATCCATTAAGAATTTTGATTGTTTCTAACATAGTCGTTGAATAGAGATCGCATGATTAGTATAAATATAGGGATTTAACAAATCGAATTTACTCAGACAAAGGAAGTGATGGCCTCATCCAGTAGACTTGCCCCATAAGAATCCCATTTATTGAAGTTTGGAAAGCATTTGGTGTCATTGGGAGTCACTCTTGACCAAGCCCTATCTAAGCTTGAACACTTTAAGCTTGAGTGGAACCGACTATGGGAGAAGTGGAAGTTAATAGATATTACCACCTGAGAAATGTTATCTGAGCCACCCCAAGAGTTTATCACCATCACACACCTTACCCTTCATTATTATTAGGGTGTTATAAGGGGTTATTTAACAAAACCCTAGCACTATGACTATTTACATTATTTTTTTATAAATAATGTGCATTTATTTTATTATTGTTACTTTGTCAATAGTTTTTAAAAAACACAAATAGTATTTTTAGTTAATATTCAACTAAAAAATCTATTTTTATGAATTAATGTATTTTTTATTTAAATGATATTTTAATAAAATATTATTAATAAATTGTTTTTTATTAAATATTAATGATCATATAATTTTTATGAATACAATTTTAATTTTTATTAATGTTTGAAAGTTGTTTTTGTCAAAACCCATGAATTTTTTATAAAAGTCAATTTTTATTTTATAAGTAAAAATTCACATATTTAGAAAACTATTTAGATTAAATGAATATTATTTTTGGAATCAGTATGTTGAAATTATCCAATGGTGAATTTTTCATAGTTTTCTGAGATAGTCGAATTTTTGTGTAAAAATTAAATACCTTTTAAATATATAATTTGTTTTATGACATCATAATGATCCAATCGTGATGTAATAAAATACAATAAACATTTTCTTCAGCCAATATATCTTTTACCATTAAAATAATTTGATTTTATATTTCTTTGATTTTTTACAAAGCTTTAGTGTACCCTCCAAAACTTATAAAACATTTTATCTTTTTAAATTGTTTTCCTTGAGAGTGTGAATCACCTCAACATAAGAAAACATATTATTTTAAGAAGTTTGGACATTGGCCTTATAATTTTTTTTCCACACTTACCTTTGGAAAAAAACCTGGGCAAAAACCATGGGCTGGTTTGTGGTTTTGATTAGTTTAATGTGAGGTGTCCAAAAACCTAAATAATAATGAATTCCCTCTTCTTTCCTATATTAACCCAACCAAGCCCCCACTTCCTCTGCAATCAAAGCCTTTGTAGTTAGATCAACCTTTTCCATCCTCTTTATATAATCCTCCCAAGGTTCCCCAAGCTCCCAAGAAGCCTCTCTCAATCCACTCCCAGGCTTTTGGGGTCACACTTCCATGTAAGGGATTCCTACCTTTTTCTTTTTATCAAAGTTTCTTAATATTTTAAATCCCTTTTATTTTCAATTATAAATTTTGGGGTATAATTTCTCACCTCCCCCATACTTACCTCTTTACTTTTGAATGATGAGAGACCCCTTTCTCTCTCATTAATGCCTCCCATGTACACCTGTTACCATGCCAAAATTCCGTAAGGAATTTCTCTCTCCACATTTACATTCAAGCAATTATTTTATATTATGCATATATATTCCATTAAATATGTTGGTATATTATGTCCCATGATCACCTTACTCTCCATTTATTGTATATATTATGAGAGACCCATTTCACTCTCATCACCCCATTTTACGAATTTTTATTTGATGTCGTTATACTGCGGAAATTACACCAAAATTTCCATGCCAAAATCATTGTTTAGTGAATACCATACCCACACCTCTATCAAGGGTATTCACCTTTATGAACATGTAATTGTTAATTGAGGAATTAAATTTAGTTATTCCACATCTCTTATTCGTGTAATGAATTATAATGTTAATGAATCCATGTTGTATGATCCAAGTGGCACACTTATGCCTGAAATGAAATGTTTAAGAAGGGTGCACCCTGATAGCGCTCAAATGCATTGGGTAAAGTATAGTATCATGATACATCATGTGCAATGAGTGTTGATTCATGATAATTCATGTGCAAATAGGGTTTACTCATGCTTCATGTGCAATGATGGTTTACTCATGCTTCATGTGCATTGAGCCTTGGCTCATGCTAATTCCATGTTAAGTGTTATTGCCACATCTCCATGTTATAAATATCATTCTGTATCATGCCTTTATGTTCATGTTTCTCTTGTAATCCATTGATATGTCTATTGTCTAAAATTTATTATATTCCTCATGTTATTCCATGTTTATTCCCTTATTAGGCTTTATAGCTCACCCTTTTCTTATGCATGTCCTCAGGTTATCCCATCCAATGCTAAGTACGAGGGAATATAGTGGTCATGTAAAGGAATTTTTCAATAAAGATGTTGTATTTGATGTTTGAAGTTGGTATGTAATGATCTTAATCCCCAAATACACTAGACCTCTTGATCTTATATGTTTTATCAAGTGACGTTTAAGTAATAAGTCATGTTTAAGTGTGTAATAAAGAGTAGATTTGTTATAGTTGGTATCAGAGGATAGGTTTAGTTATTTATGGGATTAGGATTTGAAAACCCTATTGAATCCTTAGAGACAAGAATAATTATAACTAAAACATCTCTAATTTTTTGTTAGTATTGATTTAGTGGTTTGTCAAGAAAATACATCCATGTCTGGATACGATCAACTAGAGGCGGCTCTGGCACAGATGTACCTTGGGGTCAAAACCCCGACAAGGGGTTTCAAGCTTGACCTGGGGTATCTTGGTACATGAAAACAGGTCTTGCTACACTCTTGGTTATGAAACTCTAGGGGGATATGAATTGGTAAATTCACAAACTTAGTATGAACCATTATTAAGGGAATAAAAATATCAACTATGAATATATGTTAGAAAATAGATCATGGATAACATAGATTAAATCCTATAGAATCATAAGTTAAGGAAATAAAAGATTTTTATATGTCATTTGTTTCTTCCATGGATTAACCTTTATGTGTTACCCCTAACTTTCCTTTTATTCCAGCCAATGGTCATTAATAGGAGGACTAGATCTAACAACTGATGTGAAGAACAATGTGATGATTGTTCTAATGAGATGCCCAATCCGATGGGAGCAGGAATTGTGAAGTTTGTAACAATGCTCTATCAGTTAACTCAAGCATTGAATAGAAACAAGGGTAAAGAGTAACATTCAACCCCCCACTAATAAATAACAAGTCGCTATCGAGATCTTCATGAGACAAAGGCCTCCTACTTTTAATGGTTAATCTTATCCCTCAATCGTTGAACAATAGATCAACTTCATTGAAAAGATCTTTTCCATCCTTCAATGTACAGAACAAGAGAAGGTTCTCTAGGATACTTATCGTATGGAGGTTGAAGCTGATCAATGGTGGACATTGATCCAAAATATAAAGCCTAAGGAGGAGATCGAGGTGTTGGAATGGAAGGATTTTTGGAAGATTTTTTTCGATAAATATTTTTTGTGCACCCTTCAACTTAAGACGGAAAGGTAATTCTTTTACATCAAGCAAAAAGAAGAAGAATTCTTCAGATCATACGAGGCAAACTTCACAAGGTTTGAATGATATGCCTCTGGATTTATTGTTACCCCCGAATGAAAGGTTTACTGCTTCTTTGGTGGGATGAAACCTAGCTTGCTAAAAGCCCTGGAGATCCATGACTTCAACAGCTGTGAGGAAATTGTCCGATGTGCCCTCAAGATCGAAATGGAGATCTGAGAATCTCAAGGGTATCATGGGAATACGAAGCGTAAGGTGTATTTAAATTCTGGTAGTCTGATGGATAAATCCAATGGTGCTATGAAGATCCTACACCCCAATTTACAATGGTGCGGAAAGAAGAACCCTGGAAATTTCTTGAAGGGGATGATGAAATGCTTTAGCTTTGGAAGAGAAGGACACCTAGATGTTATCTGTTGACAATAAAAACCCATGGTTGTGACAGAGGAGTGGAATGCTCTGTTCGACTCTCAACATGTTGTTCATTTCTTCAACTTCAAATAACATGGGCATATTGAAAATAAGTGCCCTAAGCCTAGTGTTTTCGAAGGCAACCAACAACCTCCAAGGCATAAAGGGAGAGATTTTTCCATCACTATTGCCAAAGTGAACCCCGACAACGAAGTGGTGATAGGTATGCCAGTTATTCATTAATGAATAGTGAATGTACTTTTTGATTCAGTTTCTATGCATTCTTTTATATCCCAAAATTTTAGTAGAGTAATCCCAACACCACCACAAATCATGGAAGTAAAGATGTCGGTGAGTACAGAAAATGGGTCAATCATTTCATCCCATGAATATAACTCCTCCCCTATCATAATCAGTGGATTGAACTTCCCGGTGAACCTCATAATACTCCCTCTAATTTAATTTTATGCAATTCTTCACATGGATTGTCTTTCCTTATATAAATACAACATAAATTTCCATGAGAGGGAAATCGCTCTCCATGTGGAGAATCGACCCTGAATTCTGTACAAGTGCAAGGAGGAAGATGAATCTTCTTTAGCTCCATCATCTTAAGCGTGGATATTAATTTTCTATGAGCATGTGTATCTAGATCAGATGATTGATTCTAAGGAGGAAACCATCCTTAAAGACATGACAATTGTGAGGGAATTTTCTAAAGTGTTTCCTGAGGAATTGCATAGTCTTCCTCTTAGAAGAGATGTTGAATTATCATTTGATCTTATAACTCGGGTGTTGAAAATATCCAAGACTCCTTATAGAATGACTGTTTTGGAACTTGATGATCTGAAGAAACAACTACAGAAAAATCTGGATAAAGGGTTCATACGGACAAGTGCTTCACCATGGGGTGCACCAGTCCTCTTCATCAAGAAGAAGGATGGGTCAATGCACCTTTGCATCGATTATCCTGAGATTAACAAAATCATGATAAATAACAATTATCCTCTCCCATTAATTGATGACTTGTTTGATCAGCTCCGTGGAGAATAATACTTCTCCAAGGTAGATTTGTAGTCAGGATATTATCATGTAAGGGTGAAGAAGGAAGATATCCCCAATACTATTTTTTGTACAAGATGTGTGCACTATAAATTCATAGTTTTGACTTTCGAACTCACTAATGCTCCATAAATCATAATGGACTTGATTAATAGAGTCTTTAGAGATTACCTAGACAAATTTGTGGTAGTCTTTATAGATGATATTATAATATACTCCAAAACCAAGGAGGATCATAAAGAGCATCTCAGAACTATACTAGAGACCTTTAAAAGGGATAAGCTCTATGAAAATTATAGCAAGTGTGAGTTCTGGTTGAAGGAGGTCTCATTCTTGGGCCATATCATCATAATTAATGGGATATTTGTGGATCCCTCCAAGATAGCTGTAATAGACAGTGGACGAGGCTAACATCGATAACGGATATCTGTATATTTTTGGGGTTAGCTAGATATTATCGACGATTTGTGAGAAATTTACCATGATTTCCCAACCCTCTTACCAGGATAACTCAGAAGGGAGTAAATTTTTCTTGGAGTGATAAATGTGAAGAAATCTTCAAGGAGTTTAAAAGGAGGCTTATCACTACACTCGTGCTCACATTACCTACAAGTGGATAAATTTTTTTAGTATTCATTGATGCTTCGAAGATGGGTTTGGGATGTGTTTTGCAGCAAAATGACAAAGTCATTTCTTATGTTTCAAGGCAATTGAAAGGTAATTAGTAGAATTATCCAACACATGATCTGGAGTTGGTTGCAGTGATCTTCACTTTAAAAATTTGGCGGCATTATCTCTTTGGGGAGAAGTGTGAAATATATACAGACCACAAAAGCCTCAACTATATATTCACAGATAAAGAGTTGAACATGCACCAATTAAGATGGATAGAACTGATCAAAGACTATGACTTCTCAATCCATTACCACCTTAGGAAATAGAACTAGGTGGAGGATGATCTAAGTAGAAAGGACCCAGTGATTCTATCATTGATGAAAATTGAGAAGGATCCAATATTCTTAGATTAGATGGAGATGGACTTGGGAATCATAATGAAGGGAATATCGTCAATCCCTTCACAAATTAAGGCTCAACTTTCTCTTTTGGAAAAGTTAAAGGATGCTTAAAAAGATGATGTAGGAATTCAAAAGAAAGTGGAAGCTATTATAAAAGCTAAATACTTAATGTTAAATTTTAATGAAGAAGGAATTGTGAGATTTGGGAAAAGACCGTGTGTTCCATCATGTCTAAAGCTGAAGAAGGAGCTTTTGGATGATGCACATAGTTTGAATTTATATATTCACCTAGTAAACACAAAGATGTATCAAGATATCTGAGAGCATTATTGGTGGGATAATATGGAAAATGATAATGATGAGTATACATCAAAGTGCCTGGTGTGTCAGCAAGTTAAGGTAGAGAGGCAGAAGTCTAAGGGGATGATGCAACCATTTCCCATACCATCATGGAAATGGGAGAACATCACCATAGACTTGGTCACTAGACTTCCAAAGACATCCAAATGAAACAATACAATATGGGTTGTTGTGGACCGTCTTACAAATTTGCACACTTCATTGCAATTCGAGAGGATTTATCATTAAATCAACCGGCACGAATATACATTAGGGAAGTGGTAAGGCTGAATGGATTACCACTATCTATTGTATCTGATCGAGATCCAAGATTCACCTCTATGTTCTGGAAGAGCCTTCAACATGCTTTGGATACTGAACTGAACTTCAGTACGACTTATCATCCTCAAACTGATGGCCAATCCAAGAAGACTATCCAAATAGTTAAGGACATGTTGAGAGCATGATCAATGGACATAAAAGGACGATGGGATCAACATCTCCCTCTGGTTGAGTTCTCTAATAATAACAATTTCCACTCGAGCATCCGAATGGCACCATATGAAGCCCTGAATGGGAAGAGGGGAAGAGCATTAGCATGTTGGGATGAAGTCGGTGAGTGTAAGCTTCTTGGACCAGAAACGGTCAAAGAAATGGTGTAGAATGTAAAAACCATTTAGTATCATATCAAGGCATCCCAAAGTAGATAGAAGAGTTATGCAGATAACCATCGATGAGACCTTGAGTTTAAAGTTAGAGACATGGTATTTCTATGCATATCTCCAAGGAAGAATGTCATGAGGTTTGGAAAGAATGGGAAGTTAAGTCCTAGGTACATCATCGCCTTCAAGATTCTTGATTGTGTTGGGGTTGTGGCCTATCGACTAGCCCTTCCACCTACCATGGACAAAGTACATGATGTCTTTCATGTATCCCTCTTAAGGAAGTACATAACAGACTTTTTACATGTACTCTCTTCACAGGTAGTACAGTTATACGATGATCTTTCTTACAAGGCGAAACCAGTGAAGATATTAGATCATAGAGAAAAAGTTCTATGAAATAATAAAATTCCCCTTGTCAAGGTATTGTGGCGAAACCACAAGTTTGAAGAAGCGGTGTGGGAATCAGAGGAAGTGATGAAGCAAAGTTACCCGCATTTGTTTTAGATTGGGAAAAGGAAATTTCAGGGGAAAAATTTCTTAAGGGGGGAAGATTGTAACAACCTAAATATTTATTATGGAAAATTCTTCTTGGTCTATTTAAATGTCTTATTATGGTTATGTAAACCGTATGAACTTATTTGGTTCTATGTTTTGGATTTTAAAATAACTTTAAGAATTGTGACAATTGCTAATATATCCATTGAACAGTGATCGCATGATTAGTATAAATATAGGGCTTTAACAAACCCAATTTAATTAGACAAAGGAAGAGATGGCCTCATCCAATAGACCTTCCCCATACGAAGCCCATTTTTCAGAGCTTGGAAAGGACGTGTCATCATTGGGATTCACTCTTAACCAAGCCCAAGCTGATCTTAAACACATTAAGCTTGAGCAGAACCGACTACGGGAGAAGTAGAAGTTAATAGAGATTACCACCTGAGCGATGTTATCCGAGCCACCCTAAGAGTCTGTCACCATAGCACACCTTACCCTTCGTTCTATTGCGGGTGTTATAAGGGGTTATGTAACAAGACCCTAGAACTATGACTATGCACATTATTTTTGTATAAATAATTTTCATTCATTTTATTATATTTAATTTGTAAATTGTTTTTAAAAGAACAAATAGTATTTTTAGTTAATAATCAACTAAGAAATATATTTTGATGAATTAATATATTTTTTAATTAAATAATATTTTAGTAAAATTTTATTAATAAATTAATTTTTATTAAATATAAATGATCGTACAATTTTTATGAATACAATTATAATTTTTATTAATGTTTGAAAGATGTTTTGGTCAAAACCCATGAATTTTAGATAAATATCGATTTTTATTTTAAAAGTAAAAAAATCACATATTTAGAAAATTATTTATATAAAATGAATATTATTTTTGGAATCAGGATGTAGAAATTATCCAAAGGTGAATTTTTCATATTTTTCTGAGACAGTCAGATTTTTGGGTAAAAATTTAATATAATTTAAATATATAATGTGTTTTATGACATCATAATGACTCAATAGTGATGTAATAAAATAATATAAACATTATTTTCATCCAATATATCTTTTAACATTAAAATAATGGTATTTTAGATCTGTTTTATTTGTTTTACAAAGCTTTAGTGGACCCTCCAAGACTTATAAAACATTTTGTCTTTTTAAATTGTTTTCCTTGAGAGTGTGACTCACCTCCACAAAAGAAACCATATTATTTTAAGAAGTTAGGATATTGGAATTATAAAATATATTTTTACACTCCCTTTTTGAAAAAAAAACATGGGCAAAAACCATGGGTTGGTTTGTGGTTTTGATTTGTTTAATGTGAGGTCTCCCAAACCTAAATAATAAAGAATTACCTCTCCTTTCCTATATAAATCCACCCAAGCTCCCACTTCCTCTTCACTAAAAGCATTTATAGTTCAACCAACCCCTTCCATACTCCCTATAAAATCCTCCCAAGTTTCCCCAATCTCCCAAGAAGCCTCTCTCAAGCCTCTGCCAAGCTTTTGGGGTCGCACATCCTAGTAAGGGATTCCTGTCTTTCTCTCTTTATCCAAGTTTATTAATATTGTTATACCATTTTATTTTCAATTATAAATGTTAGGGTATGATTTATCACCTACCCTATAATTAAATATTTAATTTTTAATGATTATATACCCCTATATATCTCTCATTAATGCCTCCCATGTACACCCATTATAATGCTGAAATTCTGTAAGGAATTACTCTCTCCTCATTTACATTCAAGAAATTATTTTATATTATGCATCTAAATTACATTCCATATGTTGGTATATTATGTCATGTAATCCCATTACTGTCTATTTAATGTATAAATGATGAGATATCCCTTTCACTCTCATCAACCAATTTTACAAATTTCTATTTGAAGTCGTTATGCTGCCGAAATTACACCAGAATTTCCATGCCAAAATCATTGTGTAGTGAATGTCATACCCACTCCTCTATCAAGGGTATTCCCATTTATGCACATGTACTTGTTGATTGAGGATTTAAATTTTTTTATTCCACATATCTTATTCATGGAATGAATTATAATGTTAATGAATCCATGTTGTATGATCCATGTGGCACACTAATGCCTGAAATGAAATATTTAAGAAGGTGTGCCCTGATAGCACTCCAATGCATTGGGTAAAGTATAGTATCATGATACATCATGTACATGAGTGTTTACTCATTATAATTCAATTTAATCTAGGTTTTACTCACGCTTCATGTGCAATGAGGGTCCTTTCATGCTCCATGTGCAATGAGCCTTGGCTCGTGCTAATTCTAGGTTAAGGTGTTGTTACCACACCTCCATGTTATGATTATCATGCTTTATCAAGCCTTTATTTTAATGTTTATATTGTGCTCCATTATTATTCCTATTGTCTAACATGTACTACATTCTTCATTTCATTCCATGTTTATTCCCTTTCTAGGCTTTATAGCTCACCATTTTCTTATGCATGTCCTCAGGTTATCCCATACAATGCTAAGTACGAGGGAATATAGTGGTCATGTAAAGTAAGTTTTCAATAAAGATATTTTATTTCATGTTTTAAGTTGTTATGTAATGATCCTAATCCCCAAATACACTAGACCTCTCAATATTATATGTTGTATCAAGTGAAATGTATGTAATAAATCATGTTTAAGTGTGTAATAAGGAGCAGGGTTGTTACAAAGAATGTTGAAAAAAAATAAAAATAGTAGGTTATTGTCATATACTGATCCCACCAAGACTCACCCTGATCCAGTAATGATATCAATAATATCCCTCAAATATCACCTACAATAGGTCATGGGGTGTATACTTGAGCCTAATGTATATAAAACAAAATATGAGTGGAATTGCCTTTATTTTAAATAAATAACCACCATAACCAACTCAAACTAATAGATCAATCTCAATAACTCAAAAGAATAAATTCATTATTAATTTATACACAAATAACATAATAAAATCAATATCAATATAAGAAATACTCAACCACACAAATCCTTATCCTCAAACAAGATCACCTCATGCCCAAACTAACATCGTATATCATCACCCTTAATATTATCTTGTAAGTATAGAAAAAAATACTGAATAGTGGGATAAGTATACAAGTATACCCAGTGGGTTCCTCCTCCAACATCTGTTGTGTTATGATAATAGGCATAGTAATTTTTCAATAAATAAAATATATAAATATTAATCATTCAATCATTAAAGGAATGGGTGTATAATCACATAAACAATCCACCATAAAATCCATTAAAAATATTATCTATATTACTACAACCACATTACTACAAAAAATCCACCACATCACTACAACTATATCACCTCATCACTAAAACCACGTCACATTTTCCACACCTTTGATGATGGTATAACTAAAACTAAAAAAACTATATGGTGTTATAACTATAACAAAAACTATTATATGTGAGGTCTATAAAACTATAAATATTATATTATGATATAAATAAAATAAAAAATGTATATATGGTGAGAATAAAACCTCCATAATTAATATAAACATTAAAGAATACTATATCCACCACATAAAATCAATATAATGGAATACCACATCCCTATTACATCCACATAGTGTACTTATCAAACAAGGTTAACACAATTTTATGGCATAGAATCTACATTATATAAACAATTAAGAATGTTAATTTCTATATCAATCGGTGTATATATCTATAATTTGTAGTATAAAAATAATCACAGTTCATATCCCAATAAAAATTACAATCCACATCTTCATCTAATTTTATATCCATATATACCTAGAAAACCTAACTTAATATTCTATATTCAACCCATGTTCCATTTCTATTATGAAACAACCTCATAGTGATATATCATCCCCCTATACACACACTCAACATAGTATACAACACAACATTTATCATGACACATAATTCTTAATAACATAAAGGTTCATAGTCACATAACTACACCTCATAAATACTCACAAAAAATCATTAAATTACACACCTTCCCCATTTATACCACAGTAATATTATATTTAACCTTAAATTATCATTCCCCAATATACCTTCACATACATATATTCTTATGTTCCTATCCTTATCGCATTGACATTCCTTCATAATTCATATCCACTTAACTTACTACCCATTCATAAATTCCCAATATTTAATTTTATTCATGCCAATAAATTTCCACCAGACTATTGCATCACCTATATTTTTATTATTATCAATCACATAAAAAATATATATCTAAATCCCTACCATAATTTATATAATTACCATCCTTCTATTTAATTCATTTTTTCATGTTGGTTATAACTCCACCTCTACACGTGGCATGTAAATTTAGTAAATATAACACTAGATTCAAGTGATTTGTAAAAATTACCCATCACTTCATTTACCAAAAAAATACAAATTCACTTAACAAGTATAAATAGAAAGGATGTAGTTATATACATTTTAAAATATCAATCATTTTAATGATCATTTTCAATCTTATGTCTTCCAAATCCATAAATATCTATTCATGACAGAAATACCATGATTCATATATTCACACCCTAATTCCTTATATAAATAGAAGATAATATGGGCCCAAAAGGCCACCATAGGGATATAGATTTGGAATCTCACTTATTGGTGATATTTTCATAGATTCAGTCTCTCCAAATTCCAAGGATATTAAAAAATATTCACCAAGTCATACCTGGTCTATCTTAGGGTTGTAGAAAAGTTTAAATGGAAAATAATGATGCCCAATAATTTTTCCCATATTTTTAATCTTCCTCATAAAAAACAATGGTGTTACCACCTAAACTATGTTGTGAATCCTTTAATCAAATATTGTGATGAATATAACATTGCAATATAACTTTACTATAAAATTTATAACCTCCTCCCATTTGATTTCATGAATTTATAAATCTGACCAAGAGGTGGTAAATAAAACTATGATGTACTTTGTGAGATAATTAAAACCTATGATATAAGACTATGAAATCTCCACCTTACTTATGTCAACATACTGAAATAAAAAAATCCCATAATATCTCTCAATGAAATGTTTTATATTCAAAACATTTTATTTTACATTCCCATAATTTATGTAGGTTTACAAAATATTCTTAAAATTATTCCCTATAAACTATAAAATTTCCTCTTAAACTACATAGTAAAAAAACCATGAAGTGATCCGTATATCCTATTAGAAAGTTTCTCCAATAATATTCATATATTAAATTTTTCTAATACCTGGTCTAAACTATTCACTATCGGAACTAAGAATGATATGTTTTCATTAAAAATGAAGTGGTTTTCACATAAGTGATAATTTATTCCCAATACAATGCA
Organism: Viscum album; assembly: GCA_963277665.1. Taxonomy (NCBI): domain Eukaryota; kingdom Viridiplantae; phylum Streptophyta; class Magnoliopsida; order Santalales; family Viscaceae; genus Viscum; species Viscum album. The sequence continues at coordinate 333,422,972 of OY728129.1, read as the reverse complement.
CCATATTCATATTCATTATTTATAACTCTAAAAATAAAAAAAGGAAAGTATGTATATATACAAATCTGAGCCTCTATTTTAGATAACTCCAAAATTATTTTCATCAATGAAAATATAATTCATAACATTCAACATAAACTAATATCCATAAAAACTCAATTGTAATATTCAATATTATAGTGAATCAGGATTTACATATTTCATCTTATTAAACAAATATTAATTATGTAATAATAAAATCCAAACTATAATCATATATTTCTAATTCATTTGGAAACATAGATATATATATAAATGGTTCATAAGTGAACTACATTTTCTCCTACTACATTATTCATAACTATTACCCTTCTTAGGAATATAATACATTATATATTTAATCATAACCTAGGAAAAGGAAACATAAGAAATGGTGATCTCGGATTATAAGTAAGGGTATGAAAGGGAGATATCAACATAACATGAGAATAAGGGTATGAGAATATGAGAATAACATTTAAAAACCATACCCTATATATCATAGATCATAAACTTGAGTCATGGAAGAAATATTGGTAGTTCATAAGACATGAATCCTGAAGTAATAAAATAAAACAATCCATGGGATCGTAACATTTTCATAATACAATGATTTTTTGCATACACATAAGCATAGAAAATATTATATTACGGATACCCACCAAGTCATTCATAACATGTTATGCTTGGGCTAACCACATGTGTACCTACTTTGATCTTGGGATAGCCTCTCATTTACCCTCTTTTAGGCTTGGCATAACCTATCATGTAACCTCTTGTATCGTTCTAGGGATAACCTCCCATTTAACCTCTTTTTTGGGCTTGGGATATCCTTCCATGTAACATTTGAGGATATAGAGCATTAATCTTTACCCAATGCATTGGAGATAGATATTGGTCTCACCAGACACATAATAAAAATTATACATATGTTTTCAACAAGATCCTAAAAAATTCGTCGTATCAAAACACATGAAAAGTAAATCTATTTTATAATCATATCATCATAGTATAACCTATGAAAAATAAATTTATTTCATAAACATTTCACCATAGTATAACCCATGGGAAAAAAATAGGTTTTATAAACATCTTTTCAATATAATCATAAACCATCCAGAGAAAGAATAAGGATAGGATCATTGGATCATAAACCCAATAAAACATAATAAACACTAAAGTTTTTTTTTATTGATGAATACAAATTCCATAAAAATATCATTAAAACATTCTTAAGGAAAATATACTTTCCATTTTAAAATAACTTTTTAAAATATACAAATCTACCAAATATTAAAGAAAACATTTTCTTTTAAAATACCCATGAAACCTTGTAAGGGTATCATTAAATCATTGAGTGGTCATTATAGTGATAAATTCTTATCATTATATACATATTAAAATAATGATTCATTTTACCTTTTTGGTAAAATGTAAAAAATTCCTCATCTAGAAAATGATAAGAAGACTCCTTTCCAAAAAAATTGTGAAAATTAAAACAAGGGTAAAAATATACTTAAAAAATAATTTTAGAATAGTTAAAATTTTATTTAAAGAATTCTTAGAGTACATGGATAGGGAATAAAAATTATTTTCAACCGAAGAGAAAAATAAAGTCAAATTTTCCTAAAAAAATATTTTGGTCCATTTAATCCATAAAATAGGAGAATACAAGAAAAAATTATTATAAATAAATAACCAAAATATAATAATATTCATGATGTTTCTTTATAGGTATATCATAATATTTCATCATTATAAACTTAATCATAAACAAACCTGATCAAAAAATAGGTAGTAACATAAAACCTTTTCCACTTTGGTAATGTTTGAGTAATAAGCCCCAAGAAAACAGATCATTTTATGGATATGTATATCCCATAATTTTCATTAAAATAATAATGAAAAAAATTCATGGGAATTACATGCACCACATAAAATAAACAAGTGGTGAATATGGCATGTGTCCCATAGAAATAAAATTGAGATGAAAATCTCTCACCTAAAGTAATGAATTTCATCCTACACATTCGAACATCTGATATAATAAATAAATATTCATTAGAAATATATTATTGATATATAATAATATATATCATACCATATATGATTTACTTAAAAACCTTTGACACCCATTTGTTAATAATTACTTATTATAAAATCATGTTTTAGGTAATAACAGCTTCGTTTTTTCATGTATGTTTTGGTTTGGTATTTTTCATATTTTCAATTTGATAATGGTTCCATAATATCTATAATTTTAACCATGATACAAATATAATATATATATCCATTATATATGTATTTTTTAATCTATGAAATTTAGATATTGAAAATTAATTACACCGTTCACAGAGATGGTAGGTCGTACGTACGCATGAACATTGTTCCCATTTTCTCGAAAAACAGAAAAAAAGAAAGGTAAATAATATATCACCTTTAAAAATAATTTTTATTTCATATATATAATTTATATTCATTAAATATATCCTTATTTTCATTCATGTTAATATAAAATGAAAAATTAATCACATCGCTTGTGGAGTTGGTCATCCACTCGTACGCACGAGCGATTATATCATTTTACAAAAAATTGGAAGGTAACAAGGAAGATTTTATATTATAATTATAGTAATATAAATATGTAATAAATATAATATAAAAATATTAAATCTATTTTTATCTCCAATCATGAGATGTAGTGATAGAAAATGAATTACATTAGTTCGTGAGGTGAGAGTCTGGCGTACACACGATCAACGATTTTATTCCCCATTTGATGGAGGAAGAGATGGATATGGGTTATTAAATTAACATAATAACATTTCATTATATGGGATATAATTATTTTATTATATTTTAATATTTTAATAATATATGAAGTAGTTGGAAGAATAAAAAAAATAAGAATTCTCGGTTAAGAACAAAATCACTTCTTCAAGAAACCTCCTTAGGTTTGAACTAAAATCCTTCTTATGAGGGTTTAAAAATAAAAATATGACTTATAGGATGTTTGGAGGAAATTGATGATAGAATTTGGGTAGATATTAAACAAACCAAAATTCTTTATAAGTTTTAATCGGAGATGATAGAGGGTTCCTCGTTATACGTGGGGGGTGGACACACTTGTAATTTTTGAAAACAAAAAGTTATACCCACATTTGGTACATACCAAAATTATCATAAATGGATAATTATATAAAATAAGATTAAATAAGTCCTAAATATTTCTATCAAATATGACTTATAAAATTTTTTATTCATTTTAAGCCTTATATTTTTAGTTAACCCCCCCCCCCCCCCGTAAACCCATTTATCCTTAACCATGGTAATTCATTTTTAATATTTTTACAGTTCATTATGACCAAAAATAAAGTTAAAATTATTATATAATATTAATTATTCTTATTCTAAATTTGGAATCTATTTTAAAAAAATTAATTCATAAAAGTTTTAGAGTTTAATTTAAAATTAAACCCGCAAACATGATAAAAAAATGGTTTTCCAAAGAAAACATTTTCATAAGTGTATAATTTTTTTATATAAAAATTAAACATGAAATTGATTATGTTGGAAAAAATACTTAAAGGTAAACTTGATGTTTTTTGGGTTGGTTTTTTTATTGATAAAGAAGTTTTCTAATGTTAGTTTTGAAGTTATAGAGATATTTTTATCATGGTATATTGAAAAAGATCCAATTACAATGAATGGATGCTCTATAGGAATTATAGAAAATTCTGTATAAAATGTGGTTCTATTTCCTAGTGTTTTCTAAATTTTTGGGGTCCAAAATTTGTAGGATGTATCAATATTAATGAATGTTGTATTTCAAGGGATACCTCATAATAATATGGAAAACTCTTGGAACTCGTGAAGGTTTTTCGTTTTGTGAAGGTTAGGTTCTTCATGAATGTTTAGTGTTTCATGAAGGTGTGGACATTCACGAAATATGGTTGAGTGTGATGAAAAGATATTAAGTTCCATGATTACAAGGATATTCGTGGATGGTAAATTTCATTGAATGTTTTGTGAAAGAAGGGAGGTTCATGAACAATAATGGGTATCTTCTCAAAAAGGAATTGGTGGGATATAAAGATTCATGGAATAGAGGTGGTGTATATAAATAGGGTTCAACCCCATTCATTTGATAAATAAATCCTTGACTAAAATACAAAGGATATGAATTCATGAAGGTGGTTCATGAAGGGTTTTTCTTGTGAAAATTCTTTCATAAAATAATAGATTTTGTGGAGAAAAGAAGTTTCAAGAAGGGTACATGATCATAACAAAACATTAGAGCATTAAAAAAGTTTTCGGCATCATGAAAAGAGTGATCTTCCCTAAATTAGTGAGATTTGTGAAAGTAATGAGCTTCATGAAATTATTATTCTTCATGAAAGTTTTTATTATTGTGAAATAAAATGGTTTTGTGAATAATTGAGAGGTTTTTTGAAAGATTGAAAAAAGGTTTTCATGAAAGTAAATATCTCATGAACTAGGAGGGATTACCTTGTAAATCTACGATAAATTTTTATTCATCAAGAAGATAGAAGTAGAACTTAATAATTCACCAAATTTGGTGTGAAACATATTGATTCAAGTGATAAAAAGATGATTATTTTTAAGAAGTAGTGATAACACATCAATAGAGAGATAAGTCAGCTTTAAAATTATGATTGGTTGTAAACCTAGAAAGATATTGAGTCCGCTCTGAACATTGTAACAGTAGTATCCTTTATTGGATCTTGTAATTTGTTACATTTCCTTCATATGTTCCTCGGACATATCTAGGTGTGGGTGAACTAAGTAAAATTATTATGTCTCATGAATTATTTCATTTATGACCATATATTTCTACATAAAATTGATCGAAGAGTGTTTTCTAATGATGAAATATGATCCAAAGGGGTGGTAGTTTTAATCTATCATGCCCTGATTGACCCCCCCCCCCTCCCCTCCCTCTCATGTTTCTTAATCTGGTTGGGATAACAATTTGTATCAAATGGAAAGGTTAATATCAATGTTCTTATCTTAAGGGTTTCAATAGAGTTTTTTAATCTAAAATGGATTCTGATATTCGATGGAAACAAATTTCAATTATGGAGGAATTGAATGCATCACTACTTCATATAGTTAGGTATGAATGTATTTATAGTATCATTGCATGTTATTTTATCCATTTTAGATAGTGGTGCTTTATTAAAAGATTACTGAAGGGAATTTGATTCTAATGCTAAAGGAATAAATGATTTAGGGGGATCCTTATCCAATGTAATCTCCTTCATAATTTTCTCTTTCCTCCGTTGTTTGGGAGTTATCTAAAACTACCACCATAGAATTTTCTCTATGATCATTATATTTTTCCATCTCTTTAACCTAATATTATTCTAAACTATAATTTTATTTTGAAAGAATATTATTATTTTTTAGAATCTTTTCTTAATTTTTTTACCTTTCCCACAGGTTGATGAATTTTCATAGGGCACCTTGTCTGTTTCTGTTCTCCCTTTATTGCAGGATTTCACCCTTACTTCTCCATCTCCATCACCCTGGATAGATATTGTGGCTCATAGCTTGCCTACCTCTTCATGTCTGGATGCTAGAATTTTATCTGCGTCTCTCAGAAACCCTTTCACGGACTTGGTGGTTTTTCCCTCCCCTCCTCCTATGCCCGGTTTAATGGTTTCTGAGTAAGTGGTTAGGATGCTTGTTCTAGGGGGTCCCAAACAGACAAAATTTTCATCTAATGATATTTTTCTTGTTCATCCAAATATATCATCTAATTTTTCAACTCCCAAGCGGCCGACTCAACTTCCAACGGTTCTGGCTCAGACGTCTTGACCTCCTATATGTCGTAGGGGGAAAGCTCTTGTTTCTTCCTCATACCTTTCGTCAGGCTCACACTTTATTTCAGAAATGGTCTCCATTTCTTACTCAAATGGTTCGGTTTCTCTTTTTGAAGTGGATCACAGTAGGGATACAAATGGGATATCAACCCCTATCATTGGTGTACGTACAGGTGCACATTCCAAGTTAGATCAGGCTTTTATATCCTCGTAGTTGAAGAGCTTGTCAGCATCAGGGGCCAAAGTTGAATGCCCCTCTCTTCAATGATTTATATGCTCATTTGGAATGCTAAGGGCCTAGGGGAATGGGTGAATATAGATTTCATATACTCCAAGTTTCTCCATTCCAAAGTATCATTGGTGGATGTTTTAGAACACAAGTAACATTCCTCTAAAATCTGTGGATTTGTGCAAAGGATTGGCCTCAAGAATTTCATGCATGGGGAGCCAGTGAATAATAATATATGGCTCTTTTTGAATGATAGTTTCTATATATATTTTATTATAGCCTCAAGTCATTATGTTTCATCAAAGATCCAGTTTGGCAGCATCTCTTGGTTCCTATAAAATTTTTATGTTAAATGTGGCCCAAAGGGTAGGGGTGATCTTTGGCAAGACATGAGTATCTTCAATCTGGGGGTAGGACCCTGGTTAGTAGGAGGGGATTTCAATTCCATTATTGACCCTGTAGAAATGAAAGTTATAGGGGTTTATCCCTTGAAGGATAGATAGTATGTTTCATGCTATGCATCCTGAAATGTCCTGCTTAACTTTGGGTACTCAGGTGACAAGTTTACATAGTGTAATAACCCAAAAGAACAGCACCAGGTGTGGAGTCTTCTTGACTGCTGCTTTACTAATCTTTAGTTTATTTCTATATTCTCGAAAACCAATGTGGAACACTTGGTGTTTTCATTCTCAGATCATTGTCCTCTCCTAGTCAACCTACAAGATAGTTGATCTTAGAATAAACGTTTCCTTTACTCCATTCATTGGGATTTTGATCCGGATTTCTCTTCTATGGTTCGCTCTTCTTGGGAGAAAAGAATTCATGTTGTCTCTTGGGTGTGGTTTCACCATAAGCTCCGACATTTTAAGGAAGACCTCTGCATTTGGGCTAATTCTAGGCCTTCCATGTTTATTGATCTTGATTTCCTCAAAAGTGAGATTGATTAGGATAAAGAAAACCTTGAAGAGTGGTGGGATGATGATGTTCTCATCATGTTGGTTGGTTTGAAAAATTTTCTTGCTGATATTCTCCTGGAACAAGAGAGAGTTTCCCGAGAGAGATCCTGGGTGAAGTGGCTTAATGAGGGAGATAGAAACTCTGCCTTCATCCATTCATGCATTTGGGAAAGGAAATGATGGAATGCTCTAAATATTCTCTTGGAATAAGTTTCTTTTACCAACGACCCCCAGGTTGTTGGAGGTATGAACTTGTCACATTTTCACTCTCTTCTTGTGGATCATAACCCTTTCATGCTGGGTGGTTATCCTAGTGGCCATAGTGTTCTATTCGACTACATAACTCAGGTGGTTTCCTATGATACTAATGCTGCCTTTGAGAGGATTCTTGATGAGAAGGAGGTTTGGGGTGTTGTGTCTTCTCTTAACCATGGGTTTTCCCCTGGTCTAGATAGCTTTCTGGGAACTTTCTATATCACGTTTTGGTCTCTCTTAATAGATGAATTTGTGGATATGATCCAGGATTTTTTCCGGGGAGGGGGTTTACCCAGATTGGATTGTGACACCACACTTATCCTCATTCCCAAGGTCAATAAACCCTATTCTTTGAAACAATTTAGGCCTATCAGCATGTGCAACTTTCCATATATAAAGTCCTTGAAACTGTGATCAATTTGAGGCTAGAAGGTTTTCTTCACCTTTGTGTTTTGGAGGAGAAACAATGTTTTTTCCGTGGTTCGTCAACTCAAACAACCATTTCCTTGGACCATGAAATGATTAGTTATATGCATAAATAATTCTTGAGATAAAACTTTGAAATTCGGCTCAGCGTGGATAAATAATATGATAGGGTTGAGTGGAGTTACATCATCAGAGTCATGATATTTATAGGCTTCTCTGAGAAGGTGGTTGATATTTTCATTAGGTGTATTGGATATTTGTGGTTTTCTATCACCTTTTTGGGTAAAAAACTATGGCTTCTTCAAATCTACATGTGGTCTCAGATAGGGGGACCCCCTCTCCCCCATTGTTTTCATTATGATTCAAGATACCTTTAGCGGTATCTTAATAGAAGTTATCAAGATGGAATTGTTTGTACTTTCAGGTGCAAGTCAAACCTCAATGGAATTTCACACCTCTTTTTGCTGATGATCTTCTAGTTTTTACCAATGGAGCTAGTAGAAACAGGCTCTTAACTAGATTTTGGACACTTATTGTACTTGGAGTGGGAAGCTCATTAATCGTGGAAAGATTAGTATTTTTATCATTAAATTATGCTCAGATTGAACATGAAATAAAATTGAAGAGCGAATGGGGATCTCTAGAAGTCAGTTTCCCATGGAGTACATAGGGGACCCTATTTCCCCAGGTAGAATATATATACATTAATTTGTTGGAATTGTCAACAAGATTTTTTCTCGTATTATCAATTGGAAAAACTCGATTTCTCTCATTCAGAGGCCACATCACCCTTGTCAATATTGTTTTAACCTCAATTCCTATGCATGTTCTTGCTTCCAATATTTTACCCAAGTCAGTCATTTTCACCATTGAGAGCATCAAGTATACGTTTATTTAGGATGCCCAAGCATAGGGGAGATTCCACTGGGCATCATGGGATAGAATGAAATGGGTTGCAGAGGAAGGGGGTATAAATCTCAAGAATGTCAAGGACACCATGTCCTTTCTCCAAGCCAATCTGGCATGGGATGCGATGGTAGGGAATTTTATTTAGGCCAGTTTCACGAGGTGTAAATACATTCTTTTCTTGGAACCCTCTAATGATAGATACACCAAGTAGTGAGAATTTACCCGTAGGAACTTTTTTTTACCTTAAACAACACTCGAAATGGATTGTGGGTGTCGACGCGATGAGCATCAGGAATGATAACTGGGAAAGGTAAGCTCTTAAATTCTCTGGCTGCCCAGTGCCTAACATTACATTTTCTAAGGCGATCAATTTCCCTACCTTTACCCAAGCTATTATCAACCCCCAGTAGCATTAGGTTCTTCAAGTTATTTCTTACTCCTCTAAATCAGACTGTTTGGTGTTTACTAGATCTTCATCTGGTATGTTCTCTTCAAAATTATATCATCTCTCAATGCATATATAGACTACATAGGATATTTGGGGTGTTGTCTTATGGTGTAAGTACTTTCCTTCTTTATATAACTTTCTAGTTTGGCAGCTCTGCAATCATGCTTTACCGACAGATGAGGGGGTGTGATGCAAAGGTGTCTCCCTCACTTCTCGCTATGAATATTTTCGTACCCCCCATGTTGAGGCCAGCAAGAATTTGTTCTTCCTCAGTGACTGGGTGCTCACCATCTGGAAGGATCTGGGTTTCATCACTGGAAGAATTGTCCAGGGGCATTCAGGCGATTCATTCCTGTCTTCTAGGTTTCATGGATTGGATGATCTCCTCAGGAATAGATGGCATGGGTGACTCTGTTTGTGGTTTGGCATTGGATTATCTGGTCCACTCAAAACAATACCATAATTGAGTGATCTATTAACTTTTATTTATGTATTAAATTTTGGGCTAGGGATCTTTCCATGGACCTTGCTTCATTACTCAGGTAGTGGAATCTCTCTCCCTTTCTCCAATGGATGTTCGCGAGTTGTAGTGAGGACATCTCAAAACCAGGGCATATCTCCCATAGCATTTGGGTAAAGTAGATTCCTCCTGCATGAGTCCTACTTATGAACATCAATGTATCATGAAAATATAGCCTCATGAGAGGTGGAGTGGTTGTTAGGGACGCAATTGGTTTGGTGTATCTGGATTTCGGTTTTTTTTTCTCGGGCAAGGTGACTCCCTTCAGATTGAATCTATTATCTTTCTTAGTAGATTATCACTGAGTCACTCCCATGTTTTTTCTCTTTCCATAGTGGAATCTAATTCATTAATTATAATCAACTCAGTCTTAGGAGTGAACTCCATACCGAGGTCCTTCACATATATTATTCATAAGTGAAGAGAGTTTCTTGTTAATGATATCGAGCTTACGCATACATATCGGGAAGGTAATATGGTTGTAGATTCCGTGGCCTCTTAAGCATCACCTGGTTCCTCGAATACCATTTTTTATAGTATTGGTTCTCTTCCCTCCACATGTGTTAAACTTGATCGGGATAATGCTCGGGGGTTGCACTATTTTTGACCTCCTTGATTTGTACGGCCCTTGGGCCATCTCTTTTTGAAATAACATTTCTCACTTTGGATTTTATATGGATTGATCGTAAATAGAAATATATGGTGATTGATGTTATAATGTAATCACCCACTCTAAGGTTAAAAATTAATTGATCACAAATCAGAATGAAAATACTCATAGAGCCCAAGTCAGAACTGGTATTATAATAATTTCAAGTAAAACACAATGTTTCTGGTGTTATTTCTCTATAAATATGGGAAATTATCAAAATATATGCTCTATATTCAAAATTTACCGAAGGGAAAAATATTAAAAAATTCAGCCATATATAGTTCAAAATTCCTAGAATTATTTTTATGGTCGTTTTTTCTTGTGTGGAGGATTATGGCATGTGGATAGATATCTCTCATCACAAATGTAGAGGATCATGTTAATGTAGACCCAAAGTGGATATAATAAGTATCTCAATGAATCATCAAATGAGTTGAAAACACAAAACTGATTTATAGCTCTACAAGATGAATTTGTTGCATCATACTCTGAGAAAGATCATGATTATAAATCCATAAAGTGTATGAAGTCAATGATTTGGATAAAAAATAAAAGATCTTAGTAAGAAGTAGTTGCAAATGTTACCATTAAAGTATCATATTATACTATTGTATGGATACTTGATAGTGGATTCACATCCCATATGATAGGAAATAAAGATCTTATTACAGACATCAAATATGACAAAGGGAGTGTTTTTTAATTTGTAAATGATGAAGGCCTAAAGATTTTTGGCTTTGGAAAAGATAAATTTCTTGATAAAGATATGATATATTTTGATGTCTTGGTTTTTAAAGGTCTCTATCACAATTTTATATGTGTTAGAAAAATTTGTGACTCATTTCATTCTATAAGATTTACTATAAAGTTATGTATTGTCAAGGGAAAATATGGTACAATTATTTTACAGGGAAATATTAATAAGGGTAATCTTTACCTTGTAAGTGGAGAAGAAGATATGTGCTTTCTATCCAAATATAAAGCAAATAGGTTGTAGCGTAAATGTATTTTCCATCTATTCCGACCATCCCTGGAAGATCTGTTCAAATGTGATGCAACTCAATATCTCCCCAATCTATCACATGTGTGATTCTTTTCAATAAGGGGATATTATCATAAATACGTGCAAGTAAAAAATAAAAAAGTTAACCAGAGTTCTTGAATTGGTGCATGCAGATGTTTTTAGAACTATCTCACCAAGATCAATTGATGGGAATGTGTGTTATATTCTTTTAATTTAATATTTTAATAGGATGTAATGAGTGTTTTTCATTTTCCCACAAGTTTAATGTGTTCAATTAGATAAAACAATATCATATGGAAGATTAAAGTATGCTTGGAAATAAGATTATGAAGTTTCAAACTGATAATGGTAAGGAATTAAAAACTATCCAAGTGGAATATTATCTTGAGAAACATAATATAAGGTGTCAAGTTTCAGAAATGATAACTCCTAAATTAAATGGAGTAGTGGAGATGATAAATTGGATCATAAACAACATGGATAGAACAATGATTATTTAAAAGGACCTACCAGATAAATTCTAGAAGGAATAAATATTGACATCAGTCTACATATCTAATAGGTATTTTTTGTTTCCTAAAGAATAAAATACTTTTTATGAGTTGTGGTATGGAAATAAGACAACATTGAAATACTCTCAAATATTTAGAAGTGTTTTATTCTCAATAAGGATAAAAATAATAAATTTGAATCTCATGGAGATAAGGGGATATTCCATGGCTATTAAAGAAAAAAATCATATAAATTCTTCAATAATAGGCTAGTAAAAGTAGTTAAAAGCAATGATGTCATTGTAGTAGATAATGAACAGAATATTGAAGAACAACTTAAATAGTTAACTGATAACAGTGACGAGCAGATAAAAAACATAGTGGGAGTAGAAGTGGAAAATTTTGATTCTGAAGAAGATAGTGATGATGAGAAGGATGAAATAAAATATTTATACGCATGAAATACAAAGATTATAGGTGAAATTGATAGGAAAAATATCATTAGTGATCAGTTTGTGCTAGTTCAAATAAGGAGAATGGAGTCTTTATAGTAGGAATATTTCTTATCTCTGGTAGTGACTAAATGTTTTGAATAATCCATTTTAGATGATAATATGGTTAAGATATGAATGAAGATATTAAACAAATTGATAAGAATCAGACATGGGATATAGTCTCAAGACCGGAAGATAAGAATTTCATCGAGACAAATGGATCTTTTAGGACAAACTAAATGAAGATGGATTTCTAATTTGAAACAAAGCATGGATAGTGTGCAATGGATACTCCCAAATCCATGTAATCTATGTTGATGATGCATTTTTACCATTTCAAGGCATGATATTATTCACCTATTCTTATCCATAATAGTGAAAACAAAGTTCAATTTTTTTAAAATAGACATCAAGTAATCATTTCTGAATGGGGTTATGGAATAATATGGTTATATCAAGCAGCTTGACGGTTTTCTCATTAATGAAGATTATAATATATTTTTTTCAAATGTGGAAGGTGCTATATGGGTTGAAGAATGTATTGAGTGTGTGGTATTCAAGACTTGATCAATTTTTGAAGAAGCTTAGTTTTTAGCATTTATAAGTTTATTATAATCTCTATGTCAAAAATTAAAGTAATAAAATAATGATGATGCTGGTGTATGTCGAAAAAATAATATTTGTTGGATCAGATGAAGCACAGTGAATTTTTTTTTAATTTATGAAAAGCTAGTTTGAAATGTCAATGATTGGTGAACTAGAATTTTTCTTTGTTTTACATGTGACACAAGGAAATAATGGCACAATCATTCTCAACCCAAATATTCCAAGAAATTTTTTAGAAGATTTGGAATTTATAATTCCACAGAGATAAGAAATACGGTGACTAATTGGATAAAACTATCTTGAGATAATGAGCACATAGTGGTTACTGTCAAATAATATAGACAGATCATTTTCAGTCTATTATACTTAATTGCGGCATCACCCAATGACTTTTTTCCACATTACAAAAAGCAGGATATCAAAAAAAATCCCAAATAAATTCACCAACTTTCAGTAAATATAATACTCAAGTATATCAATGGAATGGTGGATTTTGGTTTGTTATATAATGGAAAATATCTGCAATAGTAATTGGGCTTTATAGATATAGATTGTACTGGTTCAGTGGACAATAGAAAATAAATGCCAGGTGGTTCATTTCATCCTGAAAGGATTTTGTATTTCTTTTCTAATAAAGAAAGAATATTTCATTTCATTGAGCACCGTAGAAGATGAATATTTTGTGGATACTCAAGAATACATGTAGTTTTTATGGATAAATCAATAGCTTAATGATATGGGAGTTGAAGTGAATTCTCTGATCGAAATCCATTGTGATAATTCATGTTCTATAAATCTTATTAAAAATACAGTACATTACTCATGGATGAATCACATTTAAATAAACTATCATTTCATCAAGGAGAAGGTGGAGCATGTTCTTGTGAAGTTAATGTATTTGTATATATAACTATAGGTTATGGACATTCTAATGAATCCTTACCCAAATAGGTGTTTGAATAGAATCGACAGGCTCTTAGAGTTTATTCAACTCTCCATACTTAAAAAAGTATGAATGTGGGACCCCCTCTCCCTGGATTATAGTGTGTTTTCCCTTATATGTTGATATGTGTTATTTACAATGTTGCAGCCACAAAGGAGTAACCTTTGGGTTCATTGTTAAAGGGGTTGAAATATCTGTATTCACAAATAGGTGGAGAATTTTATAGAGGGAGATGTGAATTAGGGGTAGTTTTAAATCTGATGATGATAAAGATGATCTATCAAAGTTTATATATCACAACATATGGGGTTCATGATTAAAATAGTCGACTATTTCAGTAATGAAACGATTCATTGATTAACTTTGCTTTATACTCCTATTTCTCACACCGACCATGGATAATGTGGTCTTAGAGTGTGTGTTGAGTAAATATTTTATCACTATCTAGAATCCCAAGAAGTGTATTTTGATATAATGTGGAAGAATCTTTAAAGTGGTATCACAAAGGTGAAGCATTGTCAACAAACCCAAAGGGGGATATTGTTTGGGGAAATATCTCTAGGTAACTTTGTATTTTTTCTAGGTTGATTGTGTTTGTTAACAAAGTAGGCTTCCAAGTTCATTTTTGGAGTACCAGATATTTTTTTGATAAGTTATGTTGATAATGATCCAGGACAAATTAATGAATTCTCTGGAAGCGGTACTGAAAATTGTATGTACAAGGTGGCTCTATTTATCAGTGTTTTCCAAATATTTAGGGTCCAAAATATGAAGGATGAGTCAATCATTATGAAATTTGGATTTACAGGGATTCATAATAATAATATGAAAAAATCATGTAATTCACAAAGTTTTGGTGTTTCTCAAAGTTTGGGTTCTTTGCAAAAGATCAGTGTTTTGTGAAGGTGTGGAGGTTTACAAAAGATGGCCATGCATAATGTAAAGATGGTATGTTCCATGATTATGAGAAGATTCAATGATGGTAAATTTCCCTAAATTTTTGTAAAAGGTGTGGATATTCATGAATAATAATGGAGAGCTTCAAGAAAGGGGAATGGTGAGATTATAATCTTTGAAAATGGGAGGCAATGTCTATAAATAGGCATCCACCCCCCTCATTTGAGAAAGAAAGACTTAATGAAAATCCAAATGTCCCTAAATTCATGAAGGTGGTTCATGAAGGATTTTTTTATGTGAATGTTTTCATACTATCATATGTTTCATAGAGAGAGTAAGTTTTGTGAAGGCTATGTAAGCTTAGTGAATGCTGTGAGCATCACTAAAGTTGTGTGCATCAAGAAAGGATTGAGATTTATGAAATTAGTGAGCTTTATGAAATTATTGATCTGAAAAAAAGTTAATATAATCATGAAATAATAATGATTTTTGAAGAATTTTTAATTTTCATGAATTTTGGAAAAAGGTTTTTTTGTAAAATTAAATCTTTCAAAAACCAAAATGTATTTCCCAATAAATCATTGGTAAAGTGGTATTCATCAAGTGGATGAAAGTATTAATTAATGATGCACCAAATGTGTTGTAAAAACTATGGAGTCAGGTGATCAAAAGATAATTCTTCTGAAGTATTATTGAGCACACTTCCATAGAGAGGGACGTTATCTTTAAAATTATAATTGGGTTTAAATTAGGAGGGACAGCGAGTCCACTCCAAACATTGTAATAGAAGTATGCTTGAGTGTATTTAGTACTTAAGAACATTGCCTTGGTATTCTCCTTGGACATAGCCTAGTGAAAGTGTAATAAGAAAAATTGATTTTTCTTATGAATTGTTTCATTTTTTCTCATACATTTATATTGTAAAGGGATAGAAGAGTGTTTTTTAACAACAAAACAAGATCTGAAGGGGTGGTAGTTTTAATATTTCATAACCTGATCCCCCCCATCTAATGTTATTTAACCTAGTTGGGATAATATATTCCAATGACCTAAATTTTATTAACCATAAATTTAATTGAACTAATATTAATTTTAAACCATATTAAAATAATAATTAACTTTTTAAATGCTTTAAACTAAAGGGAAATTTTAAATAAAAATTAGTATTTTTCACTCTTTAACGAAAAATTAATATTTTTAGAAAATTCTCAAAAATTCACTCCAATATAATTTTAAAATTTTGATTTTAAAATTGAACTTTATTTTTTCAAATATATTTTATAAATGTTTTAAAAATTACATTTATTATTTGTTCCTAGAAATAAATAAAAACATTTTTTTGGAAACAAAATATTTTCAAAGTAAATAAAGACATTAATAAATAAGTTAAGATGTTTCTATTAATTTTTTTCCTTTATATAAATAATTATACCTACTTTTCAAAATATTTTTATTCCTATCTATACCACAAATTTAATGTTTAGGTTATAAAATTCATGTTTAAAAATTAATATTGATATCATATTTTGGTTCATTAAAACTCAATTTTACATGTAACACAAGCTATCAAAGAACTTAAATAAGTTTGAAAAAGAATTTTTCATAAAATCATATGGTTTTAAATTCTACCACCCATAAAAAATGAATTTCTCCCTTTAAATTTTATAACTTTGATACACACAACTAATGATTCTTCTTTATTATCATATCCTTAGGTTCCCAAGTAGCTTCTTTAAGTTTGCATTTTCCACAAAACATTAACCAGGTGAGTGGTCTTATTTCATGGAACCTTTTATATATGATCCAGAATCCCTACAATATTTTCTTCAAATGAAATATCATAATCCATTAGTAAAACCATTGAGTTCATTACATGTGAGGTATTAGGTATGTTCTTCCTTGAGAGAGATATAAGGAACACATCATGGGCATGAGAGAGGTTCGATGGAAGTGAAAAATGATAATAAACCATCCCTTCTCAATTAATATTTTTGAAAGAGCTAATATACCTAGAGATTAAATTTCCTTTTTACCAAATATCTTTACCTTATTCCTGTGATAAATTCACAGGAAATGTTTTTCACCAGATTCAAACATCAAATCATGTTGATGATTGTCTCCATAACTTTTTTGTTTACTATGAGTTATCTTTATGTGTTATTGAATGGATATAGATTTCTCTACCATTTAATCATCTAGATTAGGTCCTAACAACTTTATTTCCCTAACTTCATCCCAACATTTTGGATTTTTAAAATTCTTGGGATTCATAAGGATCCATTTTAATACTTGAATGAAATCTATTATTCTATAAAAACTCTACTTGAGGAAGGTGTTTATCCCAACCACCTATAAAATCCATATAAAAATATCTCAGAATATTCTCTAGGTTTTTAATGGTTATCTCAAACTGATCATTTGTCTAAGGATGATATGAAATGTTGAAAATCAATTCTGTATCAAAATATTTCTAAATAATTAACTATAACTTCAAATTAGACCTCAAATCCTGGTCAGACACAATAGAATGTGGTACACATGAAACCTTACCACTTATTTAAAGTATACACTTGAAATCTAATCTATAGATAAATATTCTCTGATAGTAACGAAGTGTGATGGAATCATAAGGTGATCGACTATAGCCCATATATCAATATTCATTTAAGATGTTTTGGGGAGTTTAACACAAAATCCATAGTGATGTTATACTATTTCTATTCTGGTATGGGTAGTGGTTGTAACATCCTCTTAAAATTTTGACTCTCGGTATTAACTTGATGATATTCCAAGAATCGAGATACAAAATCTAAAATACCTATCTTCATGTTGTCCCACCATAAATACCCTTTCATATCTCTATACATTTTATAGTTCTATGATGAATATAGAATGAAGAAGTGAGAGCCTCCTCTAATAGTTCCTTCTTCAAATATGGTATGGATGAAACACACTCATGGATCTTTAGCATTATCATTCTATTTAAATCATGGTTAAACTCAGGAACATTTCTCAACTTCTTCTACAGCTCCAGATCTTCCTTCTACACCTCTTTAATCTTCACTTGGACAGATATTTGAACACTCAATTGATAAAGATAATATTCCCCCCTTGCTTTAGGATTTCCATATCCATACTTTGAAAATATATAAATATTGGATATTTTATGATTTTTATTATAGATAAGATAGCATGATCCTTTTGATTCAAACCATCTTCCACCTTGTTCACTTTCATAGGATGGTAATGTATTGAGAAGTTATAATCTTTAATTACCTCAAACCATATTCTCTAGAACATTTTCATGTATTTATGTATTAATATATACATTAAACTCTTATGATTAGTATATATATCACACATTTCTCCATAAATTTAATATCTTTGTATATCTAATTAAATAATTACCACAGCTAACTCCAAATCATTAGTTGGGGAATTTTTCCCATGATCATACAATTTTCATGAGCAATAAGTTATCACCATATCATTCTAAATGATAACGCGTCTTATTGCATTCTTTGATAAATCAGTAAGGATTACAAACCCTTATAGACTGTAGGGTTATGTAATCACATGTTCACAGACTAACATTATCTTTAGTTCATTGAAATTTTCCTCAGATTAATATATCCAAAGGAACTTGTCTCCCTTTTAAGTTAAATTGGTAAATAGATTGGATATACATTAGAAATTTTCCACAAAACGCCTATAATATCCAGCCAAACCAAGAAAACTATGGATCTCAGTCATTGTGGTTGGTCTGGACTAATGTTCAATATCCTCTATCTTTTATGGATCCACAGATATACCCACACTTGAGATTATATGATCCAAAAATTAAACGTTCTTCAACAAAAATTAACACTAGGTAAATTTTTCATATAGATTTTCCTTCCTTAGGTTCTTCAATAAAATCCTCATGTGATCCTCATGCTCTTCCTTTCTCTTTAAATATGTAATAATATCATTCATAAAGACTACCATGAACTGTTCTGGATAGTCTCTAAAGAGTTTATTCATTAAATCCATGAAGATAATAAGGGCACTAGTAAGACCAAATTTAATCACTATATATTCATAGTATCCATACCTTGTAAGAAATTGTGTCTTGGGTATATCCTACTTCTTAACCAACAATTGATGATATCTATAAAAAAGGTCAATATTGGAAAAGTATTGAGCTCTGTACAGTTGATCAAACATTTTATTAATACAAGTTAGTGGTAAATTGTTCTTAATTTTGATCTTTATTAGTTCTTAATAATGAATTAAGAGTCGCATCAATCCATCTTTATTCTTAATAAAAAGAATTGATGCAACCCATAGAGACACACTTATCTGAATGGATACCTTTTAAATATTATCCTATATTTTCTTCTTCAATTATTGTAACTCAATTAGTGATATTCTATATGGATTCTATAAAATAGGTGTATTTTCAAGTATGAGTTCTATAGAGAACTCAACTTAAAAATTTAATGGAAAACTAGGAAAATATTTTGTAAATACATCAAAAAAATCCCTTATAATAGTAATTTCATAAATGTTCAGCTTCTCCCCAACCATATAAGATAAATAAACCTTTTGAATAAGATAAAAGACCTATAAAATTGGTAAAATTACCATTATAAGTTCATATTTATCATCACACTGGTATAAAATCATAGGTTGGTTTGAAATATCAAACATGAATTCCATTCCATAGAAATTGATTTGGGATTTATGTAGAGAAATCTAATCCATGCCTAACATAACATCAAATTCAACCTGAGGGAGAATAAATAGATTTATAAGAAGTGAATTCTCATAAACTTCAATCAAATAAGAATCACAGACTATAGATTTTATCATCATACCGTTAGGGGTTTTTACTACTAATTTAACATCTAATAATTTGGGTGCAATTTTGATACTCTTAGAAAAATATTCAGATATAAAATAGTTGGTAGATCTAGAATAAAATAAGACATTGGTAATTAAAAGTGGATATCAAGTGTACTTGTCACCTTTTCATTATCATACCTATCATCATAAATAGTGATAATATGAGATTTCCCTTTATCTATAATCTTAAGAGGATGATAACACCGATCATCATCATTAACCTTCATATTTTAGTACTTGTTAGCATAATGCCCAGACTCCGGATATTTGATGAAAACAAGTGTGGGTGGTGATTTTTTTGGATCTTACTATTTATTTTTATCATTATCTAACTTCTTCCCATCACTTCGGAATTCATTCACTCGATGACCTTCCTTTTCAAACTTAAATAATTTACTATTCACCTTAAGAAAATTTACATCATATTTCATTCTACCCTTCAAGCATGAAGTCAATATCACCTTATTCTCTCCATGTGGTTTAGAGTTTTCTTTGAATTATGACTTTATCTTATTATCAAACCCATGAGATTGATTGGTAACTCTGATCTCTATTTCCACCTTGATAACATGTCAAATGATTTCTTATAGCTACTGAATTCCTCTATGGTTAACACCCATTGGGGAATTTTTTTAAGCCCCTAAATAATTGGTCAATATTACCTTCAGTATGGATGATAATACCATATTCATTCCTCACAAGTCTTGTAAAAAGTTTCTCATAAGTACCAATAGATTCATCATCCTTTTACTTTTGTTCTAGGAATTCCTTATCCATTTCAATATGATGAATATGATAAAATTAATTATCAAAAAATAATCTCTTAAAGTCATCCCACTCCATGGATTTTATTTCTTTATATTTCATTGTATTCTGGATAAGACTCCACCATTGATCTATTTCACTTTCCAAACAATAGATAGCCAAAATTAACTTTTCATTATCCAAACACTAGAGAATGGAAAATATCTTTATAGTGGTACTGATTAAATTATCAAAAACTATTGGATCAGTAGATCCACTAAAATAATGTTCATGTATCCTCATGAAAGACTCAACAAAAAATTTTACCTCCTTTTCTCAATTAGAAGTTCAGCATTATTCATAACTTGAGAAATTTTTCTGATAATACAAATGAGATTTTTCATTTTACATCCCATAATGTTTGGTTTATTATGAGAAAAATCATTGCATTGTATGTCACATTTGGAATTAACACAGTTCCTTTGGGTTCAAAAATTTAATAAAACCAAAAAATTATAGTGTATGTGACAATAATCACAATAGGTAACTGCATAATCATGAAAAATCACTTATAGATTGTCAAACTCAAGAAACCATATTTTAAATATAAGACACTTTAGGATTAACTGTAGAAAAAAAGAGTTAACACACATGGATATTACATCATTTTAGACGAATATTCAACATATTAACAAATTATATTACTGAGGACTATAATAGTTTAGTGTATTTGTAAACTAGGAAACACAGTCTTATAATTTTGTAAAATATCTTCAACATCTCCCATAAATATATTCCCCTTTAGTACTCCAACTTAAAACATTTTTTCATAACTTGGGGAAAGGAAACACAACAAAGGGTGAGATCAGATGCTCGATAAGGGTAAACAAGCAAGATATGTAAGCATAATCATGAAAAAAAATAGTATAATTACATGATCATTACATTAGAAGATCATACCCTTCATATCAAAGATCATAATAAAAAAAATTTACGTAATTATTGAAAATATAATAATCATAATGTAATCAAGATCATAATACATGAAAGAATAACATAGTAATAGAACATGGAATTTTTGCATACACATAAGAATAGAAAATATTATGTCAAGGATACCTACAAAGACATTATTAACATGTTTGGCTTGGCATAATCACCCATTTACCTACTTAGTTCTTGGTCTAAAAACCCATTTACCCTCTTGTTTTTAGGCTTCGGCTATAACCCATGTAACCTCTTTTTTTCGGGATTGGGATACAACTAATGTTCCCTCTTTATATATGGATTGGTCTATAACCCATGTAGCCTCATTTTTTTGCACTTAGGATAAAACCTATATACCCTCTTGTTTTTGTGCATGGACTATAACCCATGTACCCTGTGATCACTTATACCATTTATCATTACCTAGTATATTATAGGGAGATATTGGCCCCACCCGTCACATAATGAAATCATACTTACATGTTCTAGAAGTTTAAAAAACATTCATCATATCATGGCCAATAAAAATATATTGGTTTCATAAACATCATATCATAACCCAAGAAATTAAAATTTTGTCATAAACATTTCATCATATCATAACCTTTGGAAAATAGATAGGTTTCATAATCATGTAATCCTAGATTAACCCATGATAGAAGTGGGTTTGATAAGAATATAATCTATGTAAGAGAAATTTATTTTAAAAATAAATTTTCAACATAAATATAAAACATTAAAATAAATAATAAGAATGGTGACCTTTGATCGTATCTATAGAAAATCATATACTATATTAAAGGATGACGCTTTAAATGGAGAAGTATTTTGAAAGTTCACTTGAAACATTTCTTAAGGAAAATAATATTTCTTTGAAAATTATTTATTTTAAGGTACACACAATTTTAAAAATAACTTTCTTTGAAAACAACTCTGATACTTATGAATTAATATTTAAAAATCATTTAAAACATTTCTTGATGAAAATATTATTTCCCCTATGAAACATGATTCTTAAATCATAAAATATTTTGAAAACATTTTATTTTAAAAATAATATTAAAAACTTAAAAGGAAGATTTTAAAATCATTTAAATTATTTTTATTTTAAAATAATATAAAATATCATTTAAAACCATTTTTTAAAACAATTTTAGGAAACATAGTTTTTGAATAGAATAGATTTCTAACCGAAGAGAGAATTAAGCTCGTGTTTTCATAAAAACATTTTCTTAATAAAATTAATTATAAAAGAGTGTTAAAATTGTGCTATTACATGAGGATATCATGAATAAATATTTTTTAAGAAAATTCATGATTTTTTTGATAATTGGGTCGTAATATTTCCCCAATGGAAGTATAATCATAAACAATCCTGGTAAACGATGAGATTGTAGCAATAGACTTATACCACTTTTCTAGCTTTGAATAATAATCCCCATGAGATGATAACATTAAATTAATATTAAAATATAATTAAAATAAATATATTTATTATATAACATGAAAAAGGTAAGTATATGCACCTTGAAAATGAATGTAGGTGTATAACATAACATGTGTCTCAAAGAAGGAAAATAGAGACAAAAATTGCCTTACTGATTTGGTAGCTTTTGAACCGTAAACACCATAAAAGAGAGATAATAAAATGGATACGTAAATACCCTTAAATTTAAGTATTAAAATCATATAATACATTCATGGGAAGTATATACATCAAAAAATATAAATGGGTGGTGAATATGGCATAAGTATTGCAGAAATAAAAGTGAGACTCGAAATCCCATTACTACATGAGTAACATTTTAATCATGATCCCCATGAAATAATAACATAAATAAAAAAAATTAATATGATTAATTAAATATAATTCATTATATTACATGTCTTAGGGAATTATATGTACCACATAAAATAAATGGGTGGTGAATATGGCATGTATCTAATAGATATAAGAAAGTGATATGAAATTCTCTTATCTTAAGTCTTAAATTTCTTCATACATGTTCAAGCCTCCTGTATAGTAAATATGAGTTTATTATACATATAAAAAAGAACTATTTTATTATATATCATACCTTATATGATTTTATTATGACTTTATATTACCCATTTATTAACAATTTCATGTTAAAGTTAAGTTTCGGGTAAAAACCACTTTGTTTTTTTGTATATGTTTTGACTTTTTATTATTTATATGATTAGTTAGATCATGATTTACTTATTTATATAATGTTAAAATTTATTTAAATATCCTATATATTCAGTATATAATTATTTATAATAATCTATAAAATATATAAATACAAAATGGAATAGACCGTACATGGAGACGGTGGGGCATACATACTCATGAGCGTTATTTTTGTTTTCTTATCATATTTAAAGAACGAAAGTAAATGAAATATATATGTATATATTACATTTAAATTATAATTATCATGTGATATATATCATATAAATTTGTTAAACTCATCCTTAATACATTTCTTTTAAAGTGTGAACGAATCACATCTCTTTGAGGAGGCAGTAATCCACACGTCCAAAAATGAAGTTATCATATTCCTAAAAAATGGAAAGCATGAAGTTATGTGTTTTATAATAATTAAATAATAATAATTACATAATAAATATCATATATTTCATATAAAAATATTAATTCCATCATTATTCCTAACCTTGAAAGGTGGTAATGGAAGAACGAATGACATCAGTTTGTGAGGTTGTAGTTCACCGTACACATAAACGGTGATTGTGTATCCAATTTAATGGAAGTGTGTGTAATTGTAGGTTGAAACCTTAACATAAAAAATATATTTATATTTAGGAAAATTATTTTATTATATAATCATGTAATGATAACGATTTAGGGGGTGGAAAATTAAATAAAACAAAAGTGCTTGTTAAAGGATGTTACCTCTTCTTTGGGTAATTCATTTTGGTTTGCACCAAAGGACTAACTTGGTTTGTTTTATTCTCAAATTGAGGTTTATAAGATGCTATAATGGAATTTCCCAGATTATTTGGATAGTTATTTTACAATTCAAACAGAATTTATAGGTGTGAACAAGTGATGGGGTGAGTTCCCTTTTATAGTGGAGGAGGAGTTGCATTCTTGTAAATACAAAAAGGAAAACACTATTAAGAGGTCTCCCATACATAATTTGCCTCCAATAATTTTCCATTTTCTAGAAAAGGGAGTATATGGTAAAAATATGTCCATAAAATATCTTTTTTACATGTTTCTAGGTTATTTTTCCCCTTAAGTTAAATTTTAACCACTTAATAAACTCATTTTACTTTAATCGCTGTAATTAATTTTAATTACTTTCACTAATATTTTCAGAAAAAGACTAAGTTAAATTTACTATAAATTATAAATTATTAATAATAAAAATATTGAATCTATTTTTATGAATTCTAAGCATAGAAGTGGAAGAAATTAATTTAAAATTAATCCCACAGACAGGACGAGATAACGGGTTTTTAAAGTGAAAATGTTCAAAGTTTTGAAATATTTTTATAACCAATTTCAATTTGAAATTGATTAAAATTACCTAAATTGGATTTATTGATTTATAATTTAACTAATTATACTTTAAAACCAATAAAAAATATAATTTAACTATATAAATAAATTAGATAAAAATGCAGTTTTCAATTAAAATTCAGTGTTTTTCACTATTCAAAAAACAATTATCATAAAAATACCAAAAAATATCCAAAAGTAAATTTTGATATTAAAATTTAAAAAAATAAGTTTATTTTTTCAAATTAAAATTATAAAAGTTTCAAAAATTAGATTTAAAATCTGTTCTCCATTAAAAGGCTGTAAAATTACCTTATAGAAAAATACAACATATTATTCATAAAATTTGAATTATTCTTATCTTATTGATATAAAATATATTTGATGAGTGTCAAAAAATAATTGAATATATAATATATAAATTTTATTAAAATATTCAAAAAAGTAATTTGTTTAATTTATTGAGATAAAATGGGGGTTCCACATAGAAAAATAGTTTTCTTAGAAAAATAATTTATTTATTTTCAAATAGTTCTTACTTTCATTTATAACTAATTGAAAAAAATGAATATTTTTATATACATGTGTAAATAAAACTTTCAAACTTTAGTAAATATTATTCATAAATTAAATTCCAATGGTTAGGTGGTAATAATAATAATATTTTAATAACAACATTAATAGTATATTGTAGTTCAGTAAAAATCCTCCTTGTGTGTAATTCAAGATATCAAAGTGACTTTGAATTGTATGTAACACAATCCAAACATTGTGTTTCATGTGATTAAAGCTAATCTAAGTGTTTAGTTTGTTGAATTATTAACTTTTTGTTGCATGTAACTCAAGCCCTTCTTATTTATTTCATATAACGCAAGATACATTTAGTGTTTCATGAAATGAATAATATGGAAAAGATAAAAGTAGTTTAAAAAAGTCACAAATCTGAGGGTATTAAATTCAACCCTCTTGAAAATGAATTTGGGCCTCAAAATTCTTCTGGGTCATCAAAGGTTTAATACTTGAAATTTCCTTTCATAGAAACCCACATCATAAAAATGAATACTAAAACTCTCTTTAAAAAGGGAAAGTTAGAACCATAAAAATTACCCAAAGTAACTCATAACTAGGTTTCTGCATTGGAGAATATAGGTGTAAAGTGAAAACATAGAAATTGAAGATAAATATAACTATCAAGTTCTTATGAATAGTGATATAGAACATGGATTGAATAAATTTAACGATCAAAAAACCATATATATATGATGATATAAGGGGCCATTTGATTCATAAAAAATGATAGTACTGGAATAAAATTTTCAGTTTCAATATCATTTCCCTAGAGTTGAAGAACTTTTATGAGAATAAATAATTACTTTATTTCATTAAATTTCATAAGCACAATCTCATCCTTGCATTGTTTCTTGATCAATTTCCACTTAATCTCTTACTCCAAGAAATTATGGTGATTTTTTTATGCCTAAAAATCTAATGGATAAAAAGATCTATGATAGTTATTCCTTATATCTTCCATTATAATTTAACATTGGTTATCTAATAAGGATAAATATTGTCAAAAACCAGGTAGTGCCCGACCCGGTCTGTGACATGACCCAAGGAGCGTTCTCGATCTGCACGGGCTGGCACAAGTTCCCGGTTATCAAATGAAACATGAAGTAATGATTTACCCGATTTAGAAATATAAAAAATAACCAATATTAACCCAAAACCAGATATGAAAAAATTATCCAAACACATATTTCATAAATTCCAAAATTTAAATTTTACAACTAAACAAATGTCAAAAAGGACAACGACCCCAAGGGAAACCAAAACGACATCACAAACCTCCGTGCAATGAGAGGATCAACATCCTCAAGCCGCCGCCACCGAGGTCCACAACCAAGACCATTAGAAGGAAAAACCGCCAACATGAAACATCATGCTTTAGCCTGAAACAAAGAGACAACAGAGTCTGTGTACACCCAAAGGTGTATGTAGGGTGTGAGACAAATCCTAGTAGGATGCTACCCAAGTAGATATTCCATGAATTAAACATTAAATGACAAATAAATTTTCAAGATTTTTATTTTATAAAAATTCTAAGATAATTTTAAAGAAAACAACTTTAAAACAGAACACCTTTTAAATGGGTGCAACTTAAAATATAAAGAAGTTTTGAAAGAAAGTAATTTTAAAGGAAACACACTTAATTAAAAAAAACTACAACCCAACCTACCGTAGGCTGACGGTAAGTGAAAAATAATCATTGAGCACTAGTCACAGGAACACCCCTAGGAACTAGTTAGTTGTGGGCCCTAGGTACCTCGTATCTCTGTGTAAAAGTAACCACGGAAAAAATCCAATAACCTTACCATGCACAAGACACTAGTAGGGAACATACCCATAACCCAGTGGTCCCCAATCGCCATCATCACAGTTCAGTTAGTGTTGTAAGTGTCAATCTTGCTATGTGAAACTGAGGCCAACCCCCATGGGATCACTAGCATACTAGTCCTAGTCCGGTCACCTAGATACTCGGGTTTCCCTATTGTGCTCAAACAAGTTCCACATCTTATAAAATACCATTTTCAAAATTCATCCACCAAACCAAGCATTACATAACACAGTCCACTATTTGTACATGAAAATTCATTTTAGAAAACAAATGCACATCAAAACCATTTCAATATATACTTCGCACCCCTTTAAATACACCCAAAACCCACTTTAAAAATTAGTTGCACATTAATACTAAATCAAAACACATTTTGCAGCTTGCACATAGTTTAACAAATCAATTACATGCTTTACAGAATCACACCAAGTACCACACAAAGTCTTGCACACACAAAAACACTAAATTTTGTACAAAACTACCACTTTAACAATTAAAAACATGCTCAATCATGATGATTATAACTTTTTCACCGCGCAATTAATTTAACAAACCGTTTCAGTAGTTCATAAAATGTTTACAAGAGGTACATCAGAAATGTACACACAAAATATACTTAGTTTCATTTCAACACCACTTTAAAACCAAACACAAAGTATATTCATGTTAAAAAATTATTTTCACCATTAATATATTTTAATAAATCAATTGCACAAGTTACAAACCATCCAAAATGAAACCACGGGTTTGCACCTAGCACACAACCAATTTTACAAGTATATATATATATATAAGTCAAAACACATGTCAAAACTCTTTAGAAACCATTTACACACCCCACATACACTTCATAAAACATACCAAATTAAATAAACAAGCAAATTAATTCATCAAATAACGGTTATGCATGGAACCACCTACCTTGGGTGAATAATTTCCCAGAGATTGGTGAAGAACACCAATCTCACCACAAATGCACCACATGAAGATCATATTGAACCTAATTCAAGAAATCGAACCCAAAAACATCAAGATAAAATCCTAAACAAAATGCGACCCCAACCTGAAACCCAACACAAAGAGGGAAGAAGATCACCAGAGAAAAGAACACAAAGGGGTGGTCGCTGGAAGGGGGCTGTGTGCTAAACGGAGGGTCACCGGAGGTCGCACCGGAAAACCAGACAAGAAAGGGAAGGCACCATGTGGGGTTCGGCGTGAGGAATACTGGGGCAGCGCGCTGGGGTTAGGCGGTGCGAGGTGTCACCGTAGAGGGAGACGGAGCGACGGCTGGGGCTGCCGGAAGGAGGAGGCCGGCGGTGTGAGATGGGGTAGGAGGGAGGGTGTTGGCGGTAATCTAGGGTTAGGGGGGAGGGGGTGAGTTGCGACACGAGGGAGAGAAGAGGAGAAGGAGAGGGAAAAAAAGAGGAATGAAGAAAAGAAAGGAAAAAAAGAAAAATAAAAACCTAAAAAAACTCATAATTCTAATCCTAATGATAATAATAAATAAAATTAACCAAACAATAATAATTGTAATAAAATAAAATAGGAATAATATTATTATTATTAATATTATTCTCAAATAATAATATTATTATTACCATTAAAACAATTAATTTTAATTTGTATCCAACTTTTATTATATTATTTTATTTTTATTTTATGACTCTTAATTTTATTTATTCATTATTAATTCATGTCATTTAATTAATTTGACATTGGAAGGTCACTCGGTGGACCAGGCGAGGCCACGCGATTTCAAAATCGTGCCTCGCTCGAGTTGCACGGCCTCAAACTTTCATTGTATTTTCATTTTATTATTCATCGTGTAATTTCCATCTTCCTTGAACATTGGGCAGGCCGAGCAGTGAACCAGATGAGGTCACGCGGTGACCCGGTCAATTTCACGTAGCTTCGACCATTCCCCACTCGTACATTGGATGCCACCAAGACCAAAATATTCATTTATCTGCAAAAACGTAAAATTGAACGATGTGTGGGTCACACGACAACACTGGTGAAGCTGCAAGGCTTCGTAATTATGTTTCCCCTATGCGTCGCCTATGCATTGCACACTGTCAATCCCTGATGAGCCGGGTGAGGTCACGTGTCAAAAACAAAATGTGTATTTATTTAAATAAGAACCCAAATGTTTTAATTCGACTTCAACTCAAACTACCCAATTCCATGAAAATTAATAAAATAGTTTATTTCCCACCATAAAGCTTTTCAACCCTAGAAAGTAACAACTAAGGCTGAGACCCAAAGTAGGAAACGACACCCCTAGGGGTTCAGAAGGTATCCCCATGAAAAGCAACTGAAAAGATACAGATGCACCATGCTCAGAGATAGAGACTCAAATGACAACCTCAAGGAACCTGTAAAACACTTTTCACTAAGTGTCACCCACCACAGAATGCTAGAACACCTATAGTTCAATTCTTAAGGAAAGGAACTCTCACACCCACAGAAACCAACTTCACAAACCAAAACACCTCAAGCACCATTGAACGAAAAACACACCATTTTACTGGAACGAAGAAACAAGACCAACCCACATCTAAATAATACTCTAATAACCTACCACTGAACCATCTCTAGGAAAAAAACTAAAAGTTCCAACACGGGAAAGCCCGATGGGGCTCCCCACCATTAAAAACTTCCCAATGCCCGAGACGAGACTAGAAAATCGACACAAGGAGGACCAGGAGGACTCCCCACCATTATGAGAAAGTCCAACACCAACTCATTCTATAGACACTTATGAGAGACCCATCATGGGTATCCCAACCATTAGGACTGACAGACGGTACAAAACATTGAAAAATTCTCCAACGGTGACCAAACACCCCACCACAAGGGGTAGGGAGGGAGGGGCCCAACTACCGGGGCGTTAAACCCACAACCAAAAAAACCCCAACATCTTCACGTCCCTAGATGATCACTATTCAAATTTGAGACCGCTTAACCCAACAGACCCCATAAAGACCAATAAAAGCGATAACATCTGGTGGGATGAAACCCTCAGGACTTTAAGGTGACGAGTCGAACATGCCTCCACACAGTCACGGAAACCTTACACAATCAGATGATTCGTTCGAAATGGAACAACCATAGAAAACAATTTAACCCTCCTTCACCTTCAATACCAACGAAAAAAAGGGTTGGGGTACCGTACACTCCCTGGGTTCTTGACCATGCGCAAGCTTCACTCCGAGGCCTATGGGTGGAGCCCTAATGTTTGAAGCATCTCATACCTCGTAGTCAGGTATTGAAGACTCCTGAGTGGAGCTTATCCTTTTTTTTCACATGCAATCACACTGTAACCGAGTAAAAACCATCAAACACAACATACCAAGACATCCAATTACTCTCGCACTAAATATTCACCAGTACAAGAGCTTAGATGGTGCATGTGCATCACCCCTTGTTACACTGGATGAGAACATGACACCACAAATCATCACCGAGCACGATCATTGTTGTCGAGAGAAACATTATGCTGAGAAAGACATTAAACCGCGTCTTGAACAACACGTGATTCCTGCAAACGACCATAGCAGCCTCATAAGACTGGGTCTTCCAAACGAGTAGCATAACATGAACCTTTTCTTAAACAAAACAAACCAAATACCAGAGGTCATTTAGAACAATATACTGCACAAACAAATTTGGGTTTCTTCCATCTTTTCCCCACTGGAGTCTCATTTACCGCTTCCAAACAACATTTGACTATCAAAGGGGCCTGACACTGCAAGATGTCACCCAACCATGACCATTGCGACCGATGAAAGCACTATGAGCCTTTCAAACCATTGGTCAGCACTGATAACTCTGAACCGCCTTCACCCTTCCCCGCTGGAATTCCTTTCACTATTTCCAAGGGGGACTTTAGATACAATGGTGTCAAACTTCATACCTGACGAGTCAGACAACTCAAAGAGATCAAAAATCCTATCAACTCCCATCGCATCTGTCATCCCGCTATGAGAGGATTTGCTTAACCAAAAAAGGAAAAGGGGGTAGACATAGAACAATCACTAAAAGGGGAGATTCCTTACTTTAATCAAGTGGAGGGTCAGTAAATGGCGAATTTCCCATGGCTACACATCAATTCCATGGTAATGATTTATGGGGGGCGTGCACTAATCAGGAAAGAAGACCACAGACCCAACAAAACTGGTCCAATGATCAAGACATACCACTAGCACACACTAAATGTAGGGGAAACCACTGCAAGGGCTTCCCGAAGCACCTTTCAAAAGAAACCACTAAACACATGCTTTCACACCAAATTACAAATTAGAATTCAAAATGATACACAAATCAATCAAAACGGGTCCTTGACTCGAAACCCCTCTCATCCAACATTTCCAAAATACAAGGACACATCACACAACCACCGATTATTAAAACACAAAATCATTTTTTTCTACCTACCAGATCTCCACAAATCCAAAACAAAGAGATAAGGGATGATCCAAGATGGAACTAGTGTCAGCAGGTGACTAGAACATATGGTTAGTGGTCATACGCCAATCACACCACCTCCACAGAGGGTATTCTAGGACAGCGTGCCCGGCTCCATATGGCTTGCCAGACCCTGCGAGCTCACTAGGACCACTGACCCTACTCCCTTTTCATTTCCCCTAAACAATATTAACCATAGGGACTAAAGAGTTAGACAAACCTCAACTTACTTTGGTAACTCGAGTCCCACCACGAGGTGTGCTAGCTAGGAACCTTACTCTTAGATAGGACTTTGAGTCCCGACAACCTTAACTTTGGTTCACCAGACTCTATCCCAAAAAAACACGACCCAAAAAAAATCTCCTCTGATACCATTTTGTCATGAACCAGGCAGCGCCCGACCTGGTCCGCGACATGACCCGAGGAGCATTCCCGATCTCCACGAGCGGGCACAAGTTCCTGGGTATCAAATGAAACATGAGGTAACTATTTACCCAATTTAGAAATATAAAAAATAACCAATATTAACCCAAAAAGAAGATATGAAAAATTTATCCAAACACACCTTTAATAAATTCCAAAATTTAAATATTAAAACTAAACAAATGAAGAAAAGGACAACGACCCCAAGGGAAACCAAAACGACACCACAAACCTTTGTGCAACGTGAGGATCAACATACTCAAGATGCCACCACCATGGTCGACAACCAAGACCATCATAAGGACAAACATCCAACATGACACATCATGCTTTAGCCTGAAACAAAGAGACAAAAGAGTCTACATACACCCAAAGTTGTATGAAGGGTGCGAGCCAAAGCCTAGTAGGACGCCACCCGGGTAAACATTCCATGCATTAAACATTAAATGAAAAATAGATTTTCAAGATTGTTATTTTATAGAAATGTTCAGATAATTTTAAAGAAAATAATTTTAAATGGGTGCAACTTAAAATATAAATCAGTTTTGAAAGAAAGCAATTTTAAAGGCAACACACTTACTTAAAAAACTACCAACCCAACATACCGTATACCGATGGTAAGTTCAAAATAATCATTGAGCACTAGTCATAGGAACACCCCTAGGTACTAGTTAGTTGTGGGGCCCTAGGTACCTCATATCTCGGTGTAAAAGTAACCACGGGAAAAAGCCAATAACCTTCTCATGCACGAGCCACTAGTAGGGAACATACCCACAACTCAGTGGTCCCCAATCGCCATCATCATAGTTTAGTTAGTTTTGTAAGAGTAAATCTTGCTACGTGAAACTGAGGCAAACCTCACGGGATCACTAGCATACTAGTCCTAGTCTGGCCACCTAGATACCCGGGTTTCTCTATTGTGCTCGAACAAGTTCCACATGTTATAAAATACCATTTTCACAATTCATCCACCAATCCAAGCATTACATAACACAATCAACTATTTGTACACGAAAATTCCTTTTAGAAAACAAACACACATCAAAACCATTTCCAATATACTTCGCACCCATTTAAATACACCCAAAACCCACTATAAAAATTAGTTGCACATTACTGCTAAATAAAAACACATTTTTCAGCTTTCACATTGTTTAACAAATCAATTGAATACTTTACAGAATGACACCAATTGCCACACAAAGGCTTGAACACACAAAAACACTCAATTTTTTACAAAACTACCACTTTTACAATTAAACACATTCTCAATCATGCTGATTAAAACTTATTCACCATGAAATTAATTTAACAGACCATTTGAGTAGTTTATAAAATGTTATCAAGAGGTGCAGCATAAATTTACACTCAAAATATACTCGGTTTTATTTAAACACCACTTTAAAACCAAACACACAATATATTAGTGTTAAAAAATGTTTTTCAACATTAATATATTTTAATAAATCAATTTCACATGTTACAAACCTTCCAAAATGCAAGCACGGGTTTGCACCTAGAACACAACCAATTTTACAAGTAAATATATATATTTAAGTCAAAACACTTGTCAAAACTCTTTAGAAACCACGTACCCACCCCATATACACTTCATAAAACATACCAAATTAAACAAACAAGTGAATCAATTCATCAAATAATGGTTAAGCATGGAACCACCTACCTTGGGTGAAGAATTTCCCACAAATTGGTGAAAAACTCCAATCGCACCACAAACGCACCAAACGAAGATCAAATTGAACCTAATTCAAGAAATCTAACCCAAAAACATCAAGATAAAATCCTAAACAAAATGTGACCCCAACCTGAAACCCAACACAAATAGGGAAGCAGCTCACCATAGAAAAGCGCACAAAGGGGAGGCCGCTGGAAGGGGGTTGTGTGCTAAATGGAGGGTCTCTAGAGGTCGCACAGGTAAAACAGATGAGAAAGGGAAGGCGGCGTGTGGGTTTTGGCGCGAGGAAGACGGGGGCGGCGCACTGGGGTTAGGCAGTGTGAGGTGTCGCTGGGGAGGGAGATGGAGTGGCAGACGGGGTTGCCGGAAGGAGGAGGTCGGCAACGTGAGATGGGGTAGGAGGGAGGGTGCTGGCGGCAAGTTAGGGTTAGGGGGAGGGGGGATCCGTGACACGAAGGAGAGGAGAGGAGAAGGAGAGGGAAAAAAGAGGAAGGAAGAAAATAAATGAATAAAAAGAAAAATGAAAACCCTAAAAAAACTCATAATTATAATCCTAATAATAATAATAAATAAAATTAACAAAACAATAATAACTGTAATAAAATAAAATAGGATTAATAATAATAATAATAATATTCTCAAATAATAATATTAATATTACCATTAAAACAATTAATTTTAATTTGTATCCAACTCTTATTATATTATTTTATTTTTATTTTACGACTCTTAATTTTATTTCTTTATTATTAATTCATGTCATTTAATTAATTGGACATCATCAGGTCACCTGGTGGACCAGGCGAGGCCGCGCGGTTTCAAAATCGCACCTCGCTTGAGTCACGCGGTCTCAAACATTCATTGTATTTTCATTTTATTATTCATCCCGTAATTTCCATCTGCATTGAACATCGGGTAGGCCAAGCGGTGAACCGGATGAGGTCACACGGTGACTCGGTCAAAGCTATGCAACTTTGACCATTCCCCGCCCGTGTGTTGGACACCGCCAAGCCCAAAATATTCATTTATCTGCAAAATGTAAAATTGAACGACGGGTGGGTCACATGGCAGCACTGGTGAAGCCGCAAGGATTCGCAATTATGTTTCGCTTGTGCGTTGCCCAAGAGTTGCACGCTATCAATCCCCGATGAGCTGGGTGACGTCGTGTGTCAAAGCCAAAACATGTATTTCGTTAAATAAGAACCCAAAAGTTTTAAGTCAGCTTCAACCAGAACTACCCAATTCCCTAAAAATTAATAAAATAATTTATTTAAAGACAACGGGTGTAAAAATATTCATATGGTGAATTCATATGTTAATATTTATAACCTCATCCAAATTTTACCCTAAATAATTCCATAAACAGTTATCCCTGTAACCCTTCTGAATGATGAAATTCCAAAACCATAGAAAAAAGGTTATCACATTTCTCAAAATTAGATTAACATTTATCCCCCATATATCTTAAAGTATCTCATATTTTTCACATACCAAACCTGATAATACCTTTATCATGTACTCTCTTTAACATGGTAATAACCTAAATTTACAAAAATAATTATTGAAAACATTCATGTTTACTTATTCCAAATATTATTGGATATATTCATTAAATCAAAAAATATTATCAACTTCATCAATGATATCATAAAACACTTTTTCAAAAAATATTTTTTCATTTATGAGTTTATAAATACTATCCAATTTACTTTATCCATACCATCATCTCTTTAACCATACTAAATATCATTTTCTTATCCCCAGGAACATGTTAAGGGTTACCTTCACTTAAACTAAACTTTATATTAAATCACTTTTTTATGTCATCAGTATCCTTTAACATATTATTAAAAATCATTAAAGAAAAATATATAAAATAAATTTTATATACGTCATGATTTAGATAACATAATCCATGAATTCAAAAACATATATACTTCAATTATCCAACTTTATTCATAAACCATTACTCGGGCTGCATCATCCTATTCCTCAATACCCCTTTTCTAAAATATGAATTATGAATCATGTATTGAGGTTCCTCAAACTCAATTTAATCACACTTATTAAGTTTAATGTAAACAATATTATTATAACATATCATAACTATCACATGTCATTCACAGACACTTTATTTTCAGTAGTATAACCAATAGTCATGCCACCTTCCTAATTCTCTTCATCAGATTTCTTCTTAGGACAATTATTGTTCTTTACACATTTGAAACATTCAATGTTAACCCAGTTACTTCATGTTTTATCTATTTAATAATACCATAAATAATAGTTTGAGAAACACTTATTATGGTATAAAACCAAATAATCATAAAAAATACTTATAGGATGTATAAATTATGACACCTCCATTTAAATCTATGAAACCTTAGGGTTATCCTTAGAGATATCCTTATAAATATCATTAGATATATCCCTAGGTATATCACTAATTTTTTCACATCCTAACTTCCAAATTTTGACTAAACCTTTCCTTTGGTACCAACTATAGCAACCCAAGATTAACATAAATGGATATTACATAATTTTAGATGAATATTCAGCATATTAAAAAATTACATGCCTAAGGACAATAATAGTTTAGTTTATTTGGAAATTAGGATACACAATCTTCTAAATTGGTTAAATATCTTCAATATCTACCATAAATATATTCCCCTACAGTACTCTTAATTAAAACCTTTCTTCATAACCTCGGAAAAGGAAACATAAGAAAGGGTTAGCTCAAATTCTCGGTAAGGGTAAACAATGATGATATGTAAGAATAATCATGATCATAAGGGTATTAGAACATGATCATAACATTATAGGATCATAACCTACATATCAAAGATCATAATCAAGAGTCATGGAATAAATATTGGAAGTTCATAATACCTGAATCATAAGAGAGTCAAGATCATAATCCATGAAATCATAATATAGGAATAGAACATGGAATTATGGAATGCACATAGGAATAGAAAATCCTATGTCAAGGATACCTACCAAGACCTCCATACAATAATAGGATTGGGATAATCACCCATATACCTCCTTTAGGATTGGGATAAAAACTCATATACCCAATTATTTTCATACTTGGGATACGACCTATATACCTTATTATCTTCGTAATTAGTCTAAAACCTGTGTACCCTCTAGTTTTCAAGATTAGGATACAACCTATGTGACCACTTGTATTTAGATTAGGATAAAACCCTTTTACCCTCTTGTTTTTAGGCTTGGGATACAACCCATGTACCCTCTAATCTCAAATCCCATTTATCATTACCCAATTCATTGGATAGAGATATAGGTCTCAGACTTCACATAATGAAATCATATGTAAGTATGCCACAAGATAAAAAAAACATTCATCATATCATGACCAACAAATAGATATGGATTTCATAAACATCATATCATAACCCAAGAAATGAAAAGGGTATCATAAACATTTCATCATATCATGAACTATGGAAAAGAGATAGGTTTCATAATCATTTCATCATAGAATAACCCATGAAAGAAGTGGGTTTAATTAGAGTATAATCTATGTAAGAGAAATGGATAAATAATTTTTCATCATAAATATAAACCATTCAAATAAATAATAATAATGGGGACCTTGGATCATATCCCAAATAAATCATAAACTATATCAAAGGGTGAAACCTTAGATGGAGAAGGATTTTTATAGATAACTTGGAACATTTATTAAAGAAATTAAAATTTCATTAAAAAAATTAAGACATAAAATTTTTTCAAAATCCTTTTTGTAAATAACTTTTAAACATATAAATTAAGATTTAAAAATCTTTTAAAACATTTATTGGGGAAATATTCTTTATACTTTGAAGCACACTTTTTAAATCATAAAACTTTTTGAAAAACGTTTTCTTTGAAAATAACTTTTAAAACTTATAAGAAATATTTTAAAATCATTTAAATAATTTTTATATGAAAATTATCTTAAAATATCATTTAAAACTTTTTTGAATTTTCTTTGAAAACATGGTTTTTGAATAAAACATATTTCCAACCGAAAATATAAATAAGGTCAGTGTTCTTAAAAACATTTTCTTAACAATATTAAGTATTAAAGAGTGTAAAATGGTACAATTTAATGATTATATCATTAATAACCAGAGTATAAGAAAATTCATGAGATTTATTGAGAGGTGGATCATAATAGTACACCAATATAAGTATAATTGAAAAAAATCTCGGTAAATGATGAGATTGTAGCAATAGACTCGTAAAACTTTGGTAACTATGAATCATAATCCCCGTGAAAGAATAAAATTACATGATTATTAAAATATAATTAAAATAAGTATATTCATGATATAAAATTGAAAATTGTAGTATATATACCTTGTGAAATAATTTAGGAGAATAATATAACATGTATGTCAAAGAAGAAAAATTTAGATAAAGTTACCTTAATGATTTGGTAACTTTTAAACAATAAACCCAATGAAAGATAGATCATAAATTGGATATGTAAATACCCATATATTTAAATATAATAATCATAGAATAAATTCATACTAATTATATACACCGCAAGAAATAAACAAGTGGTGAATATGGCATAAGTCTCTCAGAAATAAAAGTGAGACTCGAAATCCCATTGCTATATGAGTAACTTTTGAATCATGATCCCCATGGAAAAATAAAATAAATTGAAACTTTTAATATCATGAAATAAATTTAATTTATTATATAACATATCTTATGTCATTATATAAACCACATAAAATAAATGGGCGGTGAATTTGGAATGTATCTCACGAATATAAAAAAGTGAGATGAAATCACATTACCATAAGTATTGAATTTCTTTTTACACATTAAAACCTCATTTATAATAAATATAAGTTTATTATAAATATAAAAAAGAACCATATTATTATATATAATACCATATATGATTTTATTATGACTTTATATTACCCTTTTATTTATAATTTCATGTTAAAGTTACGTTTCGGGTAATAACCACTTTGTTTTTTTATATGTTTTGACTTGTTATTCTTAATCCTGTTAATTAAATCATGATTTGATTATTTATGTAATGTAAAATATCATTTAAATATCACATATATTCATTATATAATTTTAACTCCCCGAACCCAGAAGCTCGGAGCCGGTTTATTCTTATAATACATTGGCATGATCATAAGGAATCAAGTCCCAAAGAACCGATCAGTTTTGCAGTCTTGGAAAATATATTACATACATGAATGTTACATTACACATTCATGAAAAACATAAAAAAAATACTTTGATAATTACATTATCCTTCAAGATTAAACTTGCATAAATCATAATACACTTCTTGGAATCCTGGGAAAATAGAACATAAGAAAGGGGTGAGCTCAGATGCTCAGTAAGGGTAAATAATTTAGTGGAAACTATCATAAATAAGCATAAAAATTTAAGGAAATGGATAAGACTAAAACAGAAGAATTTTTAAACTTAAAATTAAGAATAATATGGAAAAGATAAATAAAATAATTCCATTTACTTATTCACATGGATATTCTATGAGACGGAAAATCACATGTAATATCAAGAGCTAATTTCATAATGATGGAATGCATAATTCTGGACCTCATAACCACAGGGTCAAGGCCTCTTTCCAAGACTACAAATAAGATTTTTTCAAGGCCTTGTTCCAAGATACTATTTGTCACATGAGACCTACCGATGCATCGAGGAACCATAGCGGGCTCCACCCATCACTTACTAAGTCCAATGAATTCATCATTTTAAAATGTTGAAACATAACATAAACATTCATATTAAAACTAGAATACGAAATGTCAATAAATTAAACATAAACCATGAATGTTATAAAAATATAACATCTATAGTCAAACATATCATAACTCGTTCAATAAAATATGGAAGATTATATTATAATAAATCAACCTCAATCAAGAATAATATCCAGTAAAGGATGTTGACATAGTTGAAAATGATCAGTAAAACTCTTTGAGAGAAATGTCCCTTTTTAGGAAATTATTCAAAAGTCATGAATTTATAATAAAATAATTTAAAATTTATTTTTGAATCAAGGTGTCTCAAACCACTTTGAAACTTTTTAAGTTAATTAACATTTTAAAACAACCATGTCTATATAAATAAATCCATTAAATCATTTTTAAAACATGGACTTTAATTAATAATATTTACAAAAATAAATCATTAAAACATTTAAAATGTTGATCTTGATAACGAGCCCCTTCCAAAAAAACCTTAAAATGTTTATTTATAAATCATTTTTATGAAAAATGGACATGGATGATAAAAATTTCCAATTAATACATACACATAAACAATCTCAGATAATAATGAGATTGAGGAATTAACCCTTAACTTGTATTTTCCTTTGGTCGAGGGTATGTTTAAACATTTCTATAATGACCATAGTATGCTATTAAATTATACGAGAACCATATTAATATTTATAATATCATATATGATTCATTAATGACTTTATACTACCCATTTAATAATAATTTCCATGTTAAAGTAACATTTCGGGTAATAATCACTTTCTTTATCGTATGTGTTTTAACTTGTTATTATTGATCATATCACATAGATCGATATTTACATACTTCTAGAATATAAAACATGATTTATATATCATATAAATTCATAATATTAATATGTATAATAGATAGATATATGAAATGGAAATATCTTTCATGGAGACGGTGGTCCGTACGTACGCATGAGCGACAATATCATTCTATTGATGGTGAAATCGTATGTAATTGGATGGTATATTATATATAAAGAATAATTAACATGTTTTATCTATTATTTACATAAATTATACTCATTACTATACCCATATAAATAATTAAGTGTTGAATAATAAACTTCACCACGACCTGGAGACAGTAAGTCATAGGTGCGCACGTATGGTGACTTAGTCATTCATAGGATAAATAGAATAATGAATATGGTTGTACCATATTTATAATAACATCAGAGTATATATAAGGTACTGGATTTATTATTTTGGTATGGAATCAACAAGTAAAGAGGGAGTGGAATAAGAAAATAACTTTGAAAGCGGTGATAAAATTATTACCTCTTCTTCGGGTGCTTCCTTTTGATTTGATCCAACGGGATACATAGGTTGTCTTTATGATCAAAGTAAGGCCTCTAGGTTGAATGGAGGGTAGTTTTGAGAATATTTGAGTAGGGGTTGGCAAAGCCAAATGTATTTTGCGTTGTAAAATTAAGAGAAGGGGAAGTACCCTTTTATAAGAGAGGTGAGGGTCGCTTTAGGAAAAGATTGAAATATTATTTTATTCTAAAATCATTTTCAGTTTATAATATCTGCAAATGGATTTATTTAGGGAGTAAGGTGGGGATGGGTATAAATATTCTCAACCAATAGGTTTTATAAAAGTTTATATCACTATATTAACCTTATCTTATAGATTTAACTCTTAGTTAAATAGTTTAACATTTACCATGTCTCCTTGTATTTTTATATTATATGATTAATAAAATTACTATAAACTACCAAGAGAACCAAAATTTGTTCATTAATAAAATATATATCATTATATAAGTCCTTTTTCTGAATAATAGATTTTTATGAATATTAAATCATTTAATAATATAGTATTTGTTTTAAAAACTCATTTATGTCAATTTTGACACTATTTAGTATTTAGTTTTTGTGAAAGTCCAAAAAAATCGATTACTTCAAAAAATAATAATTTAAATCAATAATAACATGTCATATTAACCTATAAAATTAGTTTAATGCATAAAAAGTCTCAATTTAAATTTATTTGGATATTTATAATATTAATTATCTTAATCATTCATTAATAAGGTAATTACTGCATCATCATTGTGTCATAAATTAA
Organism: Viscum album; assembly: GCA_963277665.1. Lineage (NCBI taxonomy): Eukaryota > Viridiplantae > Streptophyta > Magnoliopsida > Santalales > Viscaceae > Viscum > Viscum album. Next base: position 333,381,226 of record OY728129.1, on the reverse strand, counting down.
TTTAATTATTTAATGTCCAAAAATTATAAATAAAATACCAGGATGTAGGAAATCTTGTTATATTTATAATTAATATTTATAGTTGGCTTTATCATATGTATAACCCTATATTAAAACTATTTTAGTTATTAAAATTTGAATTTAACATTTTAACTCTTCTTTAAATAAAATAATAATAAATGTCCTAATCTAATCCAAGTGGATAAAAAAGGATAGTATTTTATTCCTAAGGTTGATTTTGGTCGAAATACACTTATTCAATTGAATTAGGACATGTGTTAGGGTAATTTTAATATCATTTTTACCTTTAATTACCCTAATTTCTTTTAACCGTGGTAAATAAAAGTCAAAAGTTACTATTCACCAAAAATTATTTTCATCCCATTGAACCATATTTTATTTACTGATGTCAACCAGGTCTCTTAAATTTTTGAAATTAAATTCACAAATGCGGTAAAATTACGTTTTATGCAAATTTTCAAATGTTCCTTGAAGGTGGGTAAAAGATGTTAAAAAGTTCAATAAAAATTTACATATCTAATCTTATTATAAAATGAATCCAATGAATTACAATGGAATAATATAGGTATTATATATCTATTTTGAATTTAAAATAAATGTTAATAAAAAATTATTATTATTATTTAAATAAAAGTCAGTTTTAAACAATAACGTAGTGTTTTCACTATTCATCAAAAATTGAATGTCTTCTGAAAAATACCAAAAATTCACCCTAATATAATATTGATATTTCAAATTAAAAAATTATTTCTATTTTACCAAATTTAAAACATATTATATTCATTAATTATTTTAAAATTAATTCCCATTGTCAAAACTAGAAAGCGGGTTTTTAAGAAGTAAAAACTATCAAAAGATTGGCATGTGTTTATGTATAATTTAAATGTAAAATTACATCCAATGAACAAAATTATATTAAATGATAAAAATATAATATAATTATAATTTAAAACCACTCAAATTCATAATTTAACGCTATAAATTAGTTCGATTAAAATAGTTGTTCTTAATTAAAATTTTGTATTTTTTCACTATTCATCAAAATATGGAAGGTATCAGAAAAGTACCAAAAAATTATACAAACTAAATTTTTATGTCCAAATTCTAAATAATAATTTAATTTCATTAAATTGAATTTATAAAAGTGTAAAATTTTGGATTTAAAAATGGGTTCTTCATTAAAAGGTTGTAAAATTGCATTTTTTGAAAAATACTTCTTTAATATGAAAAAAATGAATTTTTTATTATATTATGTATAAGAAACACATAATATGGATTCTAAAATTATATGGAGTATATAAAATTTAAAATTTTGTTAATAATTTTCGTAACTGCTTTTTGAACGGCTATTTTGGTAAGTCGTGGTGAGCTCGAACTCAGTGTTGCATGTAGCGCAAGCTATTGAATTAATTTAAAGAGATAATGTACTATGAAATCTTGGGGTGTTACATTATACCCTCCTTCAATAAATTTTGCCCTCTCAATTTGAAATTGTTCTTCAAAAATAAAAGGTTTAAAATAGAAAATACCTTTTTGGAAAACCCACATCGGAAATAGGGTTAATAAAAATTGGTCTTAATAAAAGGGAAATGAAAATGAAAAAGTCACCACCAAATTAGGGTTTCGAATAAGAGAACATTAGTGGAAATTATAAAAACATAATTAGAGGGAAAACTTAAATATTTATAGTGAGTGATTGATGTCATCAATCACAAATAAGTGAACAATAAAGGGAAAAATTGAGGGCCTCAAATCCATAAATCTATATTGATATAAAATATCATCGATTAAACAAAACATAAGGTATTAGGATAACAATTTTTTATATACTTTTTTTAATAGGAGGGATTAATTTACTATCAAGATAAGAACTCAATAAAACATACTTTTTTCATTACCTAACTTAATCATAATCTCGTCATTTGGTTGTGCTTCGATCTATTTTCACTTCATCCCTTATACTAGGAAATGAATGTTCAAAAATGATTTTTTTATGCCTAATGCTCATTTGATAAATAATATGGTCCCAAATTATTTCTTTAATCCTTTATATGTTTACTAAAATCTAAAATGTTAGGTCTGAGTATCTAATAAATTATACTATAACCTCATACAAAATATCAAGTGCTCAACTTACTCCATTCCAACCTTTAGAGTTATCCAAAAATACTTATGTCCAAACTCACAGTCTAAAAATTTATATGGGAGTTAAACATAATGAAGTCCTATTTTTTCCACATAATAAAATTTGAATACCTTCATCATGTATTTTCTTAAAACATGGTAACACCCTGAATTACCATAAAACATTATTGAATATGTTCATGCTCCATTATTCCTTATAGAATACTGGATATACTCCTTAAATCCAAAAATGTTGTAAACTCCAACAATGATAGAATAAAAAAAATTAATTAGTTCAAAGGTAGTCAATAATATCCAATATAATTTATATAACTCAATTATATCTTATTCTAAAATCATTATCTCAGTTTCAGAAACATATTAAGGATTATATTTCCCATAACCATATATTTTACAAAATATTTAACTTTAAACTGTTTCACTTTACTTGGTACCATAAAATCTCAAATCCTTAATGAAAACGTATTGCAGTACAATCCTTATATACTTTATAATTCTTATAACTTTTACTAAAATGGCATAATTCTTTAATATAAAATTAAGAACACTAATCATTCCTCTTTATCTGTAGTAGTATCATAACTTGATTATTATCCAATAGCATCATTTGAGGTATACTCTAATGATTGGGAAATTGATTCATGTCGTATACCAACTCCTTTAAGATGAATCATTTTACATTTGAAACTTTTTCTTACCCTCACAATCACGAATTTGGTGTCCTTTTTCTCCACACTTATAACATACTCTCATTACCTTCAATCATTTACCAAGGTTATTAATTCCATAGTTATCACATGTGGGAAAATCCTTATTTCCCTTCTTCCCTTTATCTATATTTCTCTCTGCCATCCTCTTCATTTCTTGCTTCCCTTAAAACCCATAGGACTTATATAATTCTTTACTTACCTTATTACCACACGATACTATTTCTTCATATGATGAGAGTACATGGGAGACTATTTCCCTTCTAAATGTTGGCTTAAGACCATGAAAGATATGATCCTTATTACTCTTTGGATCATGCGTAATGTTGGAGTTCTCGTTTCTTCTACTTGGCGCCATTTTTAAATGATGAAATAAACTAGGCTAGATCATATCATAATGTATAATCCAAAAACTAGAAAAAATTTCAGCATTAGTTAAATATTTTCACACATCTAGTCTCATAATCATAAAAATGGTTTCTTTGCTGACATATTTACTCATAAATCCTTTATAATGGTTTGTAAATAAAATGTGAAGTATCTTAAGCATATCCCATTGGAGTGTCATAACCAAGAGTGCAGCAATTCTTGTCATCGTGCACCAATTCCCGTTCAAGTCTAGCTCAAAGCGGTGTTTTTTGGCTTTACCCCTAGATAAATCTATGTCATAGCCACCTATACCAGCTCATATCTAGATAGGGATGTATTTCTTGGAAAACTCACATAATATCTACATTACCAAAACTCTTGGATGTTCTTCTATACTAATCCTCAAAGTTTTTTTTTGGTTAGTGTTCTCTAATTAGAGTTTTTCAAAATCTAGTTTCCAAGGTTATCGCTAAACTTCCTCTGATACCAAATGTAATGCCCTAACCCTAGAAGCCTAGAGCTAGTGAATTATTCTAATACATTGGCTGTATTACAAGGAATAAATTCCAGAAGGACTGATCAGTTTATCATTCTTGTAAAATAGATTACATACATGAATGTTACATTACACATTTACACAAAACAAAAAAAACATTTGATAATTACATTATACTTCTAGCCTAAACCTGCATATAAATCATAATACACTTCTTGGCATCCTGGGAAAATAAAACATAAGAAAGGGGTGAGCTCAGATGCTCTGTAAGGGTAAAAAATTTACCAAAAACTACCATAAATAAGCATAAACATTTAATCCAATGTATAAGACTAAAACACAAGCCTTTTATAAATTAAACTTCATCATAATATGGAAAATATAATCAAATAATTCCATTTACTTACTCACATGGATATTCTACTAGTCAAATAATCACATGTAATATCAATATCTAATTTCATAATAATGGAATGCATAATGTCGGACATCATAACCACATATTCATGGCCTCATGCCAAGACTACAAAAAAGATTTTGTCAAGGCCTTTTTCCTAGACACTAGTTTGTCTCATAAGACTTACTGATGCATTTAGGAGCTATAACAGGCTCCACCTGTCACTTAATAAGTATAATTCATTCCTCATATGAAAATTTTGAAACAAAACATACACTTTCATATTAAAAATAGAATAAAAAATGTCAATACATTACCCACAAACCATGAATGGTATAAAAAGATCACATCCACAGTCAAACATATCATAACTCATTCAATACATTATATAAGATTTTAATATAATAAATCAACCTCAATCAAGAATAATATCTTGTAAAAGATATTGATATAGTTGAAAATGATCAGTAAAACTCTTTGAGAGAAATATTACTTTTTGTGAAATTATTTAAAAGACATAAATTTATAAATAGAAGTCATTTAAAAGAGATTTTTGAATCAAAGTGTCCCATACCACTTTGATTCTTATGAAGGAATTAACATTTTAAAACAATCATGTCTATATAAATAAATCCATATAATCATTTTTACAACATGGAGATTAATTAAAAAGATTTAGAAAAATAAATCATTAAATAATTTAAAATTAATATATTTATAAATATTCCCTTCCACAAAACCTTAAAATATTCATTTTGAAAACATTTTTTATGAAATAAGGACATGGATGATAAAAATTTCCCAATAATACTTACACATAAACAATCTCGGATAATAATGAGATTGAGGAATTAACCCTTACCTTATACATTCCTTCAGTCGAGGGTACGTTTAACCTCCAGTATAATGAATATAGTATGTTATTATATTATACCATAACCATATTAATATTTATTATATCATATATGATTCATTTATGACTTTATACTACTCATTTAATAATAATTTCTATGTTAAAGTAACATTTCGAGTAATAATCGCTTTCTTTATCATATTTGTTTTAACTTGTTATTCTTGACCATATCACTTATATCATGATTTACATACTTAGATAATATAAAACATGATTTATATATCATATATATTCAGAATATAAATATGTATAATATATAGATATATGAAATGGTAACATCGTTTATGGAAACGGTAGTCCGTACGTACGCACGAGCGACAATATCATTCTATTGATGGTGAAATAATATGAAATTGGATGGTATATTATATATAAAGAATCATTAAAATTTTATATTTATTGTTTACATCAATTATACTGATTATTATACTCATCCAAATAATTCAGTTTTGAATAATAAACTTCACCACGATGTGGAGACAATAAGTCGTACGTACGCATGTGTGGTGACTTTTTCATTCATAGAATGGATAGAATAATGAATATGGTTGTACCATATTTATAATAACATCAAATTATTTATAAGGTACTGGATTTATTATTTTGGTATTGAATCAACAAAGAAAGAGGGATTGGAAGAAGAAAAGAACTTTGAAAGAGGTGATGAAATTATTACCTCTTCTTCAGGTGCTTCCTTTTGATTTGATCAAAAGGGAAACATAGGTTGGATTAATGATCAAAGTAATGCCTCTAGGTTTAATTGGGGGTAGTTGGGAGGATATTTGAGTATTTTTTGGTTGAGCCAAATGTCTATGGAGGTGTGAAATTAAGAGAAGTGGAATTACCATTTTATAAGAGAGGTGAGGGTCACCTTATGAAAAGTTTAAAATATTATTTTATTATAATATAATTTTCGGTTTCTAATAGATAAAAATGTATTTATTTAGATAATAAGGTGGAAAGGGGTATAAATCATCTCAAATAAAAGGTTTTAGACAATTTTGGGTCACTATATTAACCATATATTTTAGATTTAATTCTTAGTTAAATAGTTTAATATTTACCATGTCTCCTTGTATTTTTATATTATATGGTTAATAAACATACAATAAACTACCAAGAGAACCAAAAGTGGCTCAGTAATGACATATATATCATTATATAAGTCCTTTGGACAAACCTTAGATTTTTAAGAATATTATATCATTTAATAATATAGTATTTGTTTTAAAAACTCATTAATGTCAATTTTGACACTATTTAGTATTTGGTTTTTTTGAAAGTCAAAAAAGCTTGTTTACATAGAAAAACATACATTAAATAAACCCTAAAATGTCATATTATCCTATAAAATTATTTTAATGCATAAAAAGTCTCAATTTACATTTATTTTGATATTTATAATATCAATTATTTTAATCGTTCATTAATAATGTAATTACTGCATCATCATTGTGTCATAAATAAATGTAATTATTTAATGTCTAAAAATTATAAATAAAATAAAATGATGTATTAAATATTTTAATCTTTCTAATTAATATTTATAGTCGAATTTATCTTATGTATAACCCTATATTAAAACTATTTTATTTATTAAAATTTGAAGTTAACACTTTTCACTCTTCTTTAAATAAAATAATAATAAATGTCTTAATCTAATCCAAGTAGATAAAAATGGATAATATTTTTTTCCTAAGGTTTATTTTGGTCTAAATACACTTATCCAATATAATTCGGACATGTGTTAGGCTACTTTTAAAAACATTTGTACCTTTAATTACCCTATTTACTTTTAATCGTGGTAAATAAAATTCAAAAGTTACTATTCACAACAAAGTTTTTTCATCCTATTGAACCAAATTTTACTTATTTATGTAAAAAGTGTCTCTCAAATTTTTTAAATTCAATTCACAAAAGTGGTAAAATTATGTTTTATGCAAATTTTCAAATGTTCCTAGAAGATGGGTAAAAGATGTTAAAAAGTTCAATAAAATTTTATATATCTAATATTATTATAAAATGACTCTAATGAATTAAATTCGAATAATATATTTATTATTTATATATTTTTACTTTAAAATACATTTAAAAATAATAATTATTATTTAAATAAAAGATATTTTTAAACAATAACGCAGTGTTTTTCACAATTCATCAAAAAATGACTGTTTTCTGAAAAATACCAAAACTTCACCCTAAGATAATTTTGATATTCCAAAATCAAAAATGATTTCTATTTTAAAAAATTAAAAACATATGAGTTTCATTAATGATTTTAAAATTAATTCCCATTGTCAAAACCAGAAAGTGGTTTTTTAAGAAGTAAAAACTATCAAAAGATTGACATATCTTTATGTACAATTTAAATATGAAATTACATACAATAACCTAAATTATATTAAATTATAAAAATATAATCTAATTATAATTTATAACCACTCATATTCATAATTTAACACTATAAATTACTTCGATTAAAAAATTTGTTTTCAATTAAAATTTAGTATTTTACACTTTTCATCAAAATATAAAAGTTATCCGAAAAGTACCAAAATGTATCCAAACTAAATTTTTTGTCCCACATCTAAATAAGAATTTAATTTAGTTAAATTTAATACATAAACATGTCAAATATTTGATTTAAAAAGGGTTCTCCATTAAAAGGTGATAAAATTGCATTTTTTGGAAAATAGTTCTTTTATCTGAAAAAAATGAATTTATTCTTATATTATGTATAAGAAACATATAATATGGATTATAATATTATATATAGTATATAAAATTCAAAAGGTAGTGAATACTATTCATAACCTATTTTTAAACGGCTATTTTTGTAAGTCATGGTGCGCTCGAACTCAGTGTTCCATGTAGCACATGCAATTGAATTACTTTAAATAGATAATGTACTATTAAATCTAGGGGTGTTACAATAATTATTTATAATAATATATAAAATATATAAATATAAAATGTAATACACCGTTAATGGAAAATGTAGGCCACACGTCTGCATGAACGTTGTTTCTATTTTCTTGTGGTATTAAAATAAATTAAGTAAATTACATATATGTATATATATATATTATAATTCAAGTAGAATTATTATTTAATATATATAATATAAATTTATTATACTCTTTCTTAACACATTCCATGTAAAGTGTGAACTAATCATATCACATTGAGGAAAAGGTAGTCCACATATCCACAAATGATGTTATCATATTCCAAAAAAAATAGAAAGCATAAAGGTGTGTGTTATATAATAACTCATAAACCTTAAATACATCATAAATATCACATATATCATATAAAAATATTAGTTATTTCATTATTACCAACCCCTAAATTTGGTAATAGAGTAACAAAAGACATCGGTTCGCGAGGCGGTAGTCCGCTGTACTCACAAATGATGGTTCTGTATCCCATTTTATAGAAGTATGTGTAAGTGTAGTTATAAACCTTAACATGAAAAAATATAAACATATATATATTATACTTATGTTATTATATAATCATGAAATAAAAATTATTAATGGGGAGGATAAAGAAATAAAACAAAAAAGTACTTATTGAAGAATGTTACTTCTTCTTTGAGTAATTCCATTTGGTTTTCATGAGAGGACTAACTTGGTTTGCATTATGCCCATAGTGAGTCTTCTAGTATGAGTGGAGGAAATTTTTGAGCTTACTTTTTATGGTTTTGGATGATATAAAAGGTCATGATAGGTGTGAAGAAGTGATGGGGTGAGTTCCCTTTTATTGTGTAGTAGTGACATTCTTGTAAATAAAAAAGGTAAACACTATTGAGAGGTCTCCCTTATATAATTTGCCTCAAATAATTGTATATTTTAGATACATGTAATAATATTTTTTAAATATGTTCATCCAATTTATTTTGAATATGTTTCTAGGTTATTTTTTCCCTTAAGTTAAAGCTTAACCACTAAGTAAATCGTTCTAACCTTAATCATTTTAATTAATTTTAATTAATTTAACTAATAATTTGTTCAACAACAAATTTGACCTTACTATAAATTATAAATTATTATTATAAAAAATATGGAATCTAGTTTTTCAAAAATTATATGAATATAAGTGGTATAAATTAATTTAAAATTAATCCTGCAGACGGGACAAGACAATGAGTTTTTAAATTGAAAATGTTGAAATGTTTGAATTTTTTTATAACCAATTTCAATGTGAAATTGATTAAAATGACATAAATTGGATTTATTTATGTATAATTGAATTAATTATAATTTAAAACCATCATAAAAATAATTTAACTTTATAAATAAATTAGATGAAAATGCAGTTTTCAATTAAAATTCAATGGTTTTCACTATCCATACAAAAATGAATCCTCTGAGAAAACTACCAAATATTCACCCAAGATAACTTTTGATATTAAAATTTAAAAAATGAATATTATTTTGTAAAATAATAATTATAACATCATTAAATTTATATTTAAAATATGTTCACCATTAAAATTCAGTAAAATTACCTTTTAGAAAATACAACTTTTTCTTCATAAAATAAGAATTATTCTTATCATCTGCCAATAAAATCTATTATATGAGTGTAAAAAAATATGGTTGAATATATAATATATGAAGTTTATTGAAACACTCATCAAATTTTTTTTATTTAATCTATTGATATAAAATGGTTTTTGTATATAGAAAAAAAAAATTAGAAAAGGGATTTCTTGATTTTCAAATATTTCTTACATTCATTTATAACTAATTGATAACCAAAGGAATAATTTTATATTAATGTGTACATAATATTTTCATAATTTAGTAAATATTATTTTTATCTTCAATTCTAATTTCTAGGTGGTAACTATAATAATATTTTTATGAAATTATTAATAATATATTGTAGTCCAATAAAACTCATCCTTGAGTGTAACACAAGCTATCAAAGTAACTCAACATTTTATATAACACAAGACAGATATAGTGTTTTTGGTACCTAAATATAATCTATGTGTTTAATTTAGTGCAATATTAACTTGGTGTTTTGTGTAATGAAATCCAAACTTAGTGGTTTTACATAACCCAGGGTATGTTTAGTGTTGCGTGAAATGCGGAATATTGAAATGATTAAATAAATTCGAAAAAAATAAAACAAAATTGGGGTGTTACATTAACCTAAATAATTTACGGTAATTTTTAAAATCATTAATGATAGTCCATAAATAGTTTGTCAATTTTCAAAAAAAAATATCCCCTGAGAGTATCAAAATAGGTGTGCAATAAGAATCATTGTTGTACACCAGGTGATAATTGAGTCAAATCCCAATGCACCCATTTTAGAGTTATTACCCCTAGGTGAAACTATGCTAGAGCCACATCCACTTTTAGTATCCAGATATGTATTTAATTACATGGAAACTCCCCTCTCTATCCTTCACTAAAATTCTAGGATATTTTCATATACTTAGACTTATACTTCTGGATCTCACTCAAATTTTCTCATCCTGGTTTCCAAATTTTACCTAAACCTTACTATGATTCCAACTATAGTAAGACAATATTTTCATATATATATATATTTCATATTATTATATTAATATTCATTATATAATAATATAATTAATTCTATAATCATATAGGTATACTTCCTTTATAAACATGGATACATAAAAAACTAGTTCATAAGTGAACTACATCATCTCCCAGTGTGTTCTTAATAACTAGAACCCTTTTTATACATATCATACATAATACCTTTCTTCATAATATAGAGAAATGAAATATAATAAAGGATAATATTAGATTCTTAGTAAGTTTAAGGAATGGATATATCAATATAACACGAGTATAAGGGTTTGAGAATGTGAGAATAACATTTGAATATTATGCCCTACAAATCATAGATCATAAACTAGACTCATTTAATAAATCAGGGAAGACCATAAGACATGAATCATAAAGGAATAAAATAATATAATCTATTATATCATGAAATTTTAATAATACAAATCTTTTAGTAATACGCATAATCATAGAAAATATTATGTTAAGGCTACCCACTAAGACATTTATAACATGTCAGGGTTATGAAAACCACCCATGTACATGCTTCTGGATTGGAATAACCTCATGTGTACCCTATTTTGGGATTGGGATAACCTTCAATATATCCTCTTATTTTGTTCTTGGGATAACCTATCATATACCCTCTTTTTATTCTCTTAGGATAACCTCACATTTACCCTTTGTTCTCATAGAATATTAATCTTTACCCAATTAGTTCGAGGGAGATATTGGTCCCACCCGTCAAATAATGAAAATCAAAAATATGAGTTCCATAAGATCATAAATCATTAATCCAAACATAACCCATGAAAAATAAATGTGTTTCATAATTATTTCATCATATCATAACAAGTGGAAAAGAAATGGGTTTCAAAAACATTTCAACATTGTATAACCTTTGGGAAAGAAACGGGTTTCATAAACATATTTTCATCATAATCAAATACCATTTGGAGAAAGAATAAGTATGGTACCATTGGATCATATTCCCAGTAAAAAATAAGAAATAATAAAGGTTATTTTTATCAATAAATAGATATTCCATAAAAATATCATTAAAACATTCTTGATGAAAATATCATATCTATTTTGAAATCACTACATTAAAGTAAAAAAAATCAAAAATACTGAAGAAAAACTTTTATTTGAAAACAAACATAGAAAATTTTAATGGAACCTTTAAATAATTAAGATTTCATGATGGTGAGAGTTTATATTCATTTCATACATGTTAAAACAAATATTCCTTTCACGTTTTTTGGAAAAAAGTCAAAAGTGCCCCATCCAGAAAATAATCAGAAAATTACTTTCAAACCATTTTGTAAAAAATTAAAACATAGGTAAAAATTTCTTTAAATATTAATTTTATAATAGTAAAAAAAATAATTAAAAAAAATTTATAATGCATTTACATGAAAGGAAAAGAATTTTTGACCAAAGAGTGAAATTAAGTCTATTTTTCTTAAAAACATTCTTTTGGTATCTTAAATTCTTAAAGAGAGAAAACTAAAATGAAAAAATATATTCTCCATAAATAACCAGATGATAATAATATTCATGAGTATTATTTAGAGTTATATCATAATATTTCTTCATTATAAACCTAATCAAAAACAATCCTGATAAACAATGAGGTTGTAGCAAAAAACCTTTACCAATTTGGTAACATTTAAATCATAATCCCCATGAACTAAATAAACTTTTATGGATATTTATATCCCATATTTTTCATGATAATAATCATAAAATAAAATCCTGAGAATTATATGCACCACACAAAATAAACAAGCGGTTAATATTGTAAGTGTCCCAAATAAATAAAAGTGAGACAAAAATCACTTACCTCAAGTCTCGAAATTAATTGTATACATAGGAACCTCCTATATAATAAATATAGTTTTATTATATATATTCTAGAACCATTATCATATATATCATACCTTATATTGTTTACTTATAACCCTTTATCACCTATTTTTTAACAATTCCTTATTGAAAATCATGTTCTGGGTAATAATTGTTTCATTTTTTCATGCATGTTTTAGTTTGGTATTTTCGGTCCTTTTATTTTGATCATGATAAAATCATCTATATAATGTGAAAAATTATATAAATATAATATATATTCATTATATATGTATTATTATTAATCCATTGGAGTTATATATGTAAAATGAATTACACTTTTCATAGAACTATGGGTCATATGTACGCATGAACATTGTTTCAATTTTCTCAACGGATATAAAAAAGAAAGTTAAATAATATATAAATTTTCAAGAAACATTTTTATGTCATAAATATCATTCATATTCATTAAATTATCCTTATAACTATCCATGTGACAATAAATGGAAAAACTAATCACATCGCTTCATGGAGGCGGTAGTCCACGCATTCGCACAAGCAACGTTATCATTTTCCAATGGATTGAAAGGTAAGAAGGTAGATATGATATTATAATTAAAATTGTATAAATATTTAATAAATATAATATATATACCTTAAATATATCATTATATTTATCCTTGATAGGTATTGATAGAAAACAAATTACATTGGTTCGTCAGGTGGTAGTCCGTTGTACGCATGATCGAAGGTTTCCTTCCCCATTTTATTTAGGAGAAGATGGATATAGGTTATAAAATTAACATGATAACATATTATTATATAGTAGATACCTATGTTATTATATTATCATATCTTAATAATATTTTAAATATTTGTAACAAGAAATAAAACAAAAACGATTGGTTAAGAATGATACCTCTTCTTTAGACAACCTCCTTGGGTTTGTAGAAAAATACTTCTTAAGAGGGTTTCCTAATAAAAATAAGGCCTCTATGAAATGTTTAGGTAATTAATTATGGTTTTTTTAGGTATTTGTTGAACCAAAACTATTTTTATGTGTTAATAGGAGATAATATGGGGTGCCCATTTATAATTGGGGGAGAGGACACAGATGGAGTCTTTGAAAATAAAAAGTTATACCCACATTTTACACAATACCCAGGGCACAAAAATGGATAATTATAAAAAATTATATGATATAAGGTCTAAATATGTCCATAAAAACTAAATTTGAAAATTTTTAGGTCATTTAAACCATTATCTTTTTAGTTTAACCCCTAATAAACCTATTTTACCCTTAACCGTAGTAATTAAATTTCACTGTCTTTACTATTCATTATAACCAGAAAATAATTTTACCTTAGTATATAATATTAATTATTTGTATTCCAAATGTGGAATCAATTTTTCCAAATTAAATTCACAAAATTTGAAGAATTTAATTTAAAATTAAATCCAAATATGTGATCAAAAAATGGGTTCTCAAAGAAAAAGTTTTCATAAGTGTAAAAAGTTTATATATTAAATTTAAATATGAAATTAATTAAAATGGCATAAATTAGATTAACAATAATAGAATTGAAAAAATTTTACTTTTAAAAAATTTTATAACAATGTGTATCTTTGTAAAATTATTTAAACAAAAATGAAGATTTCAATAAAAAACATTATTTTTTACTATTCATTGAAAAAATAATCTTTTCAAAAAATTCTAAAAAAATCACTCTAAGATAATTTTACTTTTTTTATTTAAAAAACTAAGTTAATTTTTTCAAATACATTTTATAGAAGTAGAAAATAGTGCTTTTATTATCTGTTCATGAAAATAAATAAAAACGTTTTTTGAGAAAAAAAATATTTTCAAAGCATCTGAAGACTTTACTAAGAAAATTAAGTACCTTTATAAATATGTTTCTGTTATATAAAACCTTTATAATTAATTTTATAAATGTTTTTATTCCTATTTATATTTCCAAATTTAAAATTAAGGTTATAATGGTCATGTTTAAATAATAATATTAAAAGTATATTGTGGTTTGTTAAAACTCAGTGTTTTGTGTAATGCAAGATATTGAAGAAATTAAATATATTTAAAAAATATATATTTCATAAAATATTGAGGTGTTATAGATACCCCTTAAATAATTTTTATCCTCAAACATCCAAAAATACTAACCTTAAAATAATAAGTAAATCACCTGAAATTTCAAATGATAGCATTAGATACCTCCCAAATTATTGTTCCCCTAAAAATCACAACCATATCATTCCAAAAAGAAATATTAAAAATCATGCTCAAATTCCAATTCTAATTTGGATTCATAATGCATAAAATAAGTTTCAAAAAAACCCAAGATGTTGAACTATTATATGCAACTCTTATTCTTGAGTACTCTCCTTGAATCCATTGTGATTCTATAAAACATGCACACAAGGTGTTACTCACCCACAAAATATATTATCTCTATAGTCTTAAATTACCACTATCCAATCAATAAACTTCACACTCCCATTCAGATTTAAACTCTCCCTAATCAGTCATATAATAATTATTATAAAGATACCTTCAAAGTAACAATACATGGAAATAATACAGCTATGGTATTCCCTAATATAAACACATAGTGAACTCATAAAACTTATCATGGATCCATAGAAGAAAACCTTTACAAAAAATACATTACAATCCCAGGCACAAGAACCCAAGAAAATATCAATATTATCAACCTCCTCCTTAGAATATTTAAGCTCCCATAAGAAAATAAAATATTTGATACCTAAATATTTTCATTCCTTGCACATTTATCCTCCTACCATAATTTCTTTAAAATATTCATCCTCTACCACAAAATTTTTATAATTAATTAATTTAATCAAGAAAACCTCTTTTTTCCATTATATATTAATCTAAATAACGTATGATTCTCAATATAAAAATCATGTTTTCTATAAAATATATTTAACTCTACCACCACAATCATAAATAAAATTTCACACTGCACCCTTTCAATATAAAAGAAAAATATAATATAAATAATATTGTTTTAATTATTTTATACAATATAATTTATCAAAATAAATATTTTTCACCAAATAACCCTACTCCATTTAACAATCATTTCACTTCCTTCAATACTTGTTAAATAATAAATATCAGGACTTATCTCTCTAAGAAATATATCATCCCACCAAACCTCACAACATTGATCCAAAGAAACCAAAACCATTCACAACCAACCACCAGATTATATTTAGATGACAACTTGAATATAACTACTCACCTCAATCAACTAACCACTCACTTCTATAACTTGATTTTTTTTATTGAAAATTAAATCATTTACAAGGAATGGGCTATACCCTACCAGCATGGTAAAAATTTATAAATTATATCTTTATAAATAATTTATATCCACAACCAAGGAATCATTGGTCTTATATGAATACCAAAACTAATTCCTTTTTACTAAATCGGCCTTATACAAGGCTCAAAGAACTTAACCACTGTAAAAAAATGTTTCCATATCCTATGCATGCAAGAACTTAACCACTACTCCATTTTTCAAAAACCACAATAAATATTAAGATAAAAAAATTTCATGTACTGTTAATATTAATTATTTATATTTTATATATTTTTATTCATTATAAGAATATTATGTAATTTTTTAGTCAAAAGGAGAATGATTTATTTCTAACCAAATTGGGTTTTCATATATTATATGGTTTTATTTAAAATTATAATTTCAAAATTATAGAACATGAATTTGAAAAAATTAAATTAATTTTTACTTCAAAATTTCAAAATTATCTTAGGTTGAATTTTTAATAATTTTATGAAATGGTTGATCTTTAAATGAATTGTAAAAAATAATGATTTTTATTGAAAACTGTCTTTTCTTTTCATCTATTTACAAATTCACATTCAATTTTATATTAGTTTTACCATTTAATTAGGCAATTATCACTAAAAATAATCCAATAATTTACATTTAAAAAAATATTACACTTTAAATTGGTATAAAAACATTTTTTTACTTAAAAATGCATTTTTCTGAAAAACATTTTTATCATATTTTGCGGGTTTAATTTTAAATTAAATTCTTCCACTTATGTAAATTAAATTTGATAAAATTGATCCCATATTTTAAATTATGATGTTAATTTTTTTTAAATAGTTCCCTTTTATTTTTGTTCATTATGAGTTGTGACCATAATAAATATTTATCACCTTGGTAAGGTTAAATTGGGTAATTAAAGTTATAAATAATATCATAAGAACTAAAAATAGCCCTAAAAATTTCCTTTAGTCTATAGGATGAGTTTTTTTTACCATCCTCATCCAATATTCAATTTTATGGAAATTTATTTCCATTTTTCTTTGAAAATAACTTATATATTATTTTATGTAAAGTAAAATAAAAATACCAATCTCTTGATTTTAAATTTCTATTATATGATCACATAAGAATGAAAAGAATTCATGAATGAATATTAAATTTTATTTTTATAATATTTTAATTATTTTAATTATTTTAATTGTTTTAATTTATTTTAAATTTTTAGTGATGAAATAATTACCTTAAATATTTATACAATATCGGTATAGTACTTGTGCATGTAATATAAAATTAATGTAAATGATTTTAAAAAAAGAAAAGAAATATTTTTTTGGGTGAATTATCATTTAAAATGTATTATATATTTATTAATAATTTATTATTAATTTTAAAATTTATTTTATTCATATTATATTCCTTTTATGTTGTATTCAAAGTCAAATTATGTGAACAGTTCTTAAAATGACATTAATTGTATTTTATTTTAAGTATATTTTATTAAATTATTTAAAAACAATAAAAATATTGATATATGACAATTAAGATGATAAATGGTATTTAATTTAATCCCTTTTCCATTTATGATCCAATTTTTTACATCGAAGTAAATTTATAACCCTTTTATGTTGAAAATTTTGTTACCACAATTAAGGTTAAAATAGTTAACAGAATGGTTAATCCAAAAGATATGGTATAAAATGATATCTAAAACTAAAAAAAATGATTTAATGATTATATTAAGACCTAATCCTCATTATATTATAATCCATGTCATTTTGGAACCATTTTATATGATTTATACAAATATTATATTATAATATTTCATCTATTTCCAAAAGTGCCCCTCCCCTCACTTATAAAAGGACACCCCCTCTCCTCTCCTTCACACACATCAAGAACCTTTTGGATCATAAAAAACCTAAAAAAATCCCTTATTAACATTATTACTCATTATATTGAGTTATAATTTTTGGCATAAAACCATCCTTATAGGCCTTAGGGTTTAAAGAAAAGAAGGTTTTTCAAAGAAGACGTATAACTTTTAACCTAATGTTTTAGTTTTATTTATTCTCGTACCTCCTTGAAATATTATTCATCCATTACAAAATAAATAAAAAAGATTATTACATATATATATATATATATATCTGTTTGTGTGTGTTATTATGTTAATTTTATAACATATATCCACCACCTATTTCATTAAATGTGAAATGAAACTCCCATTCGTTTGTAGAGTGAACTATCTCCTCACGAACCAATGTAATTCATTTTCCATAATCGCCTCTCGTGGTTGTTTATAATGATAGATTTATTATATATATATGATATTATTGAAATATTTATCATTATTTAAATATAATATATCATATTTCTTCTTACCTCTCCATATATTGAATAAATATAACGTTGTTCATGCGTACGTGTAGATTACCACCTCCATGAGGCAATCTGATTAATTTTTCATCACTAAAACACATGGACGATATATATAAGTATATTTAAAGATATGATATTATATTTATGATATAATAATACTCTTATAAAGATAAAATAATAATTATCTTCTTTTCATCATGATCTTTAAAAAATGGAAACGTTACTCATGCGTACGTACGACTTACCGTCTCCGTGATTGTAACATAATTCATTTTTCATAACCACAATTAATGGTTTATTTTAAAAGTATAATTAATGTATAAAAATTATAATTATTTCATTATTATTATTCTATATACTATGGAGTAATTACCACTTTTAACATAGTAAATATACTGAACTCGTTTTGAAATTATGAACCAAACATCCTAAAAACACCAGAAGTAGACTTAAGTGATTAAGTAATTAAATATGTCATCAAACTAAATTCAATAAATAGTTGAATGATAAGGTATTAAGCATGTAAATTTTTTTTATAAAATAAAATAATTTATAAAATTTTATTATATAGGTGTTAAAGAACATACATAGAAAGTGTGGACTCTAAGTAAGGGATTTCGTCTCAATTTCTCTTCATTGAGGAATGTTTTATTTTATACACCTATTTTAATTTTTATGGTGTGTATAATTATTAATTTATTGTTATATCCTGAATCCTGAATAATTAATGGTATTTTAAGTTATAATTCAAATTATTTCAACCAAGGGGATTTGACATGAAAGTTACCAGTTTTTCAGGGTTTTCTTAAATCAATTTCCATTTATTGGGTTATACTTATACTTAATTGACTTTGTTATTCCATGATTATGTGTAAAATGATTTTTTATAAGTTTATTTTTGTTCTTCGAGCATTAAATTTTCATCTTGGATACTCATAATTTGGATAAAATTTTGATAATGTGGTGTAAATTGATTATAGTATGAAATGATACATGTCATGTAAGTATATTTCTTTATGTTATTAGTATATATGGTAAATAAGTCACTCAACTCTAGGAAAAAGATAGTGAAACAAAAAAATTATCTTATTAGATTAATTTATGATGAATTGATGGTTTTTTTACAACTCATTAGTTTATGTTTTTGTTTTCATAAACTTTATCATGATCATTCACTTTCTTATGATCAATTTTCTCTATAAATAACAATCATTATTTATATATTACTTTTTTATTCCATGTCTATATTTTCTCTTCCCAATAATGTTTTACTATTTTGAAACCTAATTATGTTTTATTCTAGATGACCTTTGTATTTTCTTTCCCTCATTTCAAAAATAATTTTTATTATTAATTTTTATGATGTGGGATTTCAACAAAGTAATTTTTAAATACTAAAAACATTTTCATTTCATGCATGTATGTTTTGTCATCCACTCCTTATAATTGATTTAAAAAAAGTTTTAAACCCATTCTATTGAGCATGTGATAAAAAATTTTGAATGTAATTTCCAAGAGGGGAGAAGAATTTAAAAAATAAATTAATGTTAAGATAAATAATTGTCATGTATTAATTTTTCATTAATTATATTTTATAGAGTTATATTCATTATAATAATATTAAGTGATTTTTCAGTCAAAAGGAAAAGGATATATTTCTAACTGAATAGAGTTTTAAAGTATTATATGGTTTTATTTAAAATATTTATTTAAAAAGTAGATAATTTCAATTTGAAATTTGAAATTTATTTCTTAATTCTTTAATTCATAATTAACATAGGATGAATTTTTGATAATTTTCTGAAAAGTTTAAATTTTTAATGAATAATAAAAAATATTTAAATATATTGAAAACTTTATTTTTTTCAAGTATTTACAATATCACCTTCTATTTTATATTAGTTTTAAAATTTAATTATTTTTTTTTAATTTAAAATTATCTAAAAAATTTCATTTGAATCAACATTATACTTTTATTTGGTATAAAAACATTTTTTCATTTAAATGTCATTTTTCTGAAAAAAAAAATTCCATCACATTTTGCGAGTTCAATTTTAAATTAAATTATACCAAATTTTTAATTGAATTTGATAAAATATATCACATTTTTTGAATTATGAGGTTCAAATTAGGTAAATAATTTACTTTTATTCTTTTCATTATAAATAGTAGCCGTATAAAATATATATCACCTCGATAAGGTTAAATCTGGTAACAAAAGTTAAAAACAATATGATAAGGGATAAAATAACCCTAAAAATTATCTTTAATATATTTTATGAGTGGGGTTCAACCATCCTCATCCAATATTATATGTTATGGAAATTTTTTTCTATTTTTCTTTAAAAATGATGTATATTATTTTAAGTAAAGAAAAATACAAAAGGTCTTTATCTTGCTTTTAAATTTCGATTATATGATCAAAAAAGAATAAAAAGAATTTATGAAGGAATCATAATTTTTATTTTGATAATAATGAAATTATTTTTATTGTGGAAATTATTTCTAATTTTTAATGAATATATAATTAGCTTAAATACTTACGCAATGTCGTCA
Organism: Viscum album; assembly: GCA_963277665.1. Classification (NCBI taxonomy): domain Eukaryota; kingdom Viridiplantae; phylum Streptophyta; class Magnoliopsida; order Santalales; family Viscaceae; genus Viscum; species Viscum album. The sequence continues at coordinate 333,360,496 of OY728129.1, read as the reverse complement.
TAGTGCTTGTGTGAGGAGTAGAAACTTAAAGTAAATTATTTTTAAAAAATTAAAAGTAATAATTTTGGATTAATTATGGTTTCTAAAAAATTTATAGTTAATAATAATGTTTTATTTATGTTAAAATATATTTTATTTATATTAAATTATTTCCATTTTGTTTTCGGAGTAAAATTATGTGAGGAGTTCTTATAATGTCATTAATAGTGTTTTGTGTTAAATAAATTTTATTAAATTATTTGAAAATTATAAAAATAATAAAATAATAAAATTAGGATTTTAAATAGTGTTAAATTCCATCCCTTGGAAATTTATAAGCTAATTTTTAACTTATAAGTAAATCAATAACCCTTTTATATTGAAAATGTTGTTACCATTGTTAAGGTTAAAAATGATTAATATAAGGGTCAATCCAAAAGATATGGTTTTAAATGATTTTATAAACATATAAAATTTTTATTGGATGATTATATTAAGATCATATCCTAATTATATTTGAATAAATTTTATTTTGGAAACCATTTTCAAGAGTTATACACATATTAAATTTTAATATTTCATGTATTTCCAAAAGTGTCCCTCCCCTCACTAATAAAATGAAACATCATATACTCTACTCTAAACACCACTAGAGCCTTTGTATTTATAAAATACCTAACTAGATCCCTTTATAACATCCATAATCATGTTCTAGATGTTATATTTTGGTTATAATACAAACCTTATATGGATTTAGGTGTAAAGAAAAAAAGGTTTTCTGAAAAAGATGTATATATTTTAACTAAATGATTTAGTTTTATTTCTCCTTCTACCTCATTAAAATATTATTAAACTATGATAAAAAATTAAAATTAGTAAATTAAATATAATTATATTTCATTATTTCAATTTAATGACCAATATACATCTCCTCTCTCATCAAATGAGAAGTGAAACCCTAGTTCGTGTGTATAGCGAACTATCACCTCGCAAACCAATGTAATTCATTTTCCATCACCGCCTCTCATGGATAGTTATAATTATAAATTTAATGTATATATATGATATTCATGAAATAATTTTCATTATTTAATGATATTATATCATATATTTTCTTACTTTTCCATCTATTTAAAAATAATAATGTTGTTTGTGCGTAATATAATTAAATATAAAAGTATAATATGGTATATATAATATAATAATAATTATGGAAATATAAAATAATACTTACATTCTTTCCATAATGTTCACTGAAAAATAAATATTTTACCCATGTGCACGTACAACTTACCATCTATATGATTATAACATAATACATTTTTCAAAAATCAACTTTAATGGTTGGTTTTAAAATTATAATTAAAATATAAAAATTACAATTATTTTTTTATTATTTTTTTATATTATGGAATAATGACCCCTTTGATCATGGTCAACATAAATTGTTTTTTGAAATTATGAACCAAACATCCTCAAAACACATTAAGTGGTCTTAAATGATTAATTAATTAAATTTGTAATTAAAATAAATGAAATAAGTTTTTTAATTATATGGGATTAAACTTGAAAAATTTTATCAACAAATCAAATAATTGATATAAATTTATAATATTGGTGTTGATGGACATATATAGAAAGTCTGGACTCGAGGTAAGAGATTCCGTCTCAATTTCCCTTCATTGAGGCATGTTTTAATATTATACACCAATTTTAATTTATATAGTGTATATACTTTCCTTTTAAATTTTATATCAAGAATAATTTATAATTAATGGTATTTTAATATAAAATTAAAATTATTTCATCCAATGAGTTTTTACCTGAAAGTTACCAAGTGGTAAGGGGTTCTTAACTCAATTTCTATTCATTGGGTTATACTTCTACTTCATTAACTTTATTATGACATGATTATGCGTGAAATGATTTATAAATTGTTTTATTATGTATTTAAACTTTTTTATGTGTATTTAAATATTCTCAAATAATCAATTCATGTATTAATTATCAATTTAAATTATATGAACTTTGCAAGGGTTTTTCTTTTTATTAATCTAATTTTATTGAGACATGTTTCATGTTGTGGACCATGATTTACTTGTATGGTGTACTTAATGTCTAATGAATGAATTTTAACATATTAGTTATTTGAATTAATGGGATTTAAAAATCCATATCATACTATTTTTTCAACTACTTTTTATTCAAAAGTTATCAAAGCGGTAAAGTCTTTATGTTACAATATCCTTTCTTTTCAAGATTTTGTATGTTAGAGGTTACTTTTTGGAAAAATATGATATTATTTTACCAAAAAACATATATTTCCTTCTCATATGGTTATGAATGTGTTTTATGTATTTAATTACCATTTCCTCCCTTATTTATTAAATAAACATCAAGAAAGTTGTTTGTAAAGGATATTAACCTTGTATCTTCTTTTAGATCAGGAATCATTACCTTATATATCTATGTTTTCTAAAAAAATAAAGAATATTTTTTAATAAATATAAATGATTTTATAAATTTATTTTACATAATATTTTAATTTCATTTAAAAAATTAAATAGTAGATTTCTTAATGTTTTCTATGTGGGTGACTATTGACTCTATTTACAAAAGTTTTAAAAATAATGTTTATTTTTAACATTTAGGACACGAATATATTTTAACACCATAATGATCATTATTTTCCTTGAATATTATTTTATATGTTTCCAAGTTTATTTTTTTTTTAAATATTCTTTCACAATAATTTTTTGAATTTTTATTTTCTAAATGTGTTTTTCAATGTGGAAAGGATATTTTCCTCAAAAATATTTTCAATAATATTTTAATGGTTTTTATATTCATCAATGATAACAACCCTTGAATTTAATTATGCTCCAATTTCACTATGTTTCAATGATACCATTATTATTCTTTCTCTAGATGGATTGTGATTGTTTCAAATATATTTTCATGAAACTCATTTCTTTTTCATTGGTAAATAAATCTATTAAAGAAAGATGGTTATTATTATGTTAAAAAATCACTATTTCATGTTTTTTGTTTATGTTATGGTTATTGGAAATTTTTTATGAAGAAAGGTGATCCTAATATAGCTCATGATGATGGTGAGCCTGATATAGCTCTCCAATGCATTGGATAAAAGGGATGGAGTTAACTTATTTTTGGTTTCTCCCAAAATATTATTAGAATTTACCTCTTATGCTAGTCTATTTGTAAGAGTGATTATAAGAGCGATATTAAAATGATGTTCCAAGTTATCTACATTTTTTCTATAAGGACCCGGCCTTAATTGTCACATATTCTAGTGACATTAGACTAGAATTATTTTTCTTCCATTACCAAAGATCTTTTATATTTATAGTTTTATATAATTAGGACTAACTATTGCATGAAAATATAATACATTAAAAAAGGACACTTATAATCAATATCCATTTTTCTTATAAAAAATCCTTTAAAATAAACATGATTTATTTTCATGAAAGATCATCACAACATTAATCTTCACTTCTTATTTTTCATTACCCAACCTTAAAACCTATGAAAAACATTTTAAAAATTCAGATGAGCACAAAAACCTCATTAATGGACATAAAAATAAGGAAAGAACTCGTTAGTCCATAAATACTTATAAACACATGAAAAATATAATTCTCACTCTTCAGTGTAACATATACTTACTTTATGAAAACATGAGGTTTCCATAAAACATAGAATGCATATAAAACCATTTAGGTAACTTGCGGCATTATTTTATTACCATAATTACATATGATTGTAACCCTCATGGCTATCATATGATTTTTAACCCTCATGACTACCTTATAATTTAACTATCGCAGTTACCCTTTGAATAACCATTACAGTAAATTCTAACATACTTAATGAATTATATGGATATCATGGACCCACCTATCTTTGGTTTATAATGGAGGCACCCATCATCATAAACAATTCCCAAGAACCAGAAAATAATGATAAAACATGAATACTTGCATCCAAAAAACATTCCCAAGGTAAAATAACTTATTTTAAAATAATATTGTCCACATACAAAGGAAAAAAATTTCTATGAAAATAACCATGAAATATTTAAAATAAGACTTCAAAAAAATAAGGTTTCATAAAAGAGGGAAAATATTATCATGTAGTATAACTTAAAAAAATCTATTTGAATTTCAAAAAAATATGATTTTAATTGGATTTTAAAGAAATTTTATAGAGACATGGTTTTCGTCTTATAAGAATTTGAAATATTTATAAATATTGTTTCCAAAGTTAGGTGCTAAGACGGCATGTGAATCCAACACCTGATGTGCTCAGAATTAATTTTATAAAAATAGTATATATATATTATATTACGCACACATGGTTAATTAAAGAAAATGGGATAACTCTTAAATAGTTGATTGGATCAGAAATCTAAGACCACATTTGGGTCTGGAATGTGGTGTATTCCCTAGGCGCGGCATACAATCAGTTGTCATGGGACGTTCAGACCCATCACTCGTTGGCGGTGTGTTTAAGTGATTAAATGAATTAATTTATTTAATTACTTAAATTTTTTTAAACCTAATAAATGGATTTAAATACATGGTTAAGGGGTTTTGAACCTCATAACCCTATTTTTTCAATGATGAATTCATCTCCTCTACTTTCCTATTTGTGAACAATGAACAAAGAACGGATGACGAATTCTTGGATCTAGATGTATCTAGACACGACGGATCCGCCTCCTTCATTGTAGAATATGTTTTTTACCAAAAATTGAACCAAATAAGAGATAATACTCATATTTGGTGTTTTTTAAGCCCTGGATTGATTTATTAATCATTTTGGAACATGATTCATCAATTCGTGCCCTTTTTTCTAATCCTGATAGCTAAGAACATGTTGTTTATTATTTGTTCATCTCATATGGATGCCCATTATTGTTTGTTGGACAAGAATGATTGGAAAATGATCCAAAACATTGTTTATTCTTCCTTTTCCCTATATTTTCTTCATGTTCCACAATGTGGAATCCTTGTGGATCCCTGTTCAACTGTTACCCCGGTCACCTGAGCTCGATTGGGCATCCAGAATCGAGGTGAAATCATGGAATGACCAAAAAAATGTGAGTGAGGAATAGATCCAGAAATTGAATGATTTTAGGAAAAAGAATCCTAATATTTCATGTCAATAATATGAGAAATTATGTTGAGGAGGCATGCAAAAGATCCTACCAAAAACTCGTTTTTGAATGAGACCGATTCATGACAAATAGTGAAGAGATCCCACGTTCTTCAGCTAGATCAAAAGATTTCAAAGAAAAATCAGGTGACTTGGACCATTTTTGAAGTAGATTCAGAAGAAATCGCTAGGATCTAAAAAACCCTTGGGTTTCTAGAAAAATCGTAACTACACACCGTGTCCAATAAAGAACGCATGATGTGTAGCCTCCCTTAGCGGTGGCGCTAGGGTTTGGAAAAAGATAAGGATGACATAGTGTGTACTCCCCTTGAAAAATTGTGTACTACCTTTTAGTGTGAGTCAAGCAGTGTGAAGGAAAACATGGCTAGGAACACACCATGTGTTGAGTACACTAACATGGTTTGGCCACATAGGCAACATCCCATGTGGGCCAACACGCCATGTACCAGAGTACACAGACATAGGATCCGAGTACACAAACATGGCCAGCAGACACGGCCCCTATCCCCAGATAAACTGAACACATCATGTGGTCCACCTACACAGTGTTCACTGCTACATGGGATCAGACCTATGTCTGGATATAGACATGACCCGGTAGTGAAGAAGGGTCAACACGCCAGGTACACCCCCCCTCACACATCGTGTATTGTTTGAGCCCCCATGATCAATCTTCAAACCTATGTATCTTCTTCATTCAAACTCGGATTTCAACCTACAAGATGCCTGTCCTAAGTGTTTTTTTTGTAGAATGATATGGTTCCCTTATAAAATTATTTTGAGATACCATGTGGATGTTCTGGGTTTGGAATGTATAGACATGAAACTCAATGGTGAAATTTATCAGACATGCTTACTAGAACAATTCTATTGTGACCCTCCATTAGGGTTGGGTAGTGTAGTCCCCAACAACCTTCTGGGTTAAACCTCTAGTAGGATATGGGCAGTGTAGTCCCTGATGATTCTGAGATGACCCTCTAGTATGGTTGGGTAGTTTAGTCCCCGAAGACCTTCTTGGATGACCCCCTAGTAGGATCTGGGCAGTGAAGACCCAGAAAACCTTTTGGGATAACCCTCCAGCAAGTCTAGGTAATATAATCCCTGATGAACTTCTTGGCTAACACACCAATAGGATCTAGGTAGTGTAGTCCTTGATGATTTCGGTCTCACCCTCTAGTAGATCTAGGTAGTGTTGTCCCTAATTATCTTTCAGGTTAACCCTCTAGTAGGATCTGGTTAGTGTAGTCCCTGATGACCTTCCACGATGACCAACCAATAGGGCTAGGTAGTGTAGTCCCCTACAACCTTCTGGACTGACCCTATAATAGGATCTAGGCAGTGTAGTCCCCGATGACCTACCGGGATGACCCATCAACATGGTTGGGTAGTGTAGTCCCCAATGACCTTATGAGCTGACCCTATAGTTGGGTTAGGTAGTGTAGTCCCTGACGAACTTCCAAAGAAGACCCTTGACAGTGTGACATAGTGGCGAGGCATGATTAGACTTACCTAAGGACTAATGAGAAAGATTGGTGCTTTCCCCGCCAAGATGCATTCTTGTGACATGACCTAAAAATGTGTGAGTGAGTTAGTGTTTCCCAAAGAAAATAGTTTCGAGGTATGGTGATTTGAGCCCCTTTAAATTTTAACTCCTGGGAAGATGCATGAGGTGATGGGCATCACAGATGAATCTACCATAGAACTGTTGGTTACTCATCTTATTGGGTTGAGCTGTGAGATAGAGATCCCCTTACTCACTCATGTGGGATTCTTTGACTAAGCATATATATATATATATGTCCCGTTATATTACCCACACCTTGGGTCTTGGTAACTCTCCTTCTAAGAGGGTTGAAGACTTGTGGGGTATGCCACGTGCTTTTCATTTCTATCTTCTCATGGTTGTATGGGTATACTCTCCGGCTATAGGTAGGGAATACTCGATGGGGGGGAGGGTTCAACTCCTCAATGTTTCAAACTCCGTGTGTTTGGATGATACTACCTTCACACTCTTGTTGGGTTGAGATGCACTTTCTATTCTCTTTAACTATACCTTATTCCATATAATGCTTCACTTTGGATGTATATATTACTAATCCCCCTTCATCTTTTATGGGTATTCTACTAGGTATGTATATACTCACCCCTACATGGGATTTTTCCAAAACATGTTGTGTATTTTATAGATGGTAGATAGGTCAATCATGATCTCAGGGGGGCTTAGGGGTATGTTCTATGGGGAACGTGTTTGGTGGTTGGAGTTGGGATATAGGAGAGAGGATCTCTAAGATGTTATTATTTTCAAGTTTTCTTTAAGTTGGGACTAGTTTCTGGTTTGGTCAGGTGTTTTTTCCCCTTACATTTCAGTATTCACTATCGTACCTTTTTACTGTCTAGAGGTTCATGCATGTTTATGTTACTTTACATAATTTTCACCTTTTTCTACTTTACCTCTACACTTTTTCATTAATTTGGTTGTGTTTGTCTGTAAAGGTTCTTAGGAAAATTCCTCCCTTAGTTTATTGTGCCTTCGGTGCTTATCGTCAACCCCTGGCCTATATAGGTGGGCTTGGGGTAGTTGCGGCTCATGCCCCAGCTTGGGTCGGATCATGAAAAAGTAGTATCAAAGGTGGTTCATTCCTTGGGAAATTGTTCGGACGTTACCTAAAAATAAATTGGTTGGGATTTAGGGAAACATTTTCGAAGTGTCTCAATAGAGGCTCTCGGGCTAGGGAGTCTTATGATGGTACTGGCAGTCAACATATCCATTCACTAAGACCTTGATTACCCTATTTTTGAATCAGCACCCTAAGACACTTGTTACACAGAACAATGGTAAATTCATCATATAGGATTGAGTCTTTGACTGTACTTCTTGATTTATCTCCCCATTACTTTATTTCTATGTTTGTGTGTGTTCATATGTGTGTGTGTGCTCATCTGACCGTAGTACTCCTTGACAATTTTCAGGATGCCTCCATGACAACAACAATCTACGATACCAGCTCTGGTCCATGACAATGACACTGTGAGCAATGAGGCCTCATTTCAGTGTCTATCATGTGATCCCCTTTCTCCAGGTGGACCAGTAGAAGCACCTCCACCCATTGAGAATCATATAGTCATAGTATGGAAGGTTGAGGATGTGCATAGGATAATCACACTCCACAAGTTCCAGCGTCAGCGACCGCTGAAGTTTCACGATGAGCTAGATCCTTAGGTAGTAGAGGATTGGATGTATTCTGAGGTCCATGTATTCGAACTAGTTCGGATCCCGGTGGTTCATATGGTGTCTTTAGTATCTAGTCTTTTCCACAAATCATATGGGTATTGATATAGATTAGTTACCCAAATGCGCGATGAGTAGATGCTCTTGTGGAAAGATTTTCAATAGTTGTTTCATGAGGAGTATTACCCCATCCTTCTTGCACTCCATTTAGATTCAGGAGATTATAGAGCTTTATCTGGTCGGGGTGATAGTGTAAGAGTACGTGGCAAGGTTTACTGACCATACACGCTACTCTCTTGACATCATCATAGATGGTTACTTCCAATAATATATGTTCTAGTAGGGACTCTGTAGAGATATCTGGTCTAGTGTAGTGACCTTGTGCATCCCCACCTATGTTGGGGAGCTATAGTTAAAACTTATGATGGAGATATTCATACAATAGGTACACGAGATCGATAGAGATGGTGGTATGAGTGATAGGGTTGAGTCGTATTTAGTAGAAGGTAGGTGTTAGAGGTCTCGGAATAGGAGACCCTTTTGTGAGCAGACTTAGGGGTGTGGTCTCTTAGTTTAGGGTAGCTTAGAGAAATAGAGAAACCTGTAGAGGGTTGGTGATACACTTGTGATGGGAGAGGTAACATGGCCTAGGACTTCTTGACCAGGCATGTTGAGCATCCCAGGTAGGTAGAAGATGGACCGCCACGTCAGAGGCAGCACTGTGATATGGGATCTCCGAGGAGGGGATAGGGTAGTCCCCAAGGAGGTGGAGCTGACAGAGGAGTGGGAGGAGCTGTAGGTGGGGTATGGTGGTACAAGTCTATCCCACCACCACCAACAGGTGGCCAAAATCATGCTCAGGGATTTGGCGGCTAGGGATGTGGACAGTTGTAGGCTATGGAAATCTACGAACCAGTGGAACACTAGATGATTCAAGGTACACTCTATGTTTACTCTACTCTAACCTCAGTATTAGTAGACACAGATTCAATCCATTATTTTATTTCTCAACTCTTTGTATGAAAGCTGGAGCTCCTAGTGGATATTTTATCACAATATTTATTCCTTGAGGTTCCTATAGGGACCGGTTCCTCTGTATCTTTCATTTGTCGGCAGTGTGAGATATCACTTGGATGAGAGATGTTCACATGGGACCTACTAGTCATCACAATGGAACCCTATGACATCATCTTGGGCATGGATTTAATTTCCATGGTTGGATCTCAGATTGATTATCACCACATATTAGTTAGAAGCCTACATGATGATGCAATGAGGTTCTCATTTTTTCATGAGAGAGACCTCAAAGAAAGATGGGTGGGTTATGTGAGCAAGATATTACAACTGATTATCCATCAGCTAGAGAGTATGAACCTTTTTTTAGTAGACTCTTTGGCCATCTGGATCCCTTTAGTTGTGGAGGATTATATGGATTTCTTCCCCCAAAAACATTTTGGGACTACCTCTGATGTGGGGATTAGAGTTTTATATTGACTTGCAGTAAGGGACTGCCTTGATATATTCTATAGTATATCATATGACACCCACTAATCTCTAGGAGATGAGGTTACAGTTATAGGACCTTTGTGAGAAAGGTTTCATCTAACCCATTGTGTCCCCTGGGTGGATCCAAATATTTTTGTGAAGAAACTAGATGGGATCTTACGACTTTGCGTGTATTAAATAATAATGAACAAGTACCCCTTGTTGATGATTGACATCCTCTTTGATCAGTTGTGATGCGTGATATGGTTCTCCAAGATCGATCTCAGGTCTGAATACCACCAGTTGCGGATTTTTGGGGATGATATTTTAATTTTTAATTTTTGATGTCTCTATAGACACTATGAGTTCCTAGTGATTCCCTTTGGTTTGAAAAATTCCCCATCAATTCTCATGGATTTGATGAACCAGGTCTTCCAGCCATACTTGGACCATTTGTTCATTATCTTCATCTATGGAAAACTCTTCTACTATGTGACATAGGAGGAGCATGAAGAGCACTTGAGGAGGGTCCTTTATCTACTTTGAGAGCACCATAATTACGTAAAGATCTCAAAATTCTAGTTCTAGATACAACAGGTTCACTTTTTATGGCATATCATTTCCATTTAGGGTTTATTCATAGATCCAGTAAATATTCAAGCAGTGTTTGCTTAGGAGACACCCAAGAATATGTTAGAGTTGTGGACATTTCTTGGCTTAGCGGGGTACTACATGAGATTTTTGACAGACTTCTCCAGGATTTAAACCTCTTTGACCACTTTGACATGAAAGAGATAGTTTTCTACCTATTCTAAGTAGTTTCGGAAGGCCTTTAAGGATCTGAATCATAGGATGATGACCGCTCTAGTTTTGAGGCTAACAAAGTAAGGAGTAGAGTTTATAGTGTATTGTGATTCCTTAGTAGTTGGTATCCATTGAGTGATGATGCAAATATAGGAGGTCATCGCATATGGGTAGAGGTAGTTGAGACACCATGATAATAACTATGTGACTCATAATATGGAGCTAGTGGCGGTAGTATTTTATTTAAGGATGTGGGGGAACTACCTGTTAGGAGATCACTTTGTGGTATACTCATACCGCCAGAGTCTCAAGTACGTCTTCACTCAGAGAGACCTAAACATGAGGTAGAGACACGGGTTGGAGTTCTTGTAGGAATAAAACTTCGAGATAGTCTATACTCGAGGGAAGGTAAACATTGTAGCAGATTTCTTTAATAGGATGTTCTAGGCTCGCCTATTACGAGAAGATTTAGAGCAGTTATCTTCCCTATAAGTGACCCTAATGAAGTAGGAGGGTACAGTTTTACTACAGTCAATGGTGTTGACTCTTATGCTCCTTGATCATGTGAAAGAGTCTCATTTGAAAGACATTGACTATGAGGTTTTGGGTGAACATATATCAATAGTCGAGGCACCAGATGGATATTCTGAAGGAGTAAATAATGAGATCTTGTTCTAGGAGTGAACAATGGTTCCAGTTGTAATGTGAGAGGAAGTGATGCAGGAGTTCCACACTTCTCCCCTAGTTCTACATCCTAGTGTGGGGAAGATGTATAGGGATCTTTAGCAGCATTTTTTTGGTCCAACATGAGACAAAGTATAGCTAACTTCGTCTCATGATTCCTTACATGTCGGTAGGTGAAGGCTATGCACTAGGTCTTGGCAAGTTTTTTGTAGCCTCTTGATATCCCATACTGAAAATGTTATGTCATATCCATGGAATTCTTCACAAGGTTTACATGCACAATGAAGGGCCATGACTCCATCTGGGTGATAGTATACTAACTCACAAAGTTGGAGGACATCCTTGTTATCAGGGAGTAAAGTTCAGTGGAGAGTTTGGGGAAGCTGTATGTACGAGAGATCGTCCACCTTCACAGGGTACCCTTGAATATTTTCTTTGATCATGATGCTTGGTTTACATCATGATTGTGGATAGTCCTATAGGAGGCATTTGGGACTTAGCTACAAATGAGTACAGCCATTCACACCCTGACCAATGGTTAGACCGAGCACACTTTACAGGTTCTAGAGGATATTCTAAGAGCATGCATATTGGATTTCAACTAGAGCTAGGAGGATCACCTTCCCTAAGTATATTTTTCATACAACAATAGTTACCACTCCACCATCGGCATGGCACCTTTTGAGGCCCTATACAAGAGACCCTGAAGGTCACCTTTGTGGTCGATATAGATTGGAGAGTCTTCTCTTATGGACCCAAAGTTGGTCCATGTGATGATAGAGGAGGTGCAAGTCATCCATGAATAGATGAAGATGTCCCAGAGCAGGTAAAATTCCTAAGAAAATCTCTATCTTAGGCCCTTGGAGTTCAATAAAGGAGACCATTTCTTCTTGAGAGTCTCCCAACGATGTGGAATCCGGAGGTTCGGACGACGAAAAAAGTTATCACTAAGGTTCATCAGGTCGTTCGAGATCACACATAGGGTTGGCAAGGTTACCTACCATCTCGCCTTACCCCCACAGCTATAGTGGGCGCACAACATCTTTCATGTGTCACAGCTGAGAAGATATGTTTATGACCCCACACACATTATTGACTGGGGTGAGATGGACATCGAGGAGGGTTCCACCTTTTTGGAGCACCGAATGGTGATCAAGGACCAATAGGAGCAGACCCTGTGAGGATGAACCATTCCTCTAGTTAGAGTGTTTTGGAAGCACAAAAACATGCAGGAGAGTTCCTCACAGTGGGAGAGCCAGATACGGGCTCAGTATCTTGATTTTTCTGTTTAGTTTTTCTTTTCAGGGATGAAAATATTGAAGGAGGGAAGGATTTAGAGACCTAGATTTTTTCTTATAAGACATTTAAATATTTCTAAATATTTTTTTTCTAGAGCTAGGTTCTGAGATGACATGCATTTACGAGGCCCGGTGTGCCCAGAAATAATTTTATAAAAATATTAAATATATTTTACATTATGCAAATGTGGTTAATTAAAAAAATGGGATTACTCTTAAACAGTTGATCAGATCATAAATCTAAGACCACAGTTTGGTCTGGAACACAGTGTTTTCACTATCCACGACATAAAATGAGTCGGTATGGGACGTTCAGACACCTCTCTCGTTGGCGGTGCGTTTAAGTGATTAAATGTATTAATTTATTTATGTATGTAATTTTCTTTAAACCTAATAAATGTATTTAAATACATTATTAATGGGTTTTTGACCTCATAAATTTGATTTTTCTATTGACTACTTCCTCTCCTCTCCTTTTCTATTGGAAAATTATTAACAAAGAATGAATGAAAAATCCCTGGATTTAGAAGGTTCAAGATGTTATGGATCATCTTCCTTCATTTTTGAATGAATTATTCACCAAATATTGAACCAAAAAAGTGGTAGGACTTATATTTGGTGTTTTTACTCCCTAGATTAAATTATTACGCATGTTTGAACTTGATTCTTCAATCTTTTCACTTTTTCCTAATCCTGATAGCTAAGAACGTGTTGATTATTATTTACTCATCTCATTTGGATGACCATTATTGATCGGTGTACAATAAACCTTCACCAACAATACAAACCTTTTTTATGGTACCTTTTCCCTCTCGTTAATTCATGTTCCTTAGCATGGAATTCTAGTGGTTCCCAGTTCAACTGTTTTCAGGTGACCTGAGCTCGATTGAGTGTCTAGAATCAAGGTGAAATCATGGAACGACAATGAAAATATGAGTGAGTCATATATCTATAAATGTAATGAAGAGATGATGAATAATCCAAATATTTCATGTTAATCCTACAAGGAAAAAGTTTTGGTGGCATGCAAATGATCCGGCTGAACCCTTGTTTTCGAACGAGAATGATTCACGATGAATGGAAAAGAGATCCCACATTCTTTGTCTAGATCCGAAGATTTCAGAGTGAAATCAGGAAACTCAGACCGTGGTTGAAGCTGATTCAAAAGTAGTGGATGGAATTGAATAAAGCCTCAAGTTTCTCATAAAATCACGACTACACATTGTGTTCGGTGAAGAACACATGGTGTGTAGCCTCCCTGAGTGGCAGCACTAGGGTTTGGGAAAAGATAAGGATGACATGACATGTACTCCCCTTGATATGTTGTGTAACACCTTTCCATGTGAGGCAAACCCTGTGAAGTAACACATGGCTAGGCACATGCCATGTGCCAAGAACAAGGACATGGGTTAGCCACACAGGTAGCATCCAGTGTGGGCCAACACATTGTGTATAATAGTACATTGACATGGCGTCCGAGTACACAGACATGACTAGCAGGCAAAACCCATGTCCCCAAATAAATGTAACACAATGTGTATTCCACCTACATGGTGTGACTACTACATGGGATGGGATCCGTGTCCGGCCACAGACATGGATAGGCTGTGAAGAGGGGTCACACACCGTGTGGGCCCCCATAACACACCGTGTACTATTTCATCTCCCATAGAAAATATTCAATCCTCTGTATCACATTCATTCAAACTCGTATTTTATCCCATTTGATGTCTATCCAAAGTGTTTTTTCATGTAGAATGTGATGGTTCCCTTGGAATCAGATTTTGAGATATGATGTGGATATTATGGGTTTAGAATACACAAAAATGACACCTGATGATGGCTACGATCAAACAGGCTTACCATAATGATTCCAGAATAACCCTCCAGTAGTGCTAGGTAGTGTATTCCCCTATGACCTTCTAGACTAAGCCTCTAGTGGGATCTGGGAAGTGTAGTCCCCCAAGATTCCAGGATGAACCTCCAGCAGGGTTGGGTAGTTTAGTCCCTAACGACCTTTCGGGATGACCCTCTAGTAGGATATGAGAAGTGTAGCACCTAGAGACCTTCTAGGATGACCCTCCGGTGGGGCTAGGTAGTGTAGTCTTCGATGACCTTTTGGGATGACCCTCTATTAGTATCCAGGTAGTGAAGTATCAAACGATTCTGGGATGAACCTCCCATAGGGATGGGTAGTGTGGTCCTCGATGACCTTCCGGGCTAACCCTCATGTAGGATATAGGTAGTGTGGCCCCCAAAGTCCTTCCTGGCTGACCCACCTTTAGGGATATGTAGTTTAGTCTCTAACAACCTTCTAGGTTGACCCTCTAGTAAGATCTGGGGAGCATAGTCCCTAATGACCTTCTGGGAGGACCCTCTAGCAGGGCTGGGTAGTGTACTCCCCAATGACCTTTCGGGATGATCCTCCAGTAGGGATGG
Source organism: Viscum album (assembly GCA_963277665.1). Classification (NCBI taxonomy): domain Eukaryota; kingdom Viridiplantae; phylum Streptophyta; class Magnoliopsida; order Santalales; family Viscaceae; genus Viscum; species Viscum album. The sequence continues at coordinate 333,345,376 of OY728129.1, read as the reverse complement.
GTAGTAAAGTCCTAAAAAACCTTCTGAGATGACCCTCCAGTTGGGTTAGGTAGTGTAGTACCCATTGACCATCCAGAGAAGACCCTCGAATGTATAAAATAGTGGCGAGGCGTAAATCGACTTACCTAAGGATTCATGAGAAATAGGGGTGCTTTATCAACTGAGACACATTCTTCTAATGTGACCTAAAACCATGCGGGTTATTCAATTCCACCCAAATTATATAGTATCACGGTGTGGTGATTTGATCCCCTTTAACTTGTGACTCATGGGCAGACACTTGAGGTGTTGGGTATCACATATGACTATACCTTGAAAATATTGGTTACTCATCTTATTGGGTTGAGCTATGATATGGAGATCCCATTAATCCCTTGTTTGGGCTTCTTTTACTGAGAACATATATATATATATATATATATATATCCATCCTGTTATAGTACCCACTTCTTGGGTCTTCGTTACTCTCCTTCCAAAAGAGGTGAAGACGCGCGGGGTATTCCACATTCTTTCCATGTCTAGCTTCTCGTGGTTGGATGGGTCTACTCTCTAGCTATATGTAGTGAAGAATCAATGGGGGTTCACCTCCTCACCATTTTTTATCTCCTTGTGTTTGGATGAGCCTACTTTCATACTCTTGTTGGGTTGAGCTGAAATCTTTTTGTTCTCTTTTACTATACCTTATTCCATATACTAATTTACTTTAGTTTTATATCTCACTGCTTCCCCTTCATCTTTTTGGGGTGTTCTACTGGGTATGTATATACTCACCCCTATATGAATTTTTCTCAACATGGTTCATTCCTCTTTCAGATAGTGGATAGGTCGATCATGATCTCAGGGGAGCTTATAGATACAGGTTGCATGGGCCACGTACGGTGATCAGAGTTGGGATATAGGTGTAGGGATCTATCTTATATTACTATTTTCCAGTTTTCTTTATGTTTGGACTAGTATCTAGTTTGGGGGTATGTTTTTCTCCTTTATATTTTAGTATTCACTACTGTACCTTTGTACTATCTAGAGATTCATGCACAATTATGTTACTTTACAGTAGTTGCGCCTTTTTCTACTTTCCCTCTTCACTTTTGAATTAAGTTGGTTGTGTGTGTGTGTGTGCAGGTTCTTAGGAAAAGGTATCCCCATGTTTTTCGTGCCTTTAGTTCTTTTCTCCAACCCTTAGCCTATGGAGGCTGTCTTGGGGTAGTTCTGGCTTGAGCCCCATCTTGGGTCGGGTCGTGATAGAGTCCCTTACATAAAACCTAAAAAAGATCCGTTTTTCAAAATATTTGAGAGAAATTCAAAAATCCCAATTTTAAAAAATTTATGTTTATATAAATATATTCATAAAAACTATTTCTAAAACATGTACATGAAATAGAAATATTTAGAAGAATAAATCTTTAAAACATTAAAAAAATAGTTTGGGTAAAGAGTCCCTGACCTCAGGTTTGACTTCCTTAAAATGTGTTCAGACCTCTTGTATATGGTTTAAAGATTATGATTTATTTATTAAAAAACTATATTCATATAATACCTTATAATATCTTTTTTATCATCTTTCCTTTCATTATATTTTTTTATTTCTATTTTTTCGGGTGTGTTTGATTTATGGTTTCATGTTTGGCTCATTAAGGATTTTATTATAAAATGGATTTAATGATATAGAATTGGAAAGAGAAGGTATTAATATAATTTCATAACTTTAAATTATCCCATATATTATTTTTTATAGTTATATAATGATGATTCGTTATATAAAATGTTAATGATAAAGGTTTAGTAAATTTCAGTGGTTTTTCAGACCTTCATGAACTAGTTTCATTTTGTTTAATATTATGTCCATATTTTAATTCCATAATGTGATAACATATATTATATATATATTTAGTCAATTTTAAATAAATTTAAGTGAATTTAAACATTCTATGAATGTGGTATTTGGAAATTAAAACTCATCATCCATGAAAGCGGTGAATTGACACACTATGAACAATGATCCTATTTTTAAGAATAAAAGAAGAAAATAATAGATTTTATTATAGATATACCAATAAAATAATAAAATTACAGTATATATATGATATTGGAGTTTGAATTAAGCTTTTTATAGGGTTTTAGGAAAAGGTATAAGTGATAAATAATTTAAAAGATAGGAGAAAGGAATTTACCTCTTGAATCTTTTCCCTTTGATAACCTTTTTAAGGATATGGGAATTGGTCTTTTTATGAGAAAAAAATACTAGAATGTGTAAAGGGGTGGGGATAAGGTAAATTTTCACAATAAAGTTGAGCAATATGCCTTAGGGTGATGAATTTAAGAGAATCTATGATCCACCTTTTATAATTGATGTGAGGGGCAATTTAAGAATTACATAATATATTAAAATATAATAAGTCTAATATATGGGTAAAGTCATTAAAAAAGACCTAAAAGTAACATTATATTACATTTTAGATATAAAATTGTCATATTTTTCCTTATTAAATATTTTTATAATTTTTAAATAAATTAACAAAACATTTTATTCATGAAATATAATTTTTTTCCAAATTTAACACAATCCACAACTATGACTTTAAAACATCAAAAAAAAGTTTCAAATTTGAAAAAAAAACTATTTTATAATGTCCTATAAATATAATATTAATATATATAATTCATGTATTAACTTAAAAAAATCTCAAATAATATTTATTTTAATATTTTTAATATCATTTATTTGATTTTTCTGCTAAATTAATATTTACCACACCATCGTTGTGTAAGCCTTTAAGGTATTTATTTTTTTCCTAAATTTAAAAAAAAATCATGAAGAAGATAAATTAATTATATTTCAAATTAATATTTATTTTTCTAAATAATATTCTAGAACCCCGTATATTAAAATATTGTACTAATTAAAATTTATAGTGTATACAACTTGACATTATTTTAAATAAAAAATTATACGGGTCTTAATCATATCCATGTGGCTCAAAATGGCCTTCAATTAGAACCTTTGATAAAAATTGTTGAGATATAATAAAAAAATATGATTTATCAAAGTTTTAGGGTCATCTAATGGTTCTTATAATTTTAATTAAAATCATTTTATTAATTTTTGTTCTACTTTTACAAGCAGTGCATCAGCATTGCATAAGCGTTAAAGTTAATTATTTCAAATAAAAAAATAAAAAATAAATTAATATCATAAAAATAAATTAATTAGGTTCAATATAATCTTTTATATTCTTTCATTTAGTATATTTAATCATATCCATGTCAAGAAAACTTCTTTAATTTGTTAATTTGACTTTTCTTGTCTTGCATAATATTTCACATGCATTTGGATATGATTCATGTTATATAACACTAAAATTTGAAAATATCAACCAAAAATATCAATTATAAATAATAATTAATATATAATTCATGAAAATATTTTTTATCACTCAATCATTATCTATAAGGAACAAAATTTTACTTTTCCAACACTATACAGACATTGTGTCAGCACTGACAATGATTTTTTTATACTTATCTTGAAAAAAATATAATTTACATGTTCTGAATTATTTAATATAAAGTATTTATATTATAATTTTATAATTGATTCATTCCATAATTTTAATAAATTTTATATCATAACTATGTCAGGGAGATTTCCCAAAAATACTATATCTTAAAATAAAATTGTATTTTTTACAATTCTCTAAAAAAATTAAAATTTTCAGAAAATTCTAAAAATTCCACCATTGAATAATTTTGATAATATGATTTCAAAAATTATGTTCATTTTATCAAATAAATTTTCTAAAATTTCAATAAATTATATTATTTGTACATAAAGAGAAATAAATATAATTTTTTAAAGAAAAATGTTTTGAAGAATAAAATGGACTAACAAAAAAATAGAATGAATTTACTAAAAACCCAATAAAGATTTAAAAATAATTAATTCATACATTATCAATGAGTATGACCCTTATATGTTTCATAATTCCATTAATATTGTTCCTTCCTGCTAATAAAATTGATAGGTTATAATGGTCACACTTAAATAATAATATTTCATTTTTTATTTAAGCTTGATGTATCATATTATGTGTGCTATAGTGTTTGATTCTTAAAAAAATCTTGGGATTTTACATTATCCCCCCCCCATATATATATATATTTAATTCTCACAATTTGAAACTAGGTTTGATGACTAGGGTTTGACTTTCTAAAACACCTTTGTTGATACCCCACATCATAAAAATGATTATTAAAACTTCCACTTAATAAGAGAGAAAATAATTTATAAAGATCGCCCAATGTAAAACATATTAGGTTTTAATATAGAAAAACATGGACATGAAATAGAAAACTAAATATTAATGACTAATAGTGAGTGAATGACAAAATGGTGATGATGCATTTAACAACCGCAAAACCATAAATCTCTGATTGGTTATAAAGACATGGATTTCTTGGTAAGAAAAGTAAGCATGTAACATTTTTATTTAATGATAATTTTACAAGATTTGATTAACTCATTTACTATTTATACTAAAATAATAAAGAAATATACTTACTTGAAAATTAGAGTTTCATCCATTAATTAATCTCTACCATAAACTTATTTTTTTCTCCAAATGATGAGTATGAATTTTTTTCATGCCTAAAGAACTATAATCAACTTCTAAAGAATCACATAATCCATAAAAGATAATCTATAATTTTATCTCATATTGAAACAATAAAAAAATCCAAATCCAAATTAATTATTATAATATAATTCTCCAAAACTAACAAACATTTATATGGTGAGAAAACTATTTTAACCCCCAAAATTCAACAGTAGTACCCAAATATAAACATAGATCATTAAACAAATAACAATCCTTTAAATTACTAAAAAATATTCCAAAATAATATTAAAACCAAAAAAAATAAGGATATAATTCCAAGGTAATAATTACATTTATCCCATTTAATGTCCTGGTTTCAGAAGCCACCCAGAGGTACCTCATACTTGGTTGGTCACATGGCCTCAAGAGCATTTCCCCAAAATCCAGAGGCTACCAACTAGCAGCGAGGGACTTGGGTGTAATAGTGGAGAAATGATGCCCTCATGGTAGAGTAACACATTATAAGAAAGAAATAGCAATATCAGAAGTAGTAATAATCCATACAAAAGTAAACAACAAAAGACTAGAAAATAATAAACTGGAGCACACATATATATATATATATGAACGATGCCTAATACATATATCTAGGAAAGCAGCCAAACAAATCACAATGAAAGAATACAATAGTACTAAGACGAGTACAAAATAGAATCAGATACAACCCCTTAGCATCGCAAGCTATAGCTTGGTCTCATGCTCTCCATCTCCACAACAAATTAGGTACCTGAAGTAGAAGGGTGCTTTCCCTTATCTATACCTACAATAATATAATCTGTTTGGGACTAAAATCATGGCTCAAACATGGTGTGAGACTAAATTCCAGTAGTCAACCACCACGGGATCTGTGCCTAACAGTCAGTGAGTATATAGCAAATAAAGTACAGAAAGTAGTAAACAATGAAGTACTCAGCAGTAAAAATCCACAATTTCAAATATCCAGCAACATCTAATCAAAGTAGATAATCACAAATAGGTAACCCTCTGGGAAGTACCCATAACCTATCCCCTCTGGTCCTACCTAAAAATACAAGAAGTAATCTAAACAAAAACTGCTAACCCTTTGGGAATTACTCACAGACCATCCCCTCTGGTCCTACCTAACAAGTACAAGCAACCTTCTAGGTAGTACGCTCAGTCTTACCCCTCTGGTTCATCTTAAGCATAGACTCTATGAGGAAGAACTCACCGTCCAGTCCTCCTATAGTCTCATATCAGTAACTAAAGGCGCTCCAGGGAAGCACTTACGTCACATTCCCTTTGTGGCCCATGTCAAGGAACTACAGACACTCTGATGAAGCACTCAACATCAATTCCCCCTTGTGGTCTCACATCGTATGAAGAAAAGACACTCTGTAGAATCCCTCAAAGTCCATTCTCTCTATGGTCTAATACACCAGATTCTCATGGCCCAGTGTAAGTCAAGAAAGCATAGCAGTGCGTCTTGGCCAAAGTAAAACTCAATAACTACTTGGCTAGCATTCTACCGCATAACAGCATTTTAGAACAATAGCCACACCATCCTAAAACTAGGCATGGGAAAGTAAACAGAAACCTAACAGGAAGAATAGACCAAATGGTCAAAACAGACAAAACATGAATGGGAAAACATCCAAATAATAGAAATTAACCATATTCACATACAATTAATCTCTACTCAAGCATACAAGCATAGTAGGCAAACAATGGGGTTGAAACGGTAAATGCGCAATACCCCGTTCAAGGGTATTGGAGAAAATTGCATATAAAACTCAAATAACTTCAACAAAAAGGCACAAACCACCTACCTCAATGTTGGGAGATCGATATAATTCGGCGTCAGCCCATGGATCGACCTAGAACACGGTAGATCTACAAAAATACCTAAAACGTTCAACCCATGATATCTCACAAGAGAGGAGAAATAATAAGATGGTGCTCTAGGGAGAAAGAGAACTCATTGATGTGATTCCAACTCAATTGATGGTGTTCGATTTGGAGGATGGATGCTCACTTGGGGGTTCGTCGAAGATCTGTGGACGTACGGTCCTCATGGACGAGATGAATGAATAACAGGGTGTTTCTGTCGATTAGACGTGACCCCAGTGCATTTAATAAAAAAAAGAAAATACATAGAGTGTAATTTTGAATTACATGGCGTGTACTTTATGTTTTTATACTCCGCTTTAAGTGGCCTCCAGGTCACCCCCACGTGGTCTTGTGCACGGCCGCTACACGTCCAGCACCCGGCTTCCTGTGGTAACTGAGTACACGGCGTGTACTCATAAAGTACATGGCATGTACTTCGAAAATTTCCAGAATTTCCTCTTTTTCTCAAAAACGACCAAAAAATGAAAAGATACCTGAAAAGAAGGTTTGGGTTCTTACATCCCTAAATAGTATTAATGACTCTTAAAACCTCAAACCAAAATGTAATTTTCCTAATTATCTAATCTTCAAGAAATGATAAAAATTTCTATAAATAACTTAAATCACCATAAATCCACAATAAAATCATATTTTCCAATAAAAGACAATTAAACATTTATTCCTAAAAAAATACACAATATTTTTTTACATTAATCTATAGGATTCCCAAAATAGTGAATGTCATCTAATATAACATTAATCACTAAATCACCAAATCTATTTTCAATGCCATGGTATTTTATATAATAATACAAATGTCCCCAAAATAAACTTATTATTCATATATAAAATCATTTAACTAAGAATAAAATGTCATAACAACTGAGAATTCACATAGTCCAATGTTAGGGACTTCACCCATATTTCCCTTTGGTTATGGGTTCAATTCTCATTGCCTTGTCGGATGCGACGGGTTGTCGCATGTCCTGTGGGTTATCCTCTTTTAAATAAAAGATAATTTACATAAAATTAGTATACATATTAGAATCATCCATATAAATATCCATAAAATATTTAATATTAAAGAGAATATTTAACCAAAAAATTTATCTCATACCTTTCATTTTTCATCCTAAAATGTAATAACCTATAATAACCTCCAAACTAAATGTCTCCAAAAATAAAAATATTCATCTAAAAATTTCATAACTTAAAACCTCAAAATAGATTTATAATACAGTTATATTATTATCAACCTTAAAATTATAAACCTATTATGATATTTATAAATATGAAGAAGACATCCTAATCACTAAATTTTTCTAAACACTGCTCTAATACCAATTGTAAGGACTCAGCATTAATCATTACATATTCTAGTGACATTAGATTATAATTTTTTTCCATCATTCTCAATGATTTTTTTAGGTTTATAGTTTTAGAGTATTAGGATTAAAACTTACATGAAAATCCAATAAATTACTAAAGGACACTTATACTCAATATCCATTTTTCCCATAAAACATAATTCATTGAAATAAACATGATTTATTTTTAATAAATATCTTCACAACATTCACCTTGTATTTTTCTTTTCCCTTACCCATCCTTAAACCTTGTGAAAAATATTTTAAAACTTTTTATGAGAACAAAAATCTCAGTAAGGTGCATAAAAATAAGGAAATAAATCGTTATTCCATGAATAGTTATAAACACATTTAATATATAATTCTTACCCTTAAGTGTAACATATGCATACTTTGTGAAAACATGATGTTTTCATAAAACATATAAAGAATAAAAAAACTATTTAGGTAACTTGGGGAATCATTTTATTACTATAATTACTTATGATTTCAACCCTTGCACTACCATATGATTTGAAACCCACAAAGCTCCCTTACAATGTAACCCCCTTGTTACCTTATAATGTAATTATCGTAGTTACACTTAGAATAACCATTACAGTCAACTTACAATATACCCAATTCATTAGATGAATATCATAGGCCCACCCATATTTATTTTATAATGGAAACACCCATTATTATAAACAATTCCCAAGAACCATTACATAATCATAAAACATGGATACTTGCAATAGAAAAACATTCCCTAAGTAAAATATCTCAATTTAAAAGAATATTGCACACATACAAATGGAAAATTATTTGAAAATAACCATGAAATATTGTAAATAAGACATAAAAACAATAAGTATTCATTAAAGTTATAAAATACATTAATTTTATTTAAGTTTAAAAAATATTTTTGGATTTCGTAAAAAGATACATTTAAGAGGATTTAAAAGAAATTCCCTTACATAAAACCTGAAAAAGATCCCCTTTAAAAAATTGAGAGAAATTTGAAAGATCCAATTTTAAAAAAAATTGTTTATATAAATATATCCATAAAAATATTTGGAAAACGTGGACATGGAGTAGAAATATTTGTAATAATAAATTCTTAAAACATTTAAAACAATGTTTTGGTTAAATTGTACCTTACCTTATGTTCAACTTCCTTCAAACATGTTCAAACCTCAAGTATAATGGTTTAAAGAGTGTTATTAATTTATTCAAAAACTATATTCACATAATACCATATATTATCTTTTTTATCATCTTTCCACTCATAATATTTTTTTTCCATTGTTTTGGGTGAGTTCACTTCATGGTTTCATGGTTGGTTCATTAAGTATTTTCTTTTTAAATGGAAATATTACTCCAGAAGTGGAAATAAAATGTATTAATACACTTATATAATTTTAAATTATCCCATATATCATTTTCTGTACTTATATTATGATGATTCATTAGATAAAATGTTAATGATAAAGGTTTAGTTTATTTTGGTGGTTTTTTCGACCTTTAAAAACTTGTTTCATTTTGTTTAATATTATGGCCATATATTAATTCTAGAATTTGAGAACATATATAATATATATATTTATTCCATTTTAAACAATTATAATTGAATTTAAAATTTTTATTAATGTGATATTTAGAAATTAAATATCATCATCCATGAAGGCGGTGAATTGACACGTCATAGATGATGATTTCACTTTTAACAATAAAAGAAAAAACAATAGAATTGATTATGGATATACCATTAAAAAAATTAAAGTATATATATTATACTTGAGTTATCATGAAAATTTGGATAGGGTTTGATGATAAGGTATATGTAATGCCCCAACCTCATATACCCTGAAGTCGGTGCGTTATTACATTACATTGGTATGATTATAAGGAATCACATCCTGAAGGACCATACAGCTTAGCAGTCTTCGAAATCCAAATTACAAACATTATACCCATAACTAATTGGGAAAAAAATATGAAACAAAATAATTGAAATATACTACATTTAATCAATGTTCTATTCTTCATAATATGGGAAGAGAAACATAATAAGGGGGAGATCAAATGCTCGGTAAGGGTATGTACAACAGAATAAATAATCAATCCATATGGAAAGGTAAATATTTGATAACACTTTCCATTTACAAAAAAAAAGATAAGGCACGAATAATATGGCAATTAAGGTACTGAAATATATGTAATAAATCAATAAACTAAGAATGAACTACTTCTATAGATATGTCGACGCAAAATTTCATGGATAAATAATAACTGAAATTAAATGAGGGAAATACTTTAGTTAAGGACGTCATGTCTCAGGCACATGAAAACCAATTGTGGTCAAGACCATTCACAAGACAGTTTAAAATTAAGGGTAGAAACCCTTTTTTCCAACTTATTCATCTCATGAGAACTTTTCAATGCATTGAGGATCTATATAAATTCTAGGCTCCATCCATCATTGACATTTCAAAGTATTTCTCATATTTAATAACAAAAATAAATAATAAGCCTTATCAAATTACCATATTGAATATGTAATATGGATATATCAATAATTCACATGAAATGAATAATATAATATCTTGAAAATAATTATATTCGTTTTAAGAAGTCAAAAGGTATAATATACACCTTATAAAAGGTACTAGGTTCATAACATTACAATATGCCTCAATGAAATGAAATTGAGATGAAATCCCTTACCTTAAGTCTGATAATCTCTGTATTTGTCCAAAAATCCTATATAATAGTATTATTAACTTATATTATAATCATTATAATATTTATTATATAATATATGATTATTTAGGGACTTTATATTACCCTTTTATTAACAAATCCAAGTTAATGCAACATTTCAGGTAATAATTGCTTCGTTTATCGTACGTCTTTTGACTTGTTATTCTTGATCATATTACATAGATCATGATTTAATTACTTAAAAATATATAATATTGATAAAACATAGTTTTATTGAATATTTTATTGATAATAAATGAAATAATTTCCTCACATTGTGCTAAATGTGTTAATTAATAGAATATTTGGGATTAGATCATTCATTTTAAAATTTGATGAAATTCCAGTTTTACCCTTTTAAAATTCAATGAAGTATTTCGGGAATAAATATTATTTTTAAAATTATCATGACTCGAAATTTTGTAACTGTGTTCCTGACTTAATTAGAAACAAATTATAATTAGGAAATGGGAGCTGGATTGTGCATTGGAGTGGAGTAAATGGCCCATGAAGGAAAAGTTGGACTGAACTATCCAGATTGGATATCACTTCACCATTTTAGATATATCTTCTTCATACGGTCTTATATTGGGCCCAAATTTTGAGGTAAGATCTGGAACATTATTATTCACAAATAATACTGCTATAAGTCCAGAAAATTCACATGTTTTGGAGGTCAACTATGCGGTGAAATTGGGATTAAACAATTTGTCCGAATTTCCCTTTCACACATAAATAAATCATGTAACCCTATCCCTACCAAAATCTATTTAAAGGATATTTTCACTCTTTAGAAGGGTTTTTTGAGGAATTTGGATGGTTCTTTTGAAAGGGTATCTGTTGGGGGCCCCTAAAAACTATTGTAAGAACTAAGGCCTTGTGAAAACATCTCTTACAAGAAGGCTCTCCTCTCTCACCTCCTCTTTGTATTTCTTTTCTTTTATACATGTATATTGAATTTTTCTTCAATTAATCTTCTTTTTTTCATTTTATTATTATTATTCTTTTTATTGAGCTGTAATATAAGATTAGAGATGAGATTGGGTGTTCCCCAATCAATCTATTTCATATGAAAAACATCTCTACGATGACAACTCCGCCCAAGAAAGTGTGATTTCATTCATAGTTGATCTAATCCATAACCCCTTAATTTATTCATTTTGAATCCATAAAAATAATTTATTCATAAATTATTATCAATTAATTGAGTTTTAATTTCTATGTTACTTAATAGACTTGCATTTGACCTCATGGTCAGGATTGTTTAAATCGTGAGAGTGAAACTTAAACTGCAAACTCCAATCAACTTGGGATTGAATTGTAGGGTTCAAGTCTCATCCCAAACTCAATTATTTATCCAATCTAAGGAGGATATTCTTCCCTAATTTACCACCAACCAAATTTTGGATTTCGGATCGCTGTCAAAGCAGGGTGCTACGATTGTATGTCCCGAAGTTAACATTGGGATCATTTTTACAAATTTGTGGCCTTGTTAATTTATGTAGGGTTCGAAGGTTGACAAGGTAAGGGGATTACAATTGAATGAATTATAATAATATGGTATAAGGATAAATTAATGATTAATTGGTAATATTAGATCAGCTATGTCTCCTCGTATAAGTATTTTTAAATAAATTGTGTCTTTGATTGTTCCATCTCATTCGCTTGTTTAGTGTATTTTCTAAAAGTCACAAATCCAAACCCCCACATCTTGTGGTTCATTTTTCTTCACTTATTTCCTTATTTTTTTTGTTTTATTCAAGCCTATTAAGGGTTTTTTAATTCACTTCCTCCTTGAGAGAACGACCTAGGTCAGCTATTGTGTTGCACTTAGTAAAATCACAAATAATTATTTTTGAGAGCATGTGTGATAACACTCATCAAATTGGAGCCATTTCTAGGGAAGAAAGTGTTTTATTCAACCAATATTAGGTAAGTTATTTATTCTTATTTTTTATTTTATTTCTATTATTCTCATCCCCTTTCATTTCAGTTCTTTCTTCCCCACCTCTTTTTTTCTCTCGGACTATCAATTGAAACCTCATTTAATGATATTGGTGTCTCCTGCTTTTTTTCTATATTTTCTATGATTTATGACATGATCTCATCATATGGATATCCTTGATCTTTCCCCCGATATTGAGAGCAGCCTTAGGGATCGAATTAGACAGTCTCGGTCTACAGTAAGTGTCGACATTTACCCAACTGTGGAATTCTTACACTCTAGGAATTTTGAAATTGGAAACTCTTAAATAACAAATATTAAACAAGATACAATGGATTAAAATAACAAAAATTAAATCAATAGGACTATTCAAGAGTCATATTCACTTGATATTAATTATCAACCTACATTCATTACATATCCAACTCCTAAATCAATCTTTGAATTGAAATATAGAATAATTCACCTTCTTCCAAAATATCATGGCTTATCTGGTGAGGATCCAAACAAACATTTAAAAGAATTAAATGTGGTATGATAAAAAATGAAACCAAGAAATTTCTCTAAAGATCAAATAAAACATAGAGAATTCCCATTCTCACTTGATGGAACTGCTAAAGATTGGATGTATTATTTACAACCAGAAAATGTCACATGTTGGAACGATTTGAAATTTCTTTTCTTGCAGAGATTTTTTCCGGCATCAAGGACCACATCCATCCTGAATGAGATCTAAGGGATCAAGCAGGCACATGGGGAGTCAATGTATGAGTACTGGGAGTGATTCAAGAAGTTGTGTGTAAGCTTCTCACATCACCAAATCAGTGAACAACTCCTCATCCAATACTTCTATGAAGAACTCACACTTATATAAAGAAGCATGGTGGATGTTACGACTATAGAAGCATGAGTAGACAAGAAACCAATAGTTTCACGTGCATTAATTAACAAAATTGCCCAAAACTCCCAAAACTTTGGTGATCAATGTACACCACATGTTAGGGGATTACGTCAAGTAAGTCCTTCTTCTCTTAAGAGTCATTTAATTGATACAAAGTTGTAATAATTGACCAATATGGTGAGGTAGATTTATTTGGATAAGAAGACATCCCAACTCACTTCTTCAAGGCCTCGTGGCATTTGTACTGAGTGAAGCCACCCAACTGACTATTTCCCCCAACTACAAGAAATATAATATTATGCAACAGTGTTTCTTGGGAGACCATATCAACAGAAATAATAAACATATCCCCAAAATAAGCTTTATTCCTTTTCTGAAACATACAACCATGGGTGGAAGGATCAATCAGACATGAGGTATGGCTCTAGACAATAACAAAGTACCCCCTTTCAACAACCCCAAAGTATATTTGAAGCTAAAGCATCAAAAATTCAACAAAAAGGGACTTCTCAACCAAAGTTATATTATAATATTGATGATCTTTTGAAAGAAATTTTTCTTAATCAATAGAATAAGCTGAAAAGTCAAGGTTCGGTGCTGAGGGAGTTAAAGACTCAAATGAGCTAGATTTCCATTTCCCTCCATGAATTAGTAAGTAAGAATTCTGTAAATCTACCTTCCCAACCTACTCCAAATCCGAAGGGGAATTTTAGTGCCATCATACTGAGAAGTGGGAAGCAAATGAATGATATATTTGTACCTACCATTCCACTGGGATTCACCTCAACTCTAGAGAAGCCCCATTCAAAACCAGTGGATGAGAAACCCAAGGAGAAAGATAAACGTAAGAAAAAGATTAATGATGTTACTCCTAAAGCCTTTACCTTTCCAAATAGGGTTGTTCAAACCAAGAATATGGCTTAATAGGCAATGAAAAAGGAGGTTTTGGACACATTCAAGCATGTAAAGATAAACATTCCCTTTATTGAGGACATTAAGAAAATCCCAAGGTATTATAAATCCTTAAAATAACTTTGTAACAATCGAGGATGGGTCCAGGGAAATTAGAGGATCAATCTTGGAAGGAATGTTTCATCACGCATTACACAAAATCTAGAGATGCCAACAAAGTGCAAGGATCTTGGGACATTCACCATCCCATGCACCATATGGGAGTTACACTTTTTTGATGCTTTATGTGGTTTAAGAGTGTATATAAATGTGATGCCTCACTCTTTATTCTATTCTTTACAGGTTGGAGAGTTGAAGCCAACAAGAGTAGTGGTGCAGCTGGAGAATAGAGCTACAACATATCTAGTGGGAGTCCTTGAGGGTGTACTTATTAGGGTAACAGAAATGATCTTTCCATTAGACTTTTGTATTATTTACATGGTGGATGATCAAGTAAGTTCTCATGCTCCAATTATCTTAGGTATTCCCTTCCTCAAAAACTACAAAAAATCATAAATTTCCATGAGGTTACACTTTCCATTGAGTTTGGAGATGAAGTTGTGATATTTAATATTATGGATTCCATGAATTACCCCTTAGAGGACCATTCTGCTTTTGTTATCTCCCATTTGAACCACCAAATAAAAAACATGGAATGTGATTGTCTTATGCTTAGGGAGATATTGATTATTGGTTCTAGTTTGATGTCTAAGATCACTTCCACAGTCATTTCTAATGAATAATATTCTCTTATATTTGGTTTCAAAATGGATTCATATTCTGATTTTGATCATGTGAACTCAGATTATGACATGGCTATTGAGTATGCTGATGGATTTGATTCTTTATTCTCTAATTTTTATGATGTATATTCTAATACTGATTTTCATTGTGCACATATTTCAGTTCCTTAAATTTCTCCATCTATACATCACCCCCCCCCCCCTTCATTGGAACTCAATCCATTTCCACCTACTCTCAAATAACCATACTTGTTAAGTGGAGAGATATTACTTGTTATAATTGCTAATAATATTCCTTTGGAACATGAAGAAAAAATTTGAATCATTTCAGGGAGAATATTAGGGAAATCGGGTGGACCTTGGCTGACATATCATGTATTAGCCTCTCCATTTTCATGTATAGGATTCTTTTAGAGGATGGGGATAAACCAGTGTAGTATCCACAAAGGAGACTCAATCCAACCCTTCTAGAAGTTATTAAAAAAGAAGTTGAGAAATTTCTTGAGGCATGTATAATCTTTACCATTTTAGATTCTCAGTGGGTGAGTCTTATTTAGGTTGTGCCTAAGAAAATTGGTGTTACTGTTGTTAAGAATGAGAAAGATGAGTTAGATCCAATGAGGGTTCAAAACAATTGGCGTGTTTGTATTGATTATAGGAAACTAAATCAGTCCACTCACAAGGATCATTTCCCCTCCCATTTATTGATCAAATGCTTGAGAGACTAGTTAGGAAGACACATTATTGTTTCTTGGATGTATTTTCTAGATATTCTCATGTTCTTATTACTCTAGAGGATCAGGAGATGACTACACTCAATTGTGCATTCAGTACATTTTCCTATCAGAGGATGCCATTTGGAATTTGCAATGCCCCAGGTACCTTCCAAAGATGCATGGTGAGTATTTTTTATGATTTTATTGAGACCTGTATAGAGGTATTTTTGGATGAATTTATAGTATATGTGTCTTCATTTTATTATTGAATCTCTAGCTTAGGAAAGGTTTTGAATCATTTTATTGAGAATAATCTAGTCTTAAACTTTTAAAAGTGTCATTTCATGTTAGATAATTGGATTTTCTTAAGAAATGTAGTGTCAAAACATGGGATAGAGGTTTATAGATATAAGGTAAATATCATTTCATCTTTACCCTATATTTCATGTGTGTGTGATGTTAGATATTTCCTAGGGCATGCAGTATTTTATCGATGCTTCATAAAAGATTTTATTAATATTGCTCTTCCTTTGTTGTTATTACTTCAAAAAGATTCTGATTTTGTGTTTGATGATTCATGTAGGGTATCATTTGATGATCTGAATAATTTTCTGACCACTCCACTGATCATACATCCCCCACAATGGGAAATTCATTTGGAGCTTATGTGTGATGCATACAACTTGGAAGTTGGACCTGTCTTATCCTAGAGGATGGAGGTATGTTCACATGTGATTGCCTATGCTTTGAGGACATTGTATTCAGCCCAATAAAACTACATATCCATGGAAAAGGAGTTTCTTGCTATCATATTTTCCTTAGATAAATTTTGTTCATATTTATTAGGATTTAAAGTAGTTGTTTTTTCTGACCATGTATCTCTGAGGTACCTTTTGAAGAAGCTAGATGCAAATCCAAGACTTATCCAATGGATGCTCCTTCTTCAAGAATTCAATATTGAAATAAAGGATAAGAAGGGGTCTAAAAACCTAGTGGCGGACCACAGGAGTAATATTACTCACACACTAGAGGTTGACACCTTGGACCTGGTACCACTTTAGGACACTTTCCCCAATGAGAATATTTATTCCATATCAGGTACACTTCCTTGGTATGCTGATTTAGTGAACTATATTGTTGCATCCAAAATCCCAGAAAATTTAAATAAACATCAAGTCCAAAAATTAAAAATTGAGTCTCAGTATTATGTGTGGGATGATCCATATCTCCGGCGCATGTGTAGTGATCAATTTATTAGTAGGTGTGTTCCGGATCATGAGTTTGAGTCTGTTCGATAATTATGTCATACACTTTCTTGTGGTGGACACTTTAGACCCCAACAGTCAGCTAGGAAAGTTTTGGACTCTGGTTGGTATTGGCCTAGTTTATTCCATGATGCTCAGATGTTCTATAAGTCATGCTCATGTTTCCAACACACAGGTAATATTTCTAGGAGACACGGGATGTCGTAATAACCCATATTATTCTTTGAGATTTTTTATGTATGGGGAATTGATTTTATGGATCCTTCTCTTAGTTCATTTGGTTTCCTGTATGTTTTGGTTTTAGTTGATTATGTGAGAAAATGGGTGGAGGCTAAGGCCACCAGAACTGATGATTCTCATGTTGTTGTGCACTTTATCAAAGCACATATTTTTTACAGGTTTGGAGTACCAAAGGCCATCATCATTGACCAAGGGACCCACTTTTGCAATTATAATTTGGCTTCCCTACATTGGAAGTATGGGGTGACACACAAAGCATCAATACCATACCACCCCCAAACAAATGGTGAGGCTGAGATTTCAAATTGTGATTTGAAACAAATTTTGGATAAAATTGTGCATCCGAATAGGAAGGATTAGAGAAAGTTCTTGGATGATGTGCTATGTGATTATAGGATATCATACAAGACACCCATTGGTATATCCCCATTTGGAATTGTTTTTTGGAAAGCATGGAATCTTCATATGGAAGTCGTGCATCGCGCTTATTGGGATATAAATAAATGCCACATGGATTTGGACCGAGATGGAATACAAAGGAAGCTAAAAATTCAAGAGATTGAGGAGATTTGATTGTATTTATATGAGAACCCAAGGCTCTATAAGGAAAGGTTAAAATTATCTCATGATAGAATCATTCAATAAAGGGAGTTTCATATTGGAGAGAAAGTTCTTCTCTACAGTTCATGACTAAAGATGATGCCTGGTAAGTTGTGTTCCGGATGGTTAGGTCCTTATGTTGTGACTAATGTTTTTCCTTATGGTGTAGTCTAGATCACCCAAGAGGACATAGGAAGGAGATTTATAGTCAATGGGAAACATTTAAAGAAATACATTGAGTGACTTCCAACTAATGTAGTGGATTTCATCACACTGCATGACCCCATCATCACTTGAACATATCAAGCTGTTCCAAGCCCTTTCACTTTTATATTATTTTTCCAATTTAAAATTATACATTTCATGTGCATATATCATCTCATAATATCACATTGAGGACAATGAAATATTTTAAATGTGGGGTAGGGGACAATATTTTAGGGTAGAAATTTGGGATTTTCATTTGTGTGTTTTGTGTGAATTTTCTATTAAGTTTTTGGTTCAAATTTTAAAACAAAAACAAAAAAACAAAAATATAAAAATATATATATATACATATATCATGTAACATTTTCATGTGGAACATATGGAAAATGAATTTTTTCAAAAATCTTTTGTAGAATGATAAGCGTGAGTAAGATTTCATCATCAAGGGTTGATTTTTTAAAAAATTGAAGTCGTCAAGGATATGATTGGTCGTTTCATTATAAAACCTTTTAGATTTTGACATCATTATTTGTTATATTTTTTCATGGTAAATTATCTCATTGATTTATCCACACAATTTTTCACAAAATCATGACTTGTGAGTTTCTCTTACCCAATTTAATGTATATTTAGGGTAAGTAATTTTTTTCAACTTATAACATGTTCTTTGCATATGTTCGTTTCTCTTTCAATCATTTCCATCACTATACCAGATTGACCTATGTGTGTGCACCTAATATTTGAATATTTTATTCCCTCTAAGAAATTCAAAAAAAATAAAAAAAAATAAAAAAAGAAATCATAAATAGGGGAGTGAAGAAATGTACAACATTTGGGGATATTTAGGTCGGGATCTCATGGTTTGACTTCTAGTAATGCTTAAATGAGTGGGTTTTGGAATTTTATTGCAAAGGGTGTTGAACAGGTATGGTGGAATAAAACCAGGTAAGAAGAAAATTGTTATTGACCTGTATATACTAGATAAAGTGTGGAGAGAAAAGCTTGGAATGGTTTTCACACACACACATGGAGAATTAGTGGTATGATATACCCATGAATTATTTTTTCTCTGATTAGTGTTATTAATCTCACTGGAATTTAATTTTATACAACCTATGAGACAATTAATTTAAAATTTATTGATATTGACTCTTGATTTGATTCTTACTTTTCTTATTTTTTCTACTATGGATTGTGGAATATGAACATGCATATCTTGTCACAATTTTTTGGAATACATGATATGAGGTTTTCCCCAGGAGTGAAAAATGATAAGTGTGGGGGAGTTGATAAAACACATTTTTATTGAATATTTTATTGATAATAAATGAAATAATTTCCTAAAATTGTGATAAATATGTTAATTTATAGAATATTTGGGATTAGATCATTCATTTAAAAATTTGATGGCAATTCCATTTTTACCCTTTTAAAATTCACTGTAGTATTTCAGGCATAAATATTTTTCTGTAAATTATTTTGACTTTAAATTTTGTAATTATGTTCCTGACTTAATAAGATACAAATTCTATTTAAGACATGGGAGTTGTATCACGCATTGGAGTGGAGTAAATGGCCCATGAAGACAAAGTTAGACTGAACTATCTAGATTGGACATCACATCACTATTTGGGTTGTATCTTCTTCATCCAGGCTTGTATTAGTCCCAAATGTTAAAGGAAGCTCAAGGAAATTATTATTCACAAATAATCATTCTATAAGGCCCGCCAATTCATGGGTTTTAGAGGTCAAATATGCGGTGAAAGTGGGATTAAACAATTTTTCCGAATTTCCCTTTCACACTTAAATAAATCATGTAACCCTTGCCCTCCTAAACTCTATTTAATGTATATTTTCACTCTTTTGGAGGGTTTTTCGAGGAATTGGGAAGGTTTTTCTGAAAGGGTTTCTCTTGGGAGCCCCTTATAACTATTGGAAGAAGTAAGGTCTTGTGAAAATATCTCTTCCAAGAAGGCTCTCCTCTCCCACCTCCTATTTTTATTTTTTTGCCTTCATGCTTGTATATTAAATTTTTCTTCAACTAATCTTCTGTGTTTTTTTATTTTTGTCTTCTTCTTCTTGGGCTGGAATATAAGAGTGGAGATGAGATTGTGTGTTCCCCAATCAATCTAATGCTTATGTAAAACGTCTCCACGATGACAACTCTGCCCATGAAAGTGTGATTTCTTTCTTAGTAGATCTAATCCATAATCCCATTATTTATTAATTTTGGATCCATAAAATACTGTATTCATAAATTGTGATAAATTAATTGAGTTTTAATTTCTATGTTACTCGATCGACTTTCATTTGACTGCGTGGTCGGGCTTGTGTAAATCGTGAGAGTGAAACTTAAACCGCAAACTCCAATCAACATGGGATAGAATTGTAGGGTTCAAGTATCATCCCAAACTCAATTAATTATCCACTAAATGTAAGAGATTATTCCCTAATTAACTATTTACCAGAAGTTGGTTTTTGGATCGCTATAAAAGCAGTGTGCTATGATTGGAGGTCTCAAAGTAAACCTAGGGATCATTTTCACAAATTTGTGGTCTTGTTAATTTCTGTAGGGATCAGGGGTTGACATGGTTAGGGGATTACTATTGAATGAATTATAATCATATCAGATAAGGATAAATTAATGATAAAGGGTTCATATTAGATCAACTACTTCTTCTTATATTAGTATTTTTAAAGAAATTTTGTCTTTGATTGTTCCATATCATTAGCTTGTTTAGTGTATTGTCTGAAAGTCACAAAACCAAACCCCTGAATCTTGTGTTTAATTTTTCTTCACTTATTTCCTTTTTTGGTTGTTTTCTTCAATCCTATTAAGGTTTGTTTATTTCACTTTCTCCTTGAGAGAATGACCTAGGTCAATCACTGTGTTGCACTTAGTAAAATCACAAATAATTATTTTTGACAGTGTGTGCGATAACGCTCATAAAATTTGATTTATATATCATATATATTCATAATATAAATATATATATAATAGATAGATATATTACCTGGAATACACCATTCATGGAGATGGTAATTCATACATATGCATGAACGTTGTTTCCGTTTTCTTATCATATTGAGTAGAAGTAAGTGAATAACATATATGTACAAATATATATATATATATATTATTCTATTAGCATTATTATTCCATATATTTTATAATTATCAATAATATATATATATATATATATATATATATATCTTTATAATCATTCTTGGATGGTGAACATGGAAGATGAGTCTCATCACGTCGTGGATACGGTAAACCGTACA
Organism: Viscum album; assembly: GCA_963277665.1. Taxonomy (NCBI): domain Eukaryota; kingdom Viridiplantae; phylum Streptophyta; class Magnoliopsida; order Santalales; family Viscaceae; genus Viscum; species Viscum album. The sequence goes on along the minus strand of OY728129.1, from coordinate 333,323,911 downwards.
TACGCACGAGTAACGATATAATTCCATTAATGGATTAATGGTATGGATTTGGATTGAATATGAATTTTAAAGAAATAATATCATGTTATATTTATTATTTAATTAATTTTTATTCATCATCATACCCATTTAAATGAAGTATATATGAAAAAAGCTTTACACCAAGGCGTGGAGACGGTAAGTCGTACGTACGCACGCATGGTGATATTGTTTTTCATAGGATGGGTAAATAAAGAATATGGTTTCCCCATAATCATAAAAACATATCAGCATATATTAGATTATGGAGTTATTATTTTATTATGGTAACAACTTAGTAAGAGTAGTAGAAGAATAAATGGACTTTGAAAGAAGGGATAAAATGATTACCACTTCTTCAGGTGCCTCCTTTTTATTTGCACAAAAGGACTCCTTAAGTTTGTTTTATGCCCAAAGGGTGGACTCTAGGATGAATTAAAGAAAGTGGGGAGTAGATTTGGGCATGTTTTGTCCTATACAAAGTGATTTTGAGGTGTGAATAAATGGTTATAGGTGGTTCCCTTTTATAAAAGGGAAGAGCGTACTTTAGGAAGGTATTGAAATTTAATTTTATTATACATTTATTGTTAGTTTTGAATGGTCACAAACTCATTTATTTCATATATATGATTTTTTTTGGGTCAAAAACCTCTCAAAAAGTAGGTTTTATACAAGTTTAGGTCACAAAATTGACCTTATCTTTTAGCTTTAACCCTTAGTTAAAAGCATTTACTCTTACCACATCTTCTTGAATTTTCATAATATATTGTAACTATATTTACTATAAAATGTCAAGAGAACCATAAGTGGATAATTAATAACATATTTAACATTATATAATTCATTTTTATGAATCTTAGATTTTTAGGACTATTATATAATTTAATAAAATAGTATTTGTTTTAAAAATTCATTTTTGTCAATTTTGACACTATTTAGGAATTGATATTTGTTAAAGTCAAAACAACTTGATTACTTATAACCAAAGGCATTAACTCAAATATAATATGTCAATAGACACCATGAAATATTTGGATGGCATAAAAATATTTAAATTATATTTATTTTAATATTTATAATATCATTTAATTGCATATGTCATTCATAAGGAAATCATTGCATCATCATTGTGTCATAAATAAATTTATTTATTTAATGTCTAAAAATTATAAATAAAATATCATAATGATGGAAATATTTTTAGATTTATAATGAATACTTATATTTTAAGAGAGAAATTCTATAACCTCTTATAAAAATTTTTTATTAAAAGATACATGTTTATGATGCATTTATCTTTACTTTAAATTAATTCTTATAAGATGTCATTATCACACCCATGTGGTCTCATGGGGTCCAACAATAGACCCAAGGATGACCATGGTCTGAATTATGTTATCCAATAGGATTAGGACATGTGTTAGGGTAGTTTTATATTATTATAATATTACTTTGTTACCCTTATTTACCTAATTTACCTTTTTTACCATGGTAAATAAAAATAATAACTGAAATTACTATTCATAATGTCCAAAAATAAAAAGTATCTATTTAAACAATTTGGAACTTTTGATTCCAAATATAGAATCAATTTTTTAAAATTTAAAACACAGAAGTTACAGTATTTAATTTAAAATTAATTCTCATTGTCAAAACTAGAAAGCGGGTTTTTAAAATGTAATATCTATCAAAAGATTGACATGTGTTTATGTACAATTTAAATGTGAAATTATTTTCAGTGACCATAATTGGATTAAATGAAACAATATTAATCCAATTAAACTTTTAAACAAATTAAAAATACAATCTAACAATATTAATAAATTATATGAAAAGGCAATTTTGAATTAAAATGCAGTATTTTTCAATTTTCATCAAAAATTGAATGTTTTCATAAAATTACCAAAATTACACCCTAAACTAATTTTGATATTCCACATAAAAAAATGAATTCTATTTTGAAAAATAAAGTGTATAAAATTTCAAAATTTGGTTAGTACTATTCATAACTTCTTTTTAAACAGCTACTTTGATAGGTCATGGGGTGCTTAAACTCGGGGTTGCGTACAACGCAAGACATTGAATTATTTAAAAAGAAGAATACAATGGAAGTTTGGGTGTTAAAATATTCCCCCATTAAAATAATTTCATCCTTGAAATTTATAGAATATCAGGACACAAAAATATTTGGGTGGTTCTTCATCAAATGTTCTTCAGGTTCCCATGTCACCTCTTCCATTTTATAGTTTCTCCAAATAAATTTTACCATACGAGTTATCTGATTTATCAACACTTGTTCTCTCATATCAATAATCTTGATATTCTCTTCATAATAATAGATATTGGGTTCTAGTTCAATTTCTTCATTTTTGAGTACATGTGTTGGGTCTGGCATGTATTTCCTTAACAGTGATATATGGAACACATCATGAACTTTCGAGAGACATGGAGGCATTTCCAAATGGTACAGATCCTATTTGTTCTAGAATTTCAAAAGTTCTGATGTACCTATGAGATAATTTAACCTTATTACCAAATAATATAACATCCTTCCATAGATATACCTTCCAGAAAACATGATCTCCTACTTGAAATTCCAAATCCTTCTTCTAGTTATCAGCATAGCTCTTTTTCCTACTTTGATCTGTTTTGATATGGGTTTGTATAATCTTCACCTTCTCCATTGTTTCATCAATAAGTTTTGGACCTACAACTTCTCTTTCACTAACATTGTTCCAACAAGTTGGTGTACGAAATTTCTTTCCATATAACGCATTATATGGTGCCATCTGGATACTTGAATGGAAGCTATTGTTATAGAAAAATTATAATAGAGGTAAATATTGATCCCACATACCTTGAAAGTCAAGTGATAAGGATCTCAACATATCTTCTAAAGTTTGAATAGTCTGTTCTGATTGTCCATCATTTTGAGGGTGGTATGTAGTGCTCAAAAAAAGTTCAGTATTTAGGGCCTTATAAATACTTTTCTAGAATATTGATATAAAATGGGGATCATGATCAGAAACAATTAATAGGGGTACACCATGAAGTCTTAAAACTTCATTAATATATATTCTTGCTAAACATTCAAGTAGTAAATTTTCTCTTATAGGAATAAAATGTGCTGAATCGGTAAGACGGTCAACAATAACCCATATCACATCATTCCTTCTAGGAGTCTTTGCAATCCCAGTGAAAAATTCCACCATAATATCATCACATTTCCATACAGGTATAAGAACAGGTTGCATGGCTCCTCTAGTATTTTGTCTTCCATCATTCAATTATTGACAAACATATTTCTACACATAATCAGCAATCTACCCCTTTATATTATTCCACCAAAAATGTTCCTTCAAATCTCTATACATATTAGTGCCACCGGGGTGTATAGAGAAATTAGATCTATGAGAATAATCCAATAATTCCCTTTTTAGCTCAGGTATAGTGGGAACACAAAGCCTATTTCTAAATTTCGAAATGACATCTTCAAAAATGAAATCAATCAATCTCTCATTATTCACAGCTTTAATTTTCTTTTTAAACTACTCATCATTAGTTTGATAAATTTTTATCCTTTCCAGTAAATATGGTTTGGAAACCATTTGAAAAAGTAGTAATGTTTTACCCTCAATGATAATTCCCATATCCATATTTACTAGATCCATGAACATAGGATCCATTTTAGCTCTCATATTGTTCAGAACACTATGGTCCATTATACTCAAGGCATCCACCACCTTATTTTCCTTACCTAGGTGGTAGTGTATTGTACAATCATAATCCTTAAGTAGATCAATCCATCCCCTATGTCTCATGTTAAGTTCTTTATGTGACAAAATATATTTCAAACTCTTTTAATCAGTATATATCTCACATTTTTTACCGTAGAGATAATGTCTCCATATTTTCAAAGAAAATATTACTACAAATAACTCAAGATCATGAGTTGGATAGTTTTGTTCATGGGTTTTTAATTTCCTTGATGAATATGCAATACCATATCATTCTGTATAAGGACACAACCAATCCCTTTCTTTGATGCATCACTTTAAATAACAAACCCATCATTCCCAGATGGTAAACTCAAGATAAAATCATTGACTAATCTTCTATTAAATTCATCAAAACATTCTTCAGACTCTTTTTTCCAAACAAATTTAACCCCTTTACTTGAGATTTTGGTTAATGGGTTAGCCAATCGGGTGAAAGTTTGGACAAAATGCCGATAGTAACCTGCTAAACCAATAAAACTGTGTACCTCATTTATACTTTCTGGTGTTGTCCATTCTTGAATTGCCTTAGTCTTTGAAGGATCAACATATATTACATCATTGGAGACTATATAGACAAGTAAAGAAATTTTTTGAAGCTAGAATTCACACTTTCCAAATTTATCATATAATTCTTCTCTCCTGAGTGTCCCCAGAATGATTCGAGAGTGATACTCATGGTCTTAAAATCTTTTAGAAAATATTAGAATATCATCAATGAATACCACAAAAAAATCATCAAGATATTCCTTGAATACTCTATTCGTGATATCCATAAAAATTTAGGGTGCATTAGTCAATCCAAAAGGCATTACTATAAATTCTTAATGACCATACCTCATCTGAAAAGCTATATTTGGAATGTATTCCTTCATCACTTGGAATTGACGATATCTATAATGAAGATCAATCATTGAAAATAGTTGAGCTCCATGAAGTTGATCAAATAAATCATCGACACGAGGTAGAGGATACTTATTATTTATTATAATTGCATTGATTTCTCTATAATCAATACATAGCCTTATGGATCCATCTTTCTTCTTGACAAAGAGAATAGGGGCTCCCCATAAAGAAAAATTGGGGTGGATAAATCCCTTTTTACCCAACTCTTCAATTTTTTATATCTATTAATTCCACAATCACCATTCTATGGGGAGTTTTTGATATTGGCCTTGCATTAGGGATTAAATCAATACAAAACTCAACTTCACGCTCTGGGGGGGTATCCAGGTGAATATTCAGGAAAAACATCAATGTATTCGTTTACAATAAGTATGTACTCAATTTTAATATTACCTCCTTAATCCCTATATATTGATTTATATTCCTCCTCAATAACCTCATTCAGTAAAGCTACTAGGGGTGGATTTTGATGAGAATAAAGTGATGAAGTTTCTTATCTAAAGATAATATATTCTACATCTTCCTAACAAATTTAAACTTTTGTCTTCTTGAAATATATCCTCACATCATAAGTCATAAACTTTTTTTATTTTGGGTTAATTGTCGTAAGTGTATCCCCAAATTCTAACTTAGGGTATGGTCCCTAATCTATGTTATCTAAATATAGCTTCCAAGGTTGTTTCTAAACTTCCTCTGATAGCAACTATAGTTCCCCAACCTCAGATAACCTGAAGTTGGTTCATTACTACATTACATTATCATGATTATAAGGAATCGCGTCCCGAAGGACCATATAGTTTAGCAGTCTTGGAAATCTAGATTATAAACATGATATCCATAATACATTGGAAAAAAATAAAACATGAAACACAATAATTGAAATATACTGTATCCTTTAATCAAAGTTCTCTTCTTCATAACCTGGGCAGATAAACATAGTAAGGGTGACCACAAATTCTAATAATGTTATGTACAACAAAAGAAATAATCAATACATATGGAAAGGTAAATATCTGAGAGCACTTTCCATTTAAAAAACTAGATAAGGAAAAAATAATATGGAATGTAAGGTACTGAAACATATTCCATAAATCAAGAAACTGAGAATGAACTAATTCCATATATATGTCAATGCAAAATCTCATGGATAAATAATAACTGAAATTAAATGAGGGAAATACTTTATTTTATGGACGTCATGTCTCAGGAACATGAAAACATATTACCATCAAGAATTTTCACAAGACGGTTTAAAATTAAGGGTAGAAACCCATTTAGACAACTTATTCATATCATGAGATCTTTTCGATGCATCTATGAGCTATATAAATTCCAAGATCCACCCATCATTTCCATTCTAAATTATTTCTCATATTGAATAACCAAAATAAATAATATGCCTTATCAAATAACCATATTGAATGAGTAATATGGATCTACAGATAATTCCCAAGAAGGAAATAATATAATATCTTGAAAATATTTAGATTCATTATAACAAGTCAAAAGGTATAATATACACCATATAAAAGTAACTAGGTGCATAACATTATAATATGCCTCAATGAAATGAAACTGAGATGAAATCCCTTACCTTAAGTTTGATACTCTCTGTATTTTTTCAAAACTTCTATATGATGGTATTATTAACTTATATTAGAATCATAATAATATTTATGATATCATATATGATTCATTTATGACTTTATATTACATGTTTATTAACAATTCAAAGTTAATGCAACATTTTGGGTAATAATTGCTTCATTTATCGTACATGTTTTGACATTAAATTCTTGATCATATTACTTAGATCATGATTTAATTACTTAAAAAATGTATAATATGATTTATATATCATATATATTCATAATATAAATATATATCATAGATAGATATATTACATGTAATACACCGTTCATGGAGACGGTAAGCCGTATGTATGCATGAACGATGTTTCCGTTTTCTTATCGTATTGAATGGGAGTAAGTGAATAACATATATGTACACACACACACACAAACACACACTTATATATATATATTATAGTATAATTATTATGTCATATATTTTATAATTATTCATAATATATATCTTTATATTCATTCTAGGATGGTGAACATGGAAGATGAGTCTCATCGCGTCGTGGAGACAGTAAGTCGTACGTACACACGAGCGACGATGTCATTTCTTTAATGGTTTAATGATATAGATTTGGATTGAATATTAATTTAATAGAAATAATATAATGTTATATTTATTATTTAGTTCATTTTTATTCACCATTATACCCATCAAAATGAAGTATATATGAAAAACATTTTACACCACGGTGTAGATATGGTAAGTAGTATATACGCACACATGGTGATATTGTTTTTCATTAGATGCATAAAAGGGGAATATGATTTTCCCATAATCATAAAAACATATCATCATATAATAGATGATGGAGTTATTATTTTATTATGGTAACAACTTAGTAAGAGGAAGTAGAAGAAGAAATGAACATTGAAATAAGGGATAAAACGATTACCTCTTCTTTAGGTGTCTCCTTTTGATTTTCACAAATGGACTTCTTAAGTTGGATTTATTCCCAAAGGGTGGCATCTAGGATTAAGTGAATGAAATTTTGTAGTATATTTGGTCAGGTTTTGGCCGAGTCAAAAGGCTTTGGAGGTGTGAATAAGAGGGTGTAGGTGGTGCCCTTTTATAAGAGGGAGGATGGGCACTTTAGGAAGGTATTAGAATATTATTTTATTATATAATTCATTTGGATGAATATTATATTTTTAGGACTATTATATCATTTAATAAAATAGTATTTGTTTAAAAAACACATTTATGTCAATTTTGACACTATTTAGGAATTAATTTTTGTTTAAGTCATAACAACTTGATTACTTCAAACCAAAGGAATTAACTCAAATATAATATGTCAATAAAGTCCATAAAATTTGTGGATGAAATAAAAATATTTAAAATATATTTATTTTAATATTTATAATATAATTTAATTGAATCTTTCATTAATAATGTAATCACTCTATCACTATTGTGTCATAAATAAATTTATTTATTTATTTATTGTCTAAAAATTATAAATAAAATATCATGATGTATAAAATCAATTTATATTTCTAATTAATATTTATAGTTGAAGAGATCAACTATATAACCCCATATAAAAATTGTTTTAGTAAAAGATACATGTTTGTGTTATATTTATCTTTATTTTAATTTAATTCTTATAAAATGTCATTATCAAACCCAAGTTGTCCAATGGGGTCCTAAAATAGACCCAAGGATGACCATGGTTAGATATATCTCATCCAATAGGATTAGGACATGTGTAAGGGTTGTTTTACATTATTATAATATTTCTTTATTACCCTTATTTACTTGATTTTCCCTTTTTACCATGGTTAATAAAAATATTTACTGAAGTTACTATTCATAACATCTAAAAATAAAAAGTACCAATTTACATAACTTGGAAGTTCTGATTCAAAATATGGAATCCATTTATTCAAATTCAAAATACATAAGTTAAAGTAATTAATTTAAAATTTATTAATGTTGTTAAAACTAGAAAGCGGGTTTTTAAGAAGTAATATATATCAAAAGATTGACATGAGTTTATGTAAAATTTAAATGTGAAAGTATTTCCAATTACCATAATTGGATTAAATGGTAAAATATGAATCCAATTAAACTTTAAAAACAATTAAAAATACAATCTAAAAATATTAATAAATTAGATTTAAAATAGTTTTGAATTAAAATGTAGTATTTTTCACTATTCATCAAAAATATAATCTTTTCAAAAAATTACCAAAATTTCACCCTAATCTAATTTTGATATTCAGAATTCAAAAATGAAATCTATTTTTTAAAATAATGTTTATAAATTTTCAAAATGTGGTTAGTATTATTCACAACTACTTTTTAAACGGTTACTTTGATAGGTCATGGTGTGCATGAACTTGGGGTTGTGTGCAACGAAAGCCAATGAATTATTTAAAAATAATATTACAATGGAATTTTGGGGTGTTATAGTATAAGTGAGATCTAATTTAAAAGAGAATAAAAAGGAGTTTTTCTCTTGAATATTTTCTCCTTGAGAACTCCTTAAGGCTCTTAGAATTGGTATTTTATGAGAAAATAAAAACTAGAATGTGTCAAAGGATTAGGATAAAGTAATTTGGCATAATATACCAGAACAATATGTCTTAAGGTTATAAAATTAAGTGGAGTAATAACCCCCCATTTATAATTGAGGTGAGCGGCAATTTAGGAATTACATAACATATTAAAATATAATAAGTCTAATATATGGGTAAAGACTTTAAAAAGGCCAAATAAACATAGGTGGTCACATTTTCAACATAATATTATCATATTTGTCCTTATTCAAGATTTTTGTGTTTTTGAAATAATTTAATAATATATTATATTCATGAAATATAATTTTTTGTCAAATTTAACAAAATTCATAACTATGACTTTAAAAACATCACAAAAAAGTGTCAAATTCAAAAAAAAATATTACATCCTAAAAATATATAATCCATATATATAATTATTTTATTACCTTAAAAATCTCATATTATATTTATTTTAATATTTTTAATATCATTTATTTTGTTTTTCTTTTAAATTAATAATTACTACATCATCGTTGTACAAGCATTTAAGGTATTTATTTATTACGAAAAATTTAAAAATAAATTTTCATGAATAATATAAATTTATTAGATTTAAAATGACTTTTTATAGTCAAATTAATCTTCTATAAAACCATATATTAAAATATTATACTAATTAAAATCTATAGTGTAAACAACTTCAATTTTTATTAAATAAAATATTATAAGGGTCTTAATCATATTTATGTGGCTGAAAATGGTCATTAATTTGACCCTTGGACAAAAATGGTTGATATATAATCAACGAATAATATGTTTCCAAGTTTTTGGGTCATTTAATGGTTATTATAATTTTAATTAAAATCATTTTATTGATTTTTCTTCTTCTTGCACAAGCACTGCATCAACGTTGCATAAGTATTGAAGTTAATTATTTCATATAGAAAAATTTAAAATAAATTACTATCACAAAAATAAATTAATTAGGTTAAATATAATCATTTATATTGTTTCATAATGTATATTTAATCATATTCATGCCAAGATAACTTCTTTAATTTGTTAATTTGACTTTTCTTGCCTTGCACAAGCATTGCATAGGTATTTGGATATGATTCCTGTTATAAAACTCTAAAATTATAAACTATCAGTAAAAACATAAATTTTATATAATAATTAATAAATAATTCATTCAAACAATTTTTATTACTCAATTATTATCTAAAAGGAACCAACTTTTACTTTTCCAACGATGCGCCGGCACTGCGTCAACACTGACAATAATTTTTTTATAATTATCTTGAAAAAAAATGTAATTTATATGTTATTAATTATTTAACATAAAATATTTATATTAAAATTTCATAATTTATTCATTCCATAAGTTTAATAAATTTAACATCATAAATATTCCTTGGAAATGTCACAAAAATGCTGTATTTTTTAATAAAATTGTATTTTTTACTATTCACTTCAAAATTTAACATTTTTTAAAAATTATAAAAATTTCAACAAAAATAAATTTTTTTATGATTATTTCAAAATATAAGTTAATTTTAACAATATATATTTTCTAAAATTTCTATAAATTATATTATTTTTATATAAAAAAGCAATATATTTCATTTTTTGAAGAAAAATGTTTTTGAAGAAGAAAATGGATTTGTTAAAACATAGAATGACTTTACTAGAAATATAGTACATATTTAAAAACAATTAATTGATAAATTATCAATGATTATGACCATTATATATTTCATAATTTCATTAATATTGTTTGTTCCCTCCAATATAATTGCTAGGTTATAATGGCCACACTTAAATAATAAGATATTGTTATTTGTTTAAGCTCGATGTGGTATATTATATGCGATATAGTGTTCCCATCTTAAAAAATATTGTAATTTTACATTTTATTTATACATTCATCAAGTTATAATGGATCCTTTTCTAAAGGACTATTTTCACAAAGATTGTGATTATTGGCTTATATGACTCTTGTATTATGTTAAAACATTATTCCATGACTCTTATTTTCTGATCCAGATTTTAATGGGTATGAATTACCTTTTGTAATGCCCACTTAATTTGATTATTTCATCATGTCTTTATATTATTTTCACTGATAACATTCCATTTTTAATTCTTATGTTTACCCTTATTGAGTGTTTGAGTTTTCCCTTCTTATGTTGTTCATTTTTCTAATATATAAAGAATTATATTAAATGAATTATATCTAGAAAGGTTTAATGTGTGAACAATTTTATAAGAGATATTAAAGACTTAATTTGGAATAATAAAATCTTGGTATAGTAGGAATAATTATCATTTTAAGACATTGGTATTGTTATTTAATAGTTTTTCCAAATTCTCTATAATTATAACCCTAACAGGACCTTAGGTATGTAAGTGATCCAATATTTCCATTTGAGGTTGTAAGTTTTGGATGGTAGAAATTGGGTCACATTTATTAGTATTAAATCCAAAAATGTAAATATTATGTTGTTATCATAAGATTTGAGAATACGGGTTTAGGGCTATTATACCATTCTTCACTACCACTCTATTAATACATACTACAATGTTACATCTAATCATCTATTAATATAATAATCATGTTACATCTAATCACCTATTAAAATAATAATCAAACCATTCCTAAATTGGATAATATTTTAATAAATATCATCAATAATCAAAGATATTATTCCCACATCAATCCTATAATTTTTACATTGCATCACTATACATAAATAGTCAACCAGATCAATTGAGTCACTACCATATAATCTATTCTCATATTTATTTCCCCCTAAAAATCACCTGAATCGTCTTAATGAAAAAATATCATCCAATAAATCATCCCAGTCCATAAAAATATGATAAATACACATAAAAAATAGAAAATATGAATTTTGAGTAATTTCCTCTTGATTCTAAATAGTTATTAGAGGCCTCGTAAAATTTTTTCTATAAATAAGAAATATCACCCCTATTAAACTAAAAAGATAAAGCATCAAAAGATAATAAATTTAGTAATATAAAAAGTTTTTATTTCCATTATCATCTCTAAAATAAATACTCATCTTGGGATCTAGATTATTCTTATATTATTTTACTTCCTCCATAAATCACTACTCTAATAATCATTACAAGTTCTTCCACAAAATTTACGAAAAAAATAATTATAAGATGGGACTCTTAAAAAACCATAAAAGAATACAAGGTAGAAAATCATCCTCTACCTTGGGTTTAATACTTACTATAATATCACATCCAATCATCTAAATCACATAAAATTACACTAGATTCATGATTTCACCCAAAAACATCACATACTTTAACCACAGTCCACCCATTATTCAACTTCATCTTTCAAAAAAAACAAACAAGGAATATGTTTCTAACCATTAAAAACCCACTTTACCGGAAACATATTCACATCATAACATGAACTAAAAATGAATCGTATAGAGATTTTTTTTATAGTCTCAATTTCATAGATATTTACTCATTTCAGGCCCACCATGCTTTATCAAACATACCCTTCATGTTTCATCCAATCATTAGACCACTGACCATGAATCATAACAACATACCAACATGTTTTTTAAATAATAAAACCATAATTTACTTAAAAATAAATGAATATTAAAAAATCATACATAACTATCATTTAACATTTTTTAACAAAATTAAGTGATTTCCAATATAATAAAAACAATTCATATGTGAATCAAAATTAATAAATCATATTTTTGTCAAAACACATTCAAAAATAATAATCTCAGAACAACATGGGTTGACATGCTTTCTTCATTATTATTTTACTCATGATATCATGTCAAAATTAAAACAATGTCATTTTAACACCCCAAAACATGATCAATATATCACATATTAGGACTTCCATATATCACATTTACTTCTTTAAAATATTTAATACTATTAACTTTTGAAACATGATATGAAATATTTTTTAAGCATGCTAACTTTAAATTCCCAAAATCACAACATTTTATTAAAATCATTTAAAAATAAAATTATAATGAATTTTTTTATCGCATGATTGCGAATAATAAATATCTTATCACTAATAAAACATATTACATTTATCATGGAACCATGTAAAATAGTTCAAGATTTCATTATATTAATCAAGTGATTTTCTTATTCATCAATAAAAAATAAAGTGGATAAAATTTCATATTTTTAATTCTAAAATATTAATTTCTATGTGATCATTTCATGTTCATGATACTATACATTTATATTATCATGCATCAAAATTAAAAAAAATTCTTACCCAAAAACTATAGTATTTATCCTATATCATGATTAATTACTATCATTGTAACAACATACACTTTAAATAAAAAATATTTTCATGATATTTCTATAAAAATTAATATAATATCATCATTAATAAATCACAACAGTAATAACTTAAGAAATTGTCCACAAAACACACACAAACATCATGTTTTATTACCTCATGGTAGATAAATCCTCACCTATACAATTAACCAATTCAAAATTCACCATCATTCCTATAATGATTCATAAAAATCAGTTCCCATACTTATAATAAAATGTTCCTTTGGTACCTTGAGCCAAATTTCTTATTCTACTTCACATATTATTTTTAATTAATATGATATCCTTACTGACCCATGAGATTCTCACCAATTTATAATCTAAACTCAATCCCAGAATACTCGCTCTAATATCACTTTTTCATGTACTGGCCTCACTATGACTCCTCATGAATCAGTAATGTGATCAAGATTAATCCCCAAATCCTTCCTCCAAAGGGCCATGGGATGGAGACTAACTCTTATGGTCTATAAAACACTACATGTGATAGAAGTCCCTAATTTAAGTTAACCATAACTACAACCACCACAAATTAATAAATCAGTCTCAATAACTCAAATTAATTAATTCATGAGTAATATCAACACACATGACACCACCCTCAACCCAGTTATATAACTTTAAAGAACAATATAGAATAATGGGGGTTAGTATAAAATTATTCCCAAATGGTTCCTCATCCAAACTATCACGTGTTAAGTGAATAATTATATTATAGACCTAGTGAATGACATATATTAATATTAATAATTTTAGTGAAAGAAATCAATGAAATATCATCATATAAGAAAACCCCCCACTACATGTCTTTTATGCCTCATATGTATCACCACAACCACATAACCACATTACTATAACTGTGTCACCACGTCACTACATCCTCATCAAACTTTTTACACTTATGATGATGGTATAACTAAAACCAAATAAACTACCCATCACTAAAAAATATAAATAAAAACAAATAAGGACTATTCAATTACAATAAAAATAACTATATTGAGATACAACAACAATAACAATATTCATGGTGAGAATACCACCTCCCTCATTCACATTAATATCAGGTAATACTAAACCACCATATCACATAAATATAATAGAATATCACATCAATCCAATAATAATACCATGAACTTATTAAACAATTTTAGAATAATTATACACTATAAAATCAATATCATATAAAGAATTAATCACATAAATTTCCACATTAAGAAACACACAAAATCATAATTTACAATATAAAAATAATAACAATATGTAGCCCAAAATTAATCACAATCTTACTCCCTGATGAATTTAGCATCCACATATCCCTAGAAAACCTAACTTATTGTTCCACATTAAACCCATGTTCTAGTAATACAATGGAATGACATTATAGTATATATCCACCTTAATCAACACATTTTTTCATCCAATACTATAAAAAAAATACTTTAATAGCGCTATAATAGGAATTTATCTATGATAAAAACCCACTGATAAAATAAATACCGTTAAAAGTCTAAAACATTTAACAGTGCTAAAGAAATTGTTGTTAAAATGGGACTTAAATAGCACTTTTTTACTGTTGTTAAAGGGGGTAAAAAAATTACACATCCATGAGCCCGAACCCCTTTATCATCTCTTCATTAACCCCTTTAACAGTGCTCCACCCCCCCCCCCAACAATGATTTTCACCCCACCACCCCTTTTATCAGTGCTTTGTGAATTTCTAACCTCATGTGCACCTGCCTAGATTTGAACTCTGCACCTCTCCTTCAAAGATGGAATGCCTTTACAACCACACTATGTCATTTTGTTGTTTGTTTAATGATATTTATATGATTATTTTTAAATACATTTATTCAATATATGGGAATGTGATATATATAATTATATTTATTTAAATATATTATATATTATATTCATTTACATATACTATAATATAATAGAAATATCTATATCTTTTTATTAATACACAGATATATTTATATATAAACATTATAAATATATGTTTATAATGTAAAAAATGGTTAGATATTGTTTTAAATACATTTTTAGAATATTTATTTATTTATATATATTATAATATACATTTTTACATAAATATGTTCATATTGGTATTTATATGAGTGATTTATTATAAGTAAATATAAAAAAATCCATATATTTAATTATAAATAAAATTAAATTGTAAAAAATGATAAAATTTAAAAACCATAATATCAATATGAATGTAAGACCTGTGAATAAATTGAGTCCCCACTGAAAAAGGTAAAAACACCCACTTAAATGAGGAAAAAAATCCATCGAATGTTAAAAAATCAGGGTACCTCGACTAAAAGCTCTGTTTTGGAGGTCTTTTGGGCCTTTTTTCCTCAAAAAATGTGACAGAGGTTTACCTATGTCACTAAGAGTGTATAGTTCATCATAGGCTTAAATTTGATATGTGTTAGAGCCCAAATGGACACCTGGATCAAAATTTATGGTCGTTTGAAGTTCGAGTTATGTTTTTAAATTATTTTAGATCTTTTATTAATTTTTTATTTTTTTTATCTTTAAATTGATATTAAATGACTATTACTCGGTAATAATAAGCAAATTATTAATTGAAAATATTCTTTTAGTTTTTTTATAATCCACTTTCACTAAATATCTTATATATTACGTGTAAATAAATATTTACCTTATGTAAAACAAATTTTAAAAAATATATATTATATTTATATCAATATAAATATATTTATATATTAATATTTTTTTAATGATTTTTTTAAGTATACTTTTATCAGTGCTTCCAAATAAGCTCTGATAAAAGACCGCATTTATCAGAGCTTTTTTACAAGCACTGATAAAGGGTGGTCCTTTATCAGTGCTTGTAGAAAATACTAATGAAAGCCCCCCTTTAACAGCTATTATTTTAGAACTCACAAAGGGGGTCTTTAACAGCATTGTTAGCTAGAGTTGTTAAATCTATAGTGCTAGATTAACCTAGTTTTATAGTAGTGATCACTTTATAACAAAAAATTTATCATGAACCACGTTTTTTAACAATAATGAAAAGTTTCAAAGTCACACACCTATACCGCATAAATAGTGATAATAAATCATCAAACTTCATACATTCTATCATTTATTCCATAACAATCTCTTTTTTCCTTCTATTCATGTTCCTCATTCACACCCATTCATTATCATATTCTCATTCACCTATCCTAATACCATTTTTAATCCTTTATTATTCAATATCAACAAAACTTAATAGCCTTTCCCAACTTCCCAATATTCTATTTTTCTCATGTAAATCCCTTTTCACAAGATTTATAACATCACATCCATTTCCAATCTTCTTGATCATTTTTTCAATCTATAACAAAATCATGACCTCAATTTCTATATTTATTATCCATTCATTTATTTCTTTCTTTCATGGAAATTTTAAATCAACCTTTATACATGTCTCATTGATTTTGTTAATCTATCATTAGATCTATGTGATTCATAGAAATTAATCATCCCTAAATCAAATAAACTATATAAATTCAATTAACATGCATAAAAGGAAATGTTAAAGTTCCATACCACATCAAAGTTTTATCCTTTCAGTAATCACCTATCAACCTCATGTTCTTCAAATATATAAATATTTATCCATGATATAAATCTCATGTTTCATCTATTCACAAATTTATTCCTTAGAGAAACAGGGGATACTAAAAAAATTTCATTCCACCATAAGGTATAGATCATGAATCTCACTTATCTATGATCCAATATTTTATTTGGCCTCTCATGAATCATTCCCTCAATGGATTACAACGGTGTTCAAAAATATCACACACATCATCCACTAGTACATCTTAGGATTATAGATTGGTTTCAAGGGAAAATAATAAGGATTGATCGGTTTTCCTATATTTGTAATATACATCATCATAAACCATGGTATGTTCATTGAATCATTATCAAGTTTCCTTTAACCAAATCCCAGTAAAAAAAAGTTTGATCCAAATTATCCTATTAAATTTGAAACATCCCTTAATATAAATCTATATATATTTAAATGTCATTGCACCCTGATTTCTAAGATACATGAAACCATGACTTAAGACTATGATATTTTCAACTTCCTCATATCAGTCAACATAAAACATAAAAACCCATTATATCTAACCATAACATTTTTACATTTAACACATCATGTTTTTCTCTCCTAAACTTCCAGTAGCCGCACCATATCTTCTTTAAACCATGATATTTTTTATTAAACCTCGATGAAATATACAAAACCATTGTGTGTTTCATATGTTGTGTTTACTAGTGGATCCAAAAATATTAATCACTTATATTACACTAACACATGATATAAACCAACTATTATATTAACTAACTACAAAATTTTTTCATTATATATGAAATGGTTTTCATTTCCAATGGAATTTCTTCCGAATTGTTAAATTTATCTTCCTATTCTTTCTCTAACCCTATATAAAAACAAAAAATGAATATATATATATATATATATTACCCTCTATATTGGATACCTATAAATTTATTTTCATCCCTAAAAAATAAATATCATAATTTTAAACATAAAGATATCTCCCCAAAATCATGATCATCACAGTTACAAAGAGAGGACCATGTGATATTTTGAAATAAAGTGTTGAGAAATGAATAATAAGGAACAAGTGTGGAAAATAAAGTATAAATAAATCATAATAACAAACAAATTTCCCTTAAATATATAAAAAGTAAGAGTGTGAAAGATTAATTTGTTATTTTTGTAATTTTTTAGAATTTTTGGAATTGGGGATAATGGCATAGAGCCTTAGGTCTTTTTATAAGCACCTAGATCAAACCATTGAAACTTTATTACTATTAAAATGTTACTTTAAAGATCTAAAAATTCATCAACATAAAGTATTCAATATTGAAAAAAATATTAGAGGTGTTTTTTCACTCTTAATTGATTTGTCATCAAAAAATTCCATTAAAGAAATAAAATATTTAAGTGATAATTTATGTGATTATGTGTTTTATACAGCTGTAATCTTGAACTTCAGCAGATAATCATAGTTAAATTAACTATTAGTTTCTCTATATTAACTTTTTATTAAATTTTTAATAGATAATTATTGAAATCCATATGATAATTTCTTCAATAATTAGTTTGGTTAACTCTTAGGTAAAAGTGGTCTTTGAATAGTGGGATATTGTTCCATATGATATTCCAAAATTGATTCTAATGTATAAGTAGGGAGTATAATACATCAATTTTTTATTTAAATTTTTATTATATACTAACGTAAATTATATCTATAAAATATTGGCAACCATTATTTATATATCTCATAAAAATATATATAAGTAAACTATAATTAAACTCAAAATGTGTATTGGTATTTTCAAAATGAAGGATATGAAATTTTTAATCACAAGATGGCCCAAAATAAAAGATTACAGGACCTTTAAAATTCTTAAAAAATATATACATTGAAGGTTTCATATAGCTTATAGTGGTTGTAATTGTGATGAATATTTTCTAGATATGTCTCTAGAATTAGAAAAAATCAAACTAAAACAGATTTATAGATGGTGATTTTTCATTTTTAATTTCCATATTAAATTTTAAAGACATGGGATAGAATTTAAGATGTTTTTATAGGATTTGGGATATTTTAATTATCATTAAAATGTTTGTTTGAAGTTCATATGAGGTTTTTTATACAGAAAATAGTAGAAGATGGAAATAGGACCCTGGTAGAGGATCATTGGGTACTTGATAGAGGATTTTCAGGTACTCAGTGAGGTAGATAGAAGTTGGTGATCTTAAGTAGACCATCAGGTAATTATTGCAGGGGTATAAAGTGCCCAATATTCTAAATCTTAATTTTCTAAAAAATAATTAAATTAAATTAATCTTTTCCCTCACGCTCTAATTTTTCTAGTCAATTTCCAAGGGAGTGGTGCTCAAATTCCTTCCTCTCTCCCCCTCTTTATTCATCTCTTATATACTAAAGATAATGTATGATATTTGATTATTTTAAATGAGTGGAATCTTATAATTAAGGAAAATCCCATATTCCCTATTTCTCCCTTTCTTCAATCACTAATTTTCCCTAAAATACCATAATTAGTTTTTTCCCTAATTTTCTGATTTCAGGCATTTGGGATGAATTCAAACTACAATTATAGATGGGCCTACTTTTGATTAAATATATTAGGTGGTATCATTCATTTTATTTCAATTTATATATGTTTCCATGCATAGTGTGATCACAATCTAGGGTAAGTGGGTTTGTGTGACATTTTAATTGTGTTGATAGCACTTGGATATTTATGAGAAGTTGATTAATGCCTCTTTGAATATTTATAGATGTGACACTTAGGTAATATATTAATTATAAAATTTTCCATCACTTCTTTAAAGGTATAAAGACTACCTAAAAATGATATTATAACCCAAAATAATGTTCATATCTAAATTATATATAGTATAGTAGTGTAATGTTTGATGAGTTGGCATTCAATAATTCTATCATGGTAGAGAGTCAATCTTGGGTAATGTGTTGAATTGGGAGGATTTTTCTCGATTAAATTAAGTTCCCTAGTGATTTAAGATTGTTTCCTAGGTGATATTTAAATTAAGGGGTTGCATGTGGATTTATTCTTTATTTCAGTATGACCCTATAGTGGGTAAGTTGGGTTAGTAATAGTTTTGTAAGAGGCTTGTTGTAATTCCTTATTACCTTTCATTCGGGTATGTTCTGATCTTTGTCTTTGATTTCCCTTTTTTATTGTTTGAGTATTTTCAACCCTGAATTAGGAGGATACATATAATGGTAAAGTAATGTATTTTTTAGATTTTCCTCTTTTCCCTAGGCTTTTTCTACTATTCAATGGGTTGTCACATGATTTTCAGTAGGGTTTCATGATGTGTAGTGCCGATTTGAATCATTCCAAGAGTTGAATTCACAGTTTGAGTTTTTTCATGTCGTGTATGATTTACACATTTTTTAATGTAACGTATGGTTTCTAATTCAAAATGCATTGATTTTTTAGGAATAACTTAAAATGAAAATGTTTCACACTATGTAAAGGTATTACACACTGTTTAATTCCCTGAGTTATAGTTTTTAGGGTGTCGTGTAGGTATTTGAGGGATAATTTCTTTTTTCAACCCCCTCCACTCAGCCAGAGATATTTTCCTAGGTTATTTTGGGTGACTTCATTCTATCTAGATCAATTTTTTCTGGAATTGATTAGAAGGGTTAGGTGCTTCATCTCTTTGGGTAAGCCTTCCTCATGGTTTCTCTCCCTTTTTTGTGGAACTATTTGTTGTAGGGATTGTTGATTGGATTGTGTATTCTATCAATACTTTTTATTATTTATTCATGCCTTGTCTTCCAAAGGTAGATCATGTGGTTTCAAATCATCATTGTCAATGGCTGTTCGGTTTTATACATTCTTGAGGTAGGTGTATCTATTTAATTATTATAATTTCTTGAATTTATTATAGTTTTTATTGATTTCCTTGAGATTTGAAATGAAATTGACTATGTTGAAATTTAAAGGGTCATGGGTTCATATTTTGAAGGGATTTTTCCTTGAAAATGGAATTTTATTGATTATAAATATAAAATAGATTTTCAAACTCTAAATTAGACTATCTTGGATTTGAAATTGTTTTATAAAAATTGTGATCATGGTTTTTAAAATAAAAATTGATAGACATTTCATAGTGGGAACCTTGGGTACATTGAGGTAGATACATGGGTATCCTTAGTGTGTGTGACATTGCTATGATGTAACCTCATATATGTCAATGGTCTATGGAAGAACTCAATGTAAGTTTAGATCCAAATTTATTCCTTGTTTTGGATTGTAAGTGTCTTGTACATATTATAACATAGTCTATATCCCAGATGGTAGGTGGATTTTGTTTTTGGTTGTTTGTTACATGATATTTTATTTCATGGATGTTGGATCACATGTATATTTGTTTTTTGATATCTTTACCTGCTTTTTTTCTGGATTTATAAACATGGCATGAAATTTGTAAAAAATCAATGATTGTTTGAAAAAGGTTTATTCAAATTTATATGTTTATAAAAATTATTGTAAAACTGTTTTTTTAATCTTGTAGTTGTGAATTATTTATATTATATATTGTATAGATCTTTTGCTGGTATCATATTAGGATCTTTTTCTCACACCCCGCTTCTACATATGGGAAGATATAGACTTTGTGTTTTTTTATTTAGTTAAAGGAAAGAGCATTTTTTAGCATGCATGATTCTCTTTAAATTATTTTTTCATTTTGGGATAGTTATTAAAGGTGGTGTATGGTCACATGGAGACTTGTCGTCTAAATTTTTCATCTTTATTTTTGGTTTAGCCTGGTTTCCTAATTTGTATCTCCTATTATTTCTGCTTTTTACTCTAGTTATATATCTTATTTTTCTCATATTCAAAACTTGTTTCTTTATCTCTATTTTACCCCCACCTCATAATGGGATGTCTCAGGTGACTAGTCTAGTTTTCTCAGGTTTCTCTATTATAATTTCGTATCATATAAATTACTCAGCATGAAGTGCATTAGCATTGCCTCAGTTGTTTTAGTGTATTGGGTAGATAAGAGTAGGACTGTCAGAATTCAGATAGTAGGTGCGGAAAAAGGGATTAGAAATATCACTCATGTTAGCGAATCTAAGTTACCATGGGTGACTAGAAAAATATACATTAAGCCCAAGACCTAGTACTTAGTTTTATTTGAATAAATATTTTGGGAAGTTTGTTTAAATTAACCTATATAAAATTTTTGAGGACTTGGTGTGTGTGAGGTCATTTTAATAAACTAAGTGGGAGTTTATTTAGATAGACTTTTTCCTTTAAAAAGGTTTTAGACTTTGGTGGTAGAATTAATAACTTTTTTAAATTATTATTGTTTTTAAGTATGGTTTTGGATTATTTTTTTTGGATTAATAGTTTTGGAAGTTGCTCAAAACTGATTGGTTGTTGTATTTTGTTTAATAATAAATGCCTCTCTGAAGAGATCTTCCAAATAAGAGAGGAGAAGTTTCAAGGTAGGTTCTATATAAATATCCTCTAATGGAGCCTTCTTTGGTCAAAGTAGTGATATGTACCATTCTGACTCTAGGGGCAGTGGGTGTAGTGAACCTGGGATAGACAATGGATCATGGTTCAGAATTTACCAAGCAGCATCAACCTATATTTTTTGGTGAAAAATGATAAAAAGATTCAGAGTTTATTGAATGTATTGATATTATCTTCATATTTTTGAAGACTCTTGAGGATTCTCAGGCGGTTGTTTCTACATATATGCTTGAAGGACTGGGAATAATATGGTTAGACTCAATAGTACAAGCTAAGTTTCATGAAGGTCTTACCTGGGTCTCTTTCAAGAAGATCTCCAATCAGTAGTTTTATATTAATACTTTACATGTAGTAAAGACCTAGGAATTTAAAACATTGGAGAAAGTGGGGGGGGGTACTATTCTGGAGTACTCTACCTGCTTTTCTGAGTTGGTGCATCTAGCATCGGAGCTTGTCACCAATGATTACCTGAAGGCTCGGAGGTTCTTGATGGGGATGAGCGATTATGTTCAATAAATTATAGTTATTTTTTTCCTTTCGACCTTTGTGTAAGTATTAGATAAGTATAATTGGTTGAGTAAAACATAGATAGGAGGGTAGTCTTGGGTGAAACTTCAGTGGGTTCAGCGGTTAACCCGAGTGATTATTCTAGTCAAAAAAGAAACCATAAGAGTGGTCAGTTTTCTACAATATCTATTTCAGGGGATTCTATAGGGAAGAAATAGGTTATCTTCTACCATTGTGGGATGTTTTTTCATACAAAGACTCTATGTATAGAGAATCCTAGAACATGTCATCCTTGTGGGCGATCTGTCCATCTATAGCATTTTTGTGATAAGATGTCCCAAGGTAGTAAGGCGGGATCCACTTTCACCAAGAGGTCAAAGGTTAATTTTGATTCTTCCAAGGGTGGTGTATTTCATTATCATACCAATGGGGTGTCTAAGTGGATAATTCCAGATGAATTTATGTTCCGAGTGTTCACCAGAGGAATCTGAAATAGGACCAACTAATTTTAGAGGTATGGTGTTTATTTCGTCTTCTATGGTGCTGGATTTATTTGATACAGTAACTACTCATTCTTTTATATCATCAAATTTGGTTGATGTGTTGGTTTTTTATTCGGATCTTATGTGATTCTTGTTGGATATTTCCACACCATTTTGAAATAGTTCCGAGCAAGTTTTCAAATGTCCCACATATCGGGTGTTGATAAACAACTTTGAGGTTGGTACTTTATCTTAACATCTTTGACTTGATCATTAACATGGACCAGATGACTAGAATAAAGTCCTAGATAAAATATTATCACCATTGGGTACATTTCTTATCTACTAATGGGGTCCCTCTTGTTTCTAGGGTGAGTGGGACTCAAGATCAGGAAGGGATGGACCAGTTATACCTTATGGTGGTTTAATCGCATTCCAGTTGTTAGAAATGTTTTTCGATATAGTTGACCCATTATTGGGTGTTCAACTACCCATAATTTTCTGTACACACCCTGAGCTCTTTTCAGATGATTTTTCAAGATTTACGCTATAGAGAAAGGTTGAGTTTTATATTAACTTATTACATAGAACAATGCCCATTTCTATTCCATCCTATTGAATAGAACTTGCTGAGTTAGTGGAACTTAAAGTCAAACTTGAGGACCTGGAGGTAAAAGTATTTATTCATCCTAGATTTTCACCATGGACTTCACCTATACTCTTTACTAATAAGGAAAAAAATAAGTCTTTGAATTTTTATTGAATATCTAAAGTTGAATCATGTGACCATTAAAAACAAGTATCCTTTACCAAGTATTGATTATCTCTTTAATCAGTTTATGGGGGCTTGTTGGTTTTTTAATATTGACTTGAAATAGAAGTACCACAAGTTGAGAGTCCGAGAAGAGGTTATACCCAAGATAGTGTTTCGAAGTTGATATGGGCATTTTAATTTTTTGGTAATTCTATTCAGAATCACTAATTCTACTAGGGTGTTCATGGATTTGATGGATCAAATTTTTCATTGGTTTTTTGGAATCTTTTTTTTGTGTTTGTAGATGTTATCTTGGTGTACTCCAAGTCATAGAGGGAGTATAGAGACCATTTGGATATCATTATTTGAAAATTGTGGTAACATCATCTTTATGGTAAGACTTCTAAGTGTGAGTTTTGGATCCAAGAAGTGAAGTTTCTAGGTCATGTGATATCTTAGGGGTGTCTCATTTGATCCTGAAAAGGTGTAGCAAGTTATGTCTTAAGAGTATTCTAGAAACATGTTTGAGATCTGGAGCTTCTTGGGTTTGGTAGGTTACTATAGATGGTTTGTTTGAGACTTCTCCAAGATTTCATCTTCAATGATATCTTTAACCCATAACGGTCTAAAGTTTTAATGGAACAAAAAGTTTTAGGGATATTTTTAGGAGATGAATATGCGTTTTTCTTCAGCACTAGTTTTGATTCTTCCAAAATGAGGTTTGGGTTAGGATGTTTTTTTCAATACTTCTGGTATAGGTTTGGGATGTGTCTTGATGAAGGGGAAAAGGTTGTGTATTATGGATAATTCTAGTTATGCCCTTATGATAAGAACTACCCTATCAATGATCTTGAGTTGGTAGATGTTATGAATGAACTCAAAACATGGAGTCCCTATCTCTTTAGAGAGTGGTTTACAGTATATTCTGATCACAAAATCCTAAAGTAAATTTTCACTCAGAAATATCTGAACTTGTGATAGAGATACTAGATCACATATCTTTAGACCTTTGATTTTGATATTAATTATACCCCTGTGAAAAGGAATTCTGTGTCCAATGCATTGATCAGAAATTTTTCGATTCATTCCATGAAGGAAACAATTGAGAAGTAGTCTCTGATGAGTTTGTTTGCTGAGATGAGCTTGGGAGAAAAGGAGGTTGGTGGAAAGGTGTTCTTGGATTTGATAAAAGTTGTCTCATCTTTTGATGAGTAAGTTTTACTTGATAATGTGACTAAAACTAAGAGTCGATGCTTATAAGAAATCATAAATTATGAGGAGACCTCGGGTGAGTTGTTTAGGTCTCCCATGAGATATTTTTACTTATTTAAAGGTTGGTAGTTCCTTTTCCTTGAGGAAGGAGTTTTTAGAAATTGGACACCAGTCTTGTTGGTATATGCACCCTGGGGAGACAAAGATATACCATGATTTGAGAAGTAGGTATTGGTGGATGGGGATGTGTCATTCAGTTGTGGATTTTGTATCATGTTGTCTCAATTTTCAAAGAGTAAAGGAAGAACACCATAGACATATAGGTTAGTTGTAGCAATTACCCAATTAATTATGTATGTGGAAAGATATTTCCATAGATTTCTTAATTTCTTTACTAAGGACTCCTAGTGGGAAAGATTTAATTTGGGTTATTGTTGACAGACTCACTAAATCAGTTCATTTATTTTCAATAAAAGATATGATGAAAGTGGAACAGCTAGGGGACTTGTATGTTTGAGATATTGAAAAGTTTCATTGGGATCCCTTTGCAGTTGTTTATTACAAGGAATCGAGGTTCACATTCATGTTCTAGAAAATTTTGTAGGTGTAAATTGGTTCCCATTTGAAATTGAGCACATCTTATCATCCAAATATGGATGGATAGACCGAGAAGGATATTCTGGTACTTAAGGGTATGCTTTGGGATTATGTGATTGATTTCAGAGGGTCTTGGGATAGACATTTTTCTTTGGTTGATTTTACCTATAACAATAGTTATTAGGCTTCGATCAGGATGGTTCCCTTATAAGATTTTTATGGGTAGCAATGTCTATCTCCCTTGTACTTGGAAGAGTTGGGAGAGTAGTCTGTGGTTGGGAGGAGTTTTGTTTATGAGACAAAAGAGGTAGTGAAGTTGATCCAAAAGCATTTGATCATGGTACAGAGTCATTAAAAATATTACACAGACTATATTCATTGGCTTCTAGAGTTGGAGGTTGGTGATCGGGTCTTTCTTAGAGTTTCACCTCACTTGGGACATCTTTGGTTGGGTAATCAACTTAAGTTAGCACCAAGGTTTGTGGGACCCTTTGAGATCATTGAGCGACTAGAGAGGGTGACCTATCAGTTGTTTTTCTCATTTGGATTGACTTCTATTCATGGAGTTTTTCATGTTTCCCAATTTAGGTGGTATATACTCGATCCTTCCCATGTGATTAGATGAGGGGATGTTTTTCTTAATCCTATTACAACATTGTTTGAGAATAAATTTTAGATTATAGATCATTAGGATAAGGTATTTCATGGTAAAATTATTCCCCTAGTCCGAGTACTATGGAAGTGTGCACATGATCTCTATGAGACATGGGAGTACAAGTCATTGATGAGGAATCATTGGCTGACTCTTTTTTTTATCCAAGATCTTGATCACTTTCTCGGGATAGAAATATTTTATAGTGGGGAGATTGTAATTCCCCATTACCTTTTAGTCAAGTCTGTTCTGATCTTGGTCTTTGGTTTCCCTTTTTCATTGGGTGAGTATTTTCAACGATGAATTAGGAGAATACCTATAATGGTGAAGTCATGGATTTGTTGGATTTTATATTTTCCTAGGGCTTTTTTCAATATTTTTTGGGAAGTTACATGATGTATAGTAGGGTTTCACGATGTATAGTGTTGGACAAACTCATCTTGTGAGTTGAATTCATAGAGTGAGTTTGTACAAGTTTCGTACAAGTTACACATCATGTAATGTAAAATCCAATTTTTAATTAAATAAGATATCCATTTTTTAGTATAACTTAAAATAAATGGGTTTTATGATGTTTAAAGCTATTAAACATCGTGTAATTCCATGAGTTCTGATTTTTAGGGTGTCTTGTAGGTGTTTTAGGGATCATTTGTTTTTTCATCCCACTCCACTCGGCCAAATATTTTTCCCTAGTCAATTTTGGGTGTCTTCCTTCTATCCAGATCGATTCATTAAGAAATTGATCAATAGGTTTAGGAGCTTCATCTCTTATGTTAATATTTCCTATAATTTTCTATATCATTTGTGGTTGTGGAACTATTTATTGTAGGTATTGTTGATTGGATTGTGTATTCTATCAATCCTATTTAGTATTTGGTCATGCCTTATCTTTCATAGGTAGATCATGTGGTTTCTAATCCCCATTATCAAATCTGGTTAGGTTTTACAAGCTCTTGAGGTGGGTGGGTTTGTTCAATTGTTCTAATTTCTTGAATTTATTATATTTCTTATTGATTTATTTGAGATTTGAAATGGAATTTCATGTGTTGAAATTAAAAGGGGCATGAGTTCATGTTTTAAATTGGGTTTTCCTTGAAAACGAAATTTCTTTGATTTGAAACGAAAAATAGATTTTCAAACATTGAAGCATATTTTATTGGATTTGAAATTTTTTTTATAAAAAATGTGATCACGGTTCTTAAAAAATAAATTGATAAAAATTTCACATCGAGAACCTTGGGTACGTCAAGATAGAGACATGGGTGTCCTTAGTGTGTGTGACACCACTAGGAGGTAACCTCATATATGTCGATGGTCTATGGAAGCCCTCAATGTTAGTTTGAATCCAACTTTATGCCATGATTGTGATTGTGAGTGTATAATATGTATTTTTCTCATAGGTTAGAGCATGTATGGTAGGTTCATTTTTGTTTCTAGTTGATTATTACATGATAATTTATTTAATGGATGGTGTGTCACCTATATATTTATATTTTGGTATCTTTACCTACTTTGTTTCTTCATTTGGAAACATGGAATGAAATTTGTGAAAAATTAATGATTATTTGAAAAATGGATTTCAAATTGATTTTTTTTTTAAATTCTTGTAAAACTTTTTTATAGCTTGTAATTGTGCATTATTGATATAAGATCTTTTATAGGTATTTTGGTGTTATCCTACTGGTCTCTATTTCTCACATGCTACTTCTTCCTATGGGTGGATGTGGACTTCATTTTTTAGGTTTTAATTAAAGGTAATATAATTTTATATCATCCAGGATTCTCTTTATGTTGTTGTTTTTTTGGGATAGTTTGCAGAGTTGATTTATGGTCACATGGAGAATTTTTTTTCTAGACTTTTCTTCTTTCTTTCTGGTTTAGCTGGTTTGGATCAATAGTATCTCCCATTTTTTCTTCCTTTTTACTCTGGTTGTATATCTTATTTTTTATATTCAATACTTGTTTCATTATCTCTATTTTTCCCAACCCCAAACTAGGTTGGATCGGGTGGCTGGATTAGTTGGATCGGTTTTTTCTATTACACTAGCCTAGGTGATTTGGTTATGTAAGAGTGAAATGAAGTGTAACATCCTTATCACCATTAATAACATGGATTGTGAATATTTCACCTATGTTATTTTTTCATGGTAGGGGTTATATTGGGTTTTAAAGTCCATATCATTAATAATAAAGTGTCTTGAGATAAAATGGTTTACTATTTGCCTAAACTAAGGTGGTCTTAAGAGTTAGTGAGAGTTAACCCTTCAAGAAAGGGTGATACCTTCCAACTTATTGATTATTTAGTGATTATGTGGATAGTGACATAATATATTATGAGATCTAAATAGGAAATAGATTTGTATTTTAAACTTTATTACTTAACACTATTTTTCTTAGAAATAAATTAAAGTGTTTATGGTTTTGAGTTGAATATTTAATTTTTTCATTCCATGTTTTATATGATTATATGTTCTTGGTTATTTAAGTTGAGCATGTGGTTTATTATTATACCTTAAATGTCTATATATTATTTATTATATGATATATATGGGTTGTTATGGTGATAAAAATGGGGTTATAGGATGTTTTTTTCTATTATAAACTATTAATATAGGTACCACAGGCCGATGAGAATGGTGCCTGTGAGTTTATTTTGATATTCCTGGTGGTTATTTCAATATATTTTAAGTATATGTTATAATTTTTTAAGAATCATTGATGAAAATTTCAATTATGATGGTACATTTTTTGGAATATGGGAGGGGTATTATGATTACATAAATTTATCTTGGATAGGTGCTAAATATGCCCTAATAATGTTCACAATTTTACCTTTCCCAATGAATGGTCTTAAATGTGCTATGAATTTTATTCATATTTCCCCCTTTCCCATGTAATGGTAACTAGGTTCCTTGAATTTTAATGATCCTTATTTTAAATTTGTAGTAAAGGATTCAGCACATCATGGTGGTTTATACTACATCTTGGTCTTTGTTAGTATGGACAATGGAATAGTGACAGATACTATACCATCTTATTCTAAATTGTAGTATATGTGATTTTAAATATCATGTAGTTATATTTTCTTATCCTACTTTAAGCTATAATACATTGATTTATCATCATATGATGATGATTTAGAGGATTTCTAACATTGAAAATATTCTATAAAATGTTAAACAAATAAATAAAAATGAAGATTCCTCAGTCATAAATATTTGTAACTCCTGAAAAATTTCTCCTTAAATGGTAGAACATTTGGTTTCCTTAGAGTGTACTTGTATGGCCTATATAATGAGGCTCGTATTTTAAGATTAATGTGCATCTTATTGATGATAAACATCTCAAGCCTAATCACTCTCTCTTCCACCTCCCTCCTTCCCCTATATATTTATCACCCTCTCTATCTCTTACAACCTCACTCTCTCACCACCCCCTATATCCCACCCTCTCTCTAACCCTATCTCTCCCACTCCCTCCCTCTCTCTCATCCCATCTCTCTCCCACTCCCCCTCTCTCTCACCTCCCTCTCTCTCCCTCTCCCCCTATATCTCCCTCCCTCTCTCCCTCTCTCTCCTCTCCCCCACTCCCCCCCCTCCCCCCCTCTCTCTCTCTTATAACTCCAATTTTCTAAAAAATCATGAGGAATATGGTACCATTCTATGTATTAAAATATTCATCCAACATGAGGATACCCTAGGAGAAAGTATCCCATTAACTTCTTTTCAGTTATCTATATTTGGATCATGTGAAAGAGATTGGAAAAATTTGAGATCAATAATGGAAAATGTAAATTATTCTAATTTTATTTATTCATTCCAATAAAAATGTAAAAATTAATCTTGGATCATTTATTAATTCCATTTAATTTTTATTTATTATTCGATTAAATAGAGAGACTAGAAAAATGAGTTTTGACATAACCATGACATAGCCAAGTTAAAAATAGGTATAGTTCTTAAATTTATGTAATATATGGAATATATGTTATTAAAAATTGATGTGTTATTATGAAGGATAAAATACCATAATGTAATTTGATTTAAATAGTCATAGAAAAGTTTTGTAAAAAATGTAGTTTTATTTTTTAATGTTTTCACATCATTGTTATCAAAACATTGTAGTGTGGTTATGGGAACAATAATTAAAGATCTTGTAAGAATATATATTGAAAATTCATGGTTTATGGTATTAATTAATGACTAAAATGTCTTATAAATAACTAAAATATTCAATGATCATGGTTTGAACATATAAAAACATGTCTTCAAAAATGAACATTGTTTATGGTGTGTCCATTAAACTAAAATGGATTAATGTCATGAGAAATAGTTGTACTTATCCTTCGGACCATAGGTATTACTATTCCATAGTAAAAATAAATAGTGTGGTGGCTATAAATTTAAATAAATATTTTTGTTAAAATTCTCAAAAAACTTCAATGATGTGGACCCTATGGGCCCGTAATGAATCTGAGGGATCCTTAAATCGAATAAATTTTTTTGTGTCTCTGATCTAGGTTTAAAGTGGATTTAAATGGTATAAAAATTTACAAAGTGTTTATAAATTATAAAATAATGTAAATATAAAATTTTTTATATCTATTTCTGAATTATTCATAGATGAGGATATAAAATGTTTATATAGTAATGAGTTATTTAGAAATATATAATGTCTAGTTTATTGACACATGTATTTCATGAGGTATGAAAAAAAATATTTACTAAGATAAAATTCAGTAAATTGTATTAGCTAGTATTTCTATAGATATTATTTAACAACAACCACGATCGTCACTTAAATTTGAGAAAGAAGTAGATATTACTTTTGAAATTGTTTAGGTTTAAAAAGAAAGAAGGAAATTAAAAATAAATTTTGAACATGAGTGGATGAAGAGAGTGATGGGTTAGGGGTAGTATCACCATTTTTAATGTGATTATAGTCATAAATATTATGTACCTCTCTTCCTATTGAATGACAAGTGAAAGAGTCCTCGATCGAGTTATCAATTATTCTTGGTTGAAGGAATCAATAGAAACCACTAATATGTGTATGAAAATTAATAAATCATTCCAAAATAAATTAGTAAAGTTCCAATAAAGAATTATGTATCCTCGTAAATCTAGAAAAAAATCACTTATTCCATATACGTGCCAACGATCGCTAAACACTCACCACCTAACACAATCTACTAGATTGAGAAAAACTGCACTAGGTGAAGGGAGTTTAAAATTATTCAACCGAAGATATAAAAAATGAATAAAAATAAAACCCAAATTAAAATAACATTAAGAGAATTTTAAAACACTTAAAATATAAATCATTCAATAGAAAGGTATAGTTTCAAATTAAAGATCAAGACTCTAACATTACAAAAGTTAAACTCCCCCTTCCCCGATCATTATAGGTTTTACCCCTCCATGTGAAGGGTAATAGAGTTGAAAGGGGAAGAAAAAATCATTATGAAACTAAGAAAATAGAAAATATAAAATAAAAATATCTTAAAGTCTCTAATACTCCATTATATCCCCACTTTTACCTTCTTTCACACCCTTTAATGGAAGTAGACACTCATATATATAGGGTTGAGGGGTGGAAAATTTTCACTCTAGATTCATTACACTTAAAATATGAGTTCAATTATCATAGTAAATGACAGAATCTAGGAAATTTTTATTCGTTAAAATTTTTTAAATCTCTATTTTTCATGATCCTATAAAATCTCAAATTATTTGGACAAGTTTAAAAAAATTTATGCTCAAATTACTGAATAATACTTTTTCTGGCCAAGCGTAATTCCTAACACCATACACTTTGCTGCATTAAATGGATGCATTAATGAGATAATTTCTACATTAATTTTAATTTGGAAATGAGATGATGAGTCCTATTTATACTACAGCTATAATAACTTCATTTGGGTGTCCCTAGGCTGAGATATGACTCTATTAATGAGGTGGGGTCCATTCGGTCATTCATAAAACTTTCTCTACTTGATTGATTTTTCTAGGCCTATATGATTCAAATTGGATCTGGGCCTATAAGAAAAACTTTTATTCCATTAGAAAAGAAATACTAAAAAAATTAATCACTCAGTTTGGAACAAAATTTTAAAAGATATTCCCAAAATACAGAAGATCCAGAAAACTATTAAATTTCTATAATTAAACAATTTTCACAATTAAGCCATGAATTCACCAAAAATACAACAATGGTGAAAATAGTCTCAAATTTATTAGTTTAAATGGATTAAATAATTTAAACATACATGAAAAATAATTAGAATATTAACTCTATCAATTCCCCCACACTTAGTACTTGGACTCGTGGATAAGTTAGCATCAAAATCGAATCAATGAAAATTCAAAACACATGTTCATGACATCCACCAATTCCATGCCAAGAAATAAAATATATCGTGCCTCATCAAAAACCATTATTTAAATTACTCAAAGAATACCATGTAATATATTTCTTCTTGAATTCTCCTCCTATGCACACAATACACCTACCTGACGTGAATTTCCTCTCCTCTCACAAATGTCAACTTTCAACAAGGATTTTCTCATCCAAACCCACGAATGAGTCACCATTGGCTTGCTAAATTTCTAATTATCCACCAAATGTGAATTTAGGATATGTTTTTTTCATGAGAACTTTTGAAGGTTTTTCAGTGGCTTCCAGTTGGTAGTATTTAGATGTTAAAAATTATGTGTCCGAATGAGGACGGCTTGGCTCTTTCTGAAAACAAAATTAAAATATTCTAATTTTCACTCAATTATGGTCTCATCCTCACTAAACTTAGTAGAAAATCAGATCCATCATCATAAAAACTCAAATATTGTTCACACCATTCATAATTTTAGAATAAAATATTTCAACCTTCTCAAACATAATTGTTCTTGAAAGCTCTAGATAGGAAAAACTTTATTTCTCTTAAGAAGCTCAAGAAAAGAACAGCTTCACTAATCATGAATGATCCAAAAGGGAAAAACTTTTAACCAAATGAAGTTTTTTCAGTATAAAACACATCCCTTAAACATTTTATTTCCCACCCAAAGTTTCACCAAATGAGGTATCACAATACAAGATAGTTTCTCCCCACACTTAGGTTCAAATAGATCATGCAATTCCACTTCAAGAGAAGGTTCGATAGGGAAAATTGGTTTGTAATGTGGATAACCTAATAGGTTTTTCATGTATTATAAGGTATAAAGGTATTAGATGTACAAGTAAATGAAGAATAAAAAGTATTATCTTGAAAATGGGGCTTAAACAAAAAAAAATACTCAATCATTTAAAACACAAGTACCTCAAACCTTCACGTTTTGAAAGGAATAAATCAAATTCTAGTTAAATAAATAATGGTCTGGTTTACCCAGAAAGTGATTTGAATGAAAATAATATGGAAAAAAGGTTCATAAGCCTCATGGGAAATTTATTTCAATGATAAAGACAATGATATGTGGCATGAGATTAAAAAATCATAGAGCTTTTAATGAAATTCTCAAAGAATTAAACTTAAAATAAAGTCATTTTTAACATTTATTTAATCTCAATTTCATGGGAAAATTGGTTCAATAATTGATATGGGTTTAAAAAATAGAAATTATAATCATTCCAACACAAAATTTTCAAAAACACACAAAAAATGAAAAAAGAAACACACAAAAATCTTTAAAAAAACACATTTTTTTAAAATAAAAAAACAATGAATGAAAATACTAAACTACAAAGGTTCCCTCACCCAAACTAAAATTATGCGGTGTCCTAAATGAATTAAATTTTATTTTACAAGTAATTATATTTGAAATTTAATTAAATCAATCAAAAAAGTATAAAGGAAATATATGACCTAATAGATTTTATTAATAAACAGGTTGGAGGAGTGTGATATCCTCCCTTGGATCTGATGGAATTGTCCCATGAAATTTATTTAGCTTTTGTACATTAATATTAAATAAATACTTCTCTCCATACTTAAAAATTTGTACAGAACCGAAATAATATACAAGAGTAACTATAAATGGACCTTCCCATTTGGAATGAAGTTTATTTGGCATCAACTTGAGTCTTGATTTGAATAATAGCACTTTGTCTCCGAGATGGAAGTCTTTAAATTGGATCATCTGGTCACGATCCACTCTTGTTGTCTATTTTTAAATCCTATAATTTTTAAAATATTACCTTATAATTTCATCCATATCTTACAACTATAGTATTCCCTCTTTCCCATCGCTTTCAATATCCAAATTCATCTTCTTAACAGCCCAATACGCCTTATTATCCAATTCCACTAGCAGATGAAATATTTTTCCATAAATCATTATATGTGGAATCATTTCAGTGAGGGTTTTTTAGGCTATCCTATAATCTCATAATGTGTCTTCAAACCTTTATCTCCAATCCTTCCTATTTAGTAGAACTGTCTTTTCCAAAATTCTTTTGATTTTATAGTTGGACACTTCATCTTAACTATTAGTCTATGGATGATATGGAGTTTATGTTTTATGTTTCACCCCATACTTATTCGGAAAATACTCCATTACCCTATTTAAAAATTTAGTCCCCTAATCATTAATGATGGATCTAGGAACTCCAAACCTACAAAATATGTTATCCCTAATAAAATCACAAACAACATTAGCATCATAAGCCTTGGTGGATTTTTCATCCACTCATTGGGAAACATAATCAACTGCAAGAAAGATATAAAAATTTCCAAATGAAATTGGGAAAGGTTCTATAAAATTTATCACCCATACTTCAAAAATACTACATAATTTAAGTGGTTTTTGGGTAATTCCTTGTCTCTTTGAAATGTTGCAAAAAACTGGCATTTTTTACACCTTTTTCAAAATTCGTGAACATCTTTTAAAAGGGTGGGTCAAAAAATTCTGGATTCTAAAACATTAATTAGTATAATTTAAGTTCCAAAGTTTCTTAAATAAGATAAATTATGTAAATACTCAAAGAAAAAACCAATTTCACTCTCTGGAAAACATCTTCTTATCACTTGGTCATTGAAAATCTTTTAAAGAAGTCCATCATCCCAAATGTAATATCTAGAATCAGATTCTAGTTTTTAAATTTGGTGGTAATTGAAATGAGATGGGACCTGATATGTTACTAGATAATTGAACATGTTAGCATACCTAGTAACTTATCCTTTAATCAATTATAATTTCTCTCCTCGAAGGTGATAATTCAGTGGAACTTTGTCTGGAATTTTAGCTTCAGCAGTGTTTGGTAGTTTACTTAAGTGACCATCCACTTTGTTATTATATCCATTCTTGTATTTTATTTTTATATTGAACTATTATAGTAGTAACATCTATCTCACTATCCTAGTTTTAGCTTCATCCTTCTTCATCAAGTACCTAAGAGTTTCATAATCAAAAAACACAGTGAGTTTACTTCTAAGAAGATGTGATATAAACCTTTCCAAAGAAAACAAAACTAATAAAAAATATTTTCTGGTTTGTGTAATTGAAACGGGTAACATAAAATGTTCTCAAGGAATAGGAAATGACTTGTTTCCTTCCCTCAATTCACTAAGAAAGGACTACACCAAATTTTTGGTTGGAAACATCAAATAGTAGCTCGAATGGTTATTCTCAGTTTGGTGGATGCATCCCTGGTGACATAATTAAACTCATATTTAAATCATTAAAGGATTAACTACATGCACCATTGAAATAAAAATCATCATCTTTAAAAAGAAATATATATAGAGGGAGAGAAATATTACTTAAATAATTTATAAACCTCTTGTAGAATTCTATATGTCCTAAAAATGTTCTAATATGTTTCACATAAGTTAGGTAAGGCAATGAATTTATTACTTTAACTTTGGATTTATCCAATTCAATGAATTTTTTTGAAATGAAATTACCAAGGACAATTCCTCTATCAACCATGAAATGACACTTTCCAAAATTTAAAACAAGATCCTTTTCAATACAAGTTTTCAAAACTTTTTCCAGATTTTTCCAAAAATAGTCAAAATAATTTCCAAACACTAGGAAATCATCCAAGAAAACCTCCAATAAATCTTCAATGTGATTAGAGAAAATACTTACCATGAACCTCTAAAATGTACCTGTAGCATTACATAATCTAAATGGAATCCTTTTATATGTAAAAGTGTCTAAGGGATAAGTAAAGGTTGTCTTCTCTTGATACTCGAGAGAAATAAGTACCCAAAAATCCATCCAAAATGAAATAATGAGTTCTCCATTACAATATCTCTAAAATATAGTCAATGAAGGGGATGGGGAAATTATCCTTCCAACTGATTCAACTTCATAAATTCAATGCATGCACTCCATCTATTCTAAATTATCATAGGGATTAATTTATTCTTTTCATTCCTTATAGTGGTTAGGCTAGTTTTTTTTTAAATACATGAATTGGGATAACCCATTGTCAATATAAGATGGGATATATGGTCCTAACTTCTAAGAGCTTCACGATATCCTTCTTCATAACCTCCATCGAGGTGGGATTCAACCTCCTTTGGGGTTGTCTAATAGGTTTGGAATATCCATCAAGAAGAATTCTATGTGAGAAAATTTTTAGGTTTATTCCAAGGATATCACATAATATCCACCCTATTTCTTTGAAATTATCTCTCAAGGTCTCAATAAAATATGTTTCTCGGTTTTCAGACAGATTATAACTAATTATCATTGGTAATTTCTCTCCCTCCCTAAGGTACACATATTTCAAATCAGTGGGGAGTGGTTTTAATTCCATATCAGGGGGATACTCAAGGGATGAAATTAAATTGGAACTCCCCACTTCTAAATTTTATACCTCCTAAACATAATAAACCATATCATCTTCTGTAAATTTTAAAAAATCATCAAAGAAATCAAATTTTATCTCTTATTCCCACATGAAATCATAATCTCCAGTATTTTGGGAATCCACTTGTTTGGTGATATTCTCAATGTAAAAATTCTATTTTAAGGCTAATAATTCATGGAACATACTTTATTCTTCAATTAGTATAGTGAAAACTTCATGGGAGAGTGTAAAGGGTGAGTTCTCTTCTGATGGGTGCCTCATGGATTCAAAAATATTCAAGTGGGCAATGTTGTCTCAAAACTCCATGGTGAGTATCCCTTCATGAACATTGATGATGATTTTTTCCATATTTAAGAAGGGTATCCCATAAATGATAGGTGAGTGTGATGGGATTATATCTTCTTCCATATTCATCATATATAAGTCAGTTGGGAATAAGAGATCTTTGACATCACTAGGACATCCGAAAGAACTTCTGCTGGGAATATTGTGGATCTGTTTGCAGGCTAGACCACCACGATTATGGGATTCAAGTCTCCCATATTCAAATAAGTGTATACTAAGTGAGACAATATATTAATTAAATCACCTATATCACACAAATCATTAGATAAATTTAAATAACCAATGGTTCATGGAATAAAAACATCCCTAGATCATGAAATTTGGTTGGAAACTATGGTCACTACAAAAAAAGTGACCTTTAGCAACAGAAATTTACTGACAGATAATATATCTCTCGGTAAAAATGATTAATTCCAACTTATATTAAATTCTATTGATATTAAGTATAGATACCAATAATTATTTTTACCAACAAATATATTTGTTTATATTATTAGTTCAATACCAACAAATATTTTAATAACATTTAAACATGTTGTCTTATCATAATAATATCAACAATTGATTTACTGATAAATGAATATATTGTTAATAGTCATTGTTTCCAACAAATCTTTTACAATTACCAAATTATATTACTAATAAATTATTTAGTAATATAAAATATTTTACCAAAAATTGAATATATAGATATACATATTACCCATTACAAAAATGTCATTTTGAAAATAAAAATATATAATTAATTAAAATATCCATAATGTACTAATATTTATTTGTAATATATATATATATATATATATATATATATTGATACATACATACATACTCCTTATAAAATATAATTTTTTATATAAATTCATAACATTTTTCATTATATATATATATGAAAAAAACTCCAATGTTCTCCAAACCCCCCCCCCCCCACCTGTGGCTTACCCCACCCACCCCACTATCATTCCCCATGCCATACCTCCCCCAAACCTACCTCTTTGTTCCCCACAGCTAGCATTTCTCACGGACCTCCTTGAAGGAACCCCTTCATTATTCCCAACTGATGTTCATCGTTGACATTTTCACAAGAACGCCCCTCCCAATTCCCAGTGGAATCACCCTTGGACATCATCACATGAACCCCCTCCATGTTCCCGAACAGATTTCTCATGTAAAATCCCCTTGTCGGAATCACCCTCTAGTAGGATACCCAATATCCCAATATCGACATTAGTTTCTCATCAGTTATCTCTCGAATCTCACTTCTTTACTTCAACTCCCTAATCACCCTCCTGTAGAATCTGCAGAATCTGATTTCATTTTGGTTCTTCATGTTTATAAATTTATATCATGTTCATGTTAGGAATGAATTCTCTATTGATCTGGTATTTTTATTTTTTCCACATTTTTTGCTCTATTTTGGTACTCTGTGCTGGGAATGGTTTCATAGGTTTATTTATTTTGATGCTTTGATTTTTCATAGCAACACTTTTTGTGTTCGTTGTATTGAATCATGTAGTCTTGCCATCATTTTTTAAATTACTAGTGTTGCAAATTTTGGGTTTATTTTAAATTTATTAGTTAATATTCATCTATTATCCTTATATCATTTTCATGTTAGGAATAAATTCTATAAATCTATATTAAATGTGTCTAACATTATGGATACATTCTATAATGTCTGTTGTCCCCAGAAAACGCATTCCCAAAATTTTCCAAATGCTTCCATACATGAACCAAGATCGTAGTCCATTTCGCAAGCTTCGATTTGGTAGGTCGCAAGGCCCGAATGGAGCTACGGATTAGGAGTTATGGACATTTGAAGTTGGGATGGAAATCTGGTTCGTGACGCCCATTCGCGAAGCCCCCTCTGTGATCGCGGAGCACCGCCGCGAAGTAATGAGATGAGAGGCTCCGAGAACCCGTCTGAAGTTCGCGACGTTCCGTGAAGACCCGCCGTGAAGCATAGGAGGAGGTAACTCTCCACGAACTCCTTGAAGTTCGCGAGCCCGCCGCGGAGCCCCAGAGGTGGTAACGCTTCGCGAACACCCTGACATTCGCGAGCCCGCCACGAAGCCCCAGAGGCGGGAACACTCCGCAAATGTGGTTGACCTTCGTGACACTCCGCGAAGCAACCGCCACCCCTTCGCGCCGCGTGAGCTCTGCTTCGCGGCGCCCCTTCCTATAAATATCCAGCTCACCCCCCTTCTCCTGGGGGGACAGTCGCGGCCACTTCTCCCCTTGGGCAGCCGAGCGGAGCTCCGCATTGCGGCTCCGTGAGTCCATGCTCTGCGAGCAACTTCCTTTGCATTACTGCTTCGCGAGATGAGGCTCTGTGAGTCCATGCTCCGCGAGACCATGCTCCGCGATGCTGCTCCGCGAGACCATCCTTTGTGAGTCCATGCTCCGCGATCCAATGCTCTACGATGCTGCTCTGTGAGACCAAGCTCCGTGAGACCCCTTTGCTCCGCGAGAACCTTTTGCTCCATGAGACCCCTTTTCTCTGCGAGAAGCCATTGCTCTGTGAGGCCATGCTTCGCGCAGCTACTTCGTGAAGACCTATCCTTCACGAGGATCCTACATTCGCACCCACTGGTCCATACCGCGGGGGCTACACCCCCGCACCCCCACTCGGGGTCTGTGCTGGGCTACGGTTCTGGCCCTTCGGGTCGGTCCCTTCGCTGTCGTTATAGACCCCCATGAAAAATGGAGAGTCGCACCTTGAACTTTTCAGGCCGGGATGCCAGGATTTTCCATTGTGCCCTTATGTGCTCCCACCTTCAACCTATGGAATACCATGATTTGATACACTCCTCCATATACCATGAAACACCTTGAGTTGATGTATTCCTCTCAGTTTGTTTCCTATGTCGTGAGTTGAGGTTCTCGTCATCAATTCCCCGAGTACTTTGAGTCGAACCATTCCTCAGGAAACTCCTCCAAACCCTATGACTTGGATCCTATGCCAGGTTGAACCACAAAGGGCTGCCCTTACCTAAGTCCCAACATCAACCATTTCTAGGCACCTTCTGCCTAACAGTCCTTTCTACATGACTCTAAACTGTAGTAATCCCTATGTGCCAAACATAGGATGCCTCTTTCCCTATACGAGAGATGCCTTATGCTCCTAGCATGATATGCCAATAGTCTTATCTACATGACTATAAACTGTAGTTATCCCTATGTGCCAAACATAGGATGTCTCTTGCCCTATACAAGAGTTGTCTTATGCTCCTAGCATGAGATGCCAATAGTCCTATCTACATGACTTTAAACTATAGTAATCCCTATGTGCCAAACATAGGATGCCTCTTTCCCTATACGAGAGATGCCTTATGCTCCTAGCATGAGATGCCAATAGTCCTATCTACATGACTTTAAACTATAGTAATACCCATGTTCCAAACATAGGGTGCCTCTTGCTCCAATCAAGAGATGCCTTCTGCTTCAATCATTAGATGCCAATAGTCTTACCTACATGACTCTAAACTGTAGCACACCCTATGTGCCAATCATAGGATGCCTCTTGCCCTATACGAGAGATGCCTTATGCTCCAAGCATGAGATGACAATAGTTCTATCTACATGAATCTAAATTGTAGCACACCCTATGTTCCAATCATAGGATGCCTCTTTCCCAATACGAGAGATGCCTCATGCTCCTAGCATGAGATGCCAACAGTCCTTTCTATATGACTCTAAACTGTGGCACACCCTATGTGCCAATCATAGGATGCCTCTTGCTCCGAATAAGAGATTCCTTATGCTCCCAGCATGAGATGCTAACAGTCCTACCTACAAGACTCTAAACTTTAGTGATCACCCTATGTGCTAATCATAGGATTCCTCTTGCACTAAACAAGAGATGCCTTATTCTCCAAGCATAAGACGCCTAATGCCATGATTACAGTGGCATGATTCCAACGCCCCTTGGAATTATCCCGCTTGTAAACTAGTGCATAGGTAAATTCCTCAACCCACTAGCGAGTTGGGATGCCCTCATGGCCAGACATGAGGAAGACATTACAGAGATTCCTAGCGTAAGCCCCATTCACCAGTGTCGCTCCATAGCGGCACCCGGGCAGCTTCCAAGCGTAATCCCTATTCACCAGTGCCGCTTCTTAGCGGCACTCGGGCAGCTTCCCTGCGTAAGCCCCATTCACCAGTGTCGCTCCATAGCGGCACCCGGGCACCTTCCTTACGTAAGCCCCATTCACCATTGTTGCTCCTTAGCGGAACCTGGGAAGCTTCCTAGCGTAATCCCCATGCACCATTCCCACTCCCTAGCGGCACCCAGATAGCTTCCCTGCGTAAGCCCCATTCACCAGTGCCACTCCATAGCAGCACTCGAGCAGCTTCTAGCGTAAGCCCCATTCACCAGTGTCGCTCCATAGCGGCACCCAGGAAGCTTCCAAGCATAAGCCCCATTCACCATTGCCGCTCCATAGCGGCACCCGGGCAGCTTCCCTGCGTAAGCCCCATTCACCATTGCCGCTCCATAGCGGCACCCGGGAAGCTTCCTCGCATAAGCCCCATCCACTGTTGTGATCCCAATCAGCGGTAAGCCATTGTGATCCTATGCAGTGGTAAGCCATTGACATCCTTTTCTAGCGGTAAGCCGTTGTGACCCAATCCAGCGGTAAGCTGTTGTGACCCCATTTAGCGGTAAGCCGTTCACATCCTTATCCAGCGGTAAACCGTTCACACCCAATCCAGCGGTAATCCGTTGAAACCCCCAATCAGCGTTAAGTCGTCATCAGAAGAACTACATGGACTTTGATTC
This sequence comes from Viscum album, assembly GCA_963277665.1. NCBI lineage: Eukaryota > Viridiplantae > Streptophyta > Magnoliopsida > Santalales > Viscaceae > Viscum > Viscum album. Next base: position 333,281,440 of record OY728129.1, on the reverse strand, counting down.
CCTACCACGAGGATATGTAGGAAGCCTCTTCAAGGCTCAAGCCTGAAACCATCATCGTCCTTTTCTTCGGGCCTCCATCCTGGAGTAAGTCCCAGCACGGTGGGCCACCAAACGCATAAGCCCCTCTTCGCTTCTCACAGACGCACCCTTCGCGACGTGATCGTCAGGTCCTTACTGCCTCTTGTTTCTCACACCGAGCATGACTCATGTGGGATTAGAGTAAGCAAAGACCATGGAAATTCCCTCATCCAGCATGACGTTAAACTGAATGCCCTCATCCATCATGATGTTAAACTGTATTCCCTCGTCCAGCATGACGTTAAACTGTATGCCCTTGTCCCGCAATGACATTAAACTGCACACCCATTTGATCTATGAGGTCTTTGATCCATGTCATGGCATGGTACGTAGGAAGCCTCCACGAGGTTCAAGCCCATCCTTCATTTCTTCACGTCAGGTTCTACCTTCGTCCAGCATGACGTTAAACTGCATTCCAGTCCGACGGCAAGCCGTTGTGACCAACCCGAACTACGAGGAATTTGATCCATGTCAAGGCATGGTATGTAGGAAGCCTCACGAGGTTCAAGACCATCTCCCATCGGACCAAGGTCCTTTCTTTACGTCGGTTTTCCGACACCCACCTCCATTCCCGAACTACGAGGTCTTTGATCCATGTCGGGGCACGGTACGTAGGAATACTCACGAGGTCCAAGCCCACCATAAGTGAACCCCCCGGGTTCACCTTCACGTCGGTTCGCCGATGAAGCCCATTTGAACTATGTGTTCTTTGATCCATGTCAAGGCATGGTACGTAAGAAGCCTCCATGAGGTTCAAGCCCACCTCTTGTCATTTATTCAAGTCAGGGTTCATCTTCGTCTTGCACGATGTTAAACTGCATTCCGATCCAGCGGCTAGTCATTGTGACCAACATGAACTACGTTGTCTTTGATCCGTGCTAAGGCATGGAATGTAAGAAGCCTCCATGAGGTCCAATCCCACCACCACTGGGACCCCCTAGTCCTCCTCATTCACGTCGGCCTTCCGGCGTCCAACCTGAACTATGTGGTCTTTGATCCATGTCAAGTCATGGTACGTAGGAGGCATCCCAGAGGATCAAGCCCACCACCTGTTGGTCACTCCGACCTTCTTCACGTCAGGTCACCATCACCTGGGTGGCCTAGTGTGTAAGCCCCATACCATCCGGACCAAGGTCCTCATTCATGTCAGTTCGCCGACACACCATTCTGAACTACGGGGACTTTGATCCATGTCAAGTCATGGTATGTAGGAAGCCTCACGAGGTTCAAGCCCACCACCAGTGGACCCCCGGGTTCACCTTCATGTCGGTTCACTGACGATGCCCATTGGACCAAGGTCCACCTTCACGTCGGTTTGCTGACGACACCCATCGGACCAAGGTCCACATTCATGTCGGTCCTCCGGCGCACCAAGCCGAACTACAAGGACTTTGATCCATTTCAAGGCATGGTACGTAGGAAACTTCATGAGGTTCAAGCCCAACATCCATCAGGACAAGGTCCACCTTCACGTAGGCTCGTCGGCACCATCCCGAACTATGCGGACTTTGATTCCCTACCACGAGGATATGTAGGAGGTCTCTTCGAGGCTCAATCCCAACTTCACTGTCGCCCTTGCGATGGTCCCATTTCATTCCCCCTCCACTTCATTCATCCTTCCATCATCCGCCCTGATTCTTACCCGGGCCTCCACATCCCAGTGGGTTCATGCCATCCACTTCCTCGCTGCTCCAAGCAGTACATGGGCCACTATCCACGCGTAATCCCCAACATGTCTCGGGGTCGTTGTTCTTTGTGTACACCCCGATTCATCACCCCTTCGAACTACGTGGGTTTTGGTCCCTGTACTCTACACAAGGTATGTAGGAAACCTTCATGAGGTTCAATCTCAGCCAATGGTAGACCTTGGTGTCCCCCATTCTGGGGTGTACTCTCCCTGATCCGCCCTCAGTGGTGTTCAGATCAAACATTACGGTGTGACATCTCCCCTCCATGGGGCGCACCACCTCAGATCCGTCCTCATTGGGCGTTCTGATCCATCCCCTGGGTAAACCTTCCAGGTGTTCCCTCCTAGGGAATACCAATCTGATCCATCTCTATGGGACATTCTGATCACCCTCATTCCATATCCGTAAGATGTTAAACTCACGGCCTACCTCGTGATAAACATGAGATGCCTGGGGAAAACCTCGGATGATACGCCTTTGGCGTAACCGTCTCCACAGGATGTTAAACTTGCGGCATTACTCGTGATAAACATGGTAAGATAAGGAAAACCTCAGATGGAATATGATTCCCCGCATCCGATGTGGGATTCCTCAGGTTCTACACCCTTGAGATTCCCTCTTATGAGGAAGAATATAGGTCCCCCTATGTCCACGCACTAAGAGATGCCCCTACATGCCTGATGTTTCCGTCTACTCCGACCGAAGGTGGCAACCATGTCAAGACCCTATGGAAAGTCTTAAAGTAAGTAGTGTAATTAACCGGTGTCCATGCAGGTATGGAACCGGGAATGAGATTCACGAATAATGTATTAAATCTATGAGGGAGACCCGGACTAGGTGATGAGTTCTGAGGAGGAATCCACGGAAGGAAGTACCGACATCCCATCATCCCGTTTTGATCAAGGAGCAGACGTCCCTGAACAAGGAACGGATGCCACCCGCCTTCGGAAAGTGAAAATGCGGGGCAACAGCAGCGCGTCCTCACAGACGAATGCGCGCGCCCCGATGAAAGCATCGGAAACAATGTCTTAAAATTATAGTATACATAAAACTTCATCAGATTAAAATAGAAATAAAATTTACCTACACTTCTATAACTTGAAGATGAAATATAGGAAGACCGCTAAGTAATGCACTACATGAATTACATTGATAATTACAATGCACATCATTATTTAAGATACATTATTATTTTTACCTACACTATTATATTATAAAACATCATGTCACAAACATTTTCACTTAAAAATAGTTGATTCATAATCTATTAAATAATATTTCATCACAATTATATCTAATTTCCATGTTTTATAGCATAATGTTGTATAAAAAAGAAATATAGTAATAAATATGGTCACTCTCATAATCCATAGGATCTGAAAATTAATATGTGAACAGAACTTAGAAATATCTACTTTCTTTCCTTTCTTCTTAAGGTTTTTTTGCTTCTTTTGTTTGAACTTTTATTGCTTTGTTTTTACCGTCTCCTGTAAAATCATTAGTGTGTTTTTTTCTTCACCAGGAATCCCAATCTAGCATTAGTAGAGAAAACCCAATGGGTTTTATTCTCCCAAATCCACTCCCTTGAGGTTTTTCATTCATGATTGACTGAAAACACAAACCCCATATTGACTCTTTATTCTCATTTGATCAAAGAGTGTTGGATCAGTATCAAAGGTTCATGGTATAACTTAACAATTTTTTTCGAAATGTCACAAATGTTCTTCACTAGGCTCTTAAATATGATACTAATTACAATACTCATTACAAATGTTTTACTTCAAAAATAAAGTGGTATTTCCAAAATGATAAAATATTTTCATTTCTTTTCTTTTCCAAAAAAAACATTTGTACAACATGTGTTTTTTTTGGCTTGAAGGCTTGTGAAAAAATATGGAACAACATACAACCATTGATTATTTAGACATATGTATTTTATTTTATTATTATTATTTGGATTTTTTCATTATTAATAGTCATTTTTATTCACCTATTAAGCATATCATACTTTCTAAATTTTCGAACTGATGTTTTTTCTATTTATAGTGACAAATTCATCACTAGGGTAGTAATATTTTTTTTTGGAATTTTTCATTGTAATTTCCTACACCAATCAAGTATGTCATAATTTTTAAATTTTCAGACCCATTTTTTTGTTGTTTGTAGTGGCAGGTCCATTACATGGGCGTGCTTTTATTGAGCATGAGAATTAATGATTGATGAGATATGATTACAAGGTAATGATATTTTTTTAATTGACCTTGATATGTTAGTATTTTCTATGCATTATGATTTCTATACTTTCTTGAATAAGTTCCTTAATGTGAGGTATTTTTGTGTTAATTTATATGAAATACCAACACTATGTTATATTTTTTGTCATTGACTAAATTTTTGTTTATCATTTTATGGTTGTTGAAATTTTAGGGCACAATAAAGGATATGGTGACCAATTTAACAAGTCTACTATATATCTAATTTAAAAATATAATTATAGTTTTATTTTTTATACACATCATGTGTAATTTATAGTAATGTCACTATTTGGATTTAATTTTATTTCTTTTGAAGTTATTATTTAGAAGAAGGTACCTAAAGAATATTTAATATGTATTGTTTAAATTATTTTTTATTTCTTTAATTTATGTGTGCTTTCTTACATATTATTATATTTATTTATTTAATTATTTAATTATTTAATTATTCTTTTATTAAATGATTTTAATGTTTTTGTTTTATCACTTAATTTTATTTAACAGGCTAAACATTAAATGATTACTGAATATTATGTATTTTATTGTATATTATGCTCTATGATATTATTGTTTGTAATAAAAAAAATCTACATATAGTTATGTAGGTTCAACACAAATGCAGACTATCACTTTGAATTTATATACAGTTTCAACATGCATTCAATCTATATGCTTCTTTATTCTAAGAACTTGTTCAAAAAATAATAATAAGTTAAGAGATAGAGGTTCTCCCTGACATATACCAAAAATTTATTTATGGAATCCATATGATCAACCAATAAGTGAAATTGAAAACTAGGTCAATGAGATGTATCAAAAAGTTCAATCCAAAAATCATTTAACAAATCCCATCCTCCCCAGATCATCAAGAATTAACACCCACTCAACCTTTTAATATGACATTTTTATATCAATATTACCCATAAAATTTCTACCTAGTACCTTGTAATATAGTTCTATCAATATCACTTTTGATAAGACTACCAACCCATGAATACTTCCCTTGGAAAACATTGCATAAAATAAAAGTAAGAAAGCAATAATACAAGGAGAGTAGGGTCATTGTTATCTCACTTTGAAACTTCTTCACACAAATGGGGGGATGGAAGACCCCAAAGGGGGTTTTAAGTATATAGGTTTACATTACGAAAATCACTTTTTAAAAATAGGTTGTAGGCTCACCACAACATGCTCACCCACACCACAACTTAGCGCACATCTAGGCATCCCAACATGTTGTCCACTACGGTGAGGTCTCATCCCATCACTCCATTTTGGAAAGGAGATTTGGTTAAATTTTCATCAATTTATCATTGATACCAATATAATTCTTTCTAATTACAATTTTGAACATTCCTCTGATTCTATCTTGATCCTAACATTCAGAGCTTGGGTGTATTCTTTACTTTAGTAATTTTTGAAGATATTGAAGGAACATTTCATCATTGGAGAAAAATATGAAGAGTATAAAACACTACCTAGATCATTTACCTCTATAACATTATCCTTGTATTTTGAAGTTTTAATTGGGTACATCATAGTCTCCGTGTACACCACATATGAAACATTTTCTATAACATATTTCTCTATATAAATTGAATTAATCTCTCAAACCAAAGTGACAATTACATTATCCTTTTTACCAACAACTAGATCCAATCTACCCATAAATAATTCATTTTCCTTATCACTATGGACTATAGTAGTCAAAGATTATGAAATATTTCTTATTTATTTCATAGATATAGACTTAAAAAGAAATGACTAGTCTTTATAAGTGCAGAACTTATTCTCCTTAATTATGAACCCCTCGTTATCTAACAATGGAAACTTCCCTTTCCTAGTAAAACAATTAGGTATATACATCATACCATAAACCCGATTTATTTTTCTGTATGCATTCCCTTTATGCATTCATAATATTTATTCATTTATTTAAAATTTGTCCAGATTTAATCTCCCCTCCACCATGACTGGATGTTCATGTTGTTTTACATGTGTCCCTGATCTTCCAATGACTTGGAAAAAAAATCCAAAAAAACTATTGTATTTTTCATCAGTAGAAGTCCCTTGGATACAGGGAGTCTTGGTCTTGGGATAATTTTTTAAAGAGTGATTTTTTAGATGGACCATCTATAGGACACCCTTCTAGGTGATTAAAAATCTAAGACATTACAGAGACCTGAGGCAAGCAGCCTTCCACCAGCATTGAGGACCCAAGCTACAAGGAAGAAAAAACTCAGTTATCTACCTCTTCACTAGATATGGATTAGGATTCATACTTGTATAAGTTAAATGATCAATATATCTATCATGTACTTCCATAGTATCCTCCTATTAAATCTCTGAGTATAGGTGTTATTTAGGCATTTCCAATGAAGGATCACCCCAAGATAGTCCTACTGTCAATGGAAACTATGACTTGCGACCCTGACTATAGTAGTTCGAACAATAATGTTTCCAAGATTCAAATATAACTAGTTTCTTAAAGTGGTATTCATCTTCAATTTCAAGGCAAAAAAATCAACGGTGGCTCTAAGATATCGACTTCTATATATTGTTCCAATGAGATAATAGAGTGATGTAGATAAACCATCTTATCATTATGCAATTTAATAATTATTTTATATGATATGTTACATAGATTATTATTATGATAAATTCTAAAATGAAATAGTTGTATAGTATTGTGAATAAAGAAAATAGATGTTACTTTTGTAATTATGGGTATATTCCTACCAATAAATAAATTGAGAATTGATTTAATCATATACTTTTTTATTGTATCTCATTATTCTACATTAAAAGATCATATAAAACCATCTTAGTTATAGAATATTTACTTATTCCAAAATTATCACTTCCTCAAAAATATTTACCATTCATGCATTATAATGTTCAGTAGCATTCATCCCACTCTTCAAAGGTGCATGGGTGATAAACCTTTTTACCCTACACACCAGGTGTTCAAAGAAAAATCTAAAAGTTTGGGCATCACCATCACTCCTTTAGAGATGAGCTTAAAGGCCACTCTTTAAGGCTTCCATGAGATGGGAATTTTCAGTACTTGATGCATTCAATTATAGGGAAAATGTGATATTTTTTTTAATATTAGTTGTTATGAGCTTCCACTATTTTGGTTTCTTATTTCATTGAAAAAAATTAAACTAGATCTATATAATTATTTATTTGAGTATTAATTTGTGTAAGTTCTATAATTTTCACAAATCCTTGACATGTCAACAGGGATGATGAAAAATGCTCACTATGCAAATCATTTTTTATACTTCCATTTATTTATATTTGGGTTTCAATTCATGAAAATATTTTTCACTTATTTGTGGATATGATTTTTGGTTTATTATGATGTAGAAATTGGAGTTGAAGGGTGTTTCATAATAGTGAATTGAGGTTTCTCACTGGTATTGAAGCTAACTCAATTTTTTTTTCACTGGTACTGGAGATGACTCATTTTTTGTATGTTTTTTAGTTTTGTGTGGTATAGATCTTGGAGATGAAGGCTGTGGTATAGTAGATACAAGAGTTTTCTCACTGGATATGGCTCTATGGACATGGGGCATGGATGGATCACTTTTCTTGGTGTGATGAAGGTTGTGGTATAGTTGTAGTTGGCTCATTGGTGCTGGTGTCGGAGTTGGACCGCTAGTGCTTGGGTGTTGTGGTGGATCTTGGGGAATTATTGGGGTGGTTTGGGGGATGTATCCTATTAGGGGATGGATCCTTCATTTTTTTCATTATGTATTAAATTTCACTATTAATATAACTAATTTTTTCCAATTTTGAACATTCATGTGAATTGTCTTCTATTTAATATTTAAAACATATGAATTATATATGATAAATTAATAAATATAATAAAAACTTTTACTATCTATAAAAATTTATAATTTTATTAAAATATAATTTATAAATAGATATTATATGTTGGTAATATTATTACCAAAATAAAAAAAAAATTCTTAATAATATGTTGTTAAACACTTTAACCAACGTATATATTATTTGTTGGTATTAATATAATTCAAAAAGAACTATTTTATCTATCATAAAAACATTTAATGATAGAGTTTCTACCGATAGTTTAGTGATAGGGACATATGTGTTGGTAAAACATTTTATGAATGTAAAATGTACTTTTACCAACATATATATCCATATGGGAAAAAGTTAATATTTTTTAGTGGGTGTGTAAGGTTTGAGACAATTATTCCAAATTTTATCCTCTCATTAACTTGAAGTATTCTCTTGTTGGTGCAAAGATCCTTTGAAAATTTATCATATTTTGGAAAAAAATTGAGTGCTTCAAGGAGGGGGGTATTAATTTCCACTTTCTAGAAGGTTTCTAGAATTTATTTTTGAAGTGCTTCTACTGGAAATCTATTTGATTCAATAAACCTTGATGGAAATTTTGGGGGTAAGTATTTATTCTCCCTTTGATTACATTTAAATGGTTTTTCTTGTATCTTTCTCATAATCCTATCCTTCTCATCCTCCTCTTTCTTCTCTTCTTTATAGTGTATTTTCATATAATTTTCATAATTGACAACTTCATTCTCCCTCAAATAAGGTGGTCTTTTTTTAGGTTCATGGGATGCTAGTGGTGAGAGTTATTTTCCACTTCTTATTGTTATCCTGATGACATTATATTTTATGTTTGGGATTGTATGTAAAGGAATTTTTTATATGTTTATAGACATTATTTCAATAAGACTTCCCACTGTTTTCCCATCTTATCAACCTTATACTCTAGGCCCTCATAATTTGATTGTATCTTTTCAATGGAAGGTTGTGTGATAGTGTGTATTTTCTCACAGGTTCTTGGAAAATATAGTGGTTGGTGGTGTGAATGTTGGTTATAGGATTGATTTAGTTTAAATGGTGGTGGGTTTTGGAAATGTTCATTGAATTGGGGTTGGTTTTGGAGCTGGTTTTGGTACAGTGGTCTAGCTTGATTCTGTTGATTTCCAAACCCATATTGAACTTTTTTAGGCTCTATCCATCCCTGATTTTATTGTTAATACCTTTGATTAAAGGTTTCCACACAAGTTTCTATTCCATGAATTTCATCACATTGGTTAGTAAAATTATCAGGCGATGAGTATAAACCACATACCTTCGTCGATGCTTGTTGGTTACTCGCTTACTTCAGAGCCATCTGTCTCACCATATTGGTTAGATTGGAAATATTATTTTCACATAAATTTGTTTTATAATAAGTTCTTACCTCATGAATTCCTCTTATACCAGTACCTCTTATACCAAACTGTTGTGAGTTCTGAGAGATCTTATCAATCAAGCCCTTAGCTTCTTTTTGTAACTTTCCAATCAATGTGTCTCTAGATGATGCATCTAGAAGGTTTTCGTCATTTTTTGGTAATCCTTAACAAAATAAGACAAGAAATTAATGATCCTAAATTTATTTATGTGGGAATTTTTTCAAAAATATTTTTAAATCTTTCCAAATACTCTTAAATTTTTTATCTAGATAACTATCTGATAGAAAATATTTCCATTCTGATGGATGTTATTGTAGAGGTTGGGAAGAATATTTACATGAAGCATCTCACTATGTAATTCCAATCATCCAAATATCCTAGTTTTATACCATATAACCATTATTTTAAGTCTCTTTCCAATGAAAATGGTAATTCCTTCTACTTTACCTACTCCTCAGCTAATCCACAGGGTCTGAAAGTAGTGTACCCATGTGAAAACTCTATAATATGTTTGTTTGGATCTTCACCTTCCATGCCATGAAACTTTGGAAGTATTAGGATCATGAAATTTTTCATATAAAAATAATTTTGTAACTATGGAATGGAAAGTTTATTGTTTTTATTAAGTAATTTTGGTTCACATTGGTCTCTAAGGTTTTGGATTTGGTTTCCCACCATGATGAAAGGCTCAAAGTAAACACTAGAAGTTTCACTCGGGTCTGTAAGATAAATTTCCTCAAATTCAGAATTAAAATTAAGGTGTCTAACTCTATTCAAAAAAATTCTTTCAATTTCAGGATCTAGGGGAATTGTTCAATGTTTTAGGCTCTATTAATGCAATTTTGAAGAGAAAATAATAAAATAAGAAAATAAAATAAAAAAGATTGTTGGCACCACCTCACTGGAAATGATGCCAAGTTTTGACACATTCTTATTATGGGGTGTGAAAAAAATATATTTCCTAAGTTAAAATTTAGTAAAGTGTTTAATATAGTATTTTTCGATATAGAAGTGCCTAAAAATAATGTTTTAAACTTAAATTTAAGAAAGAAGTGGAGGTTTTTTTTGAAATTGTTTGATTTTAAAAAGAAAGGAGGTGATTAAAAATAAAGTTTGAACACAAGTTGATGAAGAGAGTGATGGTATTATAGTAGTATCACCTTTTTCAATGTCATCATATTCATAAATATCATTCCTCCTCTCTTTCTATTGAATTAAAAGTGAAATACTCCTCGATCGAGTTATCGACCACCATTGGTTAAAGCAAGGAATGGAAACCACCCCTATGTGCATAAAAATTCATAAACCATTCCCAAATAAATAAATAAATTACCAATAATGAATTTTTTATCCTTATAAATATAGAAAAATTTCACTTATTTCACACACGTTCCAACAATCTCTAGACGCTCACCACTTAACACAATCTGCTCGATCGAGACAAACTGCACAAGGCAGAGGGAGTTTAAAGTTATTCAAAAAAATATATAAATAATTAATGAAACCAAAACCCAAAATAAAATCGAATTAATATAATTATACACCACTAAAAATATAAATCATTCAATAGAAAAATATAATATCAAATTAATGTGCAGGACTCTGACATTACAAGAGTGAAACTCCCCTTCCCCGATCACTCAAAGGTTGTACCCCTCCATGTGAAGGGTAAGTGAGTTGAAAGGGGAAGAAGAGAAAATTATTAAACTAAGAAAATGGAAAAGAAAAAAGAAAAATATATTAAAGTATCCAATATTTCAGAACATCCCCACTTTAACCATCTTCAACACCCTTTATTAGAAGTGGACACTCGTATATATAAGGTTAATAGGTGGAAAATTTTGCCTCCGAATTCATTACACCTAAATATTAAGTTTAATTATTATATTAAATTTAGGATTATCAGGAATTTCTCTACATAAATGTTTTTTCCCTCTCTATTTTTATGCTCCTAAAAATATAATCTTATTTGGACATGTTTAAAAAACTTTATTCTCTATTTACCGAAGACTTTTTTTATTATCGAGTTGACTTCTCAAGTCCCTCTAATTTTCTGCATTAAATGGATGCCTTAATGAGTGAATTTATTTATGAAATTTAATATTGACATGAGGCGTGTATTCCTATTTCTACTCCATCTTTAATCACTTCATTTAGATGTATTTATGCTGATATATTCTCCATTAATGAGGTGGGATTCATTTTTCATCCAGAAAACTCTCTTCACTTGATTGACTTTTCTAGGCCCGTGTGATTCGAATTGGATCTGATTCTAAAGGAATAAAGTTGAATCCCAAAAGAAACTAAAGTCTATAAAAAATGAATCACTCAATTTGGATCAAAATTTTAAAAGATATTCCCAAAATACAAAAGATACAGAAAATGTCTAAATTTCCAGAATGAAATTTTTTTCACAATTAAGCCATAAATTCACTAAAAATACCAAAATAATGAAAATAAGATAACATTTACTAATTTTAAGGGATTAAATCATTTAATCACACAAGAAAAATAATGAAAATATTAAATCTATCAATTATATAAAGTGTTTACTTACAATATGAAAATTTTTTATTATTATAAAACTTTTCATAAATATGAAATATTATAAAATAAAAACGATTTTATATTAGATGCCATGTAAATTAATAATATAAAATATTTCATATTAAAATAAATCAATACTCAAAATTTATTCTATTTTGATAGTTTTAAACCATTTGTATAGCCTAGGAAACATTTTTATAGGCTTTATCAATAGTTCCCAAAACCATTTTCTAGTTTTCCATTGGGAATTACCTAAACTGACGGTTCAATAGGAACCATTGGTATACACATCTATACTAACAGTTTCAAAAATATTGGTATGTAAGACTATAAAAATGGTTTTCAAAACTATTTTTATAGGATTTTTTTTGGGTATAGCGACCCTCACTTTTCATACATTAACATTATATTACTTTTACAGAAAACTTAATACATTAAATAAACAAATTCCCAAAGACTGTATTACTCTAGTGCCTTTAGAAACATTAAAACATAAATACTAGTGCATAATTGAGAATAATTATCCCCCACTAAGGTCTTCTTGACTATAACCCTTCTTAGACACATCAAACATAATTCATATCTTTATAACATGGGTGAAAGTAAACATAAAAAGAGGTGATCTTAGATTCTTAGTAAGGGTAAAAATGGATATATGTGAACATAATCATTATCATGAGGGTATGATAACATGATAATGAAAATAAAATATCATTACCTATATATCAAATATCATAAATAGAAATTGTGGTATAAATATTGGCAGTTCATAAGACATGAATCGTAAGGAAATAAATAGCATGATACATAAAATCATAACATAGGAATAAAACATATAACTATGGAAAATAATAAACATAAAATAATCATTTCCTTAGTATTCAAGGAATCACTGACAAGGTCATCTTGGAAGTATGGTTTCACTTCCCATACCATCTTGGTAGCCATAATTCTCTCCCATGATCATCTTAGTGGAAAAAAACCTTTATGTCTATCTCAAGAGATATAAATCTTTACCTAATGAATCGGAAGGAGATATAGGTCTCATAAATCTCATAATTAATTAATACATATGTGTGCTAGAATAACAAGAATCATTCATAATCCATGAAAAAAATGGGTTTCAAAAATACTTCATCATAGAATAACCCATTGAAAAGAAACAAAATTCACAAGTACCAATCCATCATAAATGTAAAACATTAAAAGAAAGAATAAGAATGGTATCATTAGTTCATATACCCAGTAAAAAATAAGTAACATCAAATAAACTTAAGATATATTTTAAAAAACATTTCTTGAGGAAAATAATCTAAAAACATTTAAAAGTGTCTTATACCACTTTGAAAACATTTGTATCATAATCCCCATGAAATAGTAAAATTAAAAAATGATTAAAATATCATGAAAAAATATATATTCCTGATATAACATGTCAAATGTAAGTATATAAAACTCACAAAATAACATAGGTTCATAACCAAACATGTGTCTCAAAGAAGGAAAATTGAGACAAAAATACCATACTACTTTGGTAACTTTTGAACCGTAAAACCCCATGAAATATAAATCATCAAATGGATATGTAAATACCTATAAATTAAAGTATAAAAGTAATATAATACATTCATGGGAAGTATTTACACCATACAAAATAAATGAGAAGTGAATAAGTCATGTAACTCACAAAAATAGAAAGTGAGATGAAATTCCCTTACCTCACATTCGACTTCCTTAAAACATGTTCAAACCTCTTATATAATGGTTTAAATAAAGTTATTAACTAATTAAAGAACTATATAAATATTTATATTACCTTATAAATAATATTATTACTATACTATACCCCTCACCCCACCTCCAAAAATAACCTACAACTTTCTAATGATATTTAACAACCTATAAACAAAACATGCATTATATATTTTACATTTAGTCAGTTGATGGATTAAAAAATAATAACACATATATATATTCTATTTCAACCATCATACACCATCCATGAGTTATAAGTGTAGTAAATATAAAGTTATAAATTTAGGGTATAAATTTATCCCTCTAAATGATCATTATCATTCCCTTTTATACCATCATGTCCATCACTATCATCACCCTCATTACGATTGTCCTCACTACAGGATCACTTTTAACTTCTTCATCACCATCATCACCAAGAAATTCATCACCCATTCAAGAACAAGGACCATCACATATAGTTTTTAGTGAATCATATAAATAATTCATTATCTACATGAATGTATCAAAAACCACAACAATATCAAATGGATGTGTTGGACATGAATCCATCATAGATTTCATGAACTCATCAATGAGCTTTTTACTTATTTCATGCTCATGAATGGATAATTTTTTAGCCTATGATTCTTCTTCATTATCCTCTTTAAACTTATTTATACTCGAGATATTTGAATTCCAAAAATTGCTAAAATACCTAATGGGTAAGATACTCTTAATAGGTTAAAAGCATACTCTTTTATAGTGCTCATCACCTAATATTTGTCACAAATGATCATTTTTCCCAAATTTTTAATATTATTTTTCATAAAGGACCTCAAAATAATGTTTTTTTAAATATAAATAATATATTTAGTTACAAAATAGATAATAAAATTATAAATTATTATAATAAAACTTATAATATTTTATTGTATTTATTCATTTAAAGCACTCTCGTCTTTCTTCTTTTTGCTTGAGAAAAACTATTTTTCTTGAGGCTCACACCCTTTAATGTTCAAAATCACCCACTATAAATTAAATTGAATGTAATAAAAAGATATTCAATAAATTTTTATTCATGAGCTAAATTAAACTATTCTAACCACTTTTTAACAAACCAAAACCGAAAAAAATCGAACTAAATTTCACTGAAATAAATCATAACATCCCCACCTAATTGAAACTAGAATCAATCAAAACAAACTAATAAAACATATATTATTTTGGTTAAAGTTTAATCAGATTATTTTTAATATTATTTTATTATTTTAGGTTGGATGGGTATAATTCAATTTAGTTGTATTGATTTTTATTCAATTTGTATTGGTTTGACTAGGTTTGGGTGATTTTCAGTTTGATTAATGACTATTTAAGTTAATTTGGAATTTTTAGATCTAATTAATCTTTTTTTACTTAGTTATGAATAAAATATTTTCTTGTTTTTATTTTGGTTCAATATTTTTTTGTTCAGTTTGGGCCAATTCAGTTCAGGTAAATTTTGATTGGTTTATTTTGGTTCGTTTAAATTTATAATTTTTTTGTGTTGTTTAATTCATGACCAATTTAGAAATATCAATTAAATTCAATTTGTTTTGGTTCAGTTCAATTTATATTTTTTTTGGTTCAATTCAATTACATTTATTGTAGTTTAATTCAATACAATATGATTTTGATTGTTTTCATATATGCTGTTATGTTTCAGTTTAGTTAAGGTTTCATTTATTTAGTTTATTTCAATTTAAATTTATTTTGGTCTGGTTAGTCCAAGTATATTAGGGTAAGTTGGTTCCCTTTTAGTATAGTTTAGTTTTTTTTTTTGATTTAAATTGGGTTCAGTATATATAGTTAAGTTTATTTATATTTAGTTTCATCATATTTACATTGGTTTATTTAGAGTTTATAGTTTGCAACTTAATATGTTCAAATTAAATGAATTTATTTACATATTTATATATTAATATTAATTGAAACTATGTACATTTTAATATATTTAAGAGTTTATGATGAAGAGTTAGAACACCAGAATATATGGTTGATCAGTTTTGAACTTAGATACAAGAGACTAGGAATGATAATCCACAACATGAGAAATATCTTCATATGACAAGTAGAATATTGGATTATCATTGATGATATGGAGATTTTGGAACTATGGAGAGAGGTAGGGTCGAGGGGAGAGGAACATGTAGATTCACTAAGGTCTGGTAAGGGGCACAGGACATAGAATCTTCGAAGGATCTTAGTGGCTTTATTGAAATTGGATATGGAAGGGAAGGAGAGGGAGGTGAGGCAGATGGCTGGATCGAAACACCATGAGGTAGTGGAGGAATGTATGTAGAGGTATTGGGACCATAGTATATTAGAATATTTGGGTTCAACAGGGAGGTAACACTATCAAAGGAGCTAACTAAGGGATTTTCACATTCCCAATGGTTGGAAATTTTGAAAAACATAGGAGCACTTGGAGCAGTGTGTGAATCAAATTCTTTTTTGGTGAATGAAGGTCCTATGAAAAACAGTGGTTTTAAATATACCATTGGTCCATTTATATTTCTAAATTTCATTACCATCGGTTCATATTGGTTTAGGTTAGTCTCCTTGGGCTCCCTATACCATTTCATAACACTTCAGTTATCAAGGGTATTAGTGATTCTTTTGGGAATTTTCTTTGTGTGGATGATGCAACACTGAGAATGTATAATACCATGGTAGAAATGACCTATGTTAAAATGGATCTCTCATTTCCTTTCCCCCACCACATCCTTATTTGAGGAAGATATGAAATATCCTATTGTCAATGGCTTTTATTCAGCTCCCAGGTGAGTTATTTCTAAGACTGTGGGATCCAAGGGCACTCCTTATCCTCATATGGAAGGTGTCACGTATCTCCCTAGGTCTATCAAACAATTAAGGGTTATACCTCCACCTAAAAATCATATCCCCATCCTTCTTCTCATTTCCACCAGTATCCTTTCATCCTTAGGTGGTCTCTACTCCACATGGATCATCAACTGAAAACCCCACTTCAAGTGGACTCATTTTATTCAATAATTCAATCATTTACTAATTAGGATTCTGAATCATTAATTTCATTCAAAGAGGGTTGATTTACTGATGTGGTTGAAGAAACTATTTTTGTTAAAATATTTTTTTTCTTAGTCCCCTTTTATCTATTTGAATCATCTTATACTTCCTATGATGAATGATCCCTTGTAGTTACTATTGTTTATATATACTCGGTTTCTAGTGTTGGTGGATACTCAACCCTATATTAGGTTTCAAGGTTTGGTTCCCCCATGTATCCCTATCAGGTACCTTCTTATAATGTAGATGGTAGTTCAACCTTCTTATCTCTCTCATTAAACCTCCACAAACCAGTATTCGTTACCACCTATATTGTACCTTCCATATCTACCCTCAAAACCTCATCCTACTCTACCACTAACTCCTTTGAATCCCTTGAGGGTTTGTTCAAGAAATATCATGCTACAGATCCTCCTAGGAATAAGAGTCCTAAAAGATCATCAGCTACTCTCACATGATCTAGTGGAGTAACTACTGGGATAAAGGAAAAATATCTCTAAGAAGGTGTGTATCCATCCCCTAAAAGGCTAGTTTAAAATATCTCTAAGACCTACACCTCATCCTAAGTATTTCATAAACTTTTCTATGGAATTAAAGAAGGCTGGGGTACCCTAATAAATGTGAATATATCCTAAAAGAAGAAAAATAATTCTTGTTATCAATTATGCCCATTATAGAACCTAATAAAAATGATAGTCTTATCCAAAATTTCACTTCTAAACTCTAGGTAAATAATTTTCTACATGATATTCCTATTAATGAGAATATATGGATATTCTAGAGATATGATGTCCCCATGGATTTAATTATCTCTTCACCCAAATTAATTATAGTTAAGACAATACTTAAAAATCAATTGATATTATTCACCTTTGTTTATTCCATATTTGAATTCATGTATAGAGAATCATTATGGAATTATCTTTATAACTTCAACCTAGGATATCACTCTTGGTTCATCAGTGGGGACTTAAACACCATACAAGAGAAATTCAAGAAAATAGGATGGTGTTTCTATTCTTGGATGTCCATGTATGATTTTAATACATTATTATACTCCAATAATCATTTGGACCTAGGTTTATCTATAGATAATTATACTTGGTGAAATAATAAACAAGGTAATAATAGGATTTGGAGTCATATTGATAGGAATTTATCCAACATTCAAGGAATTTCAGTATTTATAAATTCTATAGCCACCCACTTTGATAGATCTTGATTGGACTACTCTTATCTCATACTCTCTTTAGGACAAGATGGTGTTCATCCTCGTAAACCTACCTTTACTAAGTTTTGGGTTTAAAGAGAGGAAATTTTTATCAGTGGTGAATGAATAATGGGATAGCTTCATGCATGGAAAATCTCGATATATATTGCAAATTAAACTCAAATTCCTTAATTTAACATCCTAAAACTCTCTTTCAGGTATGATCCTTGTTTTTTTTCTGTCCTAGTTTTCCTTATTTTTTATTGGTTATTCCTACTTTTTTCTATCCTTTGAATGGTCGGGGAGGGGTTTTGATTCTTTTTTGAGAGTTTGGGAGGTTTTCTATGAGTATTTCTTGTGAACTAACATGGTCATATAACAAGAATAACTATATGTGGACCAAAAGTTTGCTAGTAAGGGAAATCGGCCATCGAGTGGGAGTTCTAGTAGTACAAGAATTCTGACTAGCACCATTGTCTATCCAATGGAAGTCATCATCTATTCGGTGATGTTAATATGTGAAAGGAATTTTAAGTTAATATCTTAATTCTATCTCTAGAGACCCCCATTTTATTTTTGTAATCTCCCCCTCAAACCTCATTATACCCTTGTGAAGTTTTAGGCTCTCTTAAGGATAATTTGGATCTTATAAACTTGAATAATCATGGATCAAATTTCCAATTAAAGTATTGAATCTCTTTCAATAAGTGTATCCTTGATTTGATTGTGAATTTACCTTTCTCTTTGTCTCTCCTTAATCAAGGGTTATGGATCCTTATTTCATTGATGGACCCGGATCTTGATTCATGGAATTTTTTTCTAGTATTCTCCATTTATTAGTTTTATCCCTGTATACCCATCTGATTATGGATAATGTCTTGGGTGTTTGATGATACTGTGGTTGAGGTAGCTGTTTTTGTAACCAATTCCTTATCCATTGAAACCTTTTTTAGTTTTTTGATATTAAATGTATCGTTAAATTGATTTCCAAAGAATGATTTAAGATTCTTGATATATTTTTTCAAATACAATGGTGTACAATAAAACCAATTTGGTTATAAAATTTGAAATAAATTTTTTATTTTTGGAGAATTGATTTCGAATCAAAATGAATGATTTGAATAATGACTTCAATGATGATTCTTCAGAAAATAACGAATGAAAGTTTTTTATGGATTTGAAATGAAATTAGTTGTTTTGAAAGGAATTAGTATTGATGAAAACCATTTGAGGTTGGTTTTTTTAAATAAAATTTCATGTTTGAAAACATGATTTGGGGATGCTTAAAAGATGAATGACAAAACTTATTTGAGATTAATGAATTCCCATTTGAGATATTTACTTGAATAACATGGAAACTAAGGTAGTTACATGGGTATTCTAGGACAATAATGCTATGAATTTATTATCCCTTCCTAGAAATGGATTGATAATGAAAACATTGTTATAATTTGATGAAGTAAGGGAGTTCATTCATTGTGGTGGACTCCTATTCCCCATAGTACTATGATCTAGGAAAGTGTACACACATGGATCTGTATTTCACTGATAAGTGTGATTATCCTTGCACCTTGAACTAAATAAACCTAATCCTTATAACCATGGTTCTATGATTGAAAATGATTTATAAATTACAATGTTTATAAAAGTGATTTAATCATGACTATTTTGATTGATATGCCTATACATGACTAATTTTATGGAAATTATTAATTTTAATTTCTTTGTGCTTTACTTTAAAATTATTTGAAAATAATTCTTTCTTTTTATTTGTGAAAATATTACTATATTATGTATTATTTAAAATTGAGCATATTTAGTTTATTTGATATGGAATACTTATAAAATCTCTTGATGTGATCCTACTATGATAGTGTTAATCACACCCAATATATTCCTTTGGGTGTATGTAAACATTCTTTTTCCATTTTCAGGAAAATGGAAAACACCACTAGGAGTTGGTGGGTGTTCTTGATAGCAATATTTTGGGATTTTTTGGTAACTATGGAAGTATGTGGTCCTCTTGTTATGATGAGATCATGGTTCATATGATGTTTTGGGAAGTTTGTTATGTTTTCAGTCTTGTGCTTTCCTATTTTTTTGTACTTTACCCTTAATGAATGTATTGGAATACCTGTTATTATTAGTTTTGTATATGATGATTATGTATTGTTTGGATTTTATTCTGGTTAAATTATCACCCTTGGTTCATTCTTGATAAAAGGTGTTGGTCGCTAACCCATAGTGATCGAGAATTCCCTTTGATCCATGTTTGGTCGGACTCTAGTTATAGTTTTGTGGGTTATCTTGGTTGGTTCATGATAAATTGGTATCAAAGATAGGTTTGGTCACTTATTAGATGTCAGTGTATAGTTTGGTATGTCTTGGTAGATATGAGATATAACTTTCAGAACTTGATGGGTGGGTTATGAGTGATTTGTTGGATAAATATCATCATAAGAAGATATAATTTATAGTGGATGGTTGGAAAAGGGTGTCTTTGAGGAACTATTTGATCTAATTCTATCATTTTCCCAAACATTGATATGAGAATTGTGTTCTTAAGTTGAGTTCTATCTGATAGATTTTATATTCATGTGTCTCTTGATTGATGTTTTTCTTGATGTTTATTGATGTTTTGTAGTACCTGCCCCCAAGAATACATATGATAAAGATTTAAAAGGTAGATGATGATGAACCATATCATGTAAACTCTATAGTTGACCATAATCTCGTAGAGGCAGTAGAGTGCATGGACCATGTTCTAGACCAAGGAGCTACACCTTCCCTTATTCAGGCTAGAGTGGTGGAACCTTGGAGGGATGATAATATAGATTGTTCCTAGTAGTTTTTTCTTTATAAACCACCAACTTATAGGGAATGAATAATACTTAGGAGGATGAGTATTAGTTGGGGAATATTGAATAACTCTTTGAGTTCATGGGGAAATTAAACTACATTAATGTGAAATGTTTCATCTTTAATTTTGAGGTACCTTGTAGAAGATAGTGGTATTCTATGGTTCTAGTGAAGGTGAATTAGGTATTGTAGTGTAAATACTTAAATACCCTTTTATGGAGAAATTATATCTAGATTCGATGGTATTTTCTATGTATATAGATTTCATCAACCTTCACAAAAGTGATTTTACAATGACTCAATATGCCAATATTTTTTTAAACATTCGTAGATTTCACCTAAGGTAGTATTGAAAGAGAATCTAAAGTCTTGGATGTTTAGATGGGTATTTGACTATGTATCCAACCTCAGGTATTTATGTTGTAACTTACCTCATATGTTGATGTAACTACCTGAGAATTTATGAAAATTATTCTTTTTAATTTCATTGATGTCTTGTGTTTTACACTACACCAAAAGTATCTTGTGCTATACGCAACACCGTAGGAGATTGCAGTATACGCAACACTATTCTTGGCTCGTGTTACACACAATTTCAAGTTCATTTTGTGGAAATTATTTTAAGCAACATTAAGTATAGATTTTTTTTAATGTATAAATGAAATATGTTTTGATTATGTTATACGAAACACCAATAATTGCTTTCACTACACGCATCCCTAACTTTTCTTGCATTACACGCAATCAAGACCTTCCTCGATAGCGTGTGTAGTACGCAATACCAAGTTTAACTAAACGATATATTATTATAATATTATTATGAACTAGCCATTATAAATAGTAATACCCACTTTTTGAAAATTTATTTTTCAAAATGGACTTCATTTTTGGATTCGGAATATCGAAATTAGCCTAGGGTGAATTTTTTGTATTTTTCTGAAAACTTTCAATTTTTGATAAATAGTGAAAACACTAGGTTACTATTTAAAACCCGACTTTTTATATAAATAATTATTTATTTTATTTAAATTTATGTTAGGTCAAAATTGATACATAATACCTATATAAGTTCAATGTAATTCATTGGAGTCATTTTATAATAATTTTAGACATATAAAAATTTTATTGAACTTTTCACCGTCTTTTACCCACCTCCTAGGAGAGTTTGAAAATTTACATAAAAAATAATTTTACCGCTTCTGTGAGTGGAATTTCTAAAATCTGAGAGACACGGTTAATATCAAGGAGTAAAATTTGGTTCAATAAGATAAAAAAAAATCGGTGAATAGTAACTTTTTACTTTTTTACCACGGTTAAAAGTAAATAGGGTAATTAAGGGTAAAAATGATATTATTATTACCCTAACACATGTCCTAATTCTATTGGATAATTTTAATTCGACCAGAAACAACCTTAGGAATAAAATATGACCATTTAGGTCCACTTGGATTAGATTAGGACACATTATTATTTTATTTAAAGAATAGTTAAAATAGTTAAAATCAAAGTTTAATAACTAAACCATTTTTAATATAGGGTTATACATAAGATAAATTCAACTATAAATATTAATTAGAAATATAAAAATATTTTATACATAATTATATTTTATTTATAATTTTTAGACATTAAATAATTTAATTTATTTATGACATAATGATGATGCAGTAATTACCTTATTAATAAAATATTAACATAATTGATGCTATAAATACCCAAATAAATGTAATTTGAGAATTTTTATGAATTACAATAATTTTCTAGGTTAATATTATATGTTAGTATTGATTTAAGTAACTTTTTTAGAACTAATCATGATGTTATGATTTTCACAAAAATCAAGTACCAAATAGTGTCAAAATTGACATATAATAGTTTTTAAAACAAATATTATATTATTAATTGTTATTTTATTCCTAAAAATATAAGGTTTGGCCAAATTAATTATATAAAAAATATATATATTAATAATGAACCATTTGGGGTTCTTTTGGCTTGTTATAGTAAGTTCATTAACCATATAGTGTAAGAAAACAAAAAGACACGGTAAAAGTTAAATTATTTAACATAGAGTTAAATCTAAATGATAAGGACAAAATAGTAACCTAAACTTGTCTAAAACCTATTGGATGAGATTATTTCGACCCATACCCACATTAGATTCTAAATAAATCAATTTTGAGCTATTATAAACCGAATATGACTTTTTTATAAAATAATATTTTAAGATTTCCTAAGGTGCCCCTCTCCTCCCTTATAAAAAGGGCACCCCTTCCCTCTTCTCTTCACACCCTTTTGAGACTTGAAGATCGGCCAAACCCTGACCATTTCTATTCTCCACTTCCCTAGAAACATTCTAGAGGTTCTAGTCTTCTCAAAATACCAACTCTACTTCCTTAATAGGAAGCTTAAAAGAGGTGCGTTGAAGAAGAGGTAATCTCTTCTTCTGATTTTCTCAAGTTTCTTTCTTCTTCTACTTCTTCTTCTTTAGTTGTATCATTATAAAGTAATAACATCAGTATTAATTATATACTTATATGTTTTTAAAAATATGAAACAACCATATTTCACCTTCTATCCATCCTACGGAAAACGAAATCACCGCGCGTGCGTACGTACGGAATACCGTCTCCACGCCGTGGTGTAATCTGTTTTCGACCACCACCTTACTTGGATGGGAATAATGGTGTAAATAAATAACTATATATGATTATTGTAAAGTTATATTGATTCTGAAATATTATACATACTCTAAAATAAAATTCCACGATCATGGGAATGATATCATCGCTCGTGTGTACGTACGGACTACCGTCTCCACGATGCGATTAGATTCATTCTCCATGTTAACCATTCATGAATGATTATAAAGTATATATAATGAATAATAATGAGATATATGAAATAATAATGATATTTGATTTATGTATATATATATGTATTTCATCTACTTAATTCCATTCAATTCAATAAGGAAACGAAAACAGCGTTCATGAGTATGTACGGCCTACCGTCTCCATGAACGGTGTATTTCATTCCATTTATCGATCTATCATATATATATATGTATATTCTGAATATATATTATATATATAAATCATTTTTTATAGTATGGAATTAATTAAATCAGGATATAAGTAATAATATCAAGAATAAAAAGTCGAAACATGTATGATAAATGAAACGATTTTACCCAAAACGCTGCTGTA
The DNA here is from genome assembly GCA_963277665.1 of Viscum album. Taxonomy (NCBI): domain Eukaryota; kingdom Viridiplantae; phylum Streptophyta; class Magnoliopsida; order Santalales; family Viscaceae; genus Viscum; species Viscum album. Next base: position 333,257,536 of record OY728129.1, on the reverse strand, counting down.
GTATGGAATTTACAGAAGAACAGGTAATACAAAGTCATAAGTGAACCATATATGATATCATAACAATAAATATTATTCTTTAAGAAGTCAATGACATTATTTAAATCATTATATAGGATGTTATAATACGTACGAAGCATATCGGACCTAAGGTAAGGGATAATTTTGCAATCTCATTTTTATCCGAGATTGTTTATTCGTAAGTATTTACTGGGGTTATATTTTTCATCCATGTCCAAAAAAATGTTTTTAATAAATTGTTTAATATTCTTCCATGTATGTATAAAGTCATTTTTACCCCTCTTTGACTTTTACTTCGTGTTATGGAAGGAATCTTTCTTTTGTTTACCAAATGTGGTACTTTTTGACTTTTCTGTTATAAGTACGAGTAGAATATTTTTTTTATACGGCATGAATGGATTTTTACGGTTTTATAACTCATTATTTTCATGTTTCTTACTCTACAAGATTTCATAAATATTTTCAACAAAATCCTTTTATTTTAAAATTACATGGCATTTTTTGAGAAGAAAATGATTTTGAAGAAGAAAGGATATTTTCCTCAAGAATTCATTTCAAGTGTTTTATCAAAACCATTTTACATCTAAGATGACATTATTTAATATGTGTATGTTTCATGTATAATGTCTCTATGATTTAAATGGTTTCACTTCTCTTATGATGAAATTATATCCATTTGTTTTTTATGGATTATGTTATGATGGTATGATGTTTATGAAACCCATTTTATTCTTTGGGTTATGATGAATGATTTATGTTTATGTTGTGGCACACGTAAGAATGATTTCATTATGAGATGGTGGGACCTATATATCCCTCCAATTAATTGGGTAAATATTTATATCACATGAGATAGACATGGATGGAATGGTAAGTTAATCTGGTTTAGTGATACATGACTGGAACGAGGAGTGAACTCCATTCAGAAAGGGACTTTGTCCACTAAAATGGTCTTGGAAGCAATGCCTTGACTACTATGGAAATCATAACATGTGATTAATAGTTTCCTCAATTAAATTTTTTGTTCCCATTCTATTTTATCATGATTGATGATCCATTATAATATATGCCTTACGTACTGCCATGTTTTATGTCATTGCTCAAGATTTTGATGTTTAAATATTATGTTCATGTTTTGAAGTTCAAATGTATATGGTTTGCTTTATTTTCTCCATGCTTACCCTTACTGAGCATTTGAGCTCACCCTTTGTATTATTTCTTTTCCCAAAGATATAAAGAATGGTTTTAGGTAAGAAAATAAAAGGAATATCTTTATGGGAGATGTTTAAGATTTTTCACCAAGATTAGAAGATTATATTCTGAGTTTCCAAATACACTAAACTATTACGGTCCTTTGGCGTCTATTTTTGTTATGTATTAAGTATTATACGAAATTAATGTAATTTCCATGTACATCACGCTTTGGGTCTCTACAGTTGGTATCAGAGGAAATTTTTATTCAACCTTTGGAAACTAGGATGTGAGAACTTTAGTGAGATCCCTAGAGATATTTCTAAGGTATGTCTAGGGATGTCACTAAGGTTAAGTATAAATATAGGTTGTAGTCCTAGAATTACGGTAATGATATTAGAATTAAACTAAAGATGTTATATATTGAAGGTACTCCCCCTTTTATTATGGTGTTTTCCTAGAATGATTTTTTCCTCTCACACTATTCTTTTTGGGTTTTAGAAAATGGATGGAAACAGGAAGATTCACGATAATGGAGGATATGATGGACATTGGAATGATATTATTTATGAGAAACCAAATGAAATTGGATCTGTAAGTCCACATATCGTTATTATGCCTAATCAAAAATCTCATAATATGATCAATAATCTCAACTTTGGTAAGATTACCGACTTTGCTAATAAGAGAAAGATGGAGTTTCATGGAGATCATAGAGAAAAGAAAGTTCAAATTTCCCCATGTAAATCATGTGGGAAGAGGCATCAAGGAGAATGTTTCAAAGGAACTGGAAGATGATTTGGGTGTGGAAAAGAAGGACACAAAGCTAGTAATTGTAAGGTAAAAGGTTCAGTTAACACCATGGACAATGATAATGGTATTGCTAAGACATCAACAACGGTTAAGTGTTTTAAATATGGAATGTACGGGCATTATGAAAACCAATTCCCTAAGGGAAAGTCTCATGAAGAGAATCAGAATGTTCGTATGGGTAGTATTTATGTTGATGATGATGAAGAGACTACAAATGATATATGAGATGAAATAATTGTTCAGGTTTGGTCAATGGTTTAAGAAGGTAGTGGAATGATTACATGTTTATCAAGAGTAATGTTGTATAAGTAATCTCATGGTACTATGGAATAAAGAGACATCTAAGGATTGTTACACTATTGTTTTTCCTTATGTTTTTTAAAGTATATGTTGAATGGTACCGGTAACCATGAAAGGTTATTCAGATATTTTTGGAAAGCATCTAATATGCGCATAAAGAAGGGATAAGAAGATAATGAGATGTTTGATAGTATTATTGAGCTCATGACTGATGTAAGGATAATTTGATATCATGGTTTGAGTATATATAATTTTTGTGATTCTGGTATGTGGAAAGAGTTAACTTTTGATATCATTCATGTTTTAACTAAGGTTCTCTGGTAATTTATGTTTCAAGAGAATACATGATTAAGGTATTCACATGTTTGGAATGTTACCAATAAGATATATTGTATGATATATGGGGGATAAATGATGGTATTCACATGATCGGTAGATGACATTTCTAGTAATTGTTTTCTTTATACTATGAGCTTGGACCGAAGTATTTTGGATAAGCCTAAAGATTGAAATGGATTATGTTGAACATAAGTTAGTATTGTTTAAGGCTAGAAATTTTTTCAGTGTTATTGATAATAGTGTAGTTTAAGAAAAGGGACAACTTGCTGAATGGGTGACAACCCGTCGTGTCGGACAGGGTTGCGGGAATAAAACCCACAACCGAAGTTCAACATGCCTTTATCGCCTACCATTGGCCTACAGGAATTCCCTGGTTAGTAGAAACTTGTTTTATTTTAAGCGGTTTGATAGATGAAGTATAAGTCCATTTTTGGAATCATATACGATTAACCTCACCATAGATAGACTTATGTATATTTGATAACTTTTTCTAACCTTTTGTTTGAGATAGATGGAATGACCCATCATTTTATCACATGATCTACTAACACTTCGCAAAAGACAAATTCAACTTCATTTCTTTAAGATATGAAGTGGATATTGTTCGAGGCACGAGAAACGTTGAGATTGTACCAAAATCAAGTAAGTATTTCCTTTAATTCAAAAATTATTCAACATTTGGGAAATGATCTGGAAAACAAAAAAAATGTTATCCTAGTGCCCTTATATCCGATGAATCAGATGGTACCTTAGATCATAAAAAATTTATGGCTTTGTGATTTTTGGATTTTTTATAGCCATGTTCTCTACCACTCTCCATCAGAACATAATGGTTAGATTTCTCTTCCATATCCATATTTTCACCTATGTTCTCCTATGTGGAAACCCAGTGATGAGTTAATCTGGGTTACCATTACATTTCTTACTTTACTTTTTAAATTGAAGTTTTAGTATTCCTTTTTATGATGTGGGTTTCTATGAAAGAAACTTTCAAGTAGTAAACCATTTATAACCCCGACGAATTTCGAGGGTGAAATTCATTTTAAGGGGGGTAGAATGTAACAACCTAAGAATATATGAGAAATTATTATTTTTAATTTCATTGATGTCTTTTTTTGTACGCTACACCAAAATTATCTTATGCTATATGAAACACCGTATTAGCTTGAAGTATACGCAACCCTATTCTTGGATCGTGTTACACACAATTTCAAGTTCGTTTTGTGGAAATTATTTTACGCAACATTAAGTATAGATTTTGTTTAATGTATAAATAAAATATGTTTTGATGATGTTATACGCAACACCAATAGGATATTTCACTACATGAATCTCTGACTTAGCTTGCATTACACGTAATCAAGACCTTCCTCGATAGCGTGTGTAGTACGCAATACTGAGTTTCACTAAACGAGATATTATTATAATATTATTATGAACTAGCCTTTATAAATAGTAATATCCACTTTTTGAAATTTTATTTTTCAAAATGGACTTCATTTTTGGATTCAGAATAACGAAATTAGCCTAGGGTGAATTTTTGGTATTTTTCTGAAAACTTTCAATTTTTGTTGAATAGTGAAAACACTGGGTTACTATTTAAAAACCGACATTTTATATAAATAATTATTTATTTTATTTAAATTTATTTTAGGTAAAAATTGATACATAATACCTATATAAGTTCAATTTAATTCATTGGAGTCATTTTATAATAATTTTAGACATATAAAAATTGTATTGAACTTTTCACCGTCTTTTACCCACCTCCTAGGAGAGTTTGAAAATTTACATAAAACTTAATTTTACCGCTTCTGTGAGTGGAATTTTGAAAATCCAAGATACACGGTTAATATCAAGGAGTAAAATTTGGTTCAATAAGATAAAAATAATTTTTGGTGAATAGTAACTTTTTACTTTTTTTACCACGGTTAAAAGTAAATAGGGTAATTAAGGGTAAAAATGATATTATTATTACCCTAAAACATGTCCTAATTATATTGGATAAGTGTAATTAGACCAAAAACAACCTTAAGAATAATATATGACCATTTAGGTCCACTTGGATTAGATTAGGACACTTATTATTATTTTATTTAAAGAATAGTTAAAATAGTTAAAATCAAAGTTTAATAACTAAAACATTTTTAATATAGGTTTATACATAAGATAAATTCAACTATAAATATTAATTATAAATCTAAAAATATTTTCTAAATAATGGTATTTTATTTATAACTTTTAGACATTAAATAATTTAATTTATTTATTTCACAATGATGATGCAGTAATTAAGTTATTAATGAAATATTAACATAATTGAAGTTATAAATACCCAAATAAATGTAATTTGAGACTTTTTATGAATTAAACTATTTTTTTAGGTTAATATGACATGTTAGTATTGGTTTAATTAACTTTATTCGAACTAATCATGTTGTTAGGATTTTCAAAAAAATCAAGTACCAAATAGTGTCAAAATTGACATAAAATAGTTTTTAAAACAAATATTCTATTATTAATTGTTATTTTGTTCCTAAAAATCTAAGGTTCAGCCAAATGACTTATATAAGGACATATATATATTAATAATGAACCATTTGGGGTTCTTTTAGCTTATTATAATAATTTTATTAACCATATAGTATAAGAAAACAAAAAGACACGGTAAAAGTTAAATTATTTAACATAGAGTTAAATCTAAATGATAAGGATAAAATAGTAACCTAAAATTGTATAAAACCTATTGTATGAGAGTATTTCGACCCATAACCACCTTATCTTTGAAATAAATCAATTTGGAGCTATTAAAATCTTAATATGACTTTTGTATAAAATAATATTTTGAGTTTTCCTAAGGTGCCCCTCTCCTCCCTTATAAAAAGGGAACCCCTTCCCTCTTCTCTTCACACCCTTTTGAGCCTTGAAGCTCGGCCAACCCTGGCCTATTTATCTTCTCCACTTCCCTATAAACATTTTGGAGGTTCTGGTCTTCTCAAAAGACCAACTCTGCTTATTTAAGAAGAAGCTTAAAGGAGGTGCGTCGAAGAAGAGGTAATCTCTTCTTCCGATTTTCTCAAGTTTCTTTCTTCTTCTACTTATTCTTCATTAGTTTTCACATTATAAAGTAATAAAATAAGTATTAATTATATACTGGTATGTTATTAAAAATATTAAATAACCCTATTTCACCTTCTATCCATCCTATGGAAAACTAAATCACCGCATGTGCGTACGTACGGAATACCATCTCCATGACGTGGTGTAATCCGTTTTCGACCACCACCTTACTTGGATGGGTATAATGGTTTAAATAAATAACTATATATGATTATTTTAAATTTATATTTATTATGAAATATTATACATACTCTTCAATACAATTCCACAATCATGGGAATGATATCATCACTCGTGCGTACGTACGGACTACCGTCTCCACGACGCGATGAGATTCATTCTCCATGTTAACCATTCATGAATGATTATAAAGTATATATAATGAATAATAATGAGATATATGACATAATAATGATACTTTATTTATGTGTGTATATATATATATATGTATGTCATCTACTTAATTCCATTCAATTCAATAAGGAAACGAAAACAGTGTTCATGCGTATGTACGGCCTACCATCTCCATGAACGGTGTATTTCATTCCATTTATCGATCTATCATATATATATATGTATATGATGAATATATATTATATATGTAAATCATTTTTACATTCTATAATTATTTAAATCATGATATAAGTAATAATATCAAGAACAATAAGTCAAAACACGTATGATAAATGAAACGATTTTACCCAAAACGTTGCTTTAGCATGGAATTTACAAAAGAACGGGTAATAAAAAGTCATAAGTGAACCTTATATGTTTTCATAACAATAAATTTTATTCTTTAATAATTCAATGACATTATTTAAATCATTATACAGGAGTTTTGGATACGTACGAAGCATATCGGACCTAAGGTAAGGGATAATTTTGCAATCTCATTTTTATCCGAGATTGTTTATTCGTAAGTATTTACTGGGGTTATATTTTTCATCCATGTACACAAAAATGTTTTTCATAAATTTTTTAATATTATTCCATATATGTATAAAGTCATGTTTACCCCTCTTTGAATTTTACTTTGGGTTATGGAAGGAATCTTTCTTTTGTTTACCATATGTGGTAGTTTTTGACTTTTCTGTTATAAGTACGAGGAGAATTTTTTTTATATGGAATGAACGGATTTTTACAGTTTTAAAACTCCTTATTTTCATGTTTCTTACTCTACAATATTTCATAAATATTTTCAAAAAAATCATTTTCTTTTAAAATTACAGGGCATTTTTTGAGAAGAAAATGATTTTGAAGAAGAAAGGATATTTTCCTCAAGAATTCATTTCAAGTGTTTTATCAAAACCATTTTCCATCTAAGATGAAATTATTTCATATGTGTATGTTTCAAGTATAATGTCTCTATGATTTACATGGTTTCATTTCTCTTATGATGAAATGATATCCATTTGTTTTATATGGATTATGTTATGATGGTATGATGTTTATGAAACCCATTTTATTCTTTGGGTTATGATGAATGATTTATGTTTATATTGTGGCACACATAAGAATGATTTCATTATGAAATGGGTGGGACCTATATCTCCCTCTAATTCATTGGGTAAAGATTTATATCTCATGAGATAGACATGGCTGGAATAGTAAGTTAATCCGATTCAGTGATATAGGACTGGAACGAGGAGTGAACTCGATTCAGAAAGGGACTTTGTCCACTAAGATGGTTTTGGAAGCAATGCCTTGACTACTATGGAAATCATAACATGTGATTAATGGTTTCCACAATTACATATTTTATTCCCATTCTATTTTATCATGATTTATGATCCATTATTATATATGCCTTACGTACTTCCATGTTTTATGTCATTGCTCAAGATTTTTATGTTTAAATATTATGTTCCTGTTTTGAAGTTCAAATGTATATGGTTTGCTTTATTTTCTCCATGATTAAACTTAATGAGAATTTGAGCTCACCATTTGTATGTTTTCTTTTCCCCAGGATATAAATAAAGGTTTTAGGTAAGAAAATAAAAGGAAGATCTTTATGGGAGATGTTGAAGATCTTTCACCAAGATTAGAAGATTATATTCCGAGTTTCCAAAGACACTAAACTATTACGGTCCTTTGGTGTCTATTTTTGTTATGTATTAAGTATTCCGCGAAATTAATGTAATTTCCATGTACGTCAAGCTTTGGGTCTCTATAGTTGATGTTCGGGATAAGGATTTTATTGAATAAATAGATCTATCTACTAATCCAGGGTTGAATAGAGTTCCTCCAACTCTAAGTGGATTCTCTATAAGTTCATTTAAGGGGAAGATAAAGAGGAATGATCCACATTTTGGAAATAGTAGTAGTGTATCTAAATAGAAAACATCCTTTAAATATTCTACATTATTTAGTAAAGTCACACTGAATTTTATCCAATGTGAAAATATTGGGCACTCGAAGTGTGATTTCATGGAGGCACTGGTGATTTATATCCCATACGAACAATTAGACCACTTTTATAAAGTTTTTAATGTTTTTATTTCCCCACATAGTGTCATGGGATCATCAATATTGTGAGGATATATGGTATTATTAGATGTTTTAATAAAAATGGGGTTCCTATCATGGGAACTATGAATAAAGATACTTCACATAGTGGATGAGTATCCAGTGGTAACTGGTGTAGGTATTGCGATAGTGAGAGGTAAAAATACTATTTCTTTATCTTTAGTGACTGCTTTTTTGATATTGGTGCCTCTAATTATTTTTGTGTCATCCCATATTTTAGACCTTTTGATTCTTTCTATAGATCTCATGCCTTATGTGATGGAAATTGTAACACATTTGAGATGAATAGAGAGTGATGTATCTGATTCCCCTCTTGTGCTTTCTCTTTATTAGAGAACAAACTCATCTGGGAATTTTTTGTTCTTAATATGAATTACCTATATTTTATTCTCATAATGGACTGTATGGTTGGTCATAAAGCATGGATTAACTATTTTCATCAATGGTTGTCCCTTACTACCACCGATGGGGAGTGCTATGTTTTTAGGGAGAGTGGGATCTAAGGTCTTTCTAAGCTATACCTCCTTTTCCAGAGCTACATAGAATGATTCATATGTATAATGTTAACCTTGATTAGTAATCCTATTATTGTGAACTTCCTCCATTAGTTTTTGATTTTATAAAAGTTTTCCTATTATAATTTCTGAGTCTACAACTGAAGAGATAGGTAAATTTTGTTGAGATGGTATGGAGTATGATATACTCTATAATACCAAATGTAGGATCAAAATGATATAGATACTGAATAAAGTATCTATTGATGCTCAAAATACAAGAGGGGGTGAATTGTATACTTTAAAAATTATTTGGGAACTTTTAAAGTTGGTTAGAAACCTTTCTATTTTTTAACAAGGTTAAACAAGGTAAATTCACAAGACCTCTAAGTTCTACAAACTTTCTTGATTCTGAAAATATGATTCCAAGAATGTAATTGTGGAAAAGTGGTTCCGAAAATGAAACTTAACAAAATTTTACAAAGATTAATATTCTACCTTAAAGAATATAGAATATTACTAAATCAGAGTGTACAAGTGTGAGGAATTATAAGATAGTTATACTTTCCACAACAAACAAAATGCAGCGGAAAACTTGAAACAAACAAGTAACAAGTAGTAAATATTTTAACCCAAAGAGAAGGGTATCCAACAACCTTGGATAAAGGTCCCTTAATTTATAATTTCAAGAAATTATGTCTTACCCACACCAGGGTAATCTTTCGATACGAAGATCAGAGTCTATCTTGCTGTCCCCACAAGCCCTCAACTACAAGGTAGTCGGAACCTCTATCTTCCTTAGTAAGGAAGCCCTCAAACTTTAAGGTAGTCAGCACCTCTGTCTTCCAATCCACGGAAGCCCTCGAATGTACTCAACAACATTCAGAGTCGCACGAAGCAATTCTAAACAAGAAGTTCAGTACTCACTAAGCATGAGAGTCTCTCTCTCTAGAAATCACTTCAGCAACATGTAATCTCTAGATTGATCAACGTTATGATCTCTTTCAAATGAGATCCTATTTATAGGCATAGATCCAACGGTTAGCTCCCTCCTCCAATGGTCATATTTTTCCTTGAATTTCGGAGGGACCTGTACACGTGTCACTCAAACAATGGGTAGTTAGTATCTAAACACATGACATAATTTTATAACAAAAACAAGTGTAGGAAAAAATATGATTACTTGAAAAAATTCATTTTTCAGAGTATAAGAAAAAATGAATGTTCAGAGTCTATCCAAAAACTATTCAAAGTCTATAATACATGGATATTCAAATTCTGTTTATCAGAAGAATTCAGAGTTAGAATTCTATAGAATTAGGAGTCTGAATTTCTAGGAAATTCAGAGTCTGAATTCATCTTAATTTCACACGTGAACTCATAAGAGTTTGGAGTCTGAATTCAGAGAACTCGGAACCTGAACACATAAAATTTTGGTGTATGAATTCAGAGGACTCGGATTCAGAACTCAGAAGAGTTCAAAGTCTGAATTAAGAGAACTCGGAGTTAGAACTCAGAATAGTTCATAGTCTAAATTCAGAGAACTCATAATCAGAACTCAGAAGAGTTCGGATTTTGAATTCAAAGAACTCGGAGTCAGAACTCAGAAGAGTTCAGAGTCTGAATTCGTAGAACTCAGAATCAGAACTCAGAAGAGTTTGGAGTCTGAATTCGGATCCTGAAAATATAATGCTTTATATCTAAGTATATATATGATTCCGAGGTTTTGGATATGAAACTGATTTTTATACTTAGAGACAAAATGAACAATGAAAAACATGGTAAGGATAAATTTCCTTAGGGAAGGAAAATTTCCTTATGAAAGTAAAATATAGGGTAAAATGAAATTTTCCTTAAGATGAGGTGTTTGTGATTTTCAAAACATGAAGAAATGGTAAAGTAATAAGGAAACCTTATTGACTCAGTAATCTCCCCAAACATGAAAGAATGTAAAAGTCATAAGGAAACCTTATTGACTCAACAATCTCCCCCTTTTTGGAAAGCACAAACATCTGTATGAAAAAGAATATAAGGACTTAGAAAATAAAGCTTATATCCCTTAACACATGGGAAAAGATTAATATAACTAACTCCCCCTTAGGCTTTGAAAACAATAAGGATCGTATTCTAGATTTCTTGAATGAGACTTGTCATTTTATTACATACAGAAATATTCTTGGAGAATAACTCCCCATTATATAAACTCCTCCTTACTTAGGGACATTTCTTCTTTACTTAGTATTCTTTTTTCCTTTCTCCCCCTTTGTGATTTTCAAAAAGGAATACAGAGAATGGAAAAGAAATTATAGTACCTGAAAAATTAGTACAAAACATGCAAAAGACAAGCAACCAAACATTTCATTATGATAGGAAAAAATTATACAAGGAAAATACAACAAAATATCATATTTAAGAATGGTTATCCTTCCTTTTCCTTGGGAATCATCTTCTTCACTATTTTCTTCAACTTCTTGAGCTCCTTGTGGTCTTCCTCTTCTTTCTTAACAATCTGATCTTGATCCTCTGCTTTCTTTTTAAAGGCTTTTATCTTTTATTCCTGAGCCTTAAGAATTTCAGCCTGAGCCTTCAAGGTTTCTTCCTGCTTTACTAGTTTCTCTTCAATCTCAATCCTGAGATCTCTTTATCTCTTCCAACTCTGGGCAACTGAATACAATTTCCCATTCAAATCCTTCACTTCTTAAATCTGAGAATTCTGGTCTAGATTCATTTTTTCTTCAAAACTGCTTGTGAGATCCTTGGTCTTATTATCCTCGATGTCAAATGCCTCCTTGACACTATCTTGGAACTCATAAATATTTCTCTTGTCCTATATAGTTTTCCTAGACCAACTGGTCATCTTCCTACATGATATTTTATGGGCTTCATAGTTAATGAAAAAATTCTTGAAATTGGCCTCAATATTGACACACATATCCATCACCATGGATACTGAATCTGATTTCTGGTTCAATCTGTGTTGAAGCATCTGAAATCTCGAGTCAGTGCTTAGAAAAATTAGAATACTTCCAACAATCTTCTTCAAATACTGCACAAAAAAATCATGTCCTAGAGAAGATGATTCTGAATCTAAAATTTTTTTGGTGAGTGCTCTTTCTCTAGCTCAGCAAGTTTCCTCTTTGAAGATCCACCAGCTTCCTTCTTCTTCAGAACAGCTTTACTAGGTGTATCAAAAACCACCTATTTTCCCTTCTTAGTTCTCGGAATGGCTTCCTCATCTGGAGTTTCATGTTTACTGTCAGACAGCTGAACAATTTTAGCTTTATCTATCTTTTCTTTCTCAGTTCTTTCCTCAACATCCTCAGGGTGTATGAAATCATGATTATAACTTTCTTCTTCAGATATCTTATTCAGTTCATCTTCACCCTTATTATCCTATCCTTTATCATCTTTCCTAGGTTTAGAGAGCTTTGAAGACTCTGCTTCAGAATTTTGGATTGAGAGATTCTCGGATGGACTTTCCTTCTCATGAAAGTCTTCCATTTTCTTAATCAACTTTGTGGTGTCACCACTACTTCCTTCTTCTTCTTCATCTACTTATACTTATTTTACTTCTTTTACTTTTTCTAGAGTCACAAATTTATTCCCCGGAGTTTCAGGTAAAGCTTCTACCAAGAAATATTGTGGTACTGGGATATTATCATATGCTTTCTCAGTATCCCTTAGAAGGGACTGCACAATTTCAGCTTCAGTCACCTTCTTCTTTTGTTTCTTTTCTTTCTATTCCCTTTCTAGATACTCAGATATCTTCTCCTTCAGAGATTTTTCTCTAGCAGGGTCTAGACCAAACTTGGTCTCCCCTTCTTTCATGTTCTTCTTGTCTTCCCTCCACTTAGCTACTACCTCATCCAGATAGTTTTTTTTCTTTTTCGGCTTTTGGGGTGTTGACTAAACTTCCTTGGCCACATGAGATTTTACCTTCTCTTATACTTCCTTCTACTTCCTCTTCCTTCCAGCCTTTTTATATAGTTCATCATCCTCCTGTTTATTTGGTATGGCTTCAGCTTCTTCTTCTGAAAAGTCATAAAATTCTCCAGATTCCTTATAAAAACCTACTTTTATCCTTTTCAAGGTATCATCACTAACCAGTATGACTTTGCAATTCTTTGGTTTTGAACTGTAAGGAATTTTGAAAGAATCCAATCACCGAATAATTATATTTTAAAGAATGTATGGGTATATAATGATATGAGCCTTTAGATTTCCATTCTTTATATTCTCGATCATAATCATAATATTTTTAACCAAATTAATCTTTCTCGGGTTCACCAGAAAATCCAAAATATACATTTCACTCTTCTTTAAAGTGTCCTTGTCACCTTTTCTCAGAATTATGAAACATGAACCCATAATTCAAGAATCCTATAATTTGTAGACAGATGAGAAATATTCGGAGTCTTTATATTATAAAGTCCAAGACGAGCCATAACCTTAACCTTATTGAAACTTCCTTGATTATCAGGCAGCTTAGGGGAACAAAACTCAGCTTCTCCTTCATACGGAATACCAACCAAGCTAGCAGCCTTGGTGTAGGATAGAGCATAATTCTTCCCATATCTCTTTAAGGATAACTTATCTCTACCTTCTTCATTAAAAAAAAATTCCTATTTCATTAAATTCAACTAGAAAATATGGATATACTAAATCTTGAGCACCTGGATTTGATACAGAAACACTCTCACATCCATTAAGTTTTATGTTCTTTGAGATGACGGAGTCATACTTGGAAAATAAATTTGTATGGACCAACCTTTCTCTATAAACTGACCACTCCGAGATTGGCTTGACAGTTCAAATGTATTTCTGATAAGATTCTTAGATAGACATTAAAATTTGAGCATGATCTGAAAAGTTTGGAATGGTATTATGTAGGAGGGTATAACTTCAACACGTGAAGGCTTGAGTTTCAATGTGGTACAACCATCGGGGGTCCATTATATAGGTTTTAGAAGCGATGGTTTAGCTTACAAACTCAATCCAATGGTTGAAAATCATCCTGATCAGGTCTGACGGTTGAAATGATAACCGCAAGGAAATTTTGGTAGGATCCGATCTTTTAAGGTTTTTAAGAAAAAACAATCAGATTTTAGGAAAAGAGAATATGAAAAAATTTCAAAAATAAAAGAAATTACCAATAAGTAAAATATGATTGCAAAAAAACTCAGGAAAGGAAACATACCTTTTAGATTGCTAGGAAGATTATTTGTATTGAGGAAAATTCTTCTTGAGGAACTTTAGATTCCGACAATTTGGTTACAAAAAGTTCGAAAATCTGACTAAATTTTTTTTTTATAAAATCTTCATTACGAAAATTTAGAAAATCTTCATTACGAAAATTTATAAAATAAAAAATGATCTAGCTAACAAGAAAATGTACTCCCCCTATGAAAAGGAGTTTGTTAATGTAATGATATAGGTTTCAAAAATAAGTTAATAAGGAAGATTACCTTACGGTTATCATTCTTAAATTCTGTTTAATGTATTCAAATCCATCAGAGGGTAAATATTTTGTGAAAATATCAGCAAGTTGATCTTGAGTTCTGATAAATTGAATAATGATATCTCCTTTTTGTGTGTGATTCCTAATAAATTGATGCCTAATATCTAGGTGTTTTGCACGAGAGTGATGTGCAGGGTTTTTTCTTAAAGAAATGGCACTATTATTATCACACAAAATTTGTGTTTTGGAAAAATTCATATCATAGTCTATGAGTTTGTGTTGCATCCACAACACTTGAGAACAACAACATCCAGTTGCTACATATTCAGCTTCAGTAGTGGAAAGTGCTACAAAGTGTTGTTTTTTTTTCATGACCAAGAAACTCATGAATCTCCTAAGAAATGAAAATTTCTGGATGTACCTTTCCTATCCATTCTACATTCACCAAAGTTATCATCCAAAAAAAATTTCAAAACAAAATCATTTCCAAGTATAAAAGTGTCCAAGATCCATGGTTCCCTTTAAGTAGTGAAAAATACTTTTCACTGCCTTTAAATAAGATTCATTAGGATAGGATTGATACCTTACACATAATCATGCTGAAAACATTAATTCTAGATGACTAGATGTCAAGTAAAGTATACTTCCTATCATACCACTAAAAGATGTTTGATCTACTGGTTTCTTAGCTTTATCTAGATCAAGTAAATCTGAGGTACTGATGGGAGTACTTATACTATTAGTGTTTTCATATCAATACTTTTTAAGAATATCTTTAATATACTTATGTTAGGATATATATATTCTTTCTGGTTTTTGAGAAATTTGAAAACCAAGGAAAAATGTTAACTCACCCATCATACTCGTTTCAAACTCATATTTCATTAGATCCACAAAGGAATCAGTTAAAGATTGCTAAGTTGATCCAAATATAATGTCATCAACATAAATTTGAACAATCGTAACATTTTTCTTATCTTTATTTATAAAAAGGTTTGGATCAGCATTTCCCTTAATGTAATTATTTTGAAGAAAAAATCTTATAATTCTATCATACCAAGTGCTAGGGGCTTCCTTAAGTCCATACAAAGCTTTGGTAAGTTTGAAAACATGATTAGGATTTTTTGAATCTTCCAAACTAGGAGGTTGTTCAATAAAAACTTCCTCTTGTAAAAAACCATTAAGGAAAGCACATTTTACATCCATTTGAAAAAGTATGAAATTAAATAATGCTGCAAAGTCAAGTAAAATACAAATAGATTCTAGTCTAGCTACTGGAGCATAGGTTTCTTCATAGTTTATTCCTTCTTATTGATTATATCCTTTAGCAGTCAATCTAGATTTATTTCTTATTACGATTCCATTTTCATCACTCTTATTTATAAAGACCCATTTGACTCCAATAACATAAGTTTCCTTAGGTCTTTCAACCAAGGTCCAAACTTTATTCCTTTCAAATTCATTTAGTTCATCTTGAATAGCCTTTATCCCATCATCATAACCAAAAGCTTCATCATTGCTTTTTTAATCTAATTGGGAAAGAAATGCTAGATGTTCTACTTCATTTCTTAAGTAACTTCTAGTCCTTACAGGTTGATTTACATCACCAATGATATTATCCCTAAGATGATTCTTAAGAAACAACTGATTTGGGTTTTGTAAAATCTGCTCATCAACATAGGGTAGAAAATCTTCTCGAGTAAATGATTTAGAAATATCTTCCTAGAAATTTTCCTTATCAGAAGGATCTTATAACAAAGGTTGATAATCAGTTTTTGAAAACACATCCGAAAATGCTGGTTGAGGTTGTTTAAAAGCAAAGGGATCAGTTTCACCAAATTTGACATGTACTGTTTCTTCAATAGTACAAGTATTTTTATTAAAAACTCTATAAGCCTTAGAAGTTATGGATTAGCCTAAAAAATTCCTTCACCAGATTTTGGTGTGAATTTGTGTATATTATCTCTAGTATTTAGAATGAATACCTTACAACCAAAAACCTTGAAGTAGGAAAGTCTGGGTTTTCTACCATTCCATAAATCATAAGAAGTTTTATTAAGAAAAGGTCTAATCAAAACTCAATTTATAGTATAAAAAGTAGTACTTATAGCTTCAGCCCAAAAAATTTTGGATACAGAATACTCACTCAACATGGTTCTATTTATCTCTTGAATAATTATATTCCTTTTTTCAACAACACCATTTTTTTAGGTGTTCTGGGTGCTAAGAATTTATGAGTAATGCCTTTTCTAATACAAAAAGTTTCAAAATCATAATTTTCAAATTCTCCTCTATGATCACTATGAATATTTATCAAAGTATGGTTTTTCTCATTTTTAATATGAGATCTAAAATTTTTTAAATGAGAAAAAACTTCATATTTCTTTGCTAGGAAATAGACTCATGTAAATCTAGTGTAATCATCAACTAAGACAAATACATAATACTTGCCTCCAATGCTTCCAGTTTGTGTTGGGCCAAAAAATCCATATGTACTAATTGTAATGAATCATTAGTTCAGACTTCACCTACTGATTTAAAACTTTATTTATGTTTCTTTCCATATTTACAAGGATAACAAACTTTTGAAGAATCAAATCTAAGCTCCGGTAGATCCTTAACTAGTCTTTTATTATAGATTTTTCATAGGTTCCTAAGGTTAAAGTGTCCTAAACTTTTATGCCAAAACCAAGAATGATCTTCCATTTCACTAAGGAAAGGTAATTCTTGGCTTCTAAGGTCTTCTAAGTTTAGTGTGTATACATTCTCTTGCCTATGTCCAGAAAGAATAAACTCTTCCTTGGAATTGTGTAATAAGCACTTTTCATTCCTAAAATTCACAAAATAACCTTCATCACATAATTGAATTATTCTAATGAGGTTGTGCTTAAGACCCTTAACAAATAAAACATTTGAAATAAAAGTTTTTACAAGAAGAAAAATGTTACCTATACCAATAATTTCTCCCTGATCATTATCTCTAAAAGTTACTTTTCCTCCTTTCGTCTTGATAATCTTTTCAAAGAAGTTTTTGTTACCATTCATATGTCGGGAACATGTACTATCCATGTACCACGTATTGCTATTGGTACTTTCCTTATTTTCTTGAAAATAAGAATGTTAGACTTTTGGAACCCAAAATTTCTTAGATCCGGAAATTTCAGAAAGAAAAATTTTAGGCACCCACATTTTCTTTGAAAAATAAGATTTATGAAATCCTAAAGACTGGGTTTTATTTAAGGAACAGTTTCCTTCCCAATTCCCACCACACTGACACTTAGTGTAAAATGGAGCACTTTAAGGAACAAAATAATTGTTACTAAAAATCGTTTTTGAACCAGTATAACCAAAACTAGAATTATTCCTTAGAGGTTGAATTTGAGAATACATCTTATCAAAACTTTCCTTACCTAAGGTAAAGTTTGAAAAACACTTCCTCAAGGTAAATATTTCGTATTTTAGTCTAATAACTAAGTTCTTATCTTCCAAAACATTATCTTTATAACTAGAGTTAGTCTCAAAAAAAATTTTCTTAGAAATTACTTTTTCTAGATCCTTAGAAAGTTTATCCTTCTCAAAATTTACTTCCTCGGGTTTTTTTAAATACTTTCAAAATCAAAAATTTTCTTATCATGATCTTTAGAAAGATCTTATATATCCTTAGTAAGTATAGTATTTCTATAATTTTCTTTATCAAGATTTTTATTGGGTTTTGAATTCTTATTCTCAAGGAGTTTAGCAAACCTAGAAACTTTTTCATAGGTAGGTAAAGTATTATCTTCATTAGAATAAGATTCTTCATCCGAGGATTCATAGTAATTACTATTACTATTTAAAGATACATTGGTGATAGATTTAGAATTGTGTACCTTATCCATTAAGAAATTATTTTCAATAGGTATTCTGGCTAATAAACCAAGATTCTTCTATCCAGAAGATTTTCAATCTGATGATTCATCTGAAGAGTCACCACCACTGGAACTCCAGGTGTTATTAGATTTCAAGACTTTCTTAGTTTTATCTTTGTATTACTTCATTCTATTTCTCTCAAAATGATTTTCATTTATTTCTTTTCTCTTAAGCATAGAACAATCATGTCTTATATGTCCAGCTCTTTTGAATTCATAACATGTGACTTATAAATCTTTCTTATACTTTCTTTCTTTCTTCTTGTATCTGGATTGAAAGTTCTTTTGTCCAACAAATTTTTTTCATCCTACGAGCAAGATTGGATAATTCATATTCTAAATATTCACTTCCACTAGATTCTGATTGAATAACAAACATCTTAGATTTAGATCTAGTAACTCTATCAGGAGTCTTGGCTTTTATATGATTTGAAGTTGTTGTAAAAGAAACACTGCCATTTCCATTCTTCTTCTTAACATTATCAGCATCTCTCTTCATTCTAGTCTCATGTTGAAGAAGAGTTCCAAATAATTCATCAAGAGTGATCTGAGTAACCTTCATATTCTCATCAATAGCAGTTCTCTTGGATTCCCACTCATTGGGTATGATGTCTATGATTTCATCCACAATAGATTCATCATCTAATCCTTTCTCACCCATAGATTGTAAAATATTAACAATAGTCATAAATCTTTATTTCTCCTTAAATATGGGTTCTCCATAAGGAAAGAATAAACCATGATATTCAGCTCTGAGAATGGACCTTATAGTTTCAATAACTTTTGAATTTACAAAGTGTGTAACTCCAAGATTCTTCCAAATACAATTTGGTGCTTCACAAGATGAAATCTGGCTATATATATTTTTAGTCATAGAACAAAGAAAATTATTGTGTACCTTATAATTTAGTTGATATTCATGCTTTTCTTGATTTGTGAAAGTACTAACTTCCTTGTTAGGGATTTTATAACCTCCAGTAAGCATGAAAAATTTGTCTACTCTATTATTGATAATGAATGTCTTCATATGATATCTCCAATATTCATAATCATTCCCATAAAAAATTTGTGGTCTAGTAGGATTTAGGTTGTTAATGGAACCAACATTGATTCCTGCCATCTTAAAAAAATCTTTCCACACAAACTTGTTAGTAATAAAAGTTTGTAAACAAGGAAAATATTCCTATGCAAGAAAAAATAGTGAAATGAAAAACTTGAGCAAGGAAAACATATATGTGAATATAAGTATTTCAGAGACATGATATGATACCAATTGTTGAGATGGTATGGATTATGATATACTCTATAATACAAAATGTAGGATCGAAATGATATAGATACTGAATGAATTATCTATTAATGCTAAAAATAAAAGAGGGGTGAATTGTATACTTTAAAAATTCTTTGGGAACTTTTAAATTTTGTTAGAAACCTTTATATTGTTTAACAAGGTTAAACAAGGTAAATTCACAAGACCTCTAAGTTCTAAAAACTTGCTTGATTCCAGAAATATGATTCTGAGAATGTAATTCTGGAAAAGTGGTTCCAAAAATGAAACTTAACAAAATTTTACAAAAATAAAGACTCTAACTTAAAGTATATATAATCTTACTAAATCAGAGTGTACAAGTGTAAAGAAGTATAATATAGTTATACTTTCCTCAACAAACAAAATGCAGCGGAAAAATTGAAATAGACAAGTAACAAGTAGTAAATCTTTTAACCCAAAGAGAAGGGTATCCAACAACCTTGGATAAAGGTCCCTTGATTTATACTTTCAAGAAAGTATGTCTTCCCATACCAGGGTAAGCTCTCGATATGAATATCGGAGTCCGTCTTGCTATCCCCTCAAGCCCTCAACTTCAAGGTAGTCGGCACCTCTGTTTTCCTCAGTAATGAATTCCTCAAACTTTAAGGTAGTCTCCACCTCTGTCTTTATATCCCCGAAAGCCCTCTAACTTTAAGATAGTGGGAACCTCTGTCTTCATATCCCCGGAATCCCTTGAATGTTATCAGCAACATTCAGAGTCACACGAATCAATTCTGAACAAGAATTTCAGTACGCACTAAGCATGAGAGTCTCTCTCTTTAGAAATCACTTCAGTAGCATGTAATATCTATATTGATCAATAGTATGAGATCTTTAAAATGATATCCTATTTATAGGCATAGCTCCAACGGTCGACTCCCTCCTCCAACAGTCATATTTTTCCTTAAATTTCGAAGGGACCTGTACATGTGTCACTCAAACAACAGTTAGTTAGTAAATGAATGCATGACATCGTTTTATAACAAAAAAAGTGTAAGAAAAAATATGATTGCTTGAACAAATTCATTTTTTGGAGTGTAAGAAAAAATGAAAGTTCGGTGTCTATCTAAAAACTATTCGGAGTCTATAATACAAGGATATTCGGATTCTGTTTATCATAAGAATTTGGAGTTAGAATTCTACAGAATTAAAAGTGTGAATTTCCAGGAAATTCAGAGTCTGAATTCATAAGAATTTGACACCTGAACTCAAAAGAGTTTGGAGTCTGAATTTAGAGAACTCGGAACCTGAACTCATAAAAGTTAGGTGTCTAAATTCATAGGACTCGGAGTCAGAACTCAGAAGAGTTTGAAGTCTAAATTCAGAGAAATTATAATCAGAACTCAGAAGTGTTCAGGTTCTAAATTTAGATAACTCGGAATCAGAACTCAGAAGAGTTCGAAGTCTAAATTTAGAGAACTCAGAGTCAGAACTCAGAAGAGTTTGGAGTCTGAATTCCAGAACTCGTAATCAGAACTCAGAAGAGTTCGGAGTCTGAATTCATATCCTCAAAACAGAATTATTTATATCTAAATATATATATGATTTTTAGGTTTTGGATACGAGCCAAATTTTATACTTAGAGACAAAATGAACAATGAAAAACATTTTAAGGATAAATTTCCTTGGGGAATGAAAATTTCCTTATGAAAGTAAAATATAGGGTAAAATGAAATTTTCCTTAAGATAAGGTGTTTGTGATTTTCAAAACATGAAGAAATGGTAAAGTCATAAAGAAACATTATTGACTCAACAATCTCCCCAAAAATGAAGGAATGGAAAAGTCATAATGAAACCTTGTTGAATCAACAAATTTATCTATCGAATTAGTGGTCAGTACTCATTGGTATCTATTCCATCCTACCATATGGAACCTATTTAAATAAAGTAACTGAAGAATTATTGGGATTATTTGATGCCTAAAGGCAAAATTTGACCTAGTTTTTTTCCTTGAGAAACAATAGTGTTTTTCACCAAGAAGGATGATAGAACCCTTATCCTATTTTTTTATTACCAGAAACTCAATCAAGTTGTGGTTAAGAACAAGTACTTGTTTCCCTACATTGATGGTTTTTTTTATTAGATGAAAGGGTAAAAGTTTCTCTCCAAGATTAATCTCTGGTTTGGTTATCACCATATCAGAGTTAAGGAGTATTATATACTAAAGAATATATTCAGGAGTAGGTATGGACACAATGAGAATATTGTTTTTCCATTCATCCTGAACAACACTCATAATGTTATTATAGTGCTGATGAATGTGATTTTTCACCAATATCTCTACTATTTTATTAGGGAATTCATGATTGAACTGTTGGTTTATTTAAAAATAGATGAAGATCATGTACTTTATTTTAGATCTCTTTGGACAAATTAATAAATCATTGTCTTTATGCCAAGATATCAAAGTACCAATTTTGGATTCAAGAGGTGAATTCCTTAAAAAAAATTATCAGAACATGGTATCCTAGTTGATCCTGAGATGGTAAAAGTTTTCATGTCATGGGAGGAACCACATAATGTATTTTATAATCGAATCTTCTTGGGTTTAGGAGAGTATTGTCATTGGTTCGTGAAAGACTTATCCAAGATGAATTCTCCATTGACTTCCCTCACTTGGAAAGGAGTGATTTTGTTTGGTATTTTAGATTTCAAACATCCTTCAATTTGTTAAAGTATCATTTGACTTCATATATATTTTTGACTCTTCTAGAGGTAGGATAGGTCTACGTGGTCTTTTTTGACACTTGAAGTACAGGTTTGGTATGTGTTCTCATGTAGGGTGATAACATGGTGGATTATAGATCTCGTTATATTTGACCTCATGAGAAGAACTATCTCACACATGATTTATAACCCATGGATATGATTCATTCCCTTAATATTTGGCAGCACTACCTTTTTAGAGAATGGTTTACCATTTACTCTAATCATAAGATATTGGGTTATATATTTTTAAAGAAATATTTGAATCTCAGGTAGAGGCGATGGGTGGAGTACCTATAGTATTTTAACATTGAAATTTCCTACACCCCTAGGAAGGAGAATTTTTTTTAGAAAAGTGGTCTCAAAGGATCTTAACTTAGAAAAAATAGAGGTTAAAAGAGTTTGAAGGAATGAATTTTACATTTGTCCCATTGAAAAGTGGGAATAATATCATAGGGTAGAGTTTTAGAGAATATGTACACCTCTTTAGTCGCTCCTTTATTTTCAAGACAATTGGAAAGATGATTGTATTCATGAAAGATATGTGTGATTATATAATTTATAGAAGATAGCCTATCAAGACAATTAGACCATTTCACTGCCAACTTCCATGAAAGGTTAATTTGTCCTAGCCTGACATCTTGTACAATGGTAGCGGAGTCACACTCAAACTAGATATTATTCCAATTTCATTTACTTTCAAGGTTGATATCTTTGATTAGCCTAATAATTTCCTCTTCCAAGGTAGTGACATGACCATAAGGACCATGAAGATATTCCATGACATCACTGTTGTGATCTCTAAAAATGACCCCATAACCTACTAACCCATTATTTCCCCTCAAATCCCCACATGAATTTCATTTTAACCAGAAAAAAGGGGAAACAAAATACCTCGACTGTGCTAAGAGTTTGAGTAAATTTACCAGATATTTTCAACCAAATTAGAATAGTGAGGTCTCTCACTAAATTTTACTAACAGTCTTCATGCAGCGAGTTGGAATTTTCCACTACCTCCATAATATCAGAAAGGGAAGTCAAATATTTTAAGGGTGTATAGTCATGGATGGACTTGTTTATGGATATCTATATGATATGAACCATCTCTGTACAGGTCACCCTGAAGAGTTTTGTGAGTTTAATAGATATCAAAATGCTAAGAAGTGAAATCATAAAGTTATGGAAAGAGTCAGCATGTGGAGGATGAATCTAAAATATTTCAAAAAATTTCTTCCATATAGAAGAGGTTGTTTGTAAACACAAAAATAGGTTATCAACATCCACTTGGTGTTGGTGGCATAGAACACATCTTGAACATATATAAATCAAAACACATTGAATATTAGCCTCAATTAGAACTTTGTCGAGTAAGAGTCTCCAAACTAGTGTAAACCTGGATGGTGATAACCACTTTTTTTAGTAACCAATCCTTTTTTGGTTTCCTTGAATAAGTTTTTTATAAAATCTCTTGGAATAGAGCATCCCATTGGGAGTCATCTCCCATATGAGTATATCCTTCTGGTTTAGGAAATCTTAGTTAGAGACAGCCAAAGAGATGTCATCAGGTAGGAGATCTAGATTGGCCATTTGATCTTTTATTAGGATGTTATAATCAGTTTATTGGTTATAGGAGCAGATCCAATCAATCAAGGGAGCTCCATTACAATTTTCTCTTCAAAACCTGAGAGATGAATTCATATTAATCATCCAATGAGAGTTCATGTAAATTTTTTGAAAGATTGTTTTTAAACCAGTCCATATAGAGGACTCAATATAACTTACATTTCTAGCTATGAGTTTTACTAAAAATTTAGATCTAAGGAATCCCAAGGAGTCAAATTTTTTTGACGATAATCCACACAAATTGGGCTTAAAGGGACTGATTGAAGAGTTCATGATTTTTTATACCAAGGCCTTCCAGAACATGATCCATTAAACATTGCTTCCAAGGAACTATAATAATTTTTCCTTCCAGAATGATGCCGCTCCAAAAATGGTTTCTCATCAGTGTTTTTATAGTTTTAATAACATAGGTAGGCTAGAAATACACCATGAATGAATATACCAACTTTGAAACCACCACATGCTTGACCAGAAAAGTTATTCCTTCCATTGAGAGGGATATACCCTTCCAAGAGGTGAGGTTTGTTCTAAACTGACTCAAATAATTGGTGAAATGAGATGCCCAAGGTCTTCCCCAGAACATGGTAAATCCAAGGTATATTAAAGGTATAGTTCCTTCCCTTATTCTCAGATCATTGATCATACAAGATTTCCTGAAATCTGGAATAGTCTTTCCAAAATATATAAAAGACTTGTTCCAACTTATTTTTTGACCTGACACACTTTCATAATACATAAGAGCATTCTTGATGTTTTTTATATTCCTCATGTATCCCTCAGTAAAGATAATAATATCATCACAAAATAATATATGATAAAGAAAAAATATACCTCTAGTCCCCCAGATGGTTTTCAGGTCACCCTTGTCCACCATGTAAAGAAGCAGCCTACTAAGATAATCTTCTATAATAGAAAAGATGATATGTGACACCCCGAACCGAGAAGCCTGGAGCTAGTGAATTACTTATTACATTGGAATGATTACAAGGACTAAAATCAAAAAGTAATGATCAGTTTAATAGTTTTAAATAAACTAGATACATAGTTGTAACTCATATTACAATGGGAAAGGTAACAAAATACAATACATAACAAAAACTAATAAACAGCATCCACAGAAACTCAAAAAAAGGGTATCCTCTTCATAACCTATTGAAGGGAAAAAAATGAAAAGGATGAGATCAAATGATAAGTAAGGGTTACAAATATTGGAAGCATGAATCAACAATAATTGAATCACAATAAAATTGGCATAGTCAATATGGCATAGTGAATAAATGAAAAACACATTCCATTAGTAAACTAATAATAAAACTGCATCCATAGATTTTTTCATAGTGAAAACATCATGTATAGTAATAAATAAAAATGAATAATTAGAATGCTTATTAATTTTATGTCATGTATCTAGCACATGATACCACTATACTGTCGAAACGGTTTAAGTCTGTGGGTAGAAACCCGTCTGATTTTTGGAAAAAAAAATCGAAGGGTTTGTCGCCAACTGATTTGTCTCATGAGACATCTTGATTCATCGAGGGGATATAGAAGGCCTCTCCCATCACTGAAATTCAAAAGAATTATTTATACATATATTTAATATAAGTACAATATGCCATCTTCATATCCGTATAGAGTATAGAATACATATTCATTAATATTTCCATTGTTAAAACAACATTCCAAATAATCATTATATGTGAAATTGTATATAGATTAAGAAAATAATCATATCCATGATACAAGAAAATAGATATTTACCATAATTATATTATAAAATGAAAAATTTTCTCAAATGGGTAGTGGATACACCACATAAGAAATATTATTTGCACAATACCAAGTAAATTGCAATGAAATGGAAACCGAAACAAAGTCCCTTACAATTTTGTAATAAATTGATTTAACAATCATCAAGTGAATCACTAAATACCATGAATATAAAGATGATAATGATATTATATATAAAATTTCAATAAACAAACACCACATACAGTAAATAAGTGGAAAACAATGGAAATATCACAGAATTAAAAGTGAGATAAGAAACCCCTTACAAACATTTAGGCATGGTAAAGGGTGTTCTTATGAGGGCTTAATGATATTTACATGGGTATCCCATAATTTATATATCATGATGAAAGTATGGTGGAGGTTCAAAAAAATTCCCCATCATTAGGAATTAAAAATAAAAGGACACAACATAGGGGTAATTCTTGAATAAAAGTGAGAGAGAGGATCCCTTACCTTATGCCCAAAGGTGCTCTCAATTGATCTTAATGACCTGAATAATCAAATTTAGATTCATTAATTAATAATTGAAGAACCTAATAATCATTTAATTGATTTATTATGACCTTATTAGGTTCATTCATGCCCTTTCTTATGGGTTTAAGAGGTTCAATTTTATTGTTTTGGAAGCATTTTCTTCCTTGGTTTTCATGATTGGTTTACTTGTATTCATGACTGAAAGTTCGTTTAAAATGTGGTAAAACATCCAGAATTTTTAATGTGTATTATTAGTGAAATTAAAAAGATATAAATTATATTATAATGATTTTGGGTTATATACCATAAGGATGACTCATTAGTTAAAAGTTAATTACAAATGCTTGGATTAACTTAGTGGTTTTGTGCATAATGTACTTGATTTGTATTATTATTTTATATTATGAGTGTGTAAGGATTACAGAACATTGAATAAGGTAATATAAATATATTATTATCTGTTTCAACCATTAAACAAATTTCATGACCAGTATTAAAGATAGTAAGAGAAATTGAAAACTTTTCCTTGAATGTGATAAATTAACACATCTCGGATGGTATTTTCATTTTTAGTGTAAAAGGTGTGGGAAAAGAGAGGTGATGATGAAATATTACATTAGAAAAATAAAATTCCAGTCCATGTAAGTTATTGGAATTATCATATAATTTGTATGTGGGGAGTTGAGGATAGAGAAACAAAATAATGGAACTTGTAAAATAATTTGAAATAAAAGAGAAGAGAGGTTCACCTCTTGAGTAGTCCTCCTTGAGAATCTCATTAAGGCCTTTTTTTGCCTTTTTGTGAGACCACAAGGTCTTGTAAGTGGGGTAGGATATTAGGGTGATAATTGAGAATAAATTAGGCAAGCCTTGAAGATTGAGATGTGTGGGAGTAATAGGGGGTGCAGGGTGGTTTATATAGTAGAGGGGAGGAGGGATTTTACATTATTTTAATTATTATTTTAATATTTTTTCTCAACATTATGAATAGTATTGATTAATGTGATCAAAAATAGTAATAATTTCATGTGAGTTTGAACCAAGTGGTCTTAAATCATCCTTGAATCACCTATGATGTAGTAAATAAAGTATTTAGCATTTATTGTAATTTATCATATTTTACTATTCATCAAAAATTCAATAATTTCAGAAAAATCCCAAAAATACACCCTAACCATTTTTCAATGTGTAAAATCCAAAAAAGAACTCCATTTTTCAAAAATAATTTTCTAAATATGATAAATTTAATTTTTAATTAAAAACATTATTTAATCGAAAAATATCAACACGTAAAATATTCATCTTCATTTTTAAGGTGCCTAAGTTTTATTTATAAATTAATGATTAAGGTTACCATTCATAAGGGTTGTATTAATATTCATAAGGGTGGGTTACTATTCATAAGGATGTGTTACTGTTCATAAGTGTCAGTTACTATTCACTGAAAATTAACATGATTCTATCAGACTCTAACTATCACCCTGATTGCAACCGTGTATGCCTGTTTTTTTAATTCAAAACACAAAAGTGGAAAATTTAAGTTTAATGGCTAGGTTATGACTATATCCTAAATAACCAAGTGTTTTTTCAAATAAACTCAGTGCTTTTTGAAATATTGGATATGAATGGAATATATTTAATAGAAACATATCATAAAATCTTTGGGGTGTTATAATATTCCCACCTTTAGAAATTTTGTCCATGAAATTTTTCATGTATAAAGCCCTTCAAAATTATGTGGGTGGTTCTTCTTTATAACATTCTTAGGTTTCCATGTTTCTTCCTCTATTTTATGGTTTCTCCAAAGAACCTTGACCATACGAGTTGTTTGGTTTCTCAATACATGCTCCCTTGTGTCAAGAATCTCGATAGGCTCTTCACAGTATGACAAATCAAGTTCCAGATCTATTTCTTCATAGGTGAGTACAAACATTGGGTGTGTCATGTATTTCATTAACATTGACACATGGAACACATTATGAACTTTAGAGAGACTTGGTGGCATTATTAAATGGTAATCTACAGCTCTGACCCTTTCTATAATTTCAAATGGTCTGATGTAACTAGGGCTCAGTTTCCCTTTCTTACCAAACCTTAAGAAACCCTTGCACAGAGATAATTTTATAAATACATGATCTCCTAATTGAAATTCCAAATCCTTTATCTAGTTGTTATCATAGCTCTTTTTTCTACTTTGGGCTGCTTTAATATGGGCCTGAATTTTCTTTACCTTTGCAGTTGTCTCTTCGATATGTTTTGGGCATAAAAGTTTCCTCTCGCAAACTTCGTCCCAACAAGTTGGAGTTCGACACCTATTAGAATATAATGCTTCATATGGATCCATTTGAATGATATAATGGAAACTATTATTGTAGGAAAATTTCACCAAAGTAAAGTATTGATCCCACATTCCTTGAAAGTAAAGAGAGCATGATCTCAACATGTCTTCTATTGTTTGAATTTTCCTTTCAGACTGTCCATCAGTTTAGGGGTGATATGCAGTAATCATATAAATCTCAGTATACAAAGATTTTTGGAGACTTTTCCAAAATTTTGAGGTAAATCAGGGATCTCAATCGGACACAATCAATAGAGGTGAACCATAAAGTCTTACAAATTCATTAATATAAAGTCTTTCCAGACACTCAAGTGGTAAATCCTCTCTTATAGCATGGAAATGTGCTTATTTTGTAAGATGATCAACAATTACCCATATTACATCATTACTTCTAAGTTTCCTTAGTATTCCTATGAAAAAAATCTATCGTAATGTCATCCCAATTCCATATAGGAATAGGTAGAGGTTTCATCACCACTCTAGGATGTTTTCTCTTTTCCTTTACTTGTTGACAAACTTGACACCTTGACTCGTAGTCAGCAATTTCTCAGTTCATATAATACCAAAAAAATTATTCCTTTATATATCTATAAATATTAGTGCTACCAGTGTGTGTATAAAAATTTGTGCAATGAGAATCAACTAATAGTTCCCTTTTTGGCTCAGGTACTAATGGAACACATAACCTCTTCCTAAATTTTATAACTCCTTCCTCGTTCACGAAGTCTACCAATCCCCCATCCTTAACATCATTAATTTTCTTGTGTATATTCTCATCATCAAATTTAGAGCTTTTTATCTTCTCTAGTAAATATGGTTTAGAAATCATTTTAAATAGGAAATATTTTTCTCTTTCCTTAACAATTATCATATCCATATTTAGTAGATCCATGAATATAGGATGTCTCTCAATCCTCATTTGGGTCAGAAGTCCATGATTTTTCTTTCTTAATGCATCTTCCACCTTATTTGACTTTATTGGGTGGTAGTGTATTGAACAATCATAATATTTGAGTAACTTGAGCCATCACATTTTCCTCATGTTTATTTCTTTTTATGTAAAAATGTATTTCAAACTCTTGTGATCCGTATATATTTCACATCTTTCACCGTAGAGATAATTTCTCCATTTTTTCAGTGAAAAGATTATGGATAATAACTCAAGATCATGAGTTGGGTAATATTTCTCATTATTCTTTAACTTCTTTGATTCATAAGCAATAACTTTATCATTTTTTATAAGGACACAACCTAGGTCATTCTTTGATGCATCAATATATATCACAAACCCAACATTTTTATATGGGAGAGTCAAAATTGAATCATTGACCAATCTTATTTTCAATTCTTCAAAGAACTTTGTACATTCTTTAGTACATACAAACTCAACCTCTTTATGTGTGAGCTTGGTTAGCAGGTTATCCAGTCAGGAAAAATTCTAAAAGAAATTCTGATTTTAACTTATTAATCCAATAAAACTACGTACCTCAGTTATGTTCGTTGGTGTGGGGTATTCTTGGATTTCCTTTTTCATCACAGGATAAAATAATATTCTATCCTTAGAGACAATATGGACAAGAAAAAAACTGATTGAATCCAAAATTTACACTTTCTAAACTACCCATGTTTCTTATAAGATTTTTCAGAATAATCCGAAAGTTATTCTCATGGTCTCTATAGATTTTGGAGTATACTAGGATATAATTGATAAATACCACAAAAAATTAATCAATATATTCCTTGAAAACTCTATTCATTAGATCCATGAAAACAGAGGGTACATTAGTTATTCCAAAAGTAATTACTGTAAACTTGTAATGCTCATACCTAGTTCGAAATGTTCTCTAGGGAATATCTTCCATCTTCAAACGCAGTTGATGATATCCAAATCAAAGTTCAATCTTTGAAAAATATTGTTCTCCATGAATTTTATCAAATAAATCATCAATTCTTGGAATAAGGTAATTATTATTTATTGTAATAGCATTTATTTCCCTATAATCAATGCATAGCCTCATGGATCCATCTTTCTTCTTGACAAAGTGGACAGGGGCTCCCCCTATAGAAACACTAGGTCAAATAAATCTTTTGTCACTCAATTTATCTAGTTGTTTCGTTAAATACACTAATTCCACAGTTTCCATTCTATAGGGAGTCTTTTATAAAGGTCGTGTACCATGAATTAAGTCAATAGATAACTCAACTTCCAACTCTAGAGGATGTCCAGGTAAATCCTTGGGAAATACGTAAATGTATTCTTGCACTATATATACATCTTAAATTTGAAGATTTCTTTCATTTCCCATAGATATTGGGTTTTATTCCTCTCCAATAATTGAATTCAATAGATCTATAGGGGGTGGATCTACATAAGAATCATATGGCAAGGTTTCTTCTCTAAAGATAAGGGATTCTACACCATTTTCCAAAAATTGAAACTTCCTTCTTATTAAAATATATCTTCACATTTTAATTTGATAGTTAATTCATACTAATAATTATATCAAATTAAATCATTGTTATGATGATAAGGTTAGGAACTAAGGAATGTTTATGCGTCATGAGGGGGACTGGTCGACAAGCCTTTGTTGTAATGATACATCCTCTAGGAGTTTTGACTAACAAATCCTTTTTTAAATCAAATTGGACATGTCTAATTTTCTTGGAAAACTGGGAAGATATAAATGATTGTGATGATCCAGAATCAAATAAAACATTGGCTATGTTTTAGGAAACAATTAAAGTACCTACCACCACATCATTATAAACTTCAACCTCCACGGTTGTAATCGCATATGCTTTCCCTTACTCTCGTGGCCTCTTCTGAGGAAAGTTTCTTTGGAAATTACGACACTCATTTCATAGCATCCCATCTCTCTAAAATTAGAGCATTTCACATCATTGAATTGTTTATTCCCCTTTCATTCATTAGATAGATGACCCTTTTATCCAAACCTATAGTAGACTCACATGTCTTTCAAGCATTTCCTTGGATGATTCTTCCCACAGTTATCACATAATGGGAATTTCTTTGTGTAAGAACCCGGTTCTTATTTTTGAGGTACGGGTTTATTCTTTTCCTTTTTCCTTAAGTGTTTTTGAGAAAACAAGGAAAATGTGGGAAAAATCCTAAAATTGATGGGTACACGCCCTGTACTTTTGTACACACGCCGTGTACTTCGGCTATGTGGGATGAGAATACAGGCGCGTCGGTTTGTTGGTAAAAAAAACTACACGTCATGTACTTTCATATACACGTCGTGTACTTTGGCCGTTTGGGACGAGAACATAGGGTGTGTGGACTTGTCGGTGGTTCATGACATAATAACTAACTACAGGCCGTGTACTTAGTAATACACGCCATGTAATCAGTCAGCAAATGAACAGGGTGGCGGTGAAAAGAACCCGCTAGAGGAACAGTTAAAAAGGAAAGTACACGCCGTGTAGTTATATTTTTTTCTCTTAAAATATGTAGTAGCCTCCTCATTTAGAAGAGGAGGTAGAGAACTCATTTTGGATCTCAGGAGAGGAGGCCGAGGCTTAGAGGAGCTTCTGATCGCACGTCGGAACTTCAATTCTTCCGTCGTCAATCTCATTTGAACTGTATGTGTAAGGTCTTCACTCTTCTTGAACATTTCATTCCAATTATTTCCCTAAGGGAAGTTATTTATGTTTGAACAGGAAATATTCTATCCCAGATCTACATCATTCGTGGTTGTTTCGGGAGGCATTGTTTACGTATATCGATCAGAGGAGATTGAGGTATGTGGTCTTGTGTTTATTTCCAACTATCGAGTTGATTTTATGTACCATTGTGCCACAAGCCCATGTTCGGGGTGTCGTGAGGTTGAGACCTTGACTGTTGAGATACCTAGAACTGCATCGGTGATCTAATGAATAAATTTAAAACTGTTGTTTGGGATCGTTTCTTGGATCCAGGGCCACACCGTGGGTGCGTTTCCATTGTTTATCTATTTGGCCAGGATACCCGTGGGTATGCCATGATTATAAGCATGTTTTGAGTTTTCTTGAGAGGAAACATATATAATTTCTTGTTTGTAAGTTGGTATTGGCCCAATTACTTTATTTCCTATGGGATGCCTGAGGGCAGTGTTTTGTTTATCCTAAGGGCAACGTTTCTTATGCCTGTGGGAAGTACCTTCCATGCCTGAAGGAAATATCTTGTATGCATGTGGTCACTCTTCATTATGCCTGTGGGAATTCACCTGCGGGTTTCAATTCTGTTTACCTGAGGGTAATTATTTACATGTCTCAGGACAATGTTTACTTGAATATTCACTGTAGTGGTTTTATATGTTGTACTTTCCAATCTAAAGCACAGGCTTGGATTTGATAAAGAATTATTAAAATGGAAATGAACTAGTAGAGATAGTTACTTTTGAGTACTGCCTAGTTTACTGAATTTTATTATTTCACACAGCTGTTGCACATTTCCATTGTCAGTTAGGCACAGGCCTTTGGTGGTTGCCTATTGGGATGTATTTATCACACCCTGTTTGGGTCATTTCTTGGGCCCAAACAGATTATATTGTTGAAGGTTTTGATAAGGGAAAGGGTCCCTATACAGGTACATTATTTTTACATAGGAGTAGGAGAGCATGGGACCAAGATTAGGGTTGTGATGCTGCTGCATTCCTGCACACGACTTTGGTTTTGGTTTTGTACTTTTACTTTGTACTGGATTGTATTTTATTATAGTGTATTCTGTTTTGGATGCTTTCTTAGAATTATTGACATGTTCCATCATTAACTATATGACTGCTAGTTATCATTTCCTTCTGTTGTCCATTTCTGGTTTATATTTTTTACTACTTCCACTGTTGTATGTTTATATTTTATTTCGATATGCTACACTTTGACGAATGAGGGCATAGTTTCCCCACAATCAGTCCTTGTCCCTCACTGCTATTCGGTAGCCTCTGGTGTTTGGGGAAATTCTCTTGAGGTCATTTGACCAACTGTGTTTGGGCACCCATTGTGTGGCTTCCAGAACCAGGACGTTACAATGTGGTATCATAGGAATTTCTTTTCTCTGGGTTATTTTATTATTTGGTGATGACGAAAATAGATATATTGTTAAGGGATTCGGCAATAAACTGTGCTCGGGAGTAGCTACCCCGTGTACAGGTAAAGGCCGGATTGCCTCGAATTAAATTGTGATTTTCATTTATGATTATTACAATTGATTTGATTTCACCATTGGGTGATGCACTTTTGGTGTGCCATTTATATTTTATACTTGGGTTCTATTTAGTTGCAACCCAATGAGATGAGGGTATACCATCCATGCATCATTTAGGCACATGTTAGAATCACATGTCATGCATAGTTTCCATGCCGTGTATGTGCATTATAATTGCATGTTGTTGTGATAGGTACATTTTTAGATACGCCTACTATTGATAGGGTATTGTTACATGTTATGTTTGGGTTCATGGATACTAAACTTTGGTTCCTGAGAAGTATGGGCTCTCTTGGACCAGAATTTAGCGGATCATGATCCAGATTTTTGTTGCATTTTGTACTATAATGTGAAAGGCCGGGTGCTAAACTTTGGTTCGCGGGGAGAATGGGCCCCCACGGATCGGAATTTGGAATACCGATGCTTGAAATGTTAAGGAAAAAGGGGCTCTAAAGTAGTTTTTGAGGTCTACTATCCAGAAACCCAGACAACATGGTGTGTGGTTCTATGAACACACACCATGTACTCTTCTGTTCGGGAAGAAATGAAAAAAAAATAAGTACACATCGTGTACCCTATGTACAGGCTGTGTAGTTTCTAACTGTGTCAGAGGCTGTGTAGGTAGAAACACAGGATTGGAAAACTCTAGAGGGAACATGTCGTGTACTGGTTGTACACATCTTGCCATGTTGACCCTATGTCTGCCCGTGTGACTAACAACACGAATGGAGAAATATTTTCTTAAACACACCGTGTCACTTTCAAACACGCCATGTAGTGTAATCTGGGAATCCGGCCATGTAAATAACAACACGGGTTGGTGTTATCCTTTATAGTACACACTGTGTCCATATGGAACATTCCGTGTAGTGTGAGCCGTGTATCCGGTCGTGTCTTGAACAACACAGGTCAGCGAAGCTCGTCTAGTGCACGTCGTTTACCATTGGCACATGCCGTGTAGTCTTGACCGGTAAGAGACCATGTAGACTTGGCTGTGTGATTGGGGAGATGGAGTGGTGTACATGCCATGTGTGGGCGTAACATTCCATGTACCTACGGTTGAGACATGCCTAGGCCAGCATCATAAAACGACTATGTAAGGGCTTAAGGGTACACGTTGTGTGGAATTTATACACGCCGTGTAGTCTCTTTTTGCTAGTTCTTGTTTTTTTCTTTCCCTTCATGCATGGGAACACTTAAACGGAAAAAAGATACCTCAGCAGTAAATTAAACTAAGGCGTTTGTTTGACCTTGTAGAGTCATGTCGCTGAGACAACCACGAGTTGTTCTCCAAGAGAGTGGCGACGATTATACTCCAGATATGGTAGGCCATGGGCTACCAGTGGATCCTCCAGCAGTTCCAGATGTGGTGTTATCCATCATACTAGATGCAGGCGCAGATGCGCAGTTCCGTGAAGGCTTCATGCGGTTCATGAAGACCTTCCAGGGAGCACCGCCGGTTGACACATATATGGCAGAGCTGACATGTATATTCCAGCAGCAGAATCCTCCTATATTCTAAGGAGATGGTGAAACATAGGCTACGGAGTCATGGTTGGGTTCTATGCTGACAATCTTCGAGCATATGGAGACGCCTCCTGGGAGGAGGGTCAAGCTCGCTACTTACATGCTGTGTGATTCCGCTAAGAGATGATGGGATGTTACCACCCAGACTGAGAATCACCGAGACATAGGGTGGGAAGATTTTCAGGCAGTCTTCTATGAATTTTTCTTTCTATAGACATTGAGGGAAGATCAATCTCAAGATTTCATGAATCTATAGAAAGGCTCCATGTTATTGATGGACTATTCTACCCGCTTCACCGAGCTACAGCGTTTTTCACCTGTTCTGCTGGGTGAAGAGTTGTTGAGGGAGAGACGCTTTGAGGATGGTATTTGATATGATATCCAAGAATTGGAGAATGTTTTTGGGTTGCCTATAGTGAATGCTATTATGAACCAGGCGTTGATTATAGAGTGGAACCTGTGGGAAGCTAATGGTGTGAACAAGGCTGGTTCAGCACCGATCTCTGGTACTATTTATACCGGCAAGAGAAAGAGGCAGATGGATTTCTATCACTGTGGTAGTACTATCCAGAAGAATTGTTTAGGTAGCCAGGTCATGTGCTACCAGTGTGGTAAAGAGGGACACAAGAGACCTCAGTGTCCACGTGACCTAGTGGACTGTCGAGCTTGCAGCAGGATGGGTCATCTTCAGTGTTTTTGCAGGGCATTTCCACCAGTGACTAGTGAGAGGGGTTCTGTGCAGACTCTGCATGCAGGATCAGGGCTAGCAGCTTCTTACCAATTGAGGAATTGGAATACGTCAAGATGTACAGGCCAAGGTGGTGGTCGTGGTCATGGTAGCTAAACACCAGGATCTTAGAGACAATAGGGCGAGTCAGCTCAGGGTATCCAGGTTGTGTCACAGGGTCGTGGCACTGGGCAGACATATGCAGTGTAACAGACCCAACAAGAGTAGGATCCCGGATCTTCCACTATCATAGGTACTATTCTAGTTTCTTCTGTTTTATCTTCTGTACTTTTTGATACTGGTGATACACATAGCTTTATATCTGTGCCCATTCTGGACATCCTTGGACTCTATGTTTCTTCCTCTTCTAATGTGATGACTCTAGACACTCTATTGGGGATGAGAACGGTTGGTGTGTGCCAGTTCAGGGATTTCCCCCTAGAGGTTTGTTGGTGTCACTTTCTATGGGATATCTATGTCATAGATATGACGAGCTATAATGTCATTCTCGGGATGGACTGGTTGGTACCCTATCGAGTCTGTGTATATTGCTATCATTGCAGGGTGATTTTCACATCACCAGAGGGCAGAGAGTTTCTATACAAGGGTGAATGGGATTTCTAGGAGAGCTGAGCTGGTCACGATCATTGTGGGTGAGGTGGAGTGACAGCCCAGATTGCGAGTTTATATCTGGATGTCTAGGGAACTTGTTAGAAGGATTTCCCTCCAGTTGTTAATCATTTAAGGGATGTCTTCCTGAATGATTTTTCAGGTCTACCTCTGGAGCGAGAGGTGGATTTTTCTATTGATCTTGTGCCAGGAGCGGCACCGGTATCCATTCCTCCTTATAGGATGGCCACACATGAGTTACAGGAGCTCAAGAAGTAGTTGTAGGAGTTACAAGTGAAGGGTTTCATCTGACCCAGTTCTTCTTTATGGGGTTCACCTGTCCTTTTTGCGAAGAAGGCAGACAGTACCCTCAGACTCTACGTGGATTATCAGAAGTTGAACCAGCTGACGGTTAAGAACCAATATCCCTTACCGAGTATTGATGATCTTTTTGATCAACTTTGAGGAGCATGAGTGTTCTTGAAGATTTACTTGAGATCTGGATATCATCAGTTGTATGTTAGACCATCGTACATACCACTTATAGATTTTTTGGAGCAGATATGGTCTATACAAGTACTTGGTCATGTCGTTTGGACTCACAAATGCACTAGTAGTTTTCATGGCTCTGATTAATCATGTGTTCCACCCATATTTGGATTATTTTGTGGAAGTATTCATGGATGATATCTTGGTGTACTCTCACACTCAACATGACCATGCCACCCATCTTGAGATCGTACTGAGTACACTGAGAGAGAATCAGCTATATGCTAAGATCTCAAAGTGACACTTTTGAATGGACCAGATTCACTTCCTGGGTTATGTTATCTCAGATGTAGGAGATGCAGTAGACCTAGAGAAAGTGAGAGCAATAGTTTCCTGGGAGCATCCTAAGAACATGTTTTAGATACAGAGTTTCTTGGGGCTGGCTGTTTACTACAGGTGCTTTATACAGGACTTCTCCCACTTATCAGTGCCTTTGATAGGTTTGACTAAGAAGGGTATGAAGTTCGTTTGATCAGAAAATTGCAAGGAAGCCTTTTAAGAGGTGAAGAGAATGTTGTCATTAGCATAAGTCCTGATACTTCCAAAGCAAGGGAAGAGCTATACAGTTTACTATGATGCATCAGGTATTGGGTTGAGAGCAGTGTTGATGCAGGGTGATTGAGTAGTTTCATATGGTTCTCAGCAGTTGAGGCCACATGAGAGGAATTACCCAACACATGATCTCGAGTTGGATGTAGTTGTTCATGTGTTACGTTGTTAGAGACATTATCTCTTGGGAGAACATTTTTTGGTGTTTACGGACCACAAAAGTCTTAAATACATCTTTACCCAACGTGAATTGAATTTGAGGCAGCGAATGTGGGTTGAATACCTTCAGTCCTTCGACTTAGAGCTTGCCTATACACCTGGTAAGGGTAATATAGTAGCTGATGCACTGAGTAGGAGGACTCAGATATAGGTAGTGTAGGAGGCCAGTGGTGAGTGGAAGCTTATGGATTTTCTCTCTAAGATGCATTTGGAGGTGCATGACAGTCAGGGGTGAACTTATCTTTCATCCTTAGCTATGAATTCTATCCTCCTGGATAGAGTGAGGAGGAGACAGCTATCAGATTCAGAAGGCCTAGTTCTACGGGAGTCGGTGGCAAGTGAGGACACTCCTCTTGGTTGGATGATAGGTGATGATGAGGTACTATGTATCCATGGATGAGTGTGGGTTCTAGGGGATATACGCGAGGAGTTGATCCAGTAATTTCATGCTTCATTTTGGGCAGTGTATCCTGGAGTTACCAAAATGTACAATGACTTGAGACATTAGTATTGGTGGCCAGGTATGAAAAGAGAGGTGTCTGGTTTTGTTATGCGATGTTCCACCTATCAGCAGGTGAAGGCAGAGCAACAGAGGCCAGCCAGACTATTACAACAGTTACCCATTCTATAATAGAAATGGGATAATGTCGTGATGGACTTCGTGACCAGGTTGTCGGGGTCACCTCGAGGCAATGATTTCATGTGGGTTGTTGTGGACAAACTTACAAAGCTAGATCACTTTTTTCCAATCAAGAAGACCTTCAGTGTTGACAAGCTCGGGAAGTTGTATATCTGAGAGGTAGTACGTCTTCATGGGGTCCCTCGTTCTATCATTTCAGATAAGGACGCATGTTTTACGTCTTGTTTCTAGAAAAGTTTGCAGAGGGCACTGGGTACACAGGTGCATCTGAGCACAACTTACCACCCTCATACCAATGTCCAGTCACAGCGTACGATACAGGTTCTTGAGTACACGATGCGTGTATGCGTCCTAGACTTTGGGGGCTCTTGGGAGAAGCACATACCCCTGGTCGAGTTTTCATAAAATAATATTTTTCAGGAAAATATTTAGATGGAACCTTACAAGGCTTTATATGGTAGGTCATGTCGATCAAACTTGTGCTGGTTAGAGGCAGGTGAGGCAGCTTTACTGGGACCATGTCTCTTGAAGGAGACTTTAGAGTGGGTCCAGTTGATTTAGAAGTGAATAGATACTACACACTCTCATCAGAAATCTTATGTTGATCTCCACAAATGAACCTTCGACTTCGTGGTCGAGGATCAGGTTTTCTTGCGTGTTTCGCTGAGGTTGGGACATATGTGGATCAGGAGACAGGGTAAACTTTCACTGAGGTATGTAGGGTCGTTTGAGATTCTATAGAGAGTCGGGCCGGTTTCCTATCGGTTGCAGTTACCACAGAGGTATCGGGCCATACACGACATCTTCCACATATCTCAGCTACACCATTATCACTCAGACCCATCTCACATTTTTCATCCCAAGGAGGTTGAACTTTAGGTCGATGCATCCTTTGAGGAGCATCTGATTTGTATTGTTTATAGGAGCACGAAGGTTCTCCGAGGCTGGTCAGTTCCTCTCCTATAGGTGTTATGGAAGCATGGCCGAGTGCAAGACGAAACCTGGGAGTGGGAGACCAACGTACATACTTAGTGTCCAGAGTTTTTCTCATCTTTATCTTCACCACCCTTGGAAGGGAAATTCGGGGACGAATTGATTTAAGGGGGGAAGTTTGTAAGAACCCGGTTCTTATTTTTGAGGTACGGGTTTCTTCTTTTCCTTTTTTCCTTAAGTGTTTTTGAGAAAACAAGGGAAATTTGGGGAAATCCCAAAATTTATGGGTACACACTGTGTATGTTTTTACACACGCCATGTACTTCGGCTATGTAGAATGAGAATATAGGCGCGTAGGTTTGTCAGTAAAAACAAACTACACACCATGTACTTTCATATACACGCCGTGTACTTTGGCCATGTGGGACAAGAACACAGGGCGTATAGACTTTTCAGTGGTTCAGGATGTAATAAATAACTATACATAGTGTACTTAGTAATACACGTCATGTAATCAGTCAGCAGATGAATAGGGTGGCGGTGAAAAGCAGCCACTAGAGGAACAGTTAAAAAGGAGAGTACACGTCGTGTACTTGAAACTGCATGTTGTGTAGTTATTTTTTTTCTCTTAAAACATGAAGTAGCCTCCTCATTTGGAAGAGGAGGCAGAGAACTCGTTTTGGAGCTCGGGAGAGGAGGTTGAGGCTTGGAGGATCTCCCGATCACATGCTGGAACTCTGATTCTTCCACCATCGATCTTGTTTGAACCGCGCGATAAGGTCTTCGCTCTTCTTGAACGTTTCCTTACAATTATTTCCCTAAGGGATGTTATTTACATTTGAATGGGAAATCTTTTATCCCATATCTATTCCGTTCATGGTTGTTTCAGGAGGATTCATTTATGTATATCAATCAGAGGAGATTGAGGTAGGTGGTCTTATGTTTATTTCAAACTGTTGAGTTGATTTTGTGTACCATTGTGCCACGAGCCCATGTTCAGGGTGTCGTGAGTTTAAGACCTTGACTATTGAGATACCTAGAACTGCATCGGTGATCTAATAAATAAATTTAAACTACTGTTTGGGATCGTTGCTTGGATCCAGGGCCACCTCGTGGGTGTGTTTCCCTTGTTTATCCATTTGGCTAGGATACTTGTGGGTATGTCATGATTATAATCATGTATTGAGTTTTCTTGAGAGGAAACATATACAATTGATTGTTTGTATATTGGGATCGTTCTGGTTACTTGATTTCCTATGGGATGCCTAAGGGAAGTATTTTGTTTAGCCTAAGGGCAACATTTTTTATGCCTGTGGGCAGTACCTTCCATGCCTGCGGGCAATATCTCGTATGCCTGTGGGCACTATTCGTTATGGATCTGGGCAGTCACCTACGGGTTTTGATTCTGTTTACCTAAGGGTAAGTATTTTTATGTCTGAGGATAATGTTTTCTTGAATATTCATTGTGGTGGTTTCATATGTTGTACTTGCCAAGCTAAAGCATAGTATTGGATTTGATAATTAATTATTAAAATGGAAATGAAATGTTAGATATAGTTACTTTTGAGTACTACCTAGTTTACTGCATTTTATTATTTCACACTGTTGTTGCACATTTTCACTGTCAGTTGGGCATGAGACTTTGGTGGTTTCATACTGGGATGTATTTATCACACCCTCTTTGGGTCATGTATTGGGCCCAAACAGATTATATTGCTGCAAGTGTCGATAAGGGAAAGGGTCCCTACACAGGTACATGATTGTTGTAGAGGAGTAAGAGAGCATGGTACTGAGCTTAGGCTCACGATGCTGCAACATTCCTACGCACTACTTTGGTTTTTTGTTGTACTTGTACTTTGTACTGGATTGAATTTGATTGTAGTGTATTCTATTTTGGATGCTTTCTTAGAATTTTTGACATGTTGCATCATTAACTATATAACTTCTAGTTGTCATTTCCTTCTTTTGTCCATTTATGGTTTATATTGTTTACTTCTTCCGATGTTGTATGATTATATTTTATTTTGCAGTGCTACACTTTGACGAATGAGGGCATAGTTTCCCCACTATCAGTCATTGGTCCTCGCTGCTAGTCGATAGCCTCTGGAATTTGGGGAAATGCGCTTGAGGTCATGTGACCAACCGGGTTCGGGGCACCCATTATGTGGCTTTCGGAACTGGGACGTTACACTTAGTTCCCTTGTTCTTCTTTGGCGCTTCACCTTTTCCATGGTTATCAGAGTACCGCTTATTATCTTGATTTCCCTTGAAAAATTTTATCTACCAAATTCCTTTTATGTTTTTATGGCACTTAATACAATTTCATCATATTATTAAAATGTTTTAGAATCCAGTTCCCTTCAAAGACTTAGCTTAAGACCATCAAAGAAATTATCAATATTGTCTTCCAAGTCACATACATAATCTATATAATACTAGGATAGTCTTTTGAAGGTAGCTTCATACTTTGCAACACTGTCTTCTTCCCTAATCTTTAAGCCAAGGAATTTCCTCTTCATTTCGGTTCATTGCTCATGAGGGAAATATTTGTCCAAGAATATTTCCTTAAAATTCATCCATTCTATATATTTTATTTCTTCTTCCTTCATAGTATTCTGGATCAAGGACCACCATTGATCAGCGTCACCCTTGATACAATATACTTATAACACTACCTTTTCATTTTCATTTCATATTAATTCCATGAATATATTTTCAAGGTACTTCATCCACTACTCATATACTATTGGATTAGTAGTCCTACTAAAATATGGGGGCATATACCACATGAAACATTCCAACACAGGTGTAGCATGGTTATTCGTCACAACATGAGTAAGTTTTCCCATTATGGTCATGAATTGAACCTCTCCAACATTGACTGTGTTGACTTTCTC
Organism: Viscum album; assembly: GCA_963277665.1. Classification (NCBI taxonomy): domain Eukaryota; kingdom Viridiplantae; phylum Streptophyta; class Magnoliopsida; order Santalales; family Viscaceae; genus Viscum; species Viscum album. Next base: position 333,215,269 of record OY728129.1, on the reverse strand, counting down.
AGTGGGTAAATCCCTACATTGTCCATGAGTATTGATTCCCCTTCTTCTATTAGGCACCATTTCTAAATAATGGAATACACTAGATTAGGTTATGAATCATAATTTATAATCTCAACTAGAAAATTACTTAACATAAATTGAAATTCTACGCATATCTAATCTCATAAACATGGTTTCTCTGAGAAAAAATTTACATTTGAATCCTTCATAATGGCTTGTAAAGAAAATGTGAATTATCCTAAGAATATCCCCTAGGAGTGTCAAACCAAGAGTGCATCAAGGCATATTGTCGTTCACCATGATATCCTGAGTCAAGTCCAAAACTCCTTGTCAGATTTTTCGCTCCTAGGTACATTTGTTCCAGAGCCACCTCTACTTTTTTATATCCAGACAGGGATTTATTTTCTAGAAAGATCCACATAATCTATTCCTTACCAAAATTTAATGAAATTTTTGTATTTTTATTATCAAATACTACATTAGGGCTTTGTTCCCTAATCTATATTTTCTAATCTAGTTTCTGAGTTTGCTACTAAACTTTCTCTAATACCAACTGTGAGGCCCCAACCCCAGAAGCCTAGAGCTGGTGCATTACCTATTACATTGGAATGATTAGAATGAATCAAATCCCAAAGGAAAAATCATTTTATTAGTCTTTAAGAAACTATATACATAGTTTTAATGCATAATACAATAATAAAGGTAACAAAATACAATACATAACAAAAACTAATAAATAGAATCCACGGAAACTCAATAAATGGGCTTCTCTTCATAACCTATTGAAGGTAAAAAAATAAAAGGGGTGAGCTCAAATTCTCAATAAAAGTTAAAAATAGTTGAATCTTTAATCAACAATAATTGAATCACAATCAAATTGGCATAGTAAATATGTCATGGTGAATAAATCAAAAACACACACCATTAGTAAACTGATAATAAAACTGCATCCATAGATTTTGTTGTAGTAAAAACCTCATGGATAGTAATAACTGAAAATAAATAAAGAGGATTATTATTAATTGGACATCATGTATCTGGCACATGATACCACTATACCATTGAAATTGTTTAAGTATGTGGGTAGAAACTCATCTAATTTTTGGAAACAAACTCGAAGGGTTTGTCACCAACTTGTTTGTCTCATGAGACTTGTCGATGCATCGAGGGGCTATAATGGGACCCACCCATCACTACAAGTCCAAATCATTCTTTATACATAGATTTAATACAAGTACAATATACCTTCTCAGTATCGATATAGAGTAGAGAATACGGATTCATCAATATTTCCATATTTAAAACAACATTCCAAATAAACACAGTATGTGAAATGGTATATGGATTAAGGAAATAATAATATCCATGCTACAAGAAAATGGATATTTACCAAAATTATAATCTCAAATGAAAAATGATCTCCAATGGGTAGTGGATACACCACATAAGAAATATTAGGTGCATAATACCATGTAAATCACAATGAAATGGAAAACGAAACAAATTACCTTACAAAATTGTAATCAATCGAGTTAATAATCATCAAGTGAATCATTTAATACCATGAATATAAATAATATCATGATATTATATATCAAATTTCAGTAAACATACACCGTATACAAAAAATAAGTGGTGAACAATGGAAATCTCATGGAATTAAAAGTGAGATAAGAAACCCCTTACAAACATTTCGGCATGGTAACATGTGTTCTTTTGAGGGATTAATGAGAGGTAAAGGGGTATCACATAATTTATATATCATAAGGTAAGTATGGTGGAGGTGATAAAACATACCCCATCATTAGGAATTAAAAATAAAAAGACACAACATAGTGGGAATTCTTGAATAAAAGTGATAGAGAGGATTCCTTACCTTATGCCTGAAGGTGTTATTGATTGATCTTAATGACCTGAATAATAAAATTTGGATTCATTAAATAATAATTCAAAAACCTCATAAAAATTTAATTTATTTATTATAAACTTATCAGGTTCATTCATTCCATTTTTTATGGGTTTAATAGGTTCAATTTTATTGTTTTGGAAGCATTTTCTTCCTTGGTTTTCATGATCGGTTTACTTGTATTCATGAATGGAAGTTTGTTTGAAATGTGTTCAAATATCAAGAATTGTTAATATATATTTTTAGTGACATTAAAATGATATAAATTATCTTATAAATATTTTGGTTTGTATACCATTAGGATGACTCGTCAGTTAAAAGTTAATTACAAATGTTTGGATTAACTTAGCGGTTTGTGCATACTAAACTTGTTTTGTATTATTATTTTATATTATGAGGGTATAAGGATTAAAAACATTGAATAAGGTAAAATACATATATTATGATCTTTTTAAACAATTAAAAAGGTTTCATAACCGGTCTTTAATATTTTAATTGAAATTGAAAACTTGTCGTCCTTGAATGTGATAAATTAATACATCTCGGACGGTATTTTCATTTTTAGTGTAAAAGGTGGGGGAAAGAGAGATGAGGATGAAATATTCCATTATAATAATAAAATTATATTCCATGTAAGGTACTAGGATTATCATAAAATTTGTATGTGGGGAGGTGAGGAGAGAGCAACAAAATAATGGAACCTGTAAAACAATTTTAAAGAAAAGGGAAGAGAGGTTCACCTCTTGAGTACTCCTTGAGAATATCCTTAAGGACTTTTTTTCCTTTTGGTGAGAAAATTAGGTCTTGGACGTGGGTTAGGATCTTAGAGAGATATTTGAGCATAAATTAGGCAAGTCTTGAAGCTTGAGAGGTGTGGGAGGAAGAGTGGGTGAGGAGTGGTTTATATAGTGGAGGGGAGGAAGGGTTTTACATTATTTTAATCGTTATTTTAATATTTTTTCTCGATACTATGAATAGTCTTGATTCATGTGATCCCAAATTGTAATAATTTTATATCATTTCAAACCATGTTATCTTACATCATCCTTACATCACCTATGATGCAGTAAAACAAGTATTTAGAATTTATCGTAATTTATTGTATTTTACTATTCATCTAAAATTCAAGAATTTCAAAAAAAATCCCAAAAATCCACCCTATTTATTTTTCACCATGTAGAATCCAAAAATTAACTCCATTTTTTAAAAATAATTTTCTAAATATGATAGATTTAATTTTTAATTAAAAACATTATTTAATCGAAATATACCAACACTTAAAATATTCATCTTCAATTTTAAGGTGCCTAAATTTTATTTATACATTCATGAGTAAGGTTACCATTCATAAGGGTCATATTACTATTCATAAGGGTATGTTACTATTCATAAGTGTATGTTACTATTCATAAGGGTATGTTACTATTCGCCAAAATTAACTTGATTCTATCAGACTCCAAATATCACCCGGATTATAACTCTGTATGTTCATTTTGCAAAATTCAAAAAATAGAAGTGGAAAATTTAATTTTAATGGATAGTTTATGACTATATCCTAAATAACCATGTGTTGTTTCAAATAAACCCAGTTCTTTATAAAATATAGGTTGTGAATGTAATGTATTTAAGAGAAATGTATCATAAAATGTTTGGGGTGTTATATGATACCTGATATTGGATGTCCTTGTCTCACCCCCTAGTGTATTTTAAGTAGCCTTCTAGGGACCCATTTTTAAGTATGGAGATATGGGAAGACCCAAGCAGATATTTGTTCTAATATATAAACCTTATGTTTAATCCAAATCCGTAAAGAACATTACTTATAAATCCTCATTTCATTATTTTAAAATCTTTCTTGAAGTTAAGTTTTAGAGTAATGTTGCCTCCCTGGTGGGATTACAGAGAAGGTTGACACATTTTGAGGTACTAAGAAGATAGTCTTGGATGTTCCTCCCTTTGACAAATCCAAATTGATTACAGGATATTATTCTATCTGAGACACAAGTAAGTCTATTAGTAATAATTTTTATAATGACTTTGTGGATTGTGTTGATAGTATAAACTAGTCTGAATTGGTTGATATCACTTGCATTTTCCACTTTCGGAATTAAGGAAATGAATTGATAATTTAATCCTTGAGTGAAGGATCCACCTTTAAAGAAGTGTTTTACTATCTTGTAAACATCATGTTGGATGACATCCCAATAGAATTGGAAAAAATGGTTAGTAAATACATCTGGCCCATGTGATCTTCCTTTGTTAAGATTAAAGACTGCTTCCCTAATTTCAATATCCATAGGAGTAGAGGTGAGAAAAATATTATCATCCTTAGTAATCAATTTTGGAATGATATCTTCCATTAACATCACATTCCTTAGTGGTCCATTAAAAAGGTTCATATATAAAGAAACAATGTGGTTGGAAAGATCCTTCCTTTCATCCAAGATTTGGCCTCTATATTTGAGTAATGATAGGGGTCTATTGTCCCTTATTACCCTTTGAAGATAATTGAAGAACTTTGTGTTTCTATCCCCATTAGTGAGCCTTCTAATTTTGAATATGTCCTTTTGTATACTATCCCTAATCTTGATGATATTTTTTAGCTTAGAGGACATCATAGCTTATTGACCAATTTCTGCAGAGAAGTTTTTCTTAGTAATGGATTCTTGTAGATAGTAGAGAGAGCATTCGAGGGAATCAATCTCTACATTGAGGGATATGAACTTTTTCTTAATCTATTATTTCATTTTAATCTTGATCATTTTGAGTTTGGATATTCAAACCAGAGTATTTTCACTACAGTCATCTAAGTCCCATTTTCATGGATAATTTTAGTGCATTCCAAAAGAGTTGTCCAATAATTATTAAACCTAGAAGGAACAGGCTTCCTCTTCTCATTATGAAGAAAGATCATCAGAATGGGGTGATGATTAGAGTTTTTTTTCAAGGTAACACATGAAAATTATCTCTAATTTCTAAGCAATAAATCATTCAAAAAATCCATGTCAAATTTTCTTTCTCTCATTCCATTTAAATTCCTTCTATACCATATAAATTTGGATCAAATAAGATTAATTTCAGTTAAGTTTTCTTTCTTAACACAGGTTCTAAAATATTTGATGGAAGTAGTGTTGAAAATAGGTCTGATTTTCTCATCTGCATGTAGGATTTAGTTAAATTCCCCAATAATGACCCAAGGATTAGTGATAGTGTTCGATGGGCCCTTAATTTTCATCCATAAGAATATCCTGTCAATGTAGTTTTTAGAAGTATAGACAACTGAGTAGAAAATTTTCTATCCAAATTTAGAGAAGATACGGGTGATGACCCGATCTTCCTCTTGAATAATTATAGAATTTTCCACATTTTTATGTACCAGTAAAAAAATATTTTTAGATCTAGAAGAGTTATGAGCTGTTCCTAGAATTGAATATCCACTACTATCAATAGGATTGCCTCGATTTGAGAATTTTTTCCTTGGTTCTGAGAGACCAATTAAATAAAGTTTATACCTATATATAAGGATCCTATAAGAGTTCCTTCTATTCTAGGGTTGGTTATTCCTTGGTGATAGACCTGCGGGGCATCATTAATTCCCTATGGGCCTATGAAAAAAAATTATAAAAACTCAAACTATTATACTCAATTAACTTAATTGTAGTAAAATGGAAGTTCGAGGTAGAACCCACAGGGATGGAGAAATTGGTTTATTTAGGTTTTAAAAAATATTTAATTTTATTATATTGGAGAAATAGGTGAATAAAAGGTTGGTTTTTAATGATTTTAAGAAATAATAATGAGAATAAAGCAGCATATTGAATGGTTTTGTAGACATATTTTGAAAGTGTGCCAGGGTTTTGTAATTTCTGGGTTCAGGTGTAATAGGATTTAATAAAATGGGTTTATTGATTCATGATTGGTGTTGGAGTCGAGATGAGGGAGATCCAATTATCATGGTATCTTCTCCTTAATGTGACAATACCCTGTGTCCCTTAGTTTGGTAGTTTAGGTTGTTTTTGAATCGAGTTTGTCTCGATACCATTTTTAAACCTGATTTCCCCTAAATTTAACAATGTTCATGCATCCTTCAAAGTTTTCAGTTGCACAATTTTAAAGTTTCTTTTTAAATAAATTATTAATGGTCATGATAAAATAAAAATAAAGGGATTTGAAATTGATTAAAGAAATCATGCAAACCAAATACATGAATAAATGAAAATAAATAAATCCAAAGACACCTTCCCCCTTATATTACATCACCCTATAATAAGCATGGTTTACCCCCTCATCCTAATTATGAGAGGTTTAGAGGGAAAGAGAAAATAAAAGAAATGAATAATGAAAATAGAGATGACTCGGGGAGGTCTTTGTGCAATGCATCTTATCTCTCCAAGATTTTGTCTCTCGTTATCCTAATTCCTCCCACAACAGTAGGAAGATCCTCTATTTATAGTCTTCAAATGGTTTATTCCCAACACTTTTCACAACATGTAATGTGTTTACACGTCATGGAATCCTGATCTTAGGTTTCCTCCATGATTTTTGAATCCCTGTGAATATCGCTCTAATCTCATTTATAGATTTGAAACTTTGACTCCTTTTACAATGTGTAATTGGGGCTCATGACATGTAACTGATTTTCCCAATGTGTAATAACTTCATTACTTGAAATTTCATGACTATGCTTTACGTTCTATGTCATGTTGTAAAATGAAACTACATTTCATTTAATGATGTTACATAACGTGTAATAAATTTTTCTACTCCAAATCTCATTTCTCCTTGGTTTCTTCAATTTTTTCCTTAGAAGTGCTCCATGATCATCCTCAAAAATCTGATGTCATGATGATTCTCTCATGGATTGAAGTGTCTTTAATCTCCATTATTATCCCATTTTTATTCCTTTTTCCTAAATTCATTATTTCCTACCAAAAATCATAAAACAAGTTAATTAGTTCCAAAGTTGGGAATGTTATTAATTTAAATACACAAATTACCATATTAAAATACCATAAAATGTATACATGAAATACACTTATCACCTGGCAGTTCCAAAATAGTATCTTCATTTTGATCTTGATTTGGGGGTGAAATCCCCTTTTCTTTTATCTCCATTTTCTTCATTATTTATAATTTTCTAGTTGGTCATTTATTCTTGGAATTTGGGGTAGATTGTTCTATTTTTTAACCATCATCAGTATATTTCTATGTTGGGGGTGTGCCTTCATCTTTTATAAGGTTCTTAATAGGAGTGTACTCTACTGTAGTGTTAATTTCTTGTTGAACATGCAGTGAACCTGGCCCTTGCTCTGTTACCAGATTCTATTTATTTCCATCTGAAATAACTATCAGGGGATTATCCAATTGAATGGAATCATTAATATAAAAGGATATAAGATTGAGAAAGAATTCTTCATCTTGAATAGAAAGTGAAGTTGAGAATACATCTAATGAAAGGTTCAAAATATGGTTAATGGATTCATTCGAGGAATGTCATTATTCATTGGTCTCAATTTAAGTGTTTGAGACCTCAATGTTTTCAACTGAGAGAGTATTTTATTTCTCTTACTCATCAACCAAATCTTCCCATGGTGTGATTGTACTAAAAGACTTGTCCCATTTCACACCTTTTACTTGATCAGTAATTTCATTTATGACATTGTCCATAGGATCTTTCTTCTTGAATTTTGATAATTCCTTCTAATATATGGTATTATTAGCTATTTTAACCATCTTGTGGACCACTTTCCAATTTTTGAGTGCATGACCCACCATTTTAAAGTGTTCACAATATTGAGGAAGATACTCAAATTCAAAGCTAATATCAATTTTATGATCATTCATAACTAGGGAAATCTGTTTTGGTGGGGGTGACTCCATGTTGATCTCGATAAGAACCCTTACATATAGACCAAGGTCTCCATTGATAGTGCACTAGTCAATTTTTAGGTAGGTACCAATTCCAGAGGCCAAATAATTAAGGATTTGGGAAATCGATATGTGCAGTATATTTTTATATTGCATGGAGTTCAATCTTTAATTATTTATAATAGGGATCCCTAGTTCACAACCTAGTTTGTGAGGGGCCTCTAGTAGACAATGGGATCCTAGGTCAAGTTGAGCATAGTATACCACCCTCATAGGGATAGTTAGATAGAACAGGATATACAAATTTTGGAATATGTTCATCATGATTTCATCCATGACTTGGGAGGATATTGGGATTTCCAATTGGTGATTTTTGAGTTTGTTTACAATAATATCTAACATCCATCCATTAAAATAGAACCCTTTGAAGCCTTTTATGTCCAACCTTGTAAATATATTTTTTCTCATATATTGGTGAATCTTCCCTAGTAAGGCCTTGTTTAGTCCAAGAGATGATGGTGAATATTCAAATGATTTATCATAGGTTGTTGATGGCTCAGATCCTATATAAATATTATGTGGATCATCATCAATATCCTTTGGAATTCTCAGTTGTTGAAAAACTATTCTTGAGAGCCTCACCTTTATTGGGTCACTGATGGCTTAGAAAATAAGAAAATTTGGAACTATATTTAGAGTTTGATGATAATGTGTTTGAGGTGGGTGGTTTCATAAACTATTCCCTATCAATTGATACCATTTTTAACTATTTTATTTGAAATGGATTCTTAAATTTATTTCCAAATCATGATTTTAGATTCTTGATAATTTCTTTAAATGATATGATTTATGATGAAACCCCTTTGGTTATGAATTTTGAATTAAAATTAATGATTTAAAGAAATACTTTAATGGTTATTCTTGAGAAAAAAATGAATGAAATGTTTTAAGAATTTGAAATAAAATGAGTTGTTTTGAAAGGAATGAGTTTTGAAAAAAAATCATTAGATGTTGGTTTTTGAAATGAAATGGAATGTTTTAAAACTTGATTTGGGGATTTTATAATAATTAATGATGAAACTGATTTATGAGAAATGAATTTATCTTTGAAATATTTACTTGAAGCACATGGTGACCTAGGTATTTAGGTGTGTAGTCCAATAAAAGAATGCTAGGAATGTATTATATCTACCTAACATTGGATTGAAAATGGAAAAATTATTATACTTTGATGAGGGAAGGGAGTTCATTTATTGGGGTGGATTCTAATTCCCCATAGGCCTAAGATATAGGTAAGTGTGCACACAAGTATTCAAACTTCATTAATATGTTTGAGGATCCTTGATCTATAAACTAATTAACCCTGAGCCTTATAACCATGGTGTTATTATTAAAAATGATTTATACATAAAAATTTTTATAAAATCAATTTACTCATATATTTTTTGATTGAGATTCCTATACAGGATTGCTCTGTTGGAAATGATTGATTATACATGATTTTTGTTTTTAGTTGATTTTTTAGAAAATCATGTTTTATTTTGATTTGTAAAAATATTACCATGTCATGTTTTCTTTAAAATTGAGAATATTTTGTTTATTTGTTATAGACTAATTATGAAATGTCTTGGTGGGATCCTATTAGACTATTATTTCTCAAAACCTACATATTCATTTGAGAATATATATATATACTTTATTTCACCAGGTTTAGGAAAAGGAAGAGAACCACTTGGATGTGGTGGGTGTTCTTGATAGAGGGACTTTTGGATTTTGTTAGTGATAGGAAAAGTATGTGATCCACATATAATGAAGAGTTCTTGGTTCATGTGATGTTTTATGAATGTTTTTGGATTTTTTTATTGTACTTGTCTGTATTTTTGTACATTACCCTTAGTTATTATATTTTATTACAAACTCTTATTGTTTTTTTTATCCACTGCTTATGTATTACTTGGTTTTTATTGTGGAGAAATCATTCCCCTTGTTTTATTCTTGATTCTAGGCACTAGTTACCAGATCATGGGGATCAAGAACACCCTTTAGGTAGTGTTAGGTCTGACTCAAGTTCTGGTTTTGTGGGTTATACATGTTGGGTCATGAAACTCAAACAAGCACTTAAAGAGTGGTCCTCTCTTCATGATAGTATTATCCCATGTATTAGATAATTGGAAAATTAAATTATTTCTCTAGATAGATTCTTACAAGATAGCTGTATTGATGAATAATTTATCACCCTTACAAAAACAATGCATGGTTCTATCTGATAGATCATTAAATTATTAAAATAATCCACATGAGAGATCCTGAGTTTGATGGCTCAAAGAATAAGACAAGAAATCTTCCTACTTTAATATATACATTAAAGAAATATATGCACTAGTAATCTGAATCTTCAACTAAATGATGGATCCTTTAGTAATGATATTAGTGTCTATGGTCTAAAGGAAGCTGACCACTTTTAGAATCTACTTTTCAAAATGAGTTCATTAAACTCGGGAGGTTATCCAAGAGATGAATCTAGAAATCTATACTTCAGCAACATACCAATCTCTATTAAAGAATATATGAGTGGTCATCATGAATCCCTTCTATATATTCATGAGATATTTTATAATATTAGAACCATATATTTGAATAGTTACCCAAACCCATATGGGTTACTATTATATTTCTATGTTACGGCCTAGGATATTTTCAAAGAGTATGTTAATAGATTTATTCTCAATTAATTTTTAGGTGAACACTTGTCTAGAGTAGTTTGTCCCAACTATCTCATTCTTAATCCAAAAGTGAAGCACCTCACAAATTTTGACCATATTTTTCTAGTAAGTTTATAAAAAATTTCTTAAGAAGTATTGGACCAAATCATTAATGATATAATTTCCAATAACTTAACTAGGTTTGATTCAAAAGAAAAATATGTCTTTGTTAAGAACAGGAACATATAAAGAGTTATTCCTCGAATGAAAGAAATGATAGATGATATTAATAATAATGTGATTAGATCTAACATTATGGTTATATTTGAAATTAAAAAGAAACTTCTGACACCATTCCTTTGAGTTTCAACATAAAAATCATGCATCTCTAGGGATTTTTGAAACATTTATATGATATTTTCTTTCACAGTTTCTCATCTCTATAGTTCTTGTTCGCTTTAGCAAGAAAGAACTTAGGCTTATTCAAATCTACCAAAGGGATTCATTAGGGATATCCAATCTCTTCTACCCTATTTTTCTTTCCCAAGAATCTCTTAGAAGTAACATAGCCAATGCGATTGAGTTAGATTCAATCCTCCCATGCAAATGAAAAAAATAGAATTATTGGTGTCTCTCACTTGTTATTTGTTGATGAAATGTTCTATTTTTTGAATGAAAAATGAAACATGATGACGAGTTTCAATAATATTATTTTTGAACATAATAAATTGAGTGGGAAATGGTTCATTCATACCAAGAGAAATATGTATATATCCAATTATCGTTTTATTTATAGAGCTACTGAAATTAAATCCAGGTTAGGGATAAATCGAAGATCATTCCCCATAGATTATCTTAGGGGGCCTCTATCTTTAGGAAGAATCAATATTATCTATTTTTATTGAATTGTTAAATGAAATATTGTAAGTTTTATCAATTTAAAGGTCTATTTTCTATTTTTGAAAATTTAATCATCCTCATCAATTTAGTTTCAACTTGAATTCCCATGTATGTTGTGTTTTTCATAAAAGTTACAAAAGGTGTTATTCAACACATTTAAAATACTATAAACACATTCATATGTTACTTATAACTAGAAGTAAAAAAACTAAGCTATCTTTAGGTTTATTTCCATCCCAATCTATGAATTTGGAATTGATATTAGAAGTTTGGAGGAATCCATAAAAACCATGCATGAAAAACTCTCTTGGGATATTATCATGGGGGGTTATCTATGGAAAGTTTCATGAGAAATAAACATGGATTAGAAGAAGATAAAATTAAAAACATTCCATCCTTTCCCTCCATTTTGTGGTAAAGAATTAAAGTCCCCTTCCACCTTCTTTTAAAATCATCACGATGAGTTGTGGATCATGTAGATATTTGTTCTGAAAGGAAAACTGAGTTGGGAGATCTCTCTTCTTCTTTCACTTCCCTACACCCAAAATCAACTTCAAAACTACCAATAACTTCACTATATTCATTGATTGTGTCCTATATATTGATAAAAAATTTATCTTCAATAACTTATGTCTGGTTGATGATGAAGACCGATGTTCCTTCTCTCTGTCCATCATAGGGATCTGTAATTCCAAATACTGCATCAAAACCCAAAATGTTTCAAACGGATTTGAAACATGAGGTAAAATTTGTTGGGCCTCAGTCATACCTTCCAAAATAAAATTTATTATTTGGATTTATCTTCATTTATTTATCCCCATAGAAAAGAATGTACATCTCAAATGAGTCAATTTGTCCTCTAAATGCCTCTACTACTTACACTCTCAATCTGAATTGACTGAACATTTATTTCTCAATAATGAATAGTTGGTATTTATTTATAATTTCTTGGGGGTTTCTAGGAATTACTATTGAACTTGGATTTTTTGAACTTATATTTCATTCATGGTTTTAAGGTGATTCAATTAATGTTTAAATTAGTTTGGGTCAAAAAGTGGCTTTAGAATCCATTTTTTTGTCTGTTTGGGATGTTCAGAATGAATTTCGATTCAATTATAGATCATGTAACCTTTAACATATAAAGATGAAGTTTATATTAAATATTTTTGATATATCTATCCCAATATATGGTCCCAATTAGTGAAAAAAAATTAGTTTTCATAATTCCTCACCAACCACCAACATCTTTTCTGGTCACCGAGTATCCTAAACTCCATCAACCTAGGGTCTGAAACTAAATTCAGATGGAACCTATTCTAATGGAACTATGATAGGTGGTGGGATCATTTGTAACCATTATAGTTTATTATTCCTATATTTAGTTCAAACTGTAGTGAGTGAAATTATCTTCAAGTGGAATATAAAGAGCATCTTATTAATCTATTTATTTTTAGTGAAAGGGGTATCTCACTTGTGGTGGCTGAATTAGATTCTACTTTGATTTTAAAATATTTTTAGGGCCTCAGAATCATTTATTGGTTTCTTTATTATACAATAAAATAATGTAGAAACCTTTACTTCATAATTTAATTATTGATCACACCTTTTAAGAGGGGAATAAAGTGGTGAACATTTTTGGTTTCCAATGGAGATAAATCACACCTGCTCACTATTGTTTACTATTTATGATATTTTCCTTATGAATGTAATATTTTATTGAATTATAAATCACAAGAACTATATTTTTCCAATCCTACTTAACTTCTCATTATCCCCCCCCCCATTTCCTTTCATAATAAAAAATTTATCTTTCAGTCAGTTTATATGTTTATATGTTAATAGTTTATATGTTAAAATGTTAATATAGTTTACATATTAACATGTAAACATATAAATTATTTAAATATTAATATATAAAGTGTATTAATATGTAAAATTTATTAATATGTAATTTTTTAGTTCAAAAATAAATTTTATAGTTTATATGTTAATTTTTGTAGCTTATAGTTTAATGAACATAGAAACAGTAAAGTATTTAACGAACATAAAAATTGTTTAAAGTTTATAGTTTACATTTTAAAATTTGTATATAAATTTTAAAATATTTATTGTTTAATTAAAATAATAAAATATTAATATTTTACATGTAAATGTTGTATATTTGTAATATAAATATATTTTACTCTCAAAAATACCTTCATTTTAAAAATTCACAACACAGATATATTTCCATACAGATTTATAATCTTGCGACTCACTGTGGGAATTCAAATTTTAAGTACACTTTGAGGGATTTTGGAGACCTATTTCACCTAAATTGATCTCTTTATTTAAAAATTAAAGATTATATTCATTTAAAAAAGCCATCACACTTTAGATTAATGGAAGGAGCACAAAAATAACCTACCACATGGAGTGAAATCAGTTTTCTATAGCTATATAGACTACACATACAGAATTCCAACCAATTTTCTCTAAAAATGGGAGGCCTAGAGATACCCCATCTGAATGGGAAATAATATTTCCTCAATAATTACTTAAAGTAAAGGATTTATGATCTTAAGAACTATCATTTAGAGTTTCTATAACAAAAATAAATTATAAAATAAGTTCATTGTTTTTATAGAATGTATAACATGCAATACTAATGATATAAGAGAATATTACATCCAAATACTTTATAATATATTTATATTTAGATAAATGAAATCTAAAAACTAGAGTATTTTAAACATAACACTAAACTTATCTTGCATTACAAGCAAAAAAAAATTATCTTTCCTTATATGTTACACTAATTTTAACTTCTGTTACACACAATAACATGTTCCTTAGAAAGATTGTGTTACACGTAAGACTAAATTTAATTGAACAATAACAGAATATTAATATTATTATTTAATATGAAAAATATCTTATAGCTATTAAATTGTAAGTTAAGAATAGTATTAACTAACTTATGAAAATATATGTTTTACAAAAATATAAAATTAATACATTGGTTATCAATTAATTATAAATTAATAAAAAACAATTGAATATAAAGTAAATGTTTTTATAAAAAACTATTTTTATGAACCAAGGGAGTTTTAGCCTAATAAATTAAATTAATTAATGTTATTGAATCCTATTAATAAAATTTATATATTATATATTCAATAAAAAAAATTTTACATTCATCTAATAAATTTGATAGACATAAGATAATAACAAATCCAATTTTATGCATAAAAAGTTATATTTTTCTAAAGGTAGTTTTATCGCCTTTTAATAGCGAACTTATTTTGAAACTAAATTTTGAAAATTGTAAATTTTATTTGAAAAAATAAAATTTATTTTTAAAACTGTAATTTTAAATTTAACTTAGGGTTAATTTTTTATTTTTATGAGAAGTTTCATTTTTTATAAATAGCTAAAAAATAATGGATTTTAATTGAAAATTTCTTTTTATTCTAAATAATTTATAATGTTAAATTATATTTTGAATTTTTTTAAGTAAAAATTTCTAAATAAATAAATTAATCCAATTTAGGTCATTGTAATCACTTTTAAATTAAATATTGATATAAAAACATTGTAAACTTTTGAACATTTTCACTTTAAAACCCTGCTTTCTGGCCATACCTATAGGATTAATTTTAAATTAAAATTTTTATATTAAGTGACTTTAATTTGTAAAAATGGATTCCATATTTGGAATAATAATAATTTATAATGTATAATAATGTTAACTTAATTTTTGACAAAAATTATTAGTGAAAATAATTAAATTAAATTACATCGATTAAGGAGAAAACAAGTTTACTTAATGATTAAACTTAGAATATAATCTATAAAAATGACCCAAAACTTTCCAAAACCAATTTAATGAAAATATTTAGACCTTAATACTTTATTTATATAATTTAGTGCATTAGAAAATAATTTTTTTAGGTAAAAACATGGGTACATTGAACTTTTTTTCAAAAATGCCAAGTGTGTCCTCCCCCTCACCTATAAATAGCCTCTCACTCTCATCTTTACTTCACACCTTAAAACAACATAGGTTTATAAAATAACTACCAGGTTTATTCACCAAATCCACTTCCCTAATATTATAATCTGTATATTTTTTAGAAATCCAACTTAAGAAAGCATTATTTCAAACCTAAGTAAGATACTGAATAAGAGGTAATGTTTTTTTAAAAGCATTTTTATTTTATGTCCTTATCCACCTATATCAATTATTTTAATATAATGATTATATAATAGCCTTAGTATATTAAATATACTGATATTTTATTATTCTAAGGTTGTGACCTACAACTACACATGATTACATCAAATTGGTTATGAAATCATAATTCGTGTGTACGACAGACTACCGCCTCGTGAACTAATATCATCCATTCATCCATTACCACCTTTAAATGTTGGTAATAATGATGTATTTATAGTTTATATATAATATTTATGATATTTATGATGTCATTATACTTATAGAGTTATTATATAACACATACCTTCATGTTTTTCATTTTTTAGGAATACGATAAAGTCGTTCATCTGTACAGAGGATTACCGCCTCGCAAAGCGATGTGATTCGTTCACTCTTTACATGGAATGTATTAAGGATGGTTTTAATAAAAATATTACATATATATAAAATGAAAATGATACTGAAATGATAATATAAATATATATATATATATATATCATTTACATTACTTTCCTTCAATATGACAAGAAAATGGAAATTACATTCATGTGTACGTACAGTCTACCATCTCTATGAACGGTGTATTTCATTTCGAATATCCAAATTTTATATATTAATATAAATACATATATAATGGATATATATGATATTTAAATAATTTTTTACTTAATTTATATTATTAAATTGTGATCTAAGTAAGAGGAACAAAAAATAACTAGTCAAAACATACTCGAAAAACAAGGCAATTAACCCTAGAAATAATAAAAATAATGAAATATTGTTAACAAACGGGTGATATGATATTATAAATGAATAATATATGATATAATTAAAATTAATATTATTCCTATATAAGTTAATAACATGGTTAAAATCACTATACAATAGTTTAAATCAAGTACGACCAAAATGAAAGTGTAAGTAAGGGATTTCTTAACTCAAATTCCACTCATTGGGTTAAACATATACTTCATTGATTATGACATTATAAGATTATGTTTGTAATAAATTTTTATGATATTATGTTTTATTTCTAATTTTTTTATGTATATTTACCTTGGATATAAATAATATATTCATTTATTAATTCTTGCGTTAATGTTATGATCATTTTAAGGGTTTCTTTCACAATCTCATTCTAATCAAGATTTTTTATTATTGAATATAATTTGAAGAAAATTAGATATCCATTTACTAATAAAATCATATATTTTCTTATACTATGTTTATTAATGATATTTTTCAATTGATAGTACCATTTTTACTCTTTGGTACTTAAAATTGTTGAGAAAATGTTTTAATAATCTCCGACTTCGTTTCTCTCTTCGGTTGGAAATCTTTTTTATTTAAAAACCATTTTTTCTAAAAATGTTTTCAAAAAATGTTTTAAACTTTTAAAAATTATTTATTAAATGAATTTTCAACCAATTTTTACTCTTTATAAAAAAATTAATGTAATCTTATTTCATTTTCAAAATAATTCTCATTTTAATTTTACTGAAAAAGTAAAAGAAAACTTTGATTTAACATGTAAGCCATGAACATAATTTACAACTGTAATGAACACTAAAATGTTTTCAAGATTATTTTATAATAATAAAAGGTTATTTTCAAATAAAATTATTTTCAAAATGTTTACTAAAATTTTAGTTCCAAAATTTATTTTCAAATAAAATGATTTTCAATTTGTTTTAAATGAAAAGGATGTTTTCCTAAATAATAGATTTAAATATATTTTATGGTATTTATATTCATCAATGACAAAAAACCCATTATTCCTACACTAATGGGTATATATTTTATTTATTTTGTCCTTAATCTTCCTCTAGATTGTTTATACTCACTTTGAACAAGGAAAGTATTGACATTCACTTTATTGAATAATTTTTGTTTTAATTAAAATTACCTTAAATTGTTAACTTTATTATAGACATTAAATTTTCCATAAAATATTATTTATCATGTATAAATTTATTTCCTGAACTTATACCATTTTTATATATGGTATTTACTTTGAAAGTTACTGATTAAATAAAGAAATATTATTAAATTGGTATCCTTTACTCAATATGGACATTTGATGAGGCATGTTGTTTATAAATTAAATATATTACTTGATATATTATGAATGCTTTGGACTGGTATGAAATGGGTTAGGGACCATTTAAATTAATCCCCTTGATGCATCATTATTCTCATGAGATGAAATCAGTTGGAAGAAAACCCTTCATGTTTGTAACTAAGAAATTTAAATTGTCTTTTGAAAGTTTATGACAACATTAAGTTTTAAACCATATTGTTAAAGGTATTGATGGTAAAGGTTTCATGTACCAGGAAAACATGATTTCCAATAATTATGAATTTCCTTCATTCATAATTTTTTTATTATTATCTATGAGATTTTCACTATGAAAAAATCTATGGATTCATTTCATTATCAGTTTATTTATTAAATGGAATGTGTTTTAAATTATTTAACATTCCATATTTATTTTTCCTTATCTTATATTAATTTTCAAGTTATTTAAATGACATGTGTTTTTAGTTATATAATGTTCCATATTATTTATACACTTCTTTCTAAGTTTATTGATTACATGGAATGTGTGTTCAGTTTCTTACATTTCCATATTGATTTTTCTCATTAATTCATTATTGATTCTGTTATACTTAACCCTTACTGAGCATTTGATCTCATCCTTAATTTTTTTCCATTCCCTAGGATTCCATGAATTTTACTATAAATGATATACAAGGATATTCTAAATGGAATAAATTTATTCTTGAAGGAAAAAAATTATGTTGTAATTTGTGTATTCAAATATAATTCAAGACTCATGTATGTATCTAGTTAACAAATACTACTAAACTATTTGGTCCTTTAGGATGTTATTCCTAGTATCGTATGCAAATGTAATGGTAGTAGGCATTATCCCTAAGATTTTGGGTCTAAGGTAACTATATTTGGTATCATAGGAAGTTTAGTAGAAACCTTGGAAACTAGATTTAGGAAAAGAGATATTAGGAAAAACAACCCTAAAATAAAATTTGAGGATAAGTATATAAGAACATCCCAAAGAAACCATGTTTATGATTATGAGATTATCTAAGTATAAATTTTTCAATTTATTTTAAGTATTTAACTAGTTTTTGAATTATACATCATGTTTCATAATAATATGATCTAATATAGTGTATGTCATCATTTAGAAATGAAACCAATCAGAAGGAATGGGAACCTCAACAATCCATGTGATCCAAAGAGTGGGAATGATTATATATTTTATGGGTTTAATCCAATATTTTTAAGGGAACAAGTATCCTAAACATTTTCATCATATGGGGACATAGTATCATGTTATAAAAAGATAGATAAATAGTTATATAAGTATTATGGATTCGAAGGTAAGCATGAGAATCAGAGGACAGTTGGGAAAAATTTGCTCAATGATAATAATGGAAAGAAGTATTCTCCCACATGTGATAATTGTTGAAAGAAACCCCCTGGTACTTTCTTTAAAATATTGGAAGTTTTCTACAAGTTTGGAGAGAAACAAAACTTTGGTTTTTATTCCATGGGAAATAAAAAAGATTCCAATGTACAATGATTAAACTATAGAGATATAGGGCACTCTAAAAATAAATTCCCCAAGTATTAATGGAATATACCTCAGAATAATAAAAGGGATCAAGGTAAAGCTTATTTTATTGATACATATAAAGAGGAATGATTATTGTCATCATTTTTAGATCCCAAAATTATTTCATTTGAGTATTTTATCAATGATATCCTCATTATAAGAATTATAAAATATATAAGTATTGCACCGTATTAATTTTTAATTAATTATTTAAAATCATATGTTCAATGGTATCAATAACCAAGAAAAATGATTCAGTGACAAGTTCAACTTCTTAGAAAACAAATGATTAAGGGAAAGATAGCCCTTAATATGTTCCTGATGTTGAGATAATGATCATTGGATAAAGAGATGATTGATATAGATAAAGTAAATTGGATATTACCAACTACCTTGGAAATGATTAATGTTTTATTGGAAAATTGGTTATACTATCATTTATAGAGTCCAAAATATTTTTGGATTAAGGAATATATCCAATAACCTATGTTTTACATAAGTAATAAGAAATCATGAATGTTTTCAATAAGATTTTATAGATATTCAAGTTATTACCATGTTTTAAGAGAATACATGATGACGGTATTCATATGTTTGGTATGTGATGATTAATAGATTATTTATTTTGTTTGGGGAATAAAATTTTTATTTAGTAACCTTCCTTATAAATTTAGTCAGACATATTTTGGATGATATTTATGGTTAACTATTTATGGGATGGATTAAGTTGAACTTCAAGTGCTGTTGGATAAATTTTAATAACTATTTTGGTTTTAGTAAAGACAGGAGGAATATATTATTACTCTTTTATAGATCATATGATTTGTTAAAGGGTAATTTTAGTGCTTCGGGAATAAAAGTTAATTTTTGGATATCTATTTCTTG
The DNA here is from genome assembly GCA_963277665.1 of Viscum album. NCBI lineage: Eukaryota > Viridiplantae > Streptophyta > Magnoliopsida > Santalales > Viscaceae > Viscum > Viscum album. The sequence continues at coordinate 333,195,169 of OY728129.1, read as the reverse complement.
TAGTAAGTGATAAATTTTAAATTGATCAAAGCACAACCAAAATAAGAAATTTTTCTTACGAAATAGAAATTTATCAAGTAATCATATTTTCTTATATTCATATAGAGTGAAATAATTCCTCAATTCTTATAAAAGGGTCTTGAAACAAAAAAATTATCTTAATACCTTCATTTTTATTGAACTAATGGTCTTTTAAATCATCATAGATTTATAGTTTGGAGGCTCTCAACATTCCATTAATCATTCTCTTGATTGTGATCAATGACCTCAATCACTCTCTATAAATATTTACACGTTTCCACCATGTCCATATCTTGACATTCCACCGATGTTATCTTACTTATAAACCTAGATATTTTTTATTCAATATGACCTTTTTACTTCTCTTTCTCTCTTATTAAGAGGATAACTCTTTTACGATGTGTTTTTTTTTCAGCAAATAAATTTCTAAATATCAAAACTTATATTAATGAGATCAATTTTAAATTGTAAGGATGAAATTTATTTAATAAGGGTAGAATTTAACACCCCAGAAGTATAAAGTAAGGATATTTTCTTTGATAGCATGTATGATATGCAACATTAATCATAAAAAGGAATATAACATCCCAAGACTTTACAATATATTTATATTTAGATAAATTCAATCTATCTAATAGTGTATATTACACAAAACACTGAACATATTTTGAATTACACACAACACAAATTTTAGCTTACTCTGCATGCAACACATAGTTTATCTTTCATTCCAAAGTTCATTTGAAATCTTTCATTACACGCAAGACTGAGTTTTATCAAACAACATTATGATATTAATATTACTATTTGATATTAAAATTATCTCTTTGTTGTTAAATTGACAGTTAAGAATAAAATTAACTAAATTATGAAAATATATGGTTTAAACTAAAATAAAATGAATTCATTGGTTACTAATTAATTATAAATGAGTATAAAACCAATTGAATATAAAAGAAATTTTTTTATAAAAAAACTATTTTTATATGAAAAGGTGTTTTATCATAATAAATTTAATTAATTAATTTTATTGAATGATATTAATGAAATTTATATATTATATATTCAATCAATTTTTTTTTAAATTCATACAATAGATTTGATAGGAATAAGATAAAAAAAAATCCAATTTTACGCATAAAAAGCTATATTATTCTAAACGTAGTTTTGCTGCTTTTAATGGTGCACTTATTTTAAAAACTAATTTTTGAAACTTTTATAAATTTTATTTGAAAAAATTAAATTCATTTTTTAAATTATAATTTCAAAATTATCTTATGGTTATTTTTTGGTATTTTTCTAAGAAGTTTCATTTTTTATGAATAGTAAAATATACTGGATTTTAATTGAAAACAACATATTTTATAAATAATTTATAATGTTAAAATTATATTTTTAATTGGTTTTAAAGTAAAAAAATATTAAAATTATACATATATTAATCTAATTTATTCTATTTCAATCATTTTTTATTGAATTGTTTTATAAAAACATTGTAAACATTGGAACATTTCCACTTCAAAATCCCACTTTCTCACCACGTCTGTGAGATTAATTTTAAATTAAATTCTACCAATTATGTGAGTTGAATTTGGAAAAATTTATTCCATATTTGGAAATATAATAATTTATAATTTCAAATATGTTAAAATTATTTTTTTTTAAATTATTAGTAAAAATAGTTAAAATTAATTATAGTGATTACAAAGAAAACATGTTTACTTAATGGTTAAATTTAAAATATATGTTATAAAAATGACCCATAACTTATCCAACACCCATTTTCGGACCATATGTATACCTAAACCCTTAATGTATCAAATTTATTGCATTATTTAAGCCTTTTATGTAAAAACATGGGTACACCTAACTTCTTTCCAAAAATGTCAAGTGTGTCCTCTCCCACACTTATAAAAAGCCTCCCCTCTCCTCTCCACTTTACACCTTAAAAGCACTTAGGTTTGAAAAATACCTACCCAATTCACTCCAAAAATAACCTTCCCTAATCATATAGGATTATCTTGGGCATAAATTCAACTTATGAAGGAATTATTTCAAACTTAATGAAGACATCGAAGAAGAGGTAATTTTTTTCTAAAATTGTTTTTATTAAATTCCCTTCTCCAACTCATTAAATTATATTTATATAATGAATACATAATAACAACAGTATATTAAATATAATGAGATTTTTTCTTCTAATTTTATGACCTGAAACCTTACACACTCCCATCAAATGGGTTACAATGTCATCATTCATGTGTACAGAGGACTACCACCTCGCGAATTGATGTCGTTCGTTCTTCCATTACAACCTTTAAAGGTTGGTAATAATGATGGATTTATAGTTTATATATGATATTTATGAGATTTATGATTTAATTAATATTATTTAATTATTATATAACATATACCTTCATGATTTACATTTTTTGGAATACGATAACATCATTTATGTGTACGGCAGACTACCGCCTCGCGAAGCGATGTGATTCATTCATGCTTTACAAGGAATGTATTAAGGATGGATTTAATAAAAATATGTGATATATATGATATAAAAATGATACTAAAATGATAATATATATATATATATCATTTAATTTACTTTCATTCAAAATGATATTAAAATGGAAACAGTGTTCATACGTACGTACGGCCTACCATCTCCATGAACGGTGTATTTCATTTCCTATCACCAAATATTATGGATTACTCTAAATACATATATACTGGATATATATGATATTTAAATAATGTTTTAAATACTGTATATTATTAAATCATGATCCCATTAAGGGTAATAAAAAATAATAAGTCAAAACAAACTCAAAAAATAAGGAAATTAACACACAAATCAATGAAATAATGAAACATTATTAACGAACCGATGATAAGATGTTATAAAATAATCATATAGGATATAATAAATATTAATATGGTTTTTATAGGTTAATAACATGGTTAAAATCTCTATAAATGAGTTTAAAGCAAGTATGACTAAAAGGAAAGCATGAGGTAAGGGATTTATTAACTCAATTTCTACTCATTGGGTTAAACTTCTACTCATTGATTATAAAATTATAATATTATGTGTATAATGACTTTTTATTATCTTAAATTTTATTTACACTTGTCTTATTTGGATTTATAGTGGATACACATAATCGATTAATTTAATAATTGTAACTTCAATTTTAAGATCATTTTAAGGGTTTATTTTACAACCTCATTCTATTCGAGATTGTTTATTCATGAATATCTATTGAAGGAAATTAAATGGAAATTTCCTAATAAACCCTTAAATTTTATTCTCCTTTGGTTATTAGTGATCATTTTCAAGTGATATTCCCATTTTTTCACTGTTTGGTACCTAAAATTATTGAGAAATTGTTTAAATAAAATACGACTATATTTCTCTCTTCAGTCGGAAATTTGTTTTCTTTTAAAACCATGTTTTCTAAAAATGTTTTTAACATTTTAAAAATTATTTATCATAATAATTTTTACCAAATTTTAAATCTTTATAAAATGGTTTCATAGTAATCTTATGACATTTTCACAACAATTCCCATTTAGATTTTACCGAAAAAGTGAAAGAAAACATTGTTCTAATGTGTACAGCATAAACAGAATTTCCAGAAATCATGAACAGTGAGATGTTTTCAAGATTTTTTTATAAGTTTCGGAGGTTATTTTTAAATAAATTTATTTCAAAAAAAATCAAAAATTTTAGTTTTAAAAGTGAATTACAAAGAAAATTATTTTCAAAATATTTTTCAAAATTAAAAGGATATTTTACTCAAAATGGTTTTAAATATATGTTATGGTATTTATATTCATAAATGAAAAAAAAACATTTATTCTAACCTTAATGGGTATATATTTTATTGATTTTATCCTTAATATTCATCTGGATGATTTGTACTCACTTTGACTAAATAAAGTATTGACAATCACTTGAATCATTTTTGTTGTCGTTAAATTTTCCTTGAATTATTCACCTTCCTGTGGACATTAAATTTCCCCTAAAATATTATTTATCATGGATAAATTTATTTCTTGAACTATATACCATTTTAAATATGGTATTTTCTTTGAGAGTTATTGATTAACTTGGGAAATATTGATAAATATATATCCTTTACTCAATACATATACTTGATAAGGAACATTGTTTAGGAATTAAATTAATTATTCAATATATAAAAATGATTTTAACTAGTATAACATAGGATGGGGACCATTTAAATTAAGCCCCTTGAAGCATCATTAGTCTCATGAGATGAAATTAGTTAGAAACAAACCCTTATCATTTGTAACCAATCTGTTTAAACTATCTTGTGAAAGGTATTGATAGTAGTATGTTTTAAATCATCTTGTGAAGGGTCTTTAAGGTAAAGGTTTCATGTACCTGGGAAACATGACATCCAATAATTAAGTAATTTTTGTATTCATAATTTAGTTATTATTAACCATGATATATTCACTATAAAAAATTCTATGGATTCATTTCATTCTCAGTTTATTGATTAAATGGAATGTGCTTTTTAGTTATTTACCATTACATATTTATTATTCCTTATCTTATCATGATAGTAAAGTTATTTAAATTCAATGTGTTTTTAGTTATTTACCTTTATATATTATTTATGCACTTCCTTCTCAGTTTATAAATTGTATGGCATGTGTGTTTAGTTACTCCCCTTTCCATATTGATTATTCTCATTGATTCGTTATTAATTATACTTTACTTAACCCTTGATGAGAATTTGAGCACACCCATATTATTTTCAATTTCCCCGGTATTCCATGAAGTTTATTATGAATGATATATAGGGATATACTAAAGGGAATAAAGTTTTTCTCAAAAGAAAAAAATTATTTTGTAATTTTTGAATTCAAATGTAATTCAAGAATCATGTATTTATCTGGTTTAACAATACCACTAAACTATTCATGCCTTCAAGATGTAATTCTTTGTATTTTATGCCAATGTAATGGTAACATGCACTGGATTTGGGATTCTAGGGTCAGGGTCGCTACAGTTTTTACCATCTTTCAATGGTTCACTAAACACATGGTAAAGAATGGAAATCAACCATGTAATATTTAATCATTATCAATCCCATTTGATCTAGGTTAGAGGAGAGATATTGACTTGAATTTTGAGGATAAATCCTTATTCAAGAAAGTTATAATTCTTGTAAATTAGTTATTAAATGGTCTATTTTCAATTCAAAGTGGTCTAAATTGGGGGAATCACATGAACACTCCATGGAGGAGTCAAGAAGACATAAGGTAAGTAGTAAATTCATGAATTTAAGGGTAAATTAAGGGTTAATAGTAAATATAATTTATTCAAAACCATGTTTTCCAAATTTTGATTACCCAAACTAGATGGTCTAATAGGGAATTCTTTTGAGGGACTTAGAAATACTTATATATGTTGAAAATACTAGATTTAAGGGGAATTTAAAAAATATTTTTTTAGGGAAAATGAGCATTAACCTAATATCTATTTAGGTCACATAATTTTAGTTTAGTTTGATTTGAGATGGGTTAGATCAGTTTGATTTACAATGGAAAAAATTTTCATTAGTATAGTCATTTCATGCTTATTCTATTTGGTTTATTTATTTTTATTTTAATTCATTTAAATTCACTTTTGTTTGATTCATTTCAAGCCAGGTTAGGTGTGACAGGTTTGATTTGGTCGGCTTATTTTTTTAATACCTAATTAAAATTTTTTAGACATAAAAAATACTTGGTTTCTCTCATGATCCTACATAGTAGTTCCCCTCCAAAGTGTTCATATACTTCATATCACCCTTGTATCTTATTTCTTTATAAATAATCCTCAAAAAGAAAATAGAATCATATGAAAAAAAATATAAATATAAATCATAATCATTTTCAATCAAAAATCATTAAATTTGAATAATACCTTAAACTTACACTCTTCCAATATGTGATCATTTCATGGTATTGTGTAATCGGACAATTATTGATAGTTGGTATACCCTATAACTAAGTGTTGAGTCTACTAGTCCATCCAAAAAAATTATTAATGATTATATGATCTCCACATTTCCCTTAATCCCATAAATTATTCCAACTTTGTAGCTTGATCATTAGGAAAGTTAAAGCAAATATATAAGAAAAATATTAATTCATATAAATAAATTAATAATATAAATTTAATTTTAATAAAAAAATTATTACTCATATCTCATCCTAGAAATTATTTTTTATTTTATCATCGACGTGTTTCTAGGAGTTTGGTTGAAATAGAATAATGTCACTATACTTCACTAACATCACTATAAAATTTCTACATTGTATACTATTTTAACCAATTAATTGGTTTTATTAATTTTACTATACCCTAATTTGTGTATTATAGTTCCAAACTTTATGCATATAAGTAATCCCACATCACTAATTATAATATCCTACTGAAGAAGGAAAAAAGAAAAAATAGAATGAATTCAGAATAAAACTGAAATAAATTTAATTTAGAATAATTTAATGAACTTATAAAAATATAAATGATCCAATATTATAATTAGTCTATGATGGATCCATAATATGTAGATAATATGTAGTCTATGAAGAATTAGTATGCTCCAATACATGTTCTAAGTGATCATAAAGTTGTGGAGTAGAAGTCATAGGAGCATAATCATAAAATCCTAAATAGGTAGGAGTGGGAAATTGTGGTGGAATAGAAGTTTATGTGAAAGGATAAAAGGGAGGATGTGCCATCATACAACATAGAAAATTTATCTGAGAAGCGGATCTTGACTGAAATGATAAATAAGTTGTGGGTGGGAACATCTCAAGTGCCTCAAGTTGAATAGTATGAGGGGAAAGTATGGCAGTTCAGAAATGTGGTGGTGGTTCAGGGTGTGAATGGGAAGAGAGGGTTCTCTAAGTACCTCTATTACTACCCCCACTCAATTAGTCATGATACTCACCAATTTCAGCTATCTGACTAGTGATCAGTTATGGCCTAGATGATTATCTATGAAAGAAATTCAAAAAATATAATAAGAAAATGAAATTTAATGTATTATAATTGATATATATATATATATATATTAGAATTAAAATACTCACTAAGGTAACTAGAGAATCTAGTATCATCTCTCACATTCTAGATCATTCTCAAAAAAAATTCATGTTTATTTCCTTAAAATCTTAAAAATTATGCATAGGAATAAAATGTACATTTTTTCATATTTCAAATACTAATGAGAAATAAAAATAGGGTATAAATTTTTCAAGAAAAAATTAAGGCATGATAATTGGAAATTAAAACAATGAAACTAGGTGGAATTCCATAACCAGATAATAAAAATTAGCAAGTCAAACAAGGCATAAAAGATGCAATAACGTAATAAAGACATATTAACTAATCTGATCATTCACATGTAATTAGTGTTAACAATTTACATATAAATTTTTTTACAGTTTACATGTAAACTATCTATAATTTATTATATATTTTAATTTATTTGGAAATTATGTGAACCCTTGTACACAAATATATATATATATATATTCTATTTAAAGATGAATAATATTAGATAGTGAAATAAACAAAGGTTTTTTTCTAATCCAAGATAGATAAATTCATTTAGAAAATATAGTTCTATTATATGGGTAATGACTTATAGAATATATTGAAAAATATATTTGTAGTATAATACATTTTAATAGAATAATAAAATAAATGTTCTATATCAAAGAATATAAGAAACTAGATAAAATTATTTATTAAAACTTGAAAGAATAAAATATGAAATATTATTCAATATGAAATCTATTTTGTGAATGTAACTGTATAGATAGTTTAATACATAGTGTAAAAGTGGTTAAGAGACTATAAAAATTATAGATGATAGATATTGTAAGAAAAAAATTCAGTATTGAAATAAAATAAAAGAAACTTTATTTATGAAACATTTTTATTGAATCGAAACTGACTAAGTGGGATTTGTTGCAAGTAAATAGTAGAAAATAGACTTTATGATAAGTTTTATAGGATGAGTTATAAATTTAAAATTAGATTACTATTAAAGGGAAACAAAGAAGGATCAAAATGTGAAGAGAACTAGATTAGAATCTTTTCAAATAAATACCTGATTCTAATTTTTTTTATAAAATAATATATTAAAACACTCTTTTTATATTCATATTATATATAGTTATAGTTATTTTTAATGAATGTAATAATTTTTTTCTTAAACGGATACATTATAGAGAAATTATTTTTAAAATAACTTTCTTGTTTTGAACAAGAAATAAATCAAATTAAATGCAATGAAATAAAACTAAACTAAACTTAGACTTCCAAACCGAACCCAACATGAAAAAATACGAACCTTCCCAATAAAAATCAATTGAAATCAAATTAAATAAATGTGAATAGTACCAATATGAAAACCCAAAGTCAAGATAAACTGAATGAACTGATAACACATATCATTGCTTTTATATATTACCCACCACTATTTTAGCTTCATAATCAAATCTAACAATTAGAGTATTTGAGTAATTATATGAAATATATTGGTCAAGACCAATGGGGTTGGTGATGGTGTCAGTTTCATCCCCACCATCATCAAAAATATATCTTGAGATTACTTCAGTAATGACACTAAATTTAGGTCTCAGATAGTCTTTCACATAAAACACTTGATCATTATTAATTCGAAAACATATGTCTCATCATTGTCTAGGAATCATGTCATGTTGATAACTCAAAATACACAATCATAAATAAATATTCCCTATCACACCATTGAATCTAAACATATTCATTTCATCATAGTGATTAAATAATGGGAGTAATAATCCAATAGTATTATCTTCTTAATAACTCTATAATAAGAAACATTTCATATTGAGGTTGGATATCCAATTCACTGGCATAAAAATATATCATTTCAAATAATATAACATTATGATGTTGTTTTCTTATTTTATTTTCTTGATTAGTTATAAAAAAATATACCCATTGAGCACTGGTGATTTTCATTCATGAACCAAAATATTATGACCAAAAGTTAACACTCTTTTTTTATGGAAGAAATAGCTAACAAGTAAACTAAATACCTAAAATATATATGAATATTAAAATTAAATGAATATTTATTTATTTATTTTATAAAATTAGTGTTGATTACATAAATTTCAATTAAGCAAGAAACTCTTTACTATTAAATGTATTTATCCTCATCGAAAGTAACGAATGTGAAATTCTGATTATAAATTTTTTATGTTATATGAAATGATAGTAAAGTTTTAAGATATATGAGAAAATACATAGTATGAGATAGTATATACATGTTCAATTTACTTACTTGATGTAGCCATCAAATAAATCACAGTTAAATAATACTTTATGATGTTCCATCTTTCTCACTTCAAGGATTAATGTATCCAATGTATATAATTCTGAAATTCCACCTGTTTGGGGAAGTTATGGAAAAGTGGAATCAATTTTCTCATACTGATCATATTAATTTATAATTGGTTGTTTATATATCATGATCACATCATCCAAAAACATTGAGCATATTTCCATATATTCTTGATTCAGGTAACCTTTCACAATGGAACTTTCATGATGATTCTTATTCCAGACATAAGAATTCATTTTGTGAATATTTATTTTGACTGACTGAATGGACCGAAGGCCTTATTTTTTATTGATTTTCTAATAACCCCATTTCAAGGTATGAGGGGGAACCCTTACATGTACCATAGGATTCGTAATTACATTGCCTGTAGGCTTGGAGACATTACATGACCTGTAGGTCTTAAGGAAATCATACAGACTATGACTACTTGAAACTGCTCCTCCCCAGCATCTGCATTGTGATCAGCTCTCCACCTTTTCTTGACTATTCGGAAAGTATGTCCATGTGCAGGGGTGCACAGGCGCGGAACTGATGGCAAATGTCATACCCTCTCAATCTTCTAAATTCCGTTTAGCCCTGCTCTGGTGGATGTGCCCTACTCTTTCCTCTTATGGAGTGGTTCCTTGTAGAATCTGTCTATTCAACTGCAAATCTGGTGGCCCGAAAGCCTTACTGACCTGAAGGCCTTGGGTGGCCCGAAGGCCTTAAGGGCTCTAAGCCCAAACCGGTGGCCCAAGGTGAATAGTTCCGGCTACTATAGTACCGAATAGTAACTGCTACAGTGCCTGCTATAGTAACTGCTATAGTGCCTACTACAGTACCTGTTACAGTAACCCCAGAAATTATTCCTCCACCGGGTTTTGAACCTGGGTCTCTTGGATTCACTTAGAGAGACCTCACCAACTGAGCTGAGGCTCATGTGCAGAATATTCATTTTAATTGGATACATTCATATAAAATAAAATTTTCCCCAAATAAGTATCTTAGTTAAAATAAAGTTATTTATATGAAACATGGAAGTGAAAAAATATAGAAGAAAAATTTTATCTAAATCACACAATATTAATGGAACATATTCTTATATTTTTATCAATAAATACATAGACAACATTTTCGAAAAAAATATCTCTATAAAAAATGAAATAATCGAATCACTTTAAACCTTACATTATTTGATAGTAAATGATGGATATTAATTCAAAAAGAAGGATGTGTTATTCATGAGATTTCATATATTTCAATTTCAAATATCTTCTATCAACACATTTTCATATGTTTCTTGAATATAAATCAAGAACTTTTGTAGTCTATTTTACTTTTAGAAATTTATATTTCTCGGAAGGTGACATCGCTTAAAAAAATGGGGGAACTTTAAAGTTATTTTCACTGATACATATAGGATGTGGTTCTGGTATGATACCCCAGTCCACTAAGTCATTTCACAATCATAAATCATCTTTGGTCTTCCACTTAGAATTTAGAGGTATTGAAAGAAACATTTGACATACGTTTTTCTCAATTCACATTACTTTTAAACAATAAAGTAACATATTGGTTGACCAATAAGAAAAATAAAATTAGATATGTTTCTTCTTCCAATTATAATTAGATTCATTAGAAACATTTGTCTTTTTTCAAAATTTAAACTAAAATTTATTTAATGAAAACAAATAACATATTTCTATTCATTAAGAAGATATGTTCTAGTCACATGTTGAGATGGATTCTCAATCTCAATGGTATTTTAAAATCATCAACAATTATTCTTATATGGATGATTTATTGGAAAGTGTCATTAATGTCCCTTGAAACTAAAAATATAATGATATTTAAGTCTTATGGATAATTTATTCTTCATATAAATATTAAAATATAGTTTATCCTTAATTCCCCAACTACAAATCATTTCATAAGAAAGAAAATAAGTTATCATCCACATAAGAACAACACATATCATAAATATATTTTCAAAGAAGAATCATATATACACACACCCACATTCAAAAGATTATTCTACTCTTTTATTAAAATCTATAAGTACAGATCTATATCATTACTAGGATCATAAGGTCCAAAGAAGATTATACTTAAGGTATTGAATGGTTTTTTCATACACATCCATTGGTGAAGTTTATATATGTGAATAAAACTAGCCATGTGTTGTACAAATTAAGCATAAAAATAGATGAAAACCACCGCATGATAAATCCAACCTAAACTTACAAACCTTATATGAAAAATTAGGACACCATGTATCAAATGTATTTCATGCTAATCTATCTGTAGGATGAACCAACTCATCATTATCCTTAATTCTCTCAATATCATTATATTGTATATTTTTTTATATTTAATTAGATATGAAAATATTTTAGATCCAAGGAATCAATGGAAAGTTCAACATTGCATTTTGTGGAACATGAGATGGTGTTCCATATATATTTAGATTCCATTGAGATATACTACATTCTTTATAATCATTTAGGCCGATGTTTTTCTACCAAAATAAGTTAGAATTTTTTCAGTTAAGCATGAATCTTAATAATATAAAATCAAAGTTGATTAATTAACTTCAATATTTTATAATGATTTGAGGTAATATCTATGTAATTTGTAAATAAAACCTTCAAAAAGTTAATAAGATAATTGGTGGAAGTATTAGAAATTCCATAAATGATTTTTGTAGTACCTCGGGATGTTAAACCACTAGGGGTGAATTAGTGGACCTCTATTATGAATTATTTTCTTTTAATTCAACCTCTCAAATTTATTAAAGTTATTAAACCACTCAATGATATATCACAGCCTTACCTCTTGTATAGTAGTATTTAATGAGATAGAATCGTACATTATTTAAAAGTTTTTCATAAAATACTACTCCTTTCAATGTTTATTAGGCAACCTAATATAGATTCTCCATTATATCATCACATGGATACAACGGGAGTTGGTTTGAAACCATAATTATAATTCTCCAATAATCAGTTACAATCCCCAACATTAAACCTCTAGGGACTATTTATACACCATATCTATAATCCTCTTTAGTAATTGGTAATATTCTCTATCTATAATATCCTTAACTTGATCTATTGATGAAATATCGCTATTTTTCTTTGAGTTTCCTCAATACCTCCATAGAATGATATTCCTCCATGAGAAAATAGATTGGAATATTTACACATGCACTCATTTCAATAATTTCAGTATTACTTATGGTCTCAAAACTCACTCTCTAAATATTGAATGATCTGGGTCCTTATCCTTATTCTGAATAATCATCCAACATTTCTTCTTTAGAATAATTACGTAGCATCCCTTCTACTTTAGAAAGAGAGATCCCAATTTAATACTCCTCCTCTTTCTTTTATACAAATAAGTATCAGGCTCTCATAAATTTATCTCACCCATTTTTTGTGAGTTCTCAATCATTAATCTCACTCCTTTTATTTATTATATATATTTATATTCAAAAAACAATACCAATGTTATATTATTACCCATATTTGAAATATAAAAACTCTATGATCTTCATATTCAGGTGTGATCTTCTTTTTTAAATCACTCAAATATATTACTGATTTATTTCTCATTCAAACTTACTTGAATCTTGTTCAAGTATCCTCACCCAAAGAATCAGGTGTTTTATTTTTTAAAATCCACTAAAAAATACACTTTCATAAATCATTTTAAATCTTAATATGCATGGAATCATGAATTTATGCCACGTGGACCTCCTTCTTGTGACATAGAACACATTTCATTCTCATCGACTCATTTAATCTCAAATCATCACTTATAGTTTGATAATTTGATTCACAAAATCTATGATCATGATCATCTTGAATGATCATGATGCTTAATACCTTCAATAACACATCAAAATAAAAATCTAATTCATATTTCTTTATAATATAAAAAATATGGAAACTCAGATCCTTGTTACCTTCATGTAAAACATGTGACTTTTATATAGATTGATTCATATGCAAATGATGGTTAGGAAGCACCCAATTTAGGCCTATGCAGAGTATGATGTCTATGTAATGACAGAATCATGTTTACATAGGAGTGTATGATTCTTAAGAAATTATTGTATGATGTGTATGTACAATAATAATTTATGCTTACACAAACTCAATTTATAGTTATGTAGAACATTTAATGATGTTTACACAATATAGGTATCCATGATTACATATCCATTCCTTTTTTTCTTTAAACTACTCATCAATTCCAATCCTTCTCAAATAGCTTCAGAACTATGTTAACATAACTCAAGGAATTCTTAACAAACTCAAATTCAGTTCCAAAATATAGTATATAATGTTCCTTTATCAAGAAATAATTTTATTTTTCTTGAATATCAGTGAAACAGTTATCACAAATACAGTCAGTTACATTGAATATATCCATCCAAGGTCCTTAAAAAGAAACACCAATATCCATATCAAGTTGTATACTTAGTTGTCTTATCAAGAATCAAAACCATAAAAATCCTCAAAGAATCACCACTTCTAGAACCAATCACATATTGACTCATTGAAAATAAATACAAATTATCCAATGGAAACTTCAGTCTCCCCCCTTTTGATTCTATTATCAATACCACAGCACACTTATGATGTACATATGTGTGGTTGTATTTCTTCCTCTTATTCATAATAAATACAAAGATAAATTTGTTTTCATATTTCTTCATTTACTTAATTGAAAAATTGAGCACATATTCTACCATTTAATATCATATAAACATCTTGAGATACTTGTGAAAAATATTATACCACATGATTTCCTTAGAAAAGATCCTTTAGTTAAGGAACTATAAGTCTATATAAGAAAACCCATTCTAGAAAAAATGAGAGTATAACTAAGGTTTTAAATTATATCTATAAATAACCATACATGTGATACCATTATCAAAACTTATTCTAGGGGCTATTACACATAGATTTAGAAAAACAAAATAAATTACTTGTATCCAACTCAACAAACCATCAAAACTATTCATGTGAAAGTTAAATAACTCCCAATTTTTGTCATGTTTTTATCAACCAACACTCCCCATTTATAAACATGTTTAATAACATCAAGAACAAGGGTTGTAAGTGTAATTAAAATACCTCATACTCTAGATTTAATTGGGTTGTAAAGATTTTCCATAATTTATAGATTCACATAGATTGTGATATATTGATCACTATATATTTATTTTTCCTCCTCATTGAGGGATGAACACACTCCCTCTCTCTATGGAAGATGAAATACTCCATGAATAATTACATCTTTATTGCCCAATGTGTAAATCTCTCAACATCACTACTTCAATTACCTATAAATTAGCATAAATGGATAGAAAAATATGAAATGGGAAGGGACCAATTTTTTCTTTTGAAATAAAAAATTTAGACTAAGAGTTCTATCATAACCTATACTTTTTAGTCTTTACATTATCAATACTTTTTATATTGTCAATACACTAACATTTTATTTGTTAACATCTATCTTCTCTTGAACTAATTGTTTTTTAGAAACAGTTTTCACCACTTTAGAGTTCAAGGAAACTACATTACCTTGATCTTGAATAATCTTTATCTTTGTATCTTCTTTGGTGAGTAAGATTTTCATACAAAATTTTGTGTCATTCTAAGACTGACCACACCTTTCACGTGTTTTTGATTGAATTTTAAAATCAATTTTTTTGGATAGCTTCTCATGAATGATTACTTATTCATGTGTAACAACTTTTTCTCCATTTGATTTAGAATTTATATCTTCTTTCTCTATTCTCTTGGTCATATCCAAATGATATAGACAGATCTCTAAGAATTCTTTCTTGAACTACTCAATTTATTTAGGTTTCTCATATGTATTCTTGAAAGACATTATATTTTATGACACCTAATTTTTATCTTTATGAATTTTCTTTCCTTTCACAAAATAGGGAATATATCCTTGTAGTTTATTCATGCATCCTCTACTTTGTAACTACCTTATTCACACATTCCTCACATCTATTCTAAATTTTAATTTTTATATAAGTGGATAGATTCTATAAAATTATAGTAATATAATGTTTCCTTTATACACTAGCTCTAATTTTTTCACCAAACCTCCCCCCTTGATTCTTACATTATTTTTGGTAATAACATACCAACAAGAATAGTCTTTGCTTCCATACCTTCCATAGCACTAGAAATAACCTCTAAATTGTTTTTTCCACTTTGATAGCACATCTATACAGAATTATTTTGGGGTTATATTTCTTTAGTTTAATTTTTTTCCCTATATATAAATGTTCTCATTTTCATTTTATTCCCTTCCTTTTATGTGGAAGATTACCTCTCAGTTTTCTTGGTGTGAACATCCTTATATTTTATTTCTACACCTATACTATTAGAAATAGCAAGTATACTTTTTAATTGATTAGGTACTAAATTAACGTGTTCTCTAGGAAATATATTCTCTCCTACTTGATAAGATTCACCTTTAACTTCAATATAATTAATGGAGTATTAAAAAAAATTCAAATCACCTTAGATTAAGAGACATATGGATTTTGTCTCAATCATTTCTTCTTCCCTTACAGCTAACTTTTCTTTAAGATTGAATGCCATATTTTCTTGCACTAGCACCATCAACTCATTTATTCTAATATCATTAACATAGACAAATTCCTTATTGATTATCTTTTTCTTTTATTCAGTAGCTTTACTTTTCTACTTTGTTAGTTTTTATTCTATTTCATAATATTTGGAATATCCTCAATACATGTTTCCAACTCATGTTTCAATTATCATTCTAAATTTTTTCATTATTCTCAATTATCATCAATACTTAATGAATCAAATCCTTTTTCAACTTTAGAAAGGAAATTAACCTCATTATATAAATATATACTTGAGTATGAATTATATTTATTTGTATTTATCAAAAAACTCCTTTTTCTAATATTGAAATACTCTTTCTTATTATTCTTATATTTTTTTAGTTTTAAAGTTTCTCACCATTCTCTTTAGATTCATATTTTCATCTGAAAGCCTTTATCTTGGGAAAATCATAGGCAAAGTGTTCAGTTACATAACAATTCCATCATTTTAGTAGTTTTTTTCTTTTTTATCTTTCCTTTTTTTATCCCTATTGATATAATAGAAATTATTTAATTAATATATTCATCACCCTTGGCTTCTAAATCACTTGTTTCAGTATCCTCTTCCTCTTTAACTTTTCTTTTTCTCATAGTCTCAAAATCAATATCTTATTTTTATTTATTATTGAAAGATAAATTTTTCCCCATCTTATAAGCTCTAAGTATGTTTTATAACTCATATAGTATCAAATATTCTCATTCTTCTAGGGATGATATTTTAAAATCAAATCAAGCTAGAAAATTCCTCATCGGTTTTTTGTATAATGATAGAATCCTCTAGATTCTCTCTAAAACCCCATATGATTCCTGAAATATAATTTACCCTTGTAAATTAGCCATAAATTGTCCCATTATAGGCCATTTTTATGTCTTTTAATTGTATTCTCTAAACTAATGGCATGAATTATTCAACTTTGATATTTCCTTCATAAATTCTTTTTAATTTTTCTCCCATATTTCCTTTATTGTTTGAAGGACCATTAATATTTTGTAGAAATTTTTATATATGGATATAAAGATATAATTTTGATCCTTTACATCTAAATATATACTTCTATTACCAAATTTATATATGGTAGTGCCTTTAGAAATGGATAAAAACCCATTGTTATAGTATCTCTCACTTCCAAGACAAGTGAAATGAGATAGAGTTGTATCGTATTTCTCCATATATAATAATTATTCACATTAAATATGTGAATACCTCTTTTATTGAGTGAGTTAATTTAATGAACTGAATTTCACCAGGCCATTCCCTTGTGAAAATCCAATTCTTGTGGTGTTCTTGGGGGTCACAGTGGTTTGTTTCAGGAGTTTGCCCAAAATCTAGTTTCACCAAACTATTTCACCAAAATGGTGGAACTGTGATGGTGGCACACTAATATGGTGTCACCGTAATGGTGGAACACTGAAACAGTAGTACTATAATGGAGGCACACTGAAATGGGAGCACCATAACAATGGCACACTGAAATGGTGGCACCATGATGGTGGCACACTGAAATGGTGGAACCATGATGGTGGCACACCAAAATGGTGGAACTGTGATGATGGAACACCAAAATAGTGGCACTATAATGGTGGCACCGTGATGGTGGCACACCAAATATTGTCACACCAAAATGGTGGCACACCAAACGGTGGCTCACCCTTTTCCAAATTTCCAGTTTTTCCTAATTTCTCTCAATTTTTCTAGTTTCTCCCCTTTTACATTTTATTTGACATAAATCGAGTTTAAAGCCTTATTTTGGAATTTTTAAGGTCATTTCAAAGGATATTATGTATATATTTAATATCTTAATTCTCCTAGTACTTTCAGATATTCAAACCATGTGATCTTGACCATGATCCCATGTTAATGACTTTTGAAACCGTTTTTGTTCCATTGATATAGGATATGACTTTTTCTAAAGATTGGGTCATATCCTCTCTTTTATCTTGGTGTTCCTAGATCTCTCCCTCCCCATGGATTTGCGTGTTGTGTTGTATCCATCGATCGAGTTACTTTGGATTCCTTCTTGTTGCTCGCACAACCCCCCTATTTTGGCACTAAGAAGAGTTTTGGTCACCTATTGTTTCAAGTAGGGATTATTATGACACTCTTTATTGGTTTATCATATAGGGTGGGTGTAGTAATGTTTCTTCATGAAGAACAGTGGAATCCTTTTTCTTAACAAGTAATAAATGAGGTTTAGGTAATACGAATATCAAAAGATAACATGGTTCAATGAAATAACATAAGGGAAGTGATGATGTAATGTATGATGTTTTAATTGTTATCCATGAACCTTATTTTGATTTTTATGGGTTGTAAGGCCTTCTAAAAATCATGTTCATTGGTGTTATTTTCTTGCGCTCAGGTGGTGTTCTATATTTTTTTGTGATGCTTTGATAAATGGGTGTAACATGAAATCTTCTTAATCATGTATACTTGGTTAAATAAATGGATTCCCCAGGATCAAACCTATTTTGTGATCACCCGTGATATTTAAAGTGGAATTTGATAACCCCTCTTGCTAAATCTAAATATGCTTGGCTTAATGGTGTGGATGTGTTCTTCGTTTGGTTGGGTTTTTTACTTCATGGGGGTTGTGTGAAGTTTTTGTTGGTAACCTTATTATCGGTACGGGGGGGATAGAGGGAATGACCTTGTGTTTGGGCAATGTCCTATTTGTGCAGTGGGACTGCTTTTGGGTGGTGTTTTGTGGTGGACTTTGTGTATGGGGTAGTACAGGAGGTGTGATGGAATCTCAGGTTGAGAGATTGATTGATTGTGGAATGGATGAACTTGTTCTATAGTGGGATTGTTTCTAGGCAGTGTTTGTGTGTGATTGGGCTTCAAGAGGGTTGTTTCATGTTTTTTTTTATGAATGGTTGTTAAAATGGAAATCCCATACCTTTGTCCCTCTTCCCTTGTTTAATGTTGGGAGTGTATAAAGTTTCACCCATGCTCTCGTGATTGGAGACTTTTTGTGCCTTGAATGGGTGAAATCATGGAATAAGCATGAACTCACTTTATTTAATCAGGATTTTCGCCTTCTAAGAATGGTTTCTGGTGTTTTGGTTATTAGTTTCCTAGGTAGGGGTGGAATTAATAAATGAATAATTGATAAATACATAATGAAAATTGGTTAAATGGATTGGCTGGGGGTATACTTTCACTTAAATAAGTGACTGTTATTCATAGTGATATGTACATGTAGGGGTATCAAAAAAGGTGGTTTGTGTGGTATGGTTATTTCTTTGGAAACCCATAAGTTGGGTTGAGTGTTTGTTTACCTATATTTATAAACTTGTAGTTCCCTATGATTTTCAATACGCACCCCACCCATGTTGAGAACTACGTGCTGAACACCCCCATTTCATGGTGGAGGGTGTCTTTACCAACATATCAGTGGGAGGGTGGATGGTTGGTTACTAAATTTCTTCCTTGAACCCTCTTTAGGTTCTTACCACTCAACCAGATCTGGGAAGGTTGTAATGGATTGAGGTTTACTATAGCCCAAGATCCTTCAGGAAGGTTGTGGTGCGGGTGAGAGGACTAGGTGTTTGTGGGCCAGGTTTGTTTCCCAGGTGTATTTGGGATGATTCCCAGGTGTTTTTGGTCAATAGGTGTGGTTGTTGTGACCCAAGTATCTGCATGGGAGAAATTTATGGTCTGTGGGTCAGGTGTGTGCTGGTAGATATGGTAGTGGGACTACATTCAGGAATAGCGGCAGCTTCAAGTTATTATCTTTTAGGGAGGAGCAGATAACCAGTGTGAAAGTTGTGTGGGGTACCCAAATCATCGATGTTCTTATATTATTATCTTACTTGACTTTCATTATTTGGGGAGTGTGCCTTGGTGAGGCTAGGCTGGTTATCTTTCCTTGTTAGGTGTTGTTGGTTTCTGTTGTTTTCAAGGGGGCATTAGTATGATTCTCCCACTTGTGCACGAGTGACTTTCATTTCCCTACTGAGTATACTTGTATTCTCACCCTAAAATATAAAACTATTTTCAGGTTTCCGGGAGGACTTTGAGGACCATGATGGACTTTACTAGCTCGGGTGTCAGGATAGTTGTTGTGCTAATACTTATTCTTTTCTTTTGGTGCCTTACTTTGGAGTTTTTGTTGTACCTTTATGGAAGATTATGTTTAAATCATACATGGGTTGGATTTTGGTTTCCCTTATATAAAATTTTGGTGTTGTTCAGTATTTTTACCATATTATCCCTAATCCTATTTTCCTTAAAAAAGGGTAATGCCTTCCATTTTGTGTGATATTATATACCCTTGGTGCTAGTTACCACTCTGGGGCCTATTAAAGGCGGGACTCGGGGTTCATTATCTCTCCTTCATCTTAAATAAGGAAGGGCATGGAACTTTGATGTCCCTTCCCTTATCTTGAAGAAGGTGGGTCGTGATAGAATGGTATCAGAGGTGATGGTTGAGAGAAAGGATGGAGTTCAGAGTTAGGCACAGTGAGGATTGAATGGGATGGTATGGAAACTATATTAGGAAATCTTGATGTGTGAAATAGGATAGGGAAGACTAGCTAGGACATAGGATTTTAGCCCCCCCCCCCCCCCCCCCCGTGATCCGATGCAAGGACTCTAGGCCTACCCAATGACTAAGTAAGGCTATGTTGATTGCTGGGTAGAGACCCTAGGAAAGGTACATGCATCATCATGACTTTTTTCTTGTGTGTCTTGGGAATTTTGGGAATTTAATTTAAATAAAGAGTTAAAATAATTATTAAAGGAAAATTTCATACTACCCAGCCTTAGGAATTCTTTTTTTACCTTTTCAGTTATGGCACCCCGACGTTGCCCACGTGTGTTATGAGAAGTTGTGCCCCAATAGGATGACATGGTTGATCATTGGAGGGCCAATCAAGAGGAGGAAGATGAATTGTGGAAAAATACCCTTCATTCTTTCCAGCGGAAAACCCTAGGGAAGTACAAAGGTTGTGTTTCAAACTTAGAGATGGAGGGCTGGCTTGAGGAGAAAACAATAACCTCTAACCTGATCTATGATTTGAGGGAGTATTGAGTTCCTCTGGAAGTGATCTTGATGTGAGGAGTGGTGAGTTATTGGTGGAATCTTTACCTAGGGGATAGGTAGGAGATCGATGTCTCAGGGGATGACTTTTATAAGGGGTTTCGAGCAGAGTTTCTTTCCTCAATGTTAAAGGACAAGAAGAGGCAGGAGGTGCTCTCCCTCCAGCAGGGGAGTATGTTGGTGAGGGAACTAGGGATCAAGTTTAAGGATCTACTACACCTTTCTCTATATCTCTTTCAGGATGAGGATTCATAGGAGAGACCCTTGGAGGAGGCACTCTGACCTTCTCTTTAGTATTCCATCACTCACTTTATCCTACTAATATACAAAGAAGTTTTAAAGGAGGCTAAAGTAGTGGAGAGGATGCACTTGCAGGGAGGTGTACTACGAGAGGGGATCCATCCAAGTTCATAGAGGGGGAAGGAATTCAACAGTAGGTCTTTGGCGTCAGGGCCTTCTGGGTTCCGACCAGTAGGAAGTAGGCCTCAATAGTTCCAATTCTGATCTCTTGGTCCTTGACCTTTCCCCATGGGCCTGGTACCAAGGTTCTTTTTCTATGGAGGTCATGTACATCTTCAGATCTAATTCCCAGCTCGAGCTCAGTATGGTGGGGGTGGGCAGGTTCAGCACCCACTGCTATAGTAGCAGTTGTTGGCCATACCTTTCCAGTAGCAGGGACAGCAGGCTCCTACTTAACTGAGGGGTCGATGGGTGCTAAGATGGTGGAGGTTCCGGGAGTTTTTGGGGAGTTCTTGGATGTTTTCCCCAAAATTTTTGTGACTCTTCTCCCCCCCCCCTGATGTGACATTAAGTTCATAATAGACTTTCAACATGTTTCCTGTATGATTTCGATGTCTCCCTATTATATGGAACCATATGAGTTATGGGAGTTGTGGATTCAGGTTGATTCCGTAATGAAAAAGTGTTTTATCAGACTGAGTGTGTCATTGTGGGGTGCTTTAGTCTTGTTTTCTAAGAAGGAATATGGTGGCTTGAGGATGTGCATAGACTATCAGAGACTGAATCAGGTAACAGTCAAGAACTATTAACCTCTCCCAAGAATATAATATCCTTTCAACCAGTTAAGGGGAGAAGGTTGGTTCTCCAAGATCAATCTACAGTATGGATATCACCAGTTGAGGGTGAAGGAGGGTGACATCATGAAGACTACTTTCAGGTGAAGGTATGGGAACTTCGAGTTTGTGGTCATTCCCTTCTGTGTTTTGAATGAACTAGCTGTGTTGATGGGTCTCAGGAACTATGTCTTCTGCAAGTTCCTAGACCGATTTGTTATCATGTTCATCGATGATATTCTAATTTACTCAAGTTCAAAGGAGGAGCACGTTGAGCACCTCAGGATAGTCTTGTAGGTCCTCCGACATCATCATCTTTATGGGAGGTTGTCCAAGTGCATGTTTTGGATGTGATTCACTTCCTTGGACATGTGGAGTCTTAGCAAGGGATAGCAGTGGACCCATCAAAGTTCAAGTCATTTGTTTCTTGGGAAGCACCCAAGAACATGGAAGAGGTTCACAACTTCTTAGGTCTAGGGGGCTATTAATTGAGGTTCTTAACCAACTTCTCTAGAGTTTCAACTTCATTGAAATCTTTGACCAAAAAAGACATGGCCTTTGTTTAGAGTGAGAAATTTTATGCATATTTTAGCTAACTAAAGGGGAATTTGGTTAGTGATCCATTACTTAGGTTGTCAGAGGAAGAGGTGACGTTCGAGGTGTTTTGTGACGCTTCCAGTTTAGGCTTGTTATGTGTGCTGATTTAGTAGAAGGGGGTGATCTCTTATGGGTCTAGGAAGTTATGTTCACATAAATGTAACTATGCCACCCATGATCTAGAGCTTGCAGTGGTCATATTCACGTTGAAGTTGTGGCGACATTACCTCATTGGGGAGCACTTTGTGGTCTTCATGGATCACAATATCTTGAGGTATATCTTGTCCCTATGAGACATGAACCTGTGGAAGTGATGGTGGATGGAGTTTATTTAGAAATATGACTTCCAGATCTCCAATTCCTTAAGAAAGGGGAACATGGTGGCTGATGCCTTAATCGGGAAGTTGTGAATGGTGGTAGTTTGGGAATCCATGGTTGCTTGCAAGGCAATGGAGGAGTTGGACGCTTTGCATCTGGATGTGATAGTGGATAGCGGCATAGTATCTCTATTTCAGATGATATTTTAGTCTTAATTGGTACAGTAGGTGGAGGAGTCTCAGTGGGGAGACTTAGAGACTGAGGTGATGTGTGATCGCGCTGTCTAGAGTGATGCTCCAAATGGATGGTCAGAGGATCATTAGAATCGGATCTTGTTCTGTGGGAAGCTTTTTTTCCCAGTGGAAATGCGTGAGGTAGTTCTCTGTGAGTTCCATTTATCACCCCTATAAGTGAATCCAATAGTTTATAAAATGTAATGATGATTGAGGGAATAGTTTTGGTAGCCTGAGTTGAAGCGGGAAGTGGAAAAGTTTGTGTCAAGGTGCCTAGTGTGTCAGAAGGTGAAGAATGCCCACCGTGTTCCCAGTGGTTTGTTTCAGCCCTTAGCTGTTCTCGAGTGTAATTGGGATTAAATCTTGATGGATTTCTTCATAGGATTACCCAGGACTAGGGGAGAATACGATGCTCTTTGGGTTGTATTGAATTGGTTAACGAAATCAGCTCACTTCTTAGTGATCAAGGAGTAGAGTGTAGTGGATGCCTTAGCGTAGAGGTATGTGGATGAGTTGGTGCAGCTGCATGGAGCTCTAAGATCCATTGTCTCGAGTCAGGATATAAGTTTTACATCATGATTCTAGAGGAGATTTCAGTATGACTTTGGCACTCAGTTATGCCTCAGCACTTCTTTTCACCCTCAAATGGATGGAAAGATAGAGAGGACCATCCAGATGTTGGAGGACATGTTACGGTCATGTGTTCTAGACTTTATTGGGTCTTGGGTATGACATTTTACCTTGGTAGAGTTTTCTTACAATAATAGTTATAACTCTTCCATTGGTATGGCTCCCTTCGAAGATCTATATGGTAGGTTGTGTCATTCACCCTTGTGCTGGATGGAAGTTAGGAAGGCATCTATTCTTGGTTCAGACATGGCGAAGAGTATGAAAGGGAAGGTGCAGCTTGTTCGTGATAGGATGAAGGTAGAACAGGACCGACAGAAGTCATATACAGAACATAGGAGGTGGCCTTTGGAGTTTGAGTTTGGGGACCATGTATTCTTGAAGGTTTATCCTAAATGTGGGTAGTAGAGGTTTTGAAGAGGGAGAAATATTTCTCCCAAGTTCATCGTACCTTTCAATGTATTGGGATGAGTTGGCGAGGTGGAATATCAACTGGAATTGCCACCGCAGTTGGAGAGGATCCACGACGTCTTCCATGTCTCTTATCCCCGTTGGTATCTACACAATGACTCACATGTCATTGACTGGAGATAATTAGATGGTGAGTATGATGTGATGATCGTGGAGCGACTAGTAAGAATCAGGGATCATGAGGAGAAGGTGATTCGTGGATGGACCATTCCTTTAGTTTGTGTGTTATGGAGTCGTGGTGTCCTTGAGGAGATTACTTGTATGTTAGAGGCACAGATTTGTTCCCAATACCTAGATTTGTTCTAAGTTTTTCTCTTGTGTTTTTCTTTGTGATTTGGTTATGATGTAATGCTTGACCTTTTTTCACTGAGATTTGTTATTTCCCTATTATCTGAATGTGTGCAAAAAGTCCTGATTGTGGGGAGGGTAGGACTTGATCCCTAATCAATATTCATTAATATGAATGTGATTGAACCTGTGTTGGTGAATCAGTTCTACCCAAATTGGATAGTGTCTTGATATGGGGGAAGGATCTCCCTAATCCATGTGTCTAGATAGTATGACCTTTGGTGTTTGAGTGGTTTTTTGGGGTAGTAGTGGTCGGTGAGGTGTTCTTGGATGTCGAGGTTTTTTCCCCAATTTTTGAATAATGCAGGGTGGTTTGTCCTTGAGAGGTATCTTATGGGGTGGTTGTTCAAACCCCTCTTTTTCTGAGTTTGGTTTTAAATTCTTAGGGATGAGAATAATTTGAGAGGTATCTGATGTAATGACCTGAATTTACCTGATCCATTTCTTTTTGAAAATCCAGTTCTTTTGGTGTACTTGGGGGTCACATTGGTTTGTTTTGGGAGTTTTCTAAAAATCTAGTTTTGCCAAACGGTTTCACCAAAATGATGGAACTATGACGGTGGCACACTGAGATGGTGGCACCGTAATAGTGGAACACTGAAACAGTGGAAGCTTAATAGAGACACACTGAAACGGTGGCATCATAATAGTGGTACACAGAAATGGTTGCACTGAAATGGTGGCACCGAAACGGTGGTACCGAAATGGTGGAACACCGAAATTTTGGCATCGTGACGATGGAACACTAAAACGGTGGCTCACTATTTTCCAATTTTCTAGTTTTTCCCAATTTCTCCCAGTTTTTATAGTTTCACTCCTATTAGGTTTTATTTGACATAAATTGAGTTTAAAGCCTTGTTTGGACATTGTTAAGGGTGTTTCAAATTATATTAATTATATATTTAATATCCTAATTATATGGTGACATTGAGATATTCAAACCATGTGATCCTGACCATGATCCCACATTAATGACTTTTGAACTGTTTTTGTTCCATTGATATAGGATATAACTTTTTTCTAAAAAGAGGTATTCGCCTCTATTTTCTATTGGTGCACCTAGATCTATACCTTCTTTTGGAGTTGCGTGTTGTTTCGTATCAATCAATTGAATTCCTTTAGATTCCTTTCTGTTACTCGTGCAACCCTCTATTTTGGAGAAAAGAGGAGTTTTGGTCACCTATTGTTTCAAGTAGTGATTATTATGCCTCTCTTTATTTGTGTATCATGCAAGGTGGTTGTAGTAATGTTTCTTCATGAATAACGGCTGAATCCTTTTACTTAATAAGTAATAAATGAGGTGAAGGGAATATAATGATAAAAATATAATAGGGGTCAATGAAATAATAGCAGGGAAGTGATGATGTTATGTATATTGTTTTAATTGTTATCTATGAACCTTGTTTTGAGTTGTATAGGCTATAAGGCCTTGTGAAAATCATGGTTGTTGGTGGTATTTTCTTACACACCGGTGGTGCTCGGTATTTTTTTGAGATGCTTTGATAATTGGATGTAACATGAAATATTCTTAATCACGTATACTTAGTTAAATAAATGGATTCCCTGGGATCAAACATGTTCTCTGATCGCCCCTATTATGTAAAGTGGAATTAAAGAACCCATATTTCTAAATCTGAATATGCTTGGATTAATGGTGTGATCATGTGCTATGTTTTTTTGGGTTTTGTACTTCTTGGATTTTATGTAAATTATTTGTTGGTAACCTTGTTATGGGTGTAGGGGTGGATAGAGGGAATGACCTTGTGTTTAGGGGATGTCCTGTTTGTGCAGCAGGGCTATTGTTTGTTGGTGTTTTTATATGGGATTTGTGTATGGGATGGTATAAGAGGTGTGAAGAAATATCAGGTTGATAGATTTATTGATTTCAGAATGGATGAACTTATTCTACACTAAGACTGTATCTAGGTAGTGTTGGTGTGCGTTGGGACTACAAGTGGGTTATTTCTTGTTTGTTTTTATAAATGGGTGTTAAAATGGATATACCTTACCTTGGTCACTATTACCTTGTTTAATGTTAGAAGTGTCTAAAGTTTCACCTGTTCTCTCAAGATTGATGCCTTATTGTGCCTTGAATGGGTGAAATCATGGAATAAGCATGAACCCAATTAAGTTAATCAGGCTCTTTGCCTTCTGAGAATGGTTTCTGGTGTTTCATTTGTTAGTTGCCTGGGTAAGGATGGAATGAATAACTGATAAATGCAGAATAAAAATTGTTTAAATGGATTTTATGGGGGTATACTTACAATTACAGAAGTGACCATCATTTGTGGTTATACATGCATGTAGGGGTAGCATAAAAGGTGGTTTGTGTAGACTATTTTCTTGTTTGGAAACCCATAGGTTAGGCTAAGTGATTTTTTACCTATATGTATAAAATTGTAGTTCCTTGTAATTTTCAATAAGCACCCCGTCCATGTTGATCACTATGTGATGAACACCCCCATATAATGGGGGAGGGTGTCTTTCTCAATATCCCAAGGGGAGGATGGATGGATGGTTACTAAATTTCTTCCTCACACCCTATTCTGGTTCTTACTACTCGAGTGTATCTAGCCAAGTTGTAATGGATTGAGGTTTACTATAGCCCAAGATCATTCGGTTAGGTTTTGGTGTGGGTGAGAGACCTAGGTGTTTGTGGTCCAGTTTTGTTTCCCAAGTGTCTTTGGGATGAGGCCCATGTGTTTTTGGGAAAGAGGTGTGGTTGTTGTGACCCAGGTGTTTGTGGGTGAGATATGTGTGGTTTGTGGCCTAGGTGTGTGCGGCTAGTTGTGGTAGTGGGACTACATTTGGGAAGAGCGGTATTGTTAAGATGTTATCCATTATGGAGGATCATATAAGCAGTGGAAAAGTGGTGTGGGTACCCAAATCACCAATGTGCTTATATTATTATCTTACTTGACTTGTGTTATTTGGGAATTGTGTTTCGGTGAGGCGAGGCTGGTTAGATTTCTTCATTAGGTGTTGTTGGTTTCTTCTATTTTCATGGGGTCATTAGTATGCTTCTCCCACTTTTGCATGAGTGACTATGGTTTCCCTACTAAATATACTTATATGCTCACCTTATGATATAAAACTACTTTTAGGTTTCTAGGAAGACTTTGAGGACTGTGATGGACTTTACTAGCTCAAGCATCAGGATAGTTTTTGTGTTACTACTTAGTATTTTATTTTGGTAACTTGATTTGGAGTTTTTATTGTACCTTTGTGTTATTTTATGTTTAAATCATTCATGGGTTTGATTTTGGTTTCCATTATATAAAATTTTGGTGTTGTTCGGGATTTTTACCATCTTATCTCCCAATATTGTTTTCCTTAAAAAGGGTAATGCCTTCCATTTTGTGTGAGATTCCATACCATTGGTGCTACTTTCCACTCCAGGTCCTATTGAAGGTAGGAATCGGGGGTCATTATCTATCCTTCATCTTGAAGAAGGAAGGTTTTGGCACTTTTTTTTCCCTTTCTTCATCTTAAAGAAGGTGGGTTGTGACAGTTAATATTTTCCATAACTCAGAATTCTTCTTGGATATTTATAGAGAACCTTCTCTCTGATACCACATGTAGTGCCCCAAGCTGGTTGGACCACTAAGATAAGGGTTGAATCAATGGACCTCTTTTAAAAAAAATTATTTTAATTTAAAATCTCAAATTTATTAAGTTTCTTGATCCACTCAATAATATCTCATAGCCTCACCTCATGTATAGTGGTAATGAGATAGAGAGAAGAACCCAAATACTTAAAAGGTTTGTCATAAAATCCAACTCATGTCTATATTAGTTATACACCCCAACATGAATTCTCTCCTAAATCTATAAGTGTATATAATATTAGTTGGTTAGATTTCCTAACTACAATTCTCTAGCAATCAATTATACACCACAACTGTAAACCTTCAGCAACTAGTTATAACCCCGTCCATAAACCTCTTTAGTAATTGTTTATACACTATAATTATAAGTTAATTTGGTTGATCTAGTGATAAAAGATATCCTTTTGCTTTGGGTTACTTTAGCACTTCTAGATAATGATCTTCCTCCTTGAGCATATGGGTCAGTAGATATATGTGTGTACTACTTTCAATAACTTCATCAACACTACTAGTTTTGAAACTCTCTCTATAAAAATCTTAAATGATCTGGTTCTTTCTCCTTCTTTTAAATACTTAGGTAGTGTTTCTTATTCTTCAGAAAGATATATCTCATGCTCCTTCTCTTTCTCTGATAAAAGGAAGTATCATGTTTTCAAAATTTTATCACACCTAGTGTTTGAAAGTTCTCAATAATTCCCATAATTACTTCTTTAATTCATGTATATATTTATATTTATAAAACTGTACCATGTGAATATTATTCTTAATATTCAAAATATGGAAACTTGGTGATCTTTGGATATAGGTGTGATCTTCTCTTTTAAATAATTCAAATATATTCCCAATTTACTACTCACTCAAAACTAATTGAATTTTAGTGAATTATCTTTATTTAAATCACCCAAATAATTTGGTGTTTCCATATTTTAAATCCTTCATAAAATCAACTTATTTAAATAATTAAAAATCTCCACATGCATGGAATCATTCATTGTTTCCATGTGAAGCTCCAGTTTTCAATGTGGAATATATATCATTCTCATAAACTACTTTAATCTCAAAGAATCACCTTTGGTTTGATGCTTTGATTCAAAGCAGCTAGGTTCATGATCATCTCAAATGATCATGATTCTTAATCCCATGAAGAATATAGTGACAAATTTATATGATTCCTATTTATTCAGAATATAAAAAATATGGAAACTCATATCCTCGTTACCTTTATACAACACATGTGACCTTTACGTATCTTGATACCTATATAGATTATGGTTACGTAGTACTCAATTAATTCCTACATAGAGTATTATTTTTGTGCAGTAATTGACTCGTGTTTTTATAAGAGTGTATGATGCTCATGCAGTGATTGTATGATGTGTACATACAACAGTAATTCATGATTATGTGGAATTTTTTATAGTTACATAGCACTTTACATGATGTTTACATATCATAGGGATTCATGCTTGCACAGCCATGAATTTTCCATTTTTCTATTAGTTTCTCATCAATTCTAGGTCTTTAAAAATAGCTACAAAACCTATTTAAATTAAATTGATGCCATATCAACCAACTCAAACACACTTCCAAAATATAGTAGAAAATTTCCCTTTATCCACTAAAAAATGTATTTTTATAGAATATTAGTGAAATATCCATCACAAATATAATCTGCTACTTTGATGTTTTCCAGGAAAGGTATTCAAGTAGTATCACCAATAGCCATCTCAAATTATGTTCTTTGTTATCTTATTAAGCATGGAATTAATAAAAATACCAAAATCATCACCACTTATATAACGAAACACATGTTTAATCATTGAAAATAAATAAAATTTATCCATTAAACACTTTAGTTTTCCCATGATATAATCACATTAAAAATTCTATCTTTATCATCTTACCACATACCAAAAATAAAAGATTCATAGCATCATCAATCATTTCTTTCACTCTCTCAACATCGCCATTTTCATTAGTTGCATCATGTGTACTCTTTTAATTGTATTTTTTCATTATCATAATTTATTTCTTACAATGATAAATAAATAGAAACCAATAAACTGTCAAATTATCCATTAAAATTATTTCATTTAGATCATGAAAAGACTGGGATTTTCTTTTTTTATCTATTGTGATACCAAAAATAATATTTTTTTAACTAAACTTTTGTTATATTGTAGATAACTTATACTCTACTTAACTAAGGTCTTCCAATGAAATTATAATAATCACATCATATAATAGTTTTATCTGAAGCATTGTTAAATGAAAAATATAAAAAAAAAACTTATTTGAAACTTAGTTGGGATATGATTAGTATCATGCATCAAACTTATATCCATTATTTTACAAAACAAATAATCTTTCATTAATATTAATATAGTATTATAATTAGAAAATTCATAATATCCATGAATCTTTTGAATACATATTAAGACAAAAAAATAATTCCAAAACTAAATTCATGTGTTTTTATCATATATTGGGGAATTTTGATTCTATATGTTCAGTTTTGTTTCATTTCAATCTAGTTCATCACTAATAATATTATATTTAGTAATTTTATGTTTTAAGTTATATTAAATAATGGAGTGTGATTCAGATTGATTTGGTTTAAATCAATTCAGATATTTTACATTCGATTTTATTTATTTTTATCCATTTTTCTTCAATTCAACTCAATTTGGATTGGTTTGAGTTGATTTGGGTTTGGAAAGTTCATGATGGATTAGTCTAGTTTGATTTATGTTGGTTTTATTACATTTAATTTAGGTTGGTTTTATTTTATACAGTTTGGTTCAAGTCAATTTTATTTTAATTTTTTGGTTTTTTTATTATATTTAGTTTAATTTATTTCAATTTGGTTCATGTTTATTTTATTCTAATTAGTTTGTTTCTATTTATTATTGCTGTTTTTTTAATATAGTTTAGTTAAAAAAATTATTCAGTTTCATCTATTTGGTTTTATTTGGTATAGTTTGGTATATTTAAATTTTGTGAAGTTTATTTTAATTAAATAGGTTTGGTTTAATTCATTTTTTGTTTAATTTTGGTTAGTTTGACTTGGGTAGGTTTATTTAAAGTTAGTTATAATTAATTTAATTTGATTTAGTTATGTTTATTTATGTATGTAGGGTATTTTTAAGTTAACTTAATTTTTATTTGGTTTAATTCATGTTTTATTTTGTTGGGTTTTTTCAAATGATTATATTTAGTTTTTTTCAATATATATTAGTTAGATTTTTTATATTTGGTGTGTGTCGGGTTGGGTTGGATTAATTTTATTATATTGTTTAATGTTATTTCAAGTCAATTTATTATATTTATGTTTTATTATATTCAATTTGAGTCTTTTAAAGAAAATCTTTTAATTAAATTTTATTAATATTGATTTAGTTCATTGCAAGTTAGTTCTATTTATTTTAGTTTGATTCATCCTAGGTTAGTTCATCATTGATTCATTTCTTTTTTATTCTACTTGGTTTAGATTAGCTCAGCATAATACTACCTTGAAGAAAAAATAAAATGGTGACACCCTATAATTTAAACTCCTAGATATAGAATACCAAATTAACACTCATCAATCGTCTTAAGGGATACAATAATAATAAGTGATCAGAAAAAATACTTTCCTCCTCAAAATTCCATTTTTTTATTTTTTTTTTAAGAAAAAAAAAATTGTGCGTTGAATGGGAACTTGAACATATGAATACCCACTAAAAAAATTAAAAAAAAATATTCCACTAAATCATTCCAAAATAATTTCAATATGTTTGAATCTTATACCCTTTGTAAGCTCCAGTTGATGTCAAACTTCTTCAGCTCTAGTTCTTCTTAAATGAGATCCTAAAATAAGGAATCCATCTTGTCCTAGAACTTAAGATACTCCTCCAAACTTATCTACCCTTCATTTAAACCATGTATCAATATGAAATCATGGTTAATGATCCAATTAACTTTTTCCTTACTATTTTAGATACTAATCTCTTTTTTATACATTCTATTGGCTTCCTTCGATGTGGATTTTATGACTAACTCTTCTTTTAACCTCTCCTCCTTGGAGTGAATAATCATGTCCAAGTCCAATGTGGGATCAACCTATTTTACTTTGTCCTTTACTTATTCACATTCATCTTCAATTTGATTTATAACACCCAAAGTTTAATATATTTTCATTAAATTCACTAATTCAATTGATTTTTTATCATAAATTTCTTTTCCTCATTAATTTTAAACTGTTTTTGACCAAAGATATTCTTATTTGAAATTTTCCATTTACTTGGAAAAAATTATTCTCCTTGAGACCAAATATGTTACCCAATGATCTAGTGATCATTGGTTTAGTAAGGTTAGAATAATATTTTTGGGTTTTAGTCTTCCTTCCTTTATTAATAGTGTATTCTTTTGAATCAAACTTAGACTTCTTCATGTTATTCACCCCTAAATGGAAATAAGAAGCGTCATGATTATCTACTTCACGGTTATAGGTGTTTATGGAACAATAATATTCCTCATGATCCATATATGTTTTACTTAAAACTTCTCTACACTGGTCAATTGGCCCAGCCTCAAGGATCTATCCACCGGGTTACTCCTTCTTCCACTTAGGATTAACATTTTTTTAACCCTCAGTTTCACTTTCATCCTAATTTTATTCCATTAATATATTGAGGTTTTTCTATAGAATAAAAAATTTTGAGTTCTCATGTACAACTTTCTCAACCCATGAGGAAGGGGAGAAAACATTCACCATATCCACACTCCCATCTTTAGTCACAACCCCCAGACCTTCCCATCTAAAATATTAGGATGTGTATTTACTTTATTGGAAGAAATTTTGGCTCCAAAGTTCCATAGAAAAATCCTAAAGAAATATTAAATCATCATGAATTGAATAAAATATGTTTTAAACTATATTCCCAAAAGTATGTTGGGAAATCTTCCTTCCTCCTAAGAGAAAATTTTGGATGGGCATCACCTATTAAGTCTGTTATAACCCCTTTAAAATCAGTTTTACTAACTGTAAAATCACCTTAGGTGATATTTACATTACCTTGATAATCCTTCTCCCTAATCACCTTTAGCATGTCCTTACTAGAGCAACTCCCATTTGGTTAGATGGGATATTTTCTTATACCAGAGGTAATTTCCATTAAAAACATGTAAAACATGAACTTATGAATAGAGGGGATAGGAGAGGGTGATCTAGGATGATATTTTCTCCTTGGATCCATTGAAAATCACTCTGTGATAAATCAATAAATGTCTCCCTCCTTCCAAGATAAATCCTCATCCAACTAACTAGAAACCTGGACACCTACAAGAGAAGAAATAGAATTCATTCCACTATATTCAAATTGTTTGGTTTCTTTGTCCTCGTAGACTAGAAATTACGAACTAGTACTAATTCCCATTGATCTACACCTATATACCTATTAAGGTTGACTAAGATAATTACAATTGGATTAGAAATATACTTAGGATTCTAATTTCACTGCTTTCTTATACTGGTATTCTTTCTCAATCATTTTCCAACTAAATTTTATTAAATATTTAAAGATATCAACTTCAACAAAAAATTTAAAAGTAATAGGGTAACAAAGAGATAAGGGCCTACTATAAGAATATAATTTTTAATATTTATGAATAAAAAAACTCAAAACATTTATATTATGGTTAGATTATAAATCATTTTTAAAATAGGGTGTTCTGTGATAATTGCCTCGATGGAGGGAGAGTATTTTAAAAAGGTCATCCCATATAAAGTTCTATATGAGCTAGTTTTGGAAGAACATACTAATATTAAAATATTAATGAAAGTTTTATTTGAAGGATAAAATGATAGAGGGGGATTTTTAGTTTTAAAAACTATATAAATAAGATGAATAATGATATTTAAGAAGGGATGCAATATGTATTTAGAAAATAAAATGTGCTTAAAGCTACTAAAATTCCACAAATAATATAAGATGAGTTTGAAGAATAATATATATAAGAATCACTTGAAATTATATATTTTAATAAAAAACCTGTATTTAAAATCAAATAGTATTTATAATCTGAGAACAAATTCAAGAGAGACTTGGAATAAGTTTAAAATTTAAATAAATAGATGGAAGAGTTTGGATCACTTTTTATAACACCTAAAAGGGACTTATGAGTTGATATAAAAGTGAAAAATAATATTAAAAGATCAATTATATTAATAAAGGGAGATATTAATGAGGTGTAGAATGGTATTTTGATATCTAAAGAAGGTGATGAAATGGGGGAGAAACATACCTCTTGTACGACCAAAAATTTTGAATAAATCTTGTTTCCTAATTTTATGTGTTATTTTATTTTATTTTTATACTCAACAAAAATGTTTCATTTGATAACATGAGTATAATTAAAATGAGACCATTGGGTTTTGACTGTTATATGACCATTGGTCAATACGACCACTGAAAACTAAATGTTTTGATTATTGTCTTTAAATACAAGTGATCTTGGTTAATTAATATATAAAGAAGATTCTATGGCCTCACCTAGTAGTTTTGGACCGATCGAAACCCATCTAACAGAACTTGGGAAGGAGGTAGCACCACTAGGCTTTTCTCTGGACCAAACCCAAGCTGAACTTCATCAAGTGAAGCTAGAACGGAATTGCCTTCGCGAGAAGTTCAAACTGATAGAAATTACTACTTGTGCGATGTTGGTCGAGCCGCCCTCAGATTCTCTCACCTTAGCACACCTTACACTTAGGTCCTATGCTAGTGTGATAAGGGGTTATGTAAGGAGATCGTAACTACCTTGTGTAATCCTTTGTTTTAAATAAAAATTTCGATTTCTTCTTATGATGAAGTTTATGAATTTTCAAATGACCGGATATATATAGTATGCATATTTTTGATGAATTTTAGAAAAGGGATATTTTAAAAATGTTTATGTAAACCTTAAATAATTAAAATTGTGTAATGATTTTCAAAAAATGGTCTTCTAGAATTATGTTCAGTACAAAATTTATAGTCTAATAAGATCAAATTGATTTTTGATGAATAGTAAATTATGAATAGTGATTTTTCCCTTAGGATTAGTAATGTGACCAAATGGATTAGTAATCTCACTTAAATAAAGTTTTAATATAATTTAGACACCTTGTTTAAGTAATGTGATTCAATAAAATGGATAAATAACGGTTTCATAAATTATTAGTCAAGTATTAGTTTTTTAAGGTGAATAGTGTTTTTTAATTAAAAATTAAATTAAAAATAATTAGAAAATTATTTTTATAAAATGGACTTTATTTTTGAACTCGTAGAATCGATATTATGTTATGGTAATTTTTGGGGATTTTTCTAAAAAAATAAATTTCAGTGAATAGTGTATTTATTTAAAAATTAAATTAAAAATATTTAGAAAATTATTTTTATAAAATGGAGTTCATTTTTATAATCAGAGCATCGATATTTGGTTAAGGTGAAATTTTGGGATTTTTCTGAGAAAGATGAATTTTCAGTGAATAGTAAAAATGCAGTTTTAGGATTTCGGTATGTTTAATGACATCATAACTGTGTCATGATGATGTCATGAGATATTTTATGGGTTGGACGACCAAAGGTGATTAATTATTTTATGGGGGGCCCATGTGGCCTAACTCCATTGGAAATACCATGGGAGAGCCCATGCTTTTGAGAAAACCACTTGTGAAGTGTCCCTTGGCCATTAATGCCTTGTCCCCTCACTTTCCCTATAAATACCAAGCCATCCTCTCATCCATTTCGACTCCCAACTCTCCCACAAGGAATTTCGGGTCTCATTACCTCCCAAGGAGTCCTCCCAAGGTGCTCCCAAGCCCTCAAGGTCTCAACCTTTGAGTTTTAAGAGTTACGTTTTAAGGTAAGGGATCCGACCTCTCTCTTTCTTTTCAAGTAATCTCTTTTATGTCATTTTTTTATGCTCCATGTTCTTATGTTAAAGGATGTTCTTTTATATTCCTCTTACTTCCCTTTTCATGTTCATATAATGAGAGATCCCCTCTTACTCTCATTATTTCGCTTTATGATGTTTTTAAGTGGCGCTGTTAGGCTGCCGAATTTTTTGTAACGGATTCTTTCTCCCTTCTCATTTTTCAAGATCTATTTTCATGTAAAGTCTTTCAAATTTCCTTTTTATTATATTTGGGTATGATCTATATATCTATCATACTGATATTTTATGATAATATGATGAGAGACCCCATTTGATCTCTTCAATTCAGTATTTTCAAGTTTTAATCGGTGCCGTTAGGCTGTCGAATTTTTAAGTGGTTCTTTCACCCTTCTCGTTTTCAAGTTCTACTTTCATGTAAAGTCTTTCAAGTTCCTTTTTATTATGTTGGGGTATTATATCTATATCTATCATACTGAACTTTTATGTTCATATGATGAGAGACCCTATTTGATCTCATCAATTCATTTTTGTTGAAGTTTAAGTGACGTCGTTAGGCTGCTGAATTTTTAAGGGATTCTTTCACCCTTCTCATTTTTCAAAGTTCTACTTTCATGTCAAGTCTTTCAAGTTCCTTTTTATTATGTTGGTTTATGATCTCTATATCTATCATACTAATATTTTATGTTTGTATGATGAGATACCCCATTTGATCTCTTCAATTCAGTATTTTGAGGTTTTAAGTGGCGTCATTAGGCTGCTGAATTTTTAAGTGGTTCTTTCACCTTTCTCCTTTTTCAAAGTTCTAATTCCATGTCAAGTCTTTCAAGTTACTTTTTATTATTTTGGGGTATGATCTCTATATCTATCATACTGATATTTTATGTTCATATGATGAGAGACCCTATTTGATCTCATCAATTCATTTTTGGTTGAAGTTTATGTGACGCCGTTAGGCTGCCGAATTTTTATAAGAGAAATCTTATTTGTGTCTTACTTCCATGTTTTTCATTTCAAATGGTATGTCCTTAAATTTTCATTACCATGATTCATATCCTTTATATTATGTCCCTATACTATTTTTATAGATCATTTATGAGTGGTTGACTCATTTCCCCTCTCTTTTCAATGTTTTCTAAAACCCCGAAACGTAGCCGTTATGCTGCAGAATTTTCGTCTCAAAATGCCTCTCTCTTTTTCTCAAAATTATTTCATGTTATTAAGTGAATACTCAAAGTTCTTATTTATACAGGGGTATTCACATATATATAAAAATATTCTATTTTTTAAATTCTGGTATTTACATACATGAAACCCGCTTTCCCTTTCCGTGGGTTTAAAGTGACGTAAAGATCATGTCTTTAAAGCAGTTTTTTTTAAAACGTTATGATTATGAAATGAAACCCATTTATTTTATTCTATATGGGTTATTTATGAAATTTTTGATGATGATATATGTGGCTCACATGATAATAAATGAAAATTTAAGGGTGTGCCCTGATAGCACTCCAATGCATTGGGTAATGATGTAACCACTAGAGATAACAATTTTCACGATATCTTGGTGAATAACCTTGTTAATTTTCAAATGACACCTTGGGGATGGACCTTGGTGATATGTTCATCATTGTCTATGTTAAATTATGTATCCACATCTTAAAGTTATGAAAAATGTTATTTTTATTATGATATGCCACATGATTTCTTTCTCATGCCTTAAAGTTGTTTTTCATGATATAGTTGATGTATCTCAAGTTCACATGTTAAATGTTTCTTTTGTTTCCCTTACTGGGCCTTCTGCTCACCCTTTCTTTTGATGTATGTCCCCAGGTTATGAGATGCAGTAATGAACCTAGGATGAACTTAAGGAGAATCCTTTCAAGTTTTTAAGAAGAATGTTTTACGTTGTTTTCATTTATTATGTTCCTGGTTTCCAAGACACTAAACCTTAAATATCCTCAGTTTTGTGTAATGTAATGAAAGTTTATGTTATAAAAAGGCGGGATGTTATACCTCTCTTGAAATTAAAAAAAAAATCCACTGTTGGAAACTTAGGCTATACCAATAATTTAAAAATGTTGGTATTAGATAAAAAACCATTGGCATAGCCTATACTAAGGGTTTTCCAAATCATTGGGAATTATGGTGTGGGTATAGTCCTATACCAATGGTTTTCCATAAACTGTTGGTATAGGCTAATAGAAAGTAGATTATACCAACGGTTTATCTAAATCATTAGTATAGAGTAATACACCATTATAGAAATCATAACCACACTCATTCTCCCAAAGAACCTCCAACATTACACACAACAACCTCCCCTCCTTTTCCCAAAGCACCAGCACATGAAAAAACACTATAATACCATATATAGAATTCAAAAAACTAATACAACACCTATAAATACACTATAATACAATAAAAAAATTCAAAAAACTATTACATACTATATACAGAATAATGTATGATTAATTAACATGTTTAAAAATCATTAGTATCAAATTATTCATGATATAATTATAAAAAAACACCACACTGGAAAGAACAACATTTTGGAAATCAGAGCAGCACACGCACCTTATTCAATCACCTATAGAAATCATTAAATAGTTTCACAAAACATCATCAACCAATATACAAACAATGATAACATAATAAACTAATTAATTAATTCAACTAGTGATAATTCACATTAAAAACATCACATATATTCATTCACTACTAATCATTAAACATCAAATGTCAAAAATATAAATCAAAAATGTAAAGGATAAATCTCTCCCTCATCACCATCACTATTAATACCATCATTCTTATCATCATCCTTATCATCATCCTCACCACCATCCTCACCATCATCCTCACCATCACCATCTCAAGGAACGTCATCATCTTGAACACCACTAGAACCATTTATCGATGCACAATATAATATAGGCAGTTTCGGTATATATGTATCACAAGCTGTGGTGGTATCTAGTGGAAGTGATGGACATAAGACTTCCATGAATTTCATAAATTAATTTTCATCCATTTGATTCTTTTAACACTTCTTTATGACCATTTTTTGGCCTCTTATACCTCATCTTGAGCCTCTATTGCCTGTACATTAGTTGTTTCTATGACAACCCTGATCTTTTATTACACAATTAAATATAATTTATTACATAAAATTCACTTGATACAACATATAAGATTGATATTTATAGTGTATTTGGGGCTTAGTATCATTACATAACAACTTAAAACATGAAATACAACATCTTTATTGAAAAATTAGTTTACATGACCACTACATTCCCTCGTACTTAGCATTGCATGGGATAACCTGAGGACATGCATAAGAAAAGGGTGAGCAATAAAGCCCATTAAGGGAATAATCATGGAATAAAATGAGGAATACAATACATTTTAGAGAATATTAATATCAATAGAGCATAAGATAACCATAAACATAAAGTCATGATAAATCATGATAATCATAACATGGAAATGTGGCAACAAAACTTAACATGGAATTAGCATGAGCCAAGGCTCATTGCACACGGAGTATGAGTAAATCCTCATTGCACATGAAGCATGAGTAAAACCCCGTTGCACTTGAATTATCATGATTAAACACCCATTGTACATGACGTATCATGATACTATACTTTACCCAATGCATTGGAGCGCTATAAGGGTGCACCCTTCTTAAACATTTCATTTCATGCATAAGTGTGCCACATGGATCATATAACATGGATTCATAAAACATAGTCATTTATTCCATGATAAAGGAATTTGGAATTAATACATGAAACTTTATAATAAATAATTAAATGTGCATAAATGTGAATACCCTTTATAGAGAAATGGGCATGGTATTCACTACATAATGACATTGTCTTGGAAAATCAGTGTAATTTCGGCAGCGTAACAGCGTGATGTAAGAATTCATAAAAATGGTTGATGAGAGATAAAGGGGTGTATCATAATATTTACATGAAATTTATAGTAAGTGGGTCATATATATACATGTCCCAACAATTTTAATGGAATTTAGATTCATGATACAAAATAATTGCTTGAATGTAAAAGAGGAGAGAAAATTTCATTTTGGAATTTCGGCATAATAACGGGTGTACATGGGAGGAACTTAATGAGATATAAAGGGGTATACCATCATTAAAACATAAATATGTGAGTATGGGGAAGGTGAAAAATCATACCCCAATATTTATAATTTAAATTAAAAGTGCATAACAACATTAATAAAATTGGACAAAAATGAGAAAAGAAGAAAAAACCCTTACTTGGAAGTGGCTTCCAAAGGATTGAGAGATACTTGAGAGAGGATTCTTGGGAGCTTGGGGCACCTTGGGAGGATTCAAGAGAGAGGAGGGAAGATGTTGGATGAACTCCAAAGTCTTTGTGTTAGGAGGAAGTGGGAGCTTGGGTG
Organism: Viscum album; assembly: GCA_963277665.1. Classification (NCBI taxonomy): domain Eukaryota; kingdom Viridiplantae; phylum Streptophyta; class Magnoliopsida; order Santalales; family Viscaceae; genus Viscum; species Viscum album. Next base: position 333,154,396 of record OY728129.1, on the reverse strand, counting down.
GGTTTATATAGGAAATGTGAGGGAATTCTTTATTATTTAGGTTTGGGACACCTCACATTAAACTAATCCAAATCACAAACCAGACCATGTTTTTTGCCATGGTTTTTGGAAAAGGGAAGTGTAAAATAATATTTTATAAGGCCAAATTCCTAACTTATTAAAATAATGGGGTTTCTTATGTGGATGTGAGTCACACTCCCAAGGAAAACAATTTAAAAAAATAAGATGTTTAATAAGCCTTGAGGGGTCCATTAATGCTTTGTAAAATAAGTAAAACAAACCCAAAATCACATTATTTTAAAGTTAAAACATATATTGGCCGAAAATAAGTATTATATTATTTTATTACATCACTATTGGGTCATTATGATGTCATAAAACACATAATATATTTAAACGGTATTTAGTTTTTACCCAAAAATTTGACTGTCTCAGAAAATTATAAAAAATTCACCGTTGGATAATTTTGATGTACTGATTCTAGAAATAATATTAATTTTATCTAAATAATTTTCTAAATATTTTAATTTTCACTTTTAAAATAAAAACCGACATTTATCGAAAATTCATGGGTTTTGACAAAAATAGCTTTCAAACATTAATAAAAATTAAAATTTCATTCATAAAATTATACAATAATTTATATTTAATAAAAATTAATTTAATAATAATAATAATATTTTATTAAAATATTATTTAACTCAAAAATCCATTAATTCATCAAAATAGATTTCTTAGTTGAACATTAACTAAAAATACTATTTGTGATTTAAAAACTATTTACAATGTAACAATAATAAAATGAAAGTATATTAATTATTATATACAAAAATAATGTACATAACCATAGTGCTAAGATATTGTTACATAACCCCTTATAACACCCGCATAAGATCGAAGAGTAAGGTGTGCGATGGTGACAGACTCTTGGGATGGCACGGATAACATTGCTCGGGTGGTAATCTCTATCAACTTCCATTTCTCTCATAGGTGGTCCCACTCAAGCTTAACATATTCAAGCTCGGCTTGGTCTTGGTCATGAGAAAAGCCCAATAACGCCACCTCCTTTCCAAGCTCTGACAAATGGGACTCGTATGGGGCACGTCTACTGGATGAGGTCATCGCTTCCTTTGTATGAGTAAATTGGATTTGTTAAAGCCATATGTTTATACTAATCATGTGATCACTGTTCAATGGCTATATTAGAAAAGGTCACAATTCTTAACAAAAAACCAAAGAATTTGACATTTTATATAAACATTTTACATAAAGAGGCATTTAATTAGATCAAGAGGGATTTACATTAATGAAAGTTTGGGTCGTTACAATCTTCCCCCTTAAAAAAATCGCCATTGAAATTTTCTTTTCCCACACTAAAACAGATGTGGGTAACTTTGCTTCATCATTTCCTCTAATTCTCATGTCACTTATTCAAACTTGTGGTTTCACCACAACACCTTGACGTGGGGAGTTGTCTTATTTCGTATAACTTTTTCTCTACAATCTAAGATCTTCACTGGTTGATCCTTATAAGAAAGATCATCCTCTAACTATACCACTTATGAAGAGAGAACATGTGAAGGGTCTAGTATGTACTTCCTTAAGAGGGATACATGAAAGACATTATGTACTTTGGACATGGTAGGTGGAAGTGCTATTTGATAGGCCACAGCCCCGACACGATCAAGAATCTCGAAGGGGCCGATGTACCTTGGACTTAACTTCACTTTCTTTCCGAACCTCATGACCTTCTTCTATGGAGATATGCATAGAAATACCATGTCTCTGACTTTAAACTCAATGTCTCATCGACTATTATCTACATAATTATTTTTAAGACTCTGGGATTCCTTGATATGCTACTGAATGGTTTTCACCTTGTCCGCCATTTCTTTGACCATTTATGGTCCAAGTAGATTATTCTCACCAACCTTATCCCAACATGACGGTGTTCTGTACCTTTTACCATAAAGGGCTTCATATGGTGTCATTTGGATGCTTGAGTGGAAACTGTTATTATAAGATAACTCAACTAGAGGAAGATGTTGATCCCATCCTCCTTTAAAGTCCATTGAGAATTCTCTCAACATGTCCTCAAGTGTTTGAATAGTTCGCTCAGATTGGCCATTAGTTTGAGGATAATTGGCCGTATTGAATTTCAGTTCAGTATTCAAAGCATTTTGAAGACTCTTCCAAAACATAAAGGTGAATCTTGGATCTCAATCAGACACAAAATATTGTGGTACTCCATGAAGCCTTACCACTTCCCAAATATATATCTGTGTTAGTTGATCCAATGAAAAATCCTCCCGAATAGCAATGAAGTGTGCATCCTTTGTAAGACAATCCACAATAACCTAGATTTCATTGTTGTCTTTGGATTTCTTCAGAAGTCTGGTGAAAAAGTCTATGGTGATGTTCTCCCATTTTCATTATGGTATGGGCAATGGTTGCATCATCCCCTTAAACTTCTGCCTCTCTGCCTTCACTCACTAACACACTAGGCACTTTGATGTATATTCAACGATCTCCTTCTTCATATTATCCCACCAATAATTCTCTCAGAGATCTTGATACATCTTTTTGTTTTCTGGGTGAATAGAGAAATTCTAACTATGTGCATCATCCAAAAGTTCCTTCTTCAGCTCCAGACTTGATGGAACATATAGTTTTTTCCCAAATCTCACAATTACTTCTTCCTTAACATTAAACTCCTAGGATTTCCCTTTTTCTATAACTTCCACTTTTTCCTGAATTCCCACATCATCTTTTTTAGCATCCTTTAACCTTCCCAAAAGTGATGTTTGAGCAATCATTTGTGAAAGGATTGATGATGTTCCCTTCTTTATTATTACCATGTCCATCTTCATCAAATATAAGAATATTGGATCCTTTTTAATTCTCATCAATGATATAATCGTTGGGTCCTTTCTACTTAGGGAATCCACCACCTTGTTCGCTTTCCCAGGGTGGTAATGGATTGAGAAGTCATAGTCATTCATCAGCTCTAACCATCTTAGTTGGTGAATGTTCAACTCTTTCTGTGTGAATATATACTTGAGGCTTTTGTGGTCCATATATATTTCACACTTCTCCCCAAAGAGATAATGCCGCCAAATTTTCAAAGTGAAGATCACTACAGCGAACTCGAGGTCATGTGTTTGATATTTCTGTTCATGAACTTTCAATTTCCTGGAATCATAGGCAATGACTTTTTCATTTTTCATCAACACACATCCCAGGCCCTTCTTCAAAGCAGCATTGAATACCACAAAAAGTTCTCCACTTATGGGTAAAGTGAGCACGGGCATAGTGATAAGACTTTTTTTAAACTCCTTAAATATTTCTTCGCATTCATAACTCCAAGAAAACTTTACTCCCTTTCGAGTTAGCTTCGTAAGAGGGTTGGATAATCATGATAAATTTCTCACAAATCATCGATAATATCCACCTAACCCCAAGAATCTATGGATATTCGTTACTGATGTTAGCCTCGGCCATCCCTCAATTGCATCTGTTTTGGAGGGATCCACATATGTCCCATTTATTGTGATGATATGGCCCAATAATGAGACCTCCTTCAACTATAACTCACACTTTCTATACTTTTCATAGATCTTATCCTTCTTCAAGGTCTCTAGTATAGTTATCATATGCTTCTCATGATCCTCCTTAGTTTTGGAGTATATCATAATATCATCTATAATGAATACCAAAAAAATTTTGAGTTAATCTCTAAAGACTCTATTCATCAATTCCATGAATATTTATAGATAATTAGTGAGTCTGAAAGGCAATACTATTAATTTATAGTGCTCGTATCTTGTAAAGAAAGTAGTCTTGGGGATATCTTCCTTATTCACCATTACTTGATAATATCCTGACCGTAAATCAACCTTGTAGAATTATTGTGCTCCACGTAGCTGATCGAACAAGTCGTCTATTTGTGGGAGAGGATACTTGTTCTTTATCATGATTTTGTTAAGATCATTATAATCGATGAAAAGGTGCATTGACCCATCTTTCTTCTTGACTAAGAGGACGGGTGTACCCCATGGTGAAGCACTTGGGCGTATAAAGCCTTTATCCAAATTCTCCTGTAGTTGTTTCTTCAGCTCCTCAAGCTCTATAATAGCCATTCTATATGGATTCTTGGATAATAGTAATTCCCCAGGTATAAGTTCAATTGAGAATTCAACATCTCTTCTAGGAGGAAGACCAGGCAATTAATTGGGAAACACTTCAGCGAATTTCCTCACAATAGGCATGACTTCTAGGATGGTTGTCTCCTTAGACTCAATCATCTGATCCAGATACACGTTATCATAGGGCATTAATATCCACACTTGAGATGATGGAGCTAAATAAGATTCATCTTCCTCCTTGAACTTGTAAAGAATTGATGGTCGATTCTCTATATGGAGAGTGATTTCCCTCTCACGGCAATTTATGTTGGCTCTATATAAGGAAAGCCAGTCCATGCCAAGAATTGCATCGAATTTTACCAAAGGGAGTATGATGAGGTTCATCGGGAAGTTTAATCCACAGATTATGATAGGGTAGGAGTAATATTCATGGGATGAAATGATTTCCCCATTTGTTGTACTCGACATCTTCACTTCCATGATTTGTGGTGGTGTTGGGATTGTTCTACTAAACTTTCGAGATATAAAAGAATGTGTAGAACCTGAATCAAAAAGTACATTCACTATTCTTGAATGAATAAATAGCGTACCTGTCACCACTTCATTTATGTGGTTCACTTCGGCAGTAGTGATAGAAAAATATCACCCTTGCTACCTTGGAGGTTGTTGGTTGCCTCTGAAAACCATTGGCTTAGAGAACTGATTTTCAAGATTCCCTAGTTCTTTGCAGTTGTAGCAATGAACAAAAAATTGAGGTTTGAATGGAGCGTTACTCTCCTCGGTTGCAGCCATGGGTTTTTCTTGTCGGCAGTTAACATCTAGGTTCCCTTCTCTTCTACACCTAAAGCATTTCCTTGTCCCCTTCAAGCAATTTCCAGGGTGCTTCTTTCCACACCTTTGGCAAGTGGGGTGCTGGATCTTCTTAGCACCATTGGATTTATCCATCGGACCACCACCACCTTACTATTATTATCCCTATGATACCCCTGAGATTCTCTAATCTCAATTTTGACCTTGAGGGCACATCAGACAATTTCCTTATAGCTTTCAAAGTCAAGGATTGTTAGTGCTTTCCACAGGCTTGGTTTTAGCCCACCAAAGAAGCGGTCAACCCTGCATTCGGGGGCAACGACAAAGCCGGAAGCGTATCGTGCAAGCCTTGTGAATTTTTCCTCATACGATCCAACAGATTCTTCATCTTTTTTCTTGATGGAAAGGAATTCCCTTTCCATCTTAATTCGGAGGATGCATGGAAAATATTTATCGAAAATAATCTTTCGGAAATCCTTCCATTCCAACGCCTCGATCTCCTCCTCAGGCTTCATATTTTTGATCAATATCCCCCATTGATCATATTCACCCTTCATAAGATAAGTAGCCAGGAGAACCTTCTCTTTTTCAGAACATTTAATGATTGAGAAGATCTTTTCAATGGAGTTGATCCATTGTTCAGTGATTTAGGGATCAGATGATCCATTAAAAGTAGGAGGCCTTTGTCTCATGAAGCTCTCGATATCGACTTGTTCTTTCTTAGGGGGGTTAAATTCTCCTCTTTACCCATGTTTCTATTCAAATCAAGAGTTAGAAAAGATAGAATCGTGACAAAGGTCGTGATTCCCACTCCCATTGGATTGGGAATCTCATTAGTACAGTCATCACATTGATTTTCACATCGGTTGTTAGCCCGAGTCCTCCTATTACTGGACATTGGCTGGAATAAAAGTAATGTTAGGGGTAACACATAAAGGGTGATCCAAGGAAAAAACTAACGACTTATAAATAAATTTTATTTCCTTAAAATATAAATCTTTTGGCTTCAGTCTATATTATCCATGACCTACTTTCTAACATATATTCATAGGGAATTTTTTGTCCCTTAATAATGGTTCATACTAAGCTTTTGAATTTACCAAAGCATATCCCCTGGGAGTGTCATAACCAAGAGTGCAGTGAGGCTTGTTTTTGTGCACCAGTTCCCATTCGAGTCTAGCTCAAATCGATGTTTTCGGGTTTTACCCCTAGGATACATCTGTGCCAGAGCCACCTCTAACTGGTCGTATCTAGACAGGGATGTATTTTCTTGATAAACCACTAACTCAATACTCACCAATACATAGGGATGATTTTATTATACTTATTCTTATCTCTAATTCTTCACTAAGGTTTTCTAATCCTAATCCCAAAAATAACTAAACCTATCCTCTGATACTAACTGTGACAACCCTAGTCTTTTATTACACAATTAAACATAATTTATTACATAAACTTCACTTGATACAACATAGAAGATCGACAGGTCTAGTGTACTTAGGGATTAGGATCATTACATAACAACTTAAAACATGAAATACAACACCTTTATTGAAAACTTACTTTACATGACCACTACATTCCCTCATACTTAGCATTTCATGGGATAACCTGAGGACATGCATAAGAAAAGGGTGATCTATAAATCCTAGTAAGGGAATAATAATGGAATAACATTAAGAATACAATACATGTTAGATAATAGGCATATCAATAGAGCACAAGAGAAGCATAAACATAAAGGCATGATAAATCATGATAATCATAACATGGAAATTTGGCAACAACACTTAACATGGAATTAGCATGACCCAAGGCTCATTGCACATGGAGCATGAGTAAATCCTCATTGAACATGAAGCATGAGTAAAACCTCATTGAACTTGAATTATCATGATTAAACACCCATTTTACATGACATACCGTGATACTATACTTTACCCAATGCATTGGAGTGCTATAAGGGCGCACCCTTCTTAAACATTTCATTTCATGCATAAGTGTGCCACATGGATCATATAACATAGATTCATAAAAAATAGTCATTTATTCCATGATAAAGGAATGTGGAATTCATATATAAAACTTTATAATCAATAATTAAATTTTTATAAAGGTTAATACACTTGATAGAGAAATGGTCATGGTATTCACTACACAATGACATTGGCTTGGAAAATCGGTGCAATTTCGGCAGCGTAACGGCGTGACATAAGAATTCATAAAAATGGTTGATGAAAGATAAAGGGGTGTATCATAATATTTGCATGAAATATAAAGTAAGGGGTTCATATATATACATGTCCCAACAATTTTAATGGAATTTAGAGTCATGATACAAAATAATTTCTTGAATGTAAAAGAGGAGAGATAAATTCCTTTCGGAATTTCGGCATAATAACGGGTGTACATGGGAGGCATTTAATGAGAGAGAAATGGGTATCCCATCATTAAAATATAAATAGGGAAGTATATGGGAGGTGTGAAACCATACCCCAACATTTATAATTGAAATTAAAAGGGAATAACAACATTAAGAAAATTGGAAAAAAATGAGAAAGGAAGAAAAAACTCTTACTTGGAAATGGATTCCAAAGGCTTGAGAGAGGCCTGAGAGAGGATTATTGGGATCTTGGGGAACCTTGGGAGGATTATAGAGAGATGAGGGTAGAGGTTTTACGAACTCTAATGGATTTTAGTGAGGATAAAGTGGGATATTGGGTGGGGTTATATAGGAAAGGTGAGGGAAATCTTTATTATTTAGGTTTGGGACACCTCACATTAAAAAAATCCAAACCACAAACAAGCCCATAGTTTTTGCCCATGGTTTTTGGAAAAGGGAAGTGGAAAAAAATATTTTATAAGGCCAAAGTCTGAACTTCTTAAAATAATGGGGTTTCTTTTGTGGAGGTGAGTCACACTCCCAAGGAAAACAATTTAAAAATACAAGATGTTTAATAAGCCTTGAAGGGTCCATTAATGCTTTGTAAAATAAGTCAAAAAAACCCAAAATCACATTATTTTAATGGTAAAACATATATTGTCCTAAAATAAGGCTTATAGTATTTTATTACATCACTATTGGGTCATTATGATGTTATAAAACACATAATATATTTAAACGGTATTTAATTTTTACCCAAAAATTTGACTATCTCAGAAAATTATGAAAAATTCACCATTGGATAATTTCGATGTCCTGATTCTAAAAATAATATTTATTTTATCTAAATAATTTTTAAAATATTTTAATTTTTACTTTTAAAATAAAAACTGACATTTATCGAAAATTCATGGGTTTTGACAAAAATGGCTTTCAAACCTTAATAAAAATTACAATTTCATTCATAAAATTATAAAATCATTTATATTTAATAAAAAATAATTTAATTATAATAATAATATTTTATTAAAATATTATTTAATTCAAAATTCCATTAATTCATCAAAATATATTTCTTAGTTGAACATTAACTAAAAATATTATTTGTGCTTTAAAAACTATTTACAAAGTAACAATAATAAAATGAAAGTATATTCATTATTATATACAAAAATAATTTACATAACCATAGTTCTAAGATCTTGTTACATAACCCCTTATAACACCCACATAAGACCGAAGAGTAAGGTGTGCGATGGTGATAGATTCTTGGGATGGCTCGGATAACATTGTTCGGGTGGTAATCTCTATAAACTTCCATTTCTCTCGTAGGCGGTCCCACTAGAGCTTAACATATTCAAGATCGGCTTGGGATTGGTCAATATGGAATCCCAACAACGCCACCTCCTTTCTGAGCTCTGACAAATAGGTTTCGTATGGGGCATGTCTTCTGGATGAGGCTATCCCTTCCTTTGTCTGAGTAAATTGGATTTGTTAAAGCCCTATATTTATACTAATCATGTGATCACTATTCAATAGCTATATTAGAAACAGTCACAATTCATAACATAAAACCAAAGAAGTTGACATTTTATATAAAAATTTTACATAAAGCGGCATTTAATTAGATCAGGAGGGATTTCCATTAATGAATGTTTGGGTCGTTACAGTTTCCAACATGGTGCTTCCAGAACCGGAACCTAAAATGGGCCAATATATAGTTAGGAAAATACTATTCCCTATTCAACATTGTACTCTTCCATAGTTCTCATCTCCCAAAACCTGAAGTAAATGATCATTTAGACCAAATTTTTCAGCTTCCTTCTCATCAAGGGCCTCCAAAGTACATTATTTTAAATATAAATGTACTATTTAGTTAAAAATAGATACTAAAACTTGAAATCAAAAAATTAAAACTTAAAATATATTATTATGTCGGTTCGTTTACCATGCCTCCATATTTCTTCTTTCTTCTTGATCAAAACAATTTTTCTCAAGGAACACAACCTTAAATATTCAAAACCTTCCTTTACAAAGACATAGAAGTTATGAAACCATAATTGAAAATTGGTTATTAATAATTAATTTCATAACTAAAATCAAATGTATATACTTGATGATGTAATATTATTTTCTGTAAAAATTGATTTCTTTGTGCTAGTATGATATGAGTTGTTAACAAAAAAATTATATAATAAATTGGGATAATTGACAATATTATTAAATAATGAATTGATAAATTAAATTAATGTAGAATTTAATGATTATTGTTTGTATATATTATTTCCATGAATATAATGCAGTTTAATTATAGAATAATGGAAATGGAATTTCTATATTAAAAAAACTAATCAATATTAAATAAATGTATAATGTAGTAAAATGTAAAGGTTAAATGTATGATATATGTGTTTTGATTTGGTTGTTTTTAGGTTTTTATGAGTTAATTTTAAAGGGGTTAAAATACAAAAAAAAACATGATAAATTTTTCATTGATCGATATTGATGAAAGAAGATAGTCAATATTAGTGTTTTTTTTTATTAAAAAGACACATGAAAGAATAAGATTTATTGTTTATTTGGTTAAATAATGTTAATGTTTAGTTATCATGAGAGAATGTAAAATTAAAATTTTATTTTCTAGGAACATTAACAATATGTTTGTTGTGTTGAAATGGTATGTATATTATTTTCATTATGGTTTAGGTAAAAGAAAAATAGGTTTAGTTTATTTAATTTTTTAATTCTGGTTTTTATTTTAGTTCTTAGTAGATTCTTGAAATTTTGTATTTAGAGTGGTAATTAGGCTTCTAATCCTTGTTAGTAATGGTAACATGCCTTGAGTTAAGTGGTTTTGAACTTCATTGAACTTATAATTCACTACTCTAGTGTATTTTGGTTAATTTGGTAATTGAATTTATCTATTTTCCGATTGTTTGATATGAAATTAGTTAATAATTCAAATAGTGATGTGCTAACATGATTTTATATAGATTAATAATGATAACACATGTGAAATTATATTATTTTTAGCTTAAAATGTTGTAGGTAATTAAGTATTCTAAGGAATAAAATGAGTTTTGTTATTTAATAAAGACCTTAAGTAGAATAAAATTCTGTATGATGTTTTATTTTATTGAATTTATGCAATGAAAATTTGATTATCTAGTATTTAATAATCATTCCATTTTATTTAAAGGGGTAAATTAATGGAATAGTGTTTAAAGGATATAAAGGTGTAAATTATTGAATTAATAACACTAAATCATATTAATGTGTTATAATTTTTTTCAATAGTGTTTTTTGTGTGGTGAGTGATATTTAATGATCTATAATTATTTTTTTAATTCATCATGTGGCATGTTGACATGTAAAAGTTATTTTACATGATGTAATTTCTTGTTTGTGTTGTATAACTTGTGAATAAATAGAGTAAAGTGAATATAACAAGGGTAAATGGATGAATAATATTGAATAGAAATAAAATTGTGATAAAGATATAGAAAAGTGGATTTATTTTGAAAATTCTTATTGATTTTTTGTGTCTAATACTAAAAATTTAGTTGGTAAATTTGATGTTTCTTTTATTTTTCAAAAAAAAATTATTATTCAAGTGGAATAAATTGGGATCAATGTTATATTTTATTTTAGAAATTAAAGTAATTTTTTGATAGGTGAAATCATGTTCACACACTATGGTGAAATGTTTTCTTATGGAGCTTATAGGGGTTGTGATAAAATGTGAACTATCTGGGGGTTCAGAGTGCACAAAATTTTCATGAGAAAATTCATATAACCTATTGGGACTAGGTTGGAAAACCTTAAAAGGAGGAATATGTTTTGAATTAAGTGATGATGTGGTTTCTCATTGATACTACATGGGGAATTACATGAAATATAAATAGAAAGAGTGATCCGGCTATATATATTTTTATAAATAAATACATATTATACATTGTTTGGGATAAAAAATATAGGCAATACAAAAAAATTTTAGGATGGCCTAATAAGAATATAACTCAATAATTCTATAGGGAAATTTTAAGGGAATTATTTATTAATGAGAAGTTTAATAGTTTTAGAAATTATGAAATTATTGAGTAATATACAGATATGGTTATTTGAGTTAAAGAAATTATTTATTGGACTTAATAGAGATGCTATCTATAAAGGGATGGATTTTTTTAGATCCTTAATTTGCATTCTTTGAGTGTTGGGAATATCGGGAGGAAGCTTAGAGGTGAGTTTTCAAGGTGGAGTGAAGTTTTTACTAATATTTCATCTAAAATATTGAATCACACTATGACTAATATTGTTTTTCTATGATAATTTGGATGGTGTAAGGATGATGTTTCAGTATGGTGTGCTGCACCATGACTAGTGAGTTTGTGGAATGGGGTGATATGTTGCACCTGAAGCTTATTATGTGAGATTTTGGTGTCATTCTATTTTTCTATGGAAAACCTTTTACAACATGGTGTTTTGTGTTGCAATATATATCTTGTGTATTACATCATGGGAGGATTAATTATGTTATGGGAGTCTTGGATATGGAATTTCATGGTTCTTCTATTTTTTGGAATCATTTCACTATAGAAAATGACCATGGTTTCCTAACTATGCCCATCATGATATAATGTTATGTTTCCTATATTTTATTATAAAATTATGTAATATCATCAAATTAAATCCAATTCTTTCATCCCCCCTCAAACCCTAGGTGTATTATGTCTCGTATTGGGTGCTCTTTGTTTTCCCTTTGGTGTCTCTCGACCCTTAGATCCATGTGATTGTGATCCTGTGATCTGAGGTGTGATTCTATTTCTCTATAATTTATTTTTTATTATCATTTCTTCTTGATAAGGTTAAAAAAAGTGGTATTATATTGGTTTTGGTGATTTTTTATCAAGTTTTTTATAGATAATAGTTATGAATTGGTATTGTGGTGGATCCTTGTATGTTTGGTGAATCTTGATTGGTGCCTTCTACTCATTCTGATGCAGATGTTTTTGAAGCATCAATTGATCTAGGGGATTCAAGATCCCTCTTTTTATCATTTGTGTGGGAATGTTAAATATTCATTCCTATGTTTTCATTAGGTGTATAGTTATAATTAACATTGTAATGGTAATAAATCATATTAAATAAATTAGAAGGGAATAATATATCACATGTCTTTTATGAATTTCTATGTTATTGCCTATGTATTGTTTCCATACTAATTATTGATTATTTATATGGTATATTTTTTGTTTAATTTATTTAACACTCTTATAGTTGGATAATCACTTAAAAGGGGAAAAATTGGAGTTAAGGAATTCTAGAATTAATATTATTTTTGTTTATACATGAGGCATCGAGTAAATGTGAAATTATAGTTAATGGGGATTTTTTAATAATGTTTTTTTATGAAATTATTGTTTTTTTATATTTTTTGTGTTTGTACTTGTTTTGGAAGTTGTGGTATTAGTTATGAATTTTTATGGTTTGAATTGGGGTGATGGTGTAGTGTTGTTATTGTAGTGGAGGTTTAGTAGATGTGCTCTTATGTGGTTGGTTTTGTAAGGGTGATGTGGGGAGGTATTTTTTGAGATTTTAGAAGAGGTATAGGTGATATTTTTAATATTGGGATGGTATTTTGTAGTTGTTGATGTAGTGTAGTTTGATTTAGTTGAGTCATAGTATATGAGAAATATAGTTGATAATGAATTAAATAAAATAATGTATAAATTAATTAAGTATGGGAAATTATATGGTTGATATAAATTTATTGTGGTTGGAAACAATATAATTAAAAAAATATAATATGGTTGGTGACAATAAAACTATAAATGAATAAGTATATGGAACAAATTGAAAGTTATGGTTGGTGTATAACTGTTTTTAGTAACTATGTGGTTAGATATGCATGGTTAGTCATGGTAGTGGTAATTTGTTATCATTAATACAAACTAATGTATTATATTTTTATTCTACACCTACCATATATAATAAAAAGTACTTTATAATATTCAGTTATATTTATTATATATTTTCTAATCTTTACCTTTTACATTGTAAATATAGAATAATAGATAGATTTTTGAATCTAATAAAATGAAATTGAAAACCAAAGTGGATCTACAAGTAAAATCCCTATATTCCTACCTACTTCCTCTCATGTTCTAGAATGGTAGTCCACCCCAAAGTATGAAGGCATTTCGTAGAACCCTTGTTTTTCATTTCTTTTCAATGATTCCTAAAAAATAATTTTCAATAATACAAAACAAATTATTAATGAAAATCATGGTAATTTTCATTCAAAAACATCAAATTTTATTAATACCTAAAACTCAGTAATATTCTAATAATAAATCATTTCTAGATAATGTGCTAATAGAAACTCATTCATGATAGGTGTGTAATCTAAAACCTTATGAACTCTATAATTCCATCCACTATACAAATCATAATTATATTATCTCCATATATCACCTAATTACATGAGTCATTTTTTACTCATGGCCTCACCATTGGGAAAATTATAATGAATATAAGGCCCCAGCCTTAAAACCTTACTTAATCTTGAGTTATTACAAGATTACACATTGAGGATCTTTTCAGGTTTAGAGTTTTAGAGAATTAGATCATGAAACTTTCATTACATTCCACATTTAAACAAGGTGGTTACATAAAAGACAATATTCATTCTTCCCATCAATGGAAACCTACTTAAAATAAAACATGGATTCTTTCTTGACACATCCTTGACACTATCGTCACATCATGTACCTTTCCCTTGACCTGTGAAAAGCATTTCAAAAACTTGGGATGAGCATAAAAATCTCAGTAAGGGTTATAAAAATATGGAAAGGAAACATGAGTTCATATATACATAAGAACGAAATCATACTTTACCCATAAAACATAGGCATATCAAATCATGTATAAATCATAGAAAACATAAGACATAAAGGTAACTTGAGGCATTCATAACATTCTTACGTAGGGAGTAACCCTCTTGGTTACATTTGGAATACCCATCACAGTATATTCCCTAAATCTCTTCGGAGAAACCTTAACGTTTCACTCCTTTGCGTTACCCAATGCATTGGAGAGCTATATCGGGATCACCCGCCCTTAGTTTATCACGGAACCACCCGTTCTTCATAACAATGCCCAAGAACCATAACATAATCGTATCACATAAACATGAATAAAGGAAACATAACATTTCCACATTTCAATCACAATATAACATTTTAGGATATTGAAATAATGAATCCATTCAAAAAGAAACCATTTCCAAAACCATTTAAAACATTTAATAAAGAGATTTTTGAATCAAAGTGTCCCATACCACATTGAAGCTTTTAACATTTTAAACCATTAATATCCATATAAATAAATCCTTATAACCATTTTGAAAACATGTATATTAATAAGAACAAATAATTAAAACATTTAAAACAATATTTTGGTTAAAGGGGTTTTACCAAAATTAGAGACACTTGAATACAATAATCGAGGAATAACATTTAGTCAGAACTTTATAATATCATGAGAATAAAAGTATTCATGATATAATACTCCAAAGGACAGTATATACACCATATAAGAGTGAATTGGTGCATAACAACAATGAACCCTAAATAGAAATGTCAAATGTGATGAAATCCCTTATAAAGAAGGTATCCTTAAATTAAGGACAAATAAATCTCAAAAATATGTGTGAAAAATATATATACACCCAATATAAGTGGATATTAAGTGTAAAACAATAAAAGGTCATTCACACATATTCAATGGATGACATACTCAATGACTACAAGTTGAACCCAAAGAAATCGAAATTGGGTTAAAAAGTTCCCTTGACAGCCTAACGACATCACATCAAAATGAGTTGATGAGAGATAAAAAGTGTATCTCATCACTTGGACATAAAATTTACATCAATAAGGATGTATGAGAACATATCCCAACATAAAAATATGTAAATTAAAAGGCCCAATAAAAGAAGTCTTTTAAAAAAGAGGAGGGTGAAAGGTTCCCTTACCGACTTGGGTATCTTTCAAAACATACACCCCATGAAAGAAAGACAATAGGTAATTGATGTAAATACTCATAAACAAAATTATATTACACAAAGAGTAGAATAATGGGAAGTACATACACCACTCAATGGAATTTGTGGCGAATGTAGCATAAATCTCACGGGAATAAAAGTGAGATGAAAAATCCCTTACGAAAACAAGGCAGCCGAACGGCGCCACATAAAACTTCCGAATATGGATTGATGAGATCAAATAGAGTATCCCATCATATTACAATAGAATTTACAGAAAGTGGAATATAAATGAAAATCCCCCAAAATTGCAAGGAGGAGTTTAAAAGAAGTGACATAAAGGAGAGTACTTAAAAAGAAAGAGAGAGGTTAGATCTCTTACGAAAGTTCGGCAGCCTAACGGCACCACTCAAAACTTCCAAAATGGATTGATGAGAGAGAATAGGGTCTCTCATCTCATGAACATAAAAATTACAGTAAATGTAATATAAAAGAACATCCCAATCATAATAAAGATGAGCTTAAAATAAATGACATAAAAGAGTGTACTTAAAAAGAGAGTTGTAGGATCCCTTACCTCGGGTCTGACTTGACTCGATCGTTCTTTAATCTCCTGAATAATAAACTTGAGTTAATTTCTAATTCCTTAAGAACATTTTTCAAGTTCATTATTACTTTTATACCACTTATTACCATGTCATAAACATTATGTAATCATTTAAGTTAATAATGTTTGTTTTTCCGATATTTGGTTCTTAAGTCGAAAGTGGACTTCTTACAATTACATGTTGTTCGTGTGTCCAAATGTTTATTATATCCAGAATTGTATTAATTATGTAGATATCATATATGTCATATATATCCAGTACATGCGTGCATTTATAACATTACATAATCATTTATAGGTAAGAAATGAAATGCACCGTTCATGGAGACGGTAAGCCGTACGTACGCATGAACGCTACTTTCATTTCTATTTCGTATTTTATAGAATGGAATAATAATGATATAAAGGTATATTATAATTACATTATAATATAATATATAATATCAGATTTCCATCCTTTATACATCCCACATATGGTATTTAACGAGTCAAATCACTTTGAAGGGGCGGTAGTCCGCACTTACTTAAATGAAGATATCGTGTATACCCATAATGGAAGCCATAAAGGTAAGAAAAAAATGAAAAATAAAGAAGCATAAATAAAACATAAACATATTATATATCATATATAAAAATAGTGACATCATAATGGCCACCTTTGAAGGTGTTAAATGAGTATTGAACAATCATCGTTTCGGGAGGCAGAATTTCACCATCCACGGAAACCGTATGTTCTTTAACCATTTGATGTAGTTGTGTGAGAGTGTAGCTCGAATAAATCTTATAACAACATTCTAGTATATTGAAGATACTTTTTTTGTTACAAAAGAAGTAAATAAAAAGAGTTTAGGGGGGTGGAGAAGCAAAATAAAACAAATGAACATGAGAGAGTGAATTACCTTTAAAAGTGTAACTCCTTTTGATTTGAGCCTAAAGGCTTCCTTTGAAAGGATTATGCCCAAAGTGAATCCTCTAGGATGAGGAGAGTGATGTGGAGAGAGTAAATGGGCAGGTGTTTGCCGAGCCAAAGGCTTGAGGAGTGTGTTAAATGAGGTAGAGGTGGGGGCCTTTTATAAGAGGAGAGGAGGGGTACTTTTGGAAAGTAAAGAAATATTACTTTATTTGAAAATGTGTTTCGGTTTCAAAAGGTCCCACATTGATATAATTCGTGGATAAGGTGATAAGGCTTCGAAATCCACTCATCCAATAATTTTTGGACATGTGTAGTTCATAGATTTTACATTATCTTTCCATTTTATTTAAATCGTCAAATAATGATGTCATCGCTGCATCATTATTATGTCATAAATAATTTAATTTATTTAATGTCTAAAAATTATAAAAAAAATACTATGATGTAGGAAATATTTTTATCTTTCCAATGAATATTTATAATCAAAAATATGACTTGTATAACCCCACTTAAAAATTGTTTTAGTAAAACATATCATGTTTGTGTCAATTTTACTTTTACATTAAATAAAATGTTATTTATGTCATTTCCCAACCAAAGTGGATCCATGGGGTCCCCAAGTTGACCCATGGCTTTTATTGGTCGGCCATGATACAACCAATGAGGGTAAGACATGTTTCAAGCTCATCTCATTTTATTAAAGCATTATTTTTACCTTAAACTACACTAATTACCACTAATCGCGATTAAAAACTTAATAAGTTACTATTCACCAAAAAATTATTTTAATCTCATTGAACCACATTTTACTTCTTAATGACAACCATGTATGTCAGATTTTTGAAAATCAAAACACAATGATGGCAAAATTTCATTTAAACAGAAAATCAGTTTTTATAAGTACCACTTAGTGGTTTCACTATTCATCAAAAATTGAAGTTTTTCAGAAAAATCCCAAAAATTCACCCTAAGCTATATTTGATATTCTGAATTCAAAAATGAAGTTCGTTTTACAAAATTCAAAACATATAAGTCACATTAATTAATTTAATAATTAATTCCCACTTTCATGACAAATAGCGTGTTTTATGAAACAATAAGTATCAAAAGATTGACACTAGTTTAAGTCTGATTTCGAAGTGAAATTGATTCCAACGACCACTATTGGATTTAATGGTAAAAATATTTTCTAATTTAACTTTAAAACCAATTAAAAATATAATATAATCATATAAATAAATTATATTAAAAAGTGGTTTTGAATTAAAATACAACATTTTAAACTATTCATTAAAAAAATGAACTTTATCGGAAAGATACCAAAAATTTACACAAAGTAAATTTTGATGTCCTGATTCTTAATAAGAGTTTTATTTGATCCAAAAGAATGTTTAAGAGTGAAAAAAACTATATTTAATGACGGTTCTCCATCAAAAGGTGATAAGTGAACCTTTAGTGAAAACTAGGGCATATATGCCTAAAATTGAATTCTTTCCGTATTTTAA
This sequence comes from Viscum album, assembly GCA_963277665.1. Lineage (NCBI taxonomy): Eukaryota > Viridiplantae > Streptophyta > Magnoliopsida > Santalales > Viscaceae > Viscum > Viscum album. The sequence goes on along the minus strand of OY728129.1, from coordinate 333,135,989 downwards.
GCCTTTATCTTCTATTGTATAAATGTAAAAATATTTAGGAACATATATAATCATATTTTAGTTATTTCTATCCATTCCCTCCATTACAACGGCTACATGTTAACTACCATTTAAAATAATATTATTTTATTATTAGAGTGCAACGTAAGATTCCCAAGAAACTCGTTGTTGCGTGTTGGGTACGCCATCGAGCATAGCGTCCCCTTTAAAGTAATATTAATATTTTATTCACAAATATGGATAAATATGAAAATTTCATATTCCTTATTTACCTGGGGTGTTACATCCTTCCCCCCTTTTGGGAATTGCGTCCTCGCAATTTTAAAATTGCGCTTGGAAACATCATTGAAAGTCCCACATCGGAACAAAAGTCGGTAAAACAAACACTTTAAAATAAAAAAAAGATAAGTACAAAGGTCACCCGAGTTAACCCATACTAGGATTCCAAGTATGAAAACATGGACATGGAGGAGAAAACATAGGTTCATGTTCTCATGGAGAGTGATAGAAAACATGTTTAGGAGAAATTTAACCATGAGAAAATCACAAACTTGTGATGGGTTAAACGGTATTCGATTCCCCAGTAGGAAAAGTTAATAGACAACATTTTTGTTTTAAGTTACTTTTTATTGAGGAATTTATTCATAAGGAAGCATAATCACTTATCATGTTGACTTTCAACTTTTACTAGATTCCTTAGTCAAACTCATATTTTTCCCCAAGACGAGTATTTAGGGAGACTTGTTCGCATCAAGAGTACTATAATCAACTTCTAGAGAATCACCTAATCCCCAACAGAGAACTATATAAATCCCATGTATTTAGGCTTTAACCAAACCAAAACCAAAAAGGTTAGTACAAGATCAGATAATCCAGAAAAGGATAACACCTTATAAAAAGAAAATCTATTCTTAATCTCCAAAATTTGTCCAACAAAACCCAAAGTTCAACGAGGACCATCCGATAAACAATTTGTCCATAAAATTCTTCAAAGTAAACCAATATAAGATTTAAACCCAAATATTTGAATGATTTAGTCACATAGTCTTCCAAGTTAAATCGTAACATTTATCTCCAAACAACATCAGTTGCTCCTAAAGTCTCACATTGAAAAGTAATTATCCTAATCACATATCCTCCAAAATCAACTTACTCTTAATTCATAAAATCATATAACTAAAAAGAATCAGTCAAACTAACCAGGTACTTCACGTAGTCCAGTGGTAGGTGATAAATACCAGTCGCACTTTGGTTGTGGGTTCGATTCCCACAGTATTGTCCGACGCGACGGGTTGTCACACGGTCTGCGTGTTGTCCTTTTTTGAAAACTATATAATTCTCAAATCATTACCCAAAAGGGATAAAATCATCAAAAATAACCATAACATAATTTAACCTTAATTTTATCTCATTCCTTTCACTTCAATCATAACATATGGTAACCCATAATTACCTCAAAAGTAAGGATCATAGAAACCCAAATGGTTCTTTATAACTATGTCCACAAAAGAAAAGATAACTATTACTTGAATAAAATTTTCCTATATTAAACATCAGGGTTACACATAATATAAAAAGTCTTCTAATGTAACCCCATCATCAAAAGAGACTTAATACTCTTAAGAATTTCACCCTAACTCTTGAAGCCCTTATATGTTGACATCTTACTCATTCAACATTCTTCATGATCCATTATCTATTCCTTTCCAAATTATTCTGAAATACCTCTTTCCTACAAACAAAATCATGAATCATATCCTATGATTCCAAAATAAGAAAACAATAGTCATGAAATAGTACATACCTTTGATTGGTCATTGTCAGTTTCTTCATCCTCAATCGGAATGGCATTAGGTATTGGTAAACGAATATTGGTACGCTCTTGGTGACCCCATTCACGAAACTTCTTCATAGGACATGTGTTTGCATAATGACCATGCACACCACATTTAAAACATTCAATTGATCCCTCAGAAAGAACTTCTTTCCCTTTCCTCGAGTCAACTGGATGGTTCCTTTTTCCATGGAAGGTTCTTGCTTTAGGACCTTCATTTCCACATCTATAGCATATTTATGTCCCTTTGAAACATTTTCCTAGGTGTTTCTTTCCACATCTTTGACACATAGGTTTTTGAACACACTTACCTTTATGATTATTACTTGTACTTCCGTAGGGATTTGTTTCTTGCATATATGATGCCTTAGAGAAAACTACAAGGTTTAGGTGGTCAATCATGACTCCAGATAGTTCGTTGAGGATAATCAAAAGAGTTCTCATTGAAGCTCCCATATCATTCAGTTGCTTGCTCAAAAAACTGTCACAGTTTCCTTCACATCCACTGTTACTTTGGTGCCTGTTAGATCCAGCCATTTACTAAAACCAAAAAAGGTCAGTGTGAGTATATCAACAAAACCATCATGTACTAATGAGTAAGATAGACAATAATATATAATTACTCATTCACTTAATCTAAAAATAAGACTCTTTCTGAAATCCTAACCATTATGGTAATTGTCAATTATGCTTAAAGAATACCCTAACCTCTAAAGTTATCTAAACCGACCTTTGATACCAACTATAAGGCCCCATCCTTAAAACCATACTTAATCTTGAGTTATTACAAGATTACACATTGAGGATCTTTTCAGGTTTAGAGTTTTAGAGAATTAGATCATGAAACTTGCCTTACATTCCACATTTAAACAAGGTGGTTACATAAAAGACAATATTCATTCTTCCCATCAATGGAAACCTATTTAAAATAAAACACGGATTCTTTATTGACACATCCTTGACACTATCTTCACATCATGTACCTTTCCCTTGACCTGTGAAAAGCATTTCAAAAACTTGGGATGAGCATAAAAAGCTCAGTAAGGGTTATAAAAATATGGAAAGGAAACATGAGTTCATATATACATAAGAACGAAATCATACTTTACCCATAAAACATAGGCATATCAAATCATGTATAAATCATAGAAAACATAAGACATAAAGGTAACTTGAGGAATTAATAACATTCTTACGTAGGGAGTAACCCTCTTGGTTACGTTTGGAATACCCATCACAGTATATTCCCTAAATCTCTTCGGAGAAACCTTAACGTTTCACTCCTTTGCGTTACCCAATGCATTGGAGAGCTATATCGGGCTCACCCGCCCTTAGTTTATCACGGAACCACCCGTTCTTCATAACAATGCCCAAGAACCATAACATAATCGTATCACATAAACATGAATAAAGGAAACATAACATTTCCACATTTCAATCACAATATAACATTTTAGGATATTGAAATAATGAATCCATTCAAAAAGAAACCATTTCCAAAACCATTTAAAACATTTAATAAAGAGATTTTTGAATCAAAGTGTCCCATACCACCTTGAAGCTTTTAACATTTTAAACCATTAATATCCATATAAATAAATCCTTATAACCATTTTGAAAACATGGATATTAATAAGAACAAATAATTAAAACATTTAAAACGATATTTTGGTTAAAGGGGTTTTACCAAAATTAGAGACACTTGAATACAATAATCGAGGAATAACATTTAGTCAGAACTTTATAATATCATGAGAATAAAAGGATTCATGATATAATACTCCAAAGGACAGTATATACACCATATAAGAGTGAATTGTTTCATAACAACAATGAACCCTCAATAGAAATGTCAAATGTGATGAAATCCCTTATAAAGAAGGTATCCTTAAATTAAGGACAAATAAATCTCAAAAATATGTGTGAAAAATATATATACACCCAATATAAGTGGATATTAATTGTAAAACAATAAAATGACATTCACACATATTCAATGGATGACATACTCAATGACTACAAGTTGAACCCAAAGAAATCGAAATTGGGTTAAAAAGTTCCCTTGACAGCCTAACGACATCACATCAAAATGAGTTGATGAGAGATAAAAAGTGTATCTCATCACTTGGACATAAAATTTACAACAATAAGGATGTATGAGAACATATCCCAACATAAAAATATGTAAATTAAAAGGCCCAATAAAAGAAGTCTTTTAAAAAAGAGGAGGGTGAAAGGTTCCCTTACCGACTTGGGTATCTTTCAAAACATACACCCCATGAAAGAAAGACAATAGGTCATTGATGTAAATACTCATAAACGAAAGTATATTACACAAAGAGTAGAATAATGGGCAGTACATACACCACTCAATGGAATTTGTGGCGAATGTAGCATAAATCTCACGGGAATAAAAGTGAGATGAAAAATCCCTTACGAAAACACGGCAGCCTAACGGCGCCACATAAAACTTCCGAATATGGATTGATGAGATCAAATAGAGTATCCCATCATATTACAATAGAATTTACAGAAAGTGGAATATAAATGAAAATCCCCCAACATTGAAAGGAGGAGTTTAAAATAAGTGACATAAAGAAGAGTACTTAAAAAGAAAGAGAGAGGTTAGATCTCTTACGAAAGTTCGGCAGCCTAACGGCACCACTCAAAACTTCCAAAATGGATTGATGAGAGAGAATAGGGTCTCTCATCTCATGAACATAAAAATTACAGTAAATGTAATATAAAAGAACATCCCAATCATAAGAAATGTGAGCTTAAAATAAATGACATAAAAGAGTGTACTTAAAAAGAGAGTTGTAGGATCCCTTACCTCGGGTCTGACTTGACTCGATCGTTCTTTAATCTCCTGAATAATAAACTTGAGTTAATTTCTAATTCCTTAAGAACCTTTTTCAAGTTCATTATTACTTTTATACCACTTATTACCATGTCATAAACATTATGTAATCATTTAAGTTAATAATATTTGTTTTGCCGATATTTGGTTCTTAAGTCGAAAGTGGACTTCTTACAATTACATGTTGTTCGTGTGGCCAAATGTTTATTATATCAATAATTGTATTCATTATTTAGATATCATATATGTCATATATATCCAGTACATTCATGCATTTATAACATTACATAATCATTTAGAGGTAAGAAATGAAATGCACCGTTCATGGAGACGGTAAGCCGTACGTACGCATGAACGCTACTTTCATTTCTATTTCGTATTTTATAGAATGGAATAATAATGATATAAAGGTATATTATAATTCCAGTATAATATCATATATAATATCATATTTCCATCCTTTATACATCCCACATATGGTATTTAACGAATCAAATCACTTTGAAGGGGCGGTAGTCCGCACTTCCTTAAATGAAGATATCGTGTATACCCATAATGGAAGCCATAAAGGTAAGAAAAAAATGAAAAATACAGAAGAATAAATAAAACATAAACATATTATATATCATATATAAAAATAGTGACATAATAATGGCCACCTTTGAAGGTGTTAAATGAGTATTGAACAATCATCGTTTCGGGAGGCAGAATTTCACCATCCACGGAAACCGTATGTTCTTTAACCATTTGATGTAGTTGTGTGAGAGTGTAGCTCGAATAAATCTTATAACAACATCCTAGTATATTTAAGATAATGTGGTTGTTAAAAAATAAGTAAATAAAAAGATTTTATGGGGTTAGAGAAGCAAAATAAAACAAATGAACATGAGAGAGTGAATTACCTTTAAAAGTGTAACTCCTTTTGATTTGAGCCTAAAGGCCTCCTTTGAAAGGATTATGCCCAAAGTGAATCCTCTAGGATGAGGAGAGGGATGTGGAGAGAGTAAATGGGCAGGGTTTGGCCGAGACAAAGGCTTGAGGAGTGTGTTAAATGAGGTAGAGGTGGGGGCCTTTTATAAGAGGAGAGGAGGGGTACTTTTGGAAAGTAAAGAAATATTACTTTATTTGAAAATTTGTTTCGGTTTCAAAAGGTCCCACATTGATATAATTCGTGGATAAGGTGATACGGCTTCTAAATCCACTCATCCAATAAGTTTTGACCATGTGTAGTTCATATATTTTACATTATCTTTCCATTTTATTTAAATCGTCAAATAATGATGTCATCGCTGCATCATTATTATGTCATAAATAATTTAATTTATTTAATGTCTAAAAATTATACAAAAAATACTATGATGTAGTAAATCTTTTTAGCTTTCCAATGAATATTTATAATCAAAAATATGACTTGTATAACACCACTTAAAAATTGTTTTAGTAAAACATATCATGTTTGTGTCAATTTTACTTTTACATTAAATAAAATGTTATTTATGTCATTTCCCAACCAAAGTGGATCCATGGGGTCCCTAAGTTGACCCATGGCTTGTCTTGGTCGGCCATGATACAACCAATGAGGGTAAGACATGTGTCAAGCTCATCTTATTTTATTAAAGCATTATTTTTACCTTAAACTATACTAATTACCACTAATCGCGATTAAAAACTTAATAAGTTACTATTCACCAAAAAATTATTTTAATCTCATTGAACCACATTTTACTTCTTAATTACAACCATGTATGTCGGATTTTTGAAAATCAAAACACAATGATGGCAAAATTTCATTTAAATGGAAAATCAGTTTTTATAAGTACCACTTAGTGGTTTCACTATTCATCAAAAATTGAAGTTTTTCAAAAAAATCCCAAAAATTCACCCTAATCTATATTTGATATTCTGAATTCAAAAATGAAGTCCGTTTTTCAAAATTCAAAACATATATGTCACATTAATTAATTTAATAATTAATTCCCGTTGTCATGACAAATAGCGTGTTTTATGAAACAATAAGTATCAAAAGATTGACACTAGTTTAAGTCTGATTTCAAAGTGAAATTGATTCCAACGACCACTATTGGATTTAATGGTAAAAATATTTTCTAATTTCACTTTAAAACCAATTCAAAATATAATCTAATCATATAAATAAATTATATTAAAAAGTGGTTTTGAATTAAAATACAACATTTTACACTATTCATTAAAAAAATGAACTTTATCGGAAAGATACCAAAAATTTACACAAAGTAAATTTTGATGTCCCGATTCTTAATAAGTGTTTTATTTGATCCAAAATAATGTTTAAGAGTGAACAAAACTATATTTAATGACGGTTCTCCATCAAAAGGTGATAAGTGAACCTTTAGTGAAAACTAGGGCATATACGCCTAAAATTGAATTCTTTCCGTATTTTAAGCCTTTATCTTCTATTGTATAAATATAAAAATATTTAGGAACATATATAATCATATTTTAGTTATTTCTATCCATTCCCGCCATTACAACGGCTACATGTTAACTACCATTTAAAATAATATTATTTTATTATTAGAGTGCAACGTAAGATTCCCAAGAAACTCGTTGTTGCGTGTTGGGTACGCCATCGAGCATAGCGTCCCCTTTAAAGTCATATTAATATTTTATTCACAAATATGGATAAATATGAAAATTTCATATTCTTTATTTACCTGGGGTGTTACAATGAAGCTGGAACCAAAATATTAATTCATATAAATAAAATAATATTATAACTTTAAATCCAATGAATTTTCTTAGCCATGTTTTTTCCCAAGAATTATCCTTTACTTTATTTTGAAGGTGTATCTATGAGAGTGGCCTGACAGGAATGATTTCAGAGTATTTGGAAAGAGTCGCCTTAAAACTCATACATTCTCACCCTTTTTTATAATAATTTTATTTTCCTTATTGTACTCAACCATCAGTTGTGTGTGGAAGTTCCATATTGCATGCATGTGTGTACGCCCATTCCGCCTTGTATAAGCTGAATCTACGAAATAAAAAAACTAATATTACATCAATACATATTATAATGAAAATAAATTATGGTCAAAAAAATTACTAAAATTATATAAATATACTTGAGGCGGTCTGATCAGTGGGTGCCACTGGATCCCTAGGCTCTAATGGATTTTCAACCTCTATAAAAGGAGTGGGAACCAATGTCTGCCCCAGAGGCTCAGAATGTGTCAGAGTATAAGTTGAAGGATCTATAATATAGAATCTTGGGGAGAAGAAAGTAAAAGGAAAATAAGATAGAATAAATGTATATGGAAATGTATAATATGGATGGGTAGTAGGATCCATCATCAGATAAGGGAAAGAAAGGTGAGGAGGATTATATGAAAATTGTGTCAAAAACATAGGCAGCTTAAATATCATGGGTTCCTCTAACAACATTGTGGGATATGAAAGTGTGATATATGGTATGTTAGAGGAAGGTACAGGGTTTGATTAGGTGCACCAAGTGGTGCATGTATCTATAGTAACCCCCCCCCCCCCCCCCATATAGTCTAGCTAAGCACTGGTGCCACTAGACTCATCAAAGAATCATTTTCACCTAGGTGGAATATCCTGATTAAAAGTTAAAAACAAAATTATTCGCATAAAATTATATATTAATGATATATATATATATATATTTGAAATAAAATAATCACAACATACACCAAAGGAGGGACTCCCATATCTCTCATATGTTGATTATTTTCAATTATCTTTTTCTTAATATCTCTTAAATATTTTTCATTTCTTGTATTTGAAAAAAATAATATTGAATTAATTAGAAATATATAAAAAAATTCTATTTCAAAAATACAATTTTTTCCATAACATAGTTTTATATGGAAACAGCAGTTTTAAATAGTCACAACTCCCTTTTCTAAAAAAATAAAAGATTATTCTTAGACTAAGTTATTTCCTTAACTTCTTAAAAAATAATGTTATAAAAAATCTTTACTTGAAAATACTATAAAACACTCCATTATTCTGGGAAGCATATACTCTATTCTTAAATAACCTAAATAATGAAAAATATCATGCCGGAGTGCTTCTTTTCAAAAAAAAATCCAATGCATGAATAATCAGGGGATTATAAACATTATCATTTAAAATATAATAAACAGAGACAAACCAATTATATTCCCAAAAATATAATGTAATCAAAAAAACTAGTAGCATGCTAAGTAAATATTATTATCTAGTAAACTAATATGATGCTTAGAAAATAACACTAAATTTGAAGTTCCTAACATGTATAGAACAAAAATATAAAATATAATTATTCTAAATTAGGTAATATAACAGATAATAAAAAAAATTAACTAAGATAATGGAATTATCATATCCAAATGAACTAATTATCTATTTATATAAACATATTCATCACCAATATAAAAAATGGGAACAATAATTATTTATTACTATTGTTTTAGTCAATAAAAACCTCTAATTAATACTAAATATAATATGAACAAACACAGAAAATCATGAAATATGTCATGAAATCCTTAGTGGGCATATATGTCAATGTCTAACATGATATATGAACCAAAATAAATTTTACCTCCCAGTAAAGATAATACACATAATTAAAACTAACCTTCGTTCAATGAATCTAGAATATGGAAAAAATAATCTAGGTTATTCTTTTAGACTTATAAAATAAATGTAAATAATATTTCAAAGAAGATTTAAAGTATTTGGAACTTACCAATTTTATATTAAAGAAGAATAGAATGAAACCTGTAAGGGATGAGAGATCTCTTCCTGTGGAGAATAAAACCAAACACCGAATTTTTGGGGTCTGGATGAAAATGTAATGGGAGGAGGATACCATGAGGGATTTATTTGGTGGAAGCTTATACAATTAGTTGTTCAAAACTATTGGTATAGAGTAATCTATCCTAGAAGTTTTTTAAAACCGTTGGTATAGTATTGACCTAAGAATCCTATCTCAATGGTTTTTTTGAACCATTGTTATATGACCACCTATACCAATGGTTTTTTAAAACCTTTGGTATGGGTCTGTAGGTATATCCTGTATTTCCAGTAGTGATATCTTTAAAAACTATTTCCAAGCTAAAATAACCAACCATAACATACTTATTAAAACATTTCAAACTCCATTAGTTTTAAATTAATTCTATCAAAATTTTGGTCATTCATTAATTAAAACAAAACTATATTAAATGAATAATTTCATGACCCCCTAATAAATTAATAAGGAAAAAAATTAATAAAATGATTAATTACATAATACCCTAATATTTATTATATAAAATAATAATTTTTCATTGGATTTAGGTAGAATCAGATAGTAACTAAATTAAAAAAAAATCATCTATGATCACATTTATTATACAAGATTATAACAATTATAATCTATACAAAACTCAATTCAATGAATCGAGAATAATCATAAACTAATAGGATCTTTGTTAATGATCTAGATAAAAATGGAAATTATTCTTTATAGAATAGATAATGGACCTTGAACTCACCGATTTGATGTTGAAGAAGAATCGAATAAAAAAACTGTAAGTTCCCAGTCATGATAGTTGTATCACTGAGAGGGGGAGGGGTCGAATCAGTTATACATTTTTCTTTTAAGTTTATTTATTAAGAGACAACCTTTTCCTCCTATTAAATATTTCTTTCCCTACTAAAAACAAATCAAACACCTATACATAGGAACACAAGTATTTATAAGGTTCATTAATCAACAAGAATATTTACATCCTTGGTATGGTTCGGAAATAATTCAATTCCACACAAACCACTAGAAAACAATCCTTTTGTGTAGAATACAACGTATAGGATATTCCCTTTCACTCATATATCACTATGAAAACAATTCAATAGTGTATGTTCTCCTTCTAGAACAAATGATGTGTTACAAATTTTTGTAACAAAACATGTTACTTTTGCATCTTTTTAAACTTTAAAAAATATAAACTTTCAAATCAATTCTTCACTTTTTTACCCAAAATATGGTAAGAACTTTTTGGAATTCATAATAAAAATAATTCCAATTTTCATGTCTGATTTTTTTCCATTCTAATTTCTCAATAAGATAATATATCTCTACGTGATATAATTGAAACAATTATGAACACTTTATGATTCGGTCTAGAAATCCCAATATGATAATCCTACCATCTGAATATGATAAACCTTCTCAATATGATAACCTTTCCAGTTTAATACGATAATCGGTTGAATATGATAATCAGCTAAATATGATTATCATCTGAATACATGGAAATCTTATCTATTCTCTTTTCTCTTCTGTCCAGCAAGACTTATTTGATAAAAACAATATAGAAACCCTTATTCTCTCTAGAGATATGACTTTTATCTACTTATCATGAATGGTACTTCAACCAAAAAAGTACAATGTACTTATCTCCTTTTATACTCACCCCAAAAAATAGTTTTTGTGGGATTCCTTGAATTTTTACTACTCAACCAAATTATCTAAATTTGAATGTTTCCTTAAATTTCATATACATTTATGAATTTTTACATGCTTCTTAACTATTCTCATATCTCCTATATCCAACATAATAATCTATTAACAAAAAATACAATCAAAACAAAACTTAGACCTAACAATCTCCCCCATTATTTTTATTTTCAATACCCACTTCAACCACTTTAAAATAATAAGTGGTATTATTTTCTTTTCTCACTTTTTCTTCTCTCTATTTTTTTCTTTCTTGCCCTATTTCTTTTCTCTCCCCTTTCTCTTATCTCTCCCATTTATTGACAACCAAATTTAAAGGGACCATTATGAAAAATTCATCCTTTATTAACAAATGATATCATTTTTAGTGGTTAAAATTTTTCTTCACTGAATCTTGAACCTTTTCTTTAACATAGGTATCACATGAGTTTCTTAAAAAATAACCTTTAACTAAAAAACTCTAAGTCTATGTGGGTGAACTTGATATAGAAAAAAATAGTGAATAATCAAGGTTGTCAATGTTTTCCATTTCACAACTTTCATGTAATACCCATTTCATGTTTCTTTCAACATTCTCATAATTAGGGAAATCCTTGAAATAATTTGTTTAAGATAAAAGTAACCTTCACCCATATCAACAAACGTATCAAAAAATTTTGGTGTATAAAAACACAACTTTTCAAAACCTCATACTTTTCATAACCACGTTACTTTATTTTTCAAGAATAGTAAGAGACTTATCAATTTCAGCTTCCTTATTTCCACTCCTTCAATTCCTTGAAAGTTAGTACAAGTATACAAAGATTTTGGGAATAAGGAGGAACTTTTATTGTTTCTTAGAATCAAAAATCAGACTAAGATTACTCTCTTAGTCTTTAATTTCTCTTCATTTTCTTAGATTTTGCATTGGATGTGATTTTTTTCATTCTATTCATCCTTCTCATGTTTTGTAACAACTTTCTCCTAATTTGTAGAATATTCTAATGAGGATGTCGAATTTTCTTCATCTTTAGTAACATTTTTTTTAAATTCATTTTGAAACATTTTTCCATGCTTGTCTTTAATTCTGACATGATAGTTGAATAAATTTTTATATCATGCCTCTCTTGATCATATCCACAATCTATTGATTCTTTTTTAAAATTTTCTTATATATTTAGAAGCCTATTTCTTCCCCTCTTCTTTCTTTTATTTTTGTGTTTCCTCTAAATTCTTAGCTGAGTCAATGTGTTCTGGGCAAATTACTAAGCACCCTTTTTTTCAGACTCAGCAGGTCTGTTTTTCTTAGCTTCCAAAACATCCATCTTATAAGAATTGTTTAGAAACTTTTGTTATGCTAGTAACAAAATAAGACATCGTTTTTCAAGATTTATAGGTTTTTCACTCCTTTCACAAATAGTTTTTAGAGGTTGGAACCCATTTTCAATTTTCACAAAAACCATCTCAGGTTTCTTGAAAACATCCTTCTCAAAATTCTTCCCTTGAGGGGATTTAATGCCCCTCAAAATTTTCTTTATATAGCCTATGGAATAATAGTAATTAACAGTAACCATAGAAAGAGTATTTCCCTCTAAAACTTCCATACTGATCAAAGTTATGAAAATGTTTCTCAGTAACCATCTTGTCTTTCTTATCTGAACCACCAACCATTCTATTATCAATAGGAATATTATTTATCTTACCAGACTTATCGAAACCATAAGTATTAGAAACATTTACATATTCATCATGATTAGAAACATTTTTAAACTAAGTATTTTTAGAAAATTCTGAATTCCAAACATTGTTAGTCTTGGCCACATACATAAATTTCCCATCATTTTTCTTTTTAGAAACACTTCTAGCTTTCTTCTCAACCTTTGAAAGTAACTTTTTTTTATTCTTATCTAGTTTTTTCTTATGATAACTTTCAACAACTTTAGATATAGAGTTTTCGAAACTTGTACCTTTCTATACAGATTTAGAAAGTTTTTATTGGAAAAGTTCTAACTCTTCTTCTTTTACCTTCAACTTCACTTTTAGGTGTTCATTATGATTCTTTTCTTCTTAAAGATATTTATTCAATTATTCATTCTCCACTAGAAACTTTTTCTTTTCTTCTGAAAAACTTTCTTGAATTTTTTTTAGGAAGATTCGTCTTCCAAATTCTTGTTTTTCTTTTCAAGACTTCTAATATTTCTTAGACAATTGTTCAACACTTATTTAAAATGAAATTCAAGTTGAATTTCTTATTCATCAGAATTGATACTTATGAATTCAAAATCATTAAATGTTTCAATAAAATTATTATAACCAACATATTTAGTATAATTTTTAGATTCAACTTTACTTTCTTCTTCTTTATAAAAAATACTTTCATTGGTAGAAAAACTTTCTGCATTAACTATATCAATAAATCTGCTCTATTCAACACCATTTTTAACCTCCTCTCTATCATCATACTTATAAAAAAATATTCAACTTTTGTATTTGTAGAAATTCTTATCTTACCTCTTAGAATAGATTTTTTCTTTATCATCATTTTTCTTTAATGATATTTTTATCCTTTTTTCTTCTTTACTTTTTTCTTCATCACTTTCTTTTTCACACCTCTTCAAGGAAAATTATCAATAAAATTCTCAATGGCTCCACATCAAAAAAAATAAGGAAAGTTTCCCTTTATACCTTCCTTTACCTCTTTTCACATTTTTAGAAAACAAGGTTAAAATTTCATCAAAATTTTTACATACCTCATTTTGAGAGAAAGAGTTAGAAGCATTATCTTCCTCAAGAACCTTTTTAACCTTTTCTTTCTTAGCATCTTCAAAATACATTTCTCTATTAGATTTTATTTTTTCCTTCATAATTTTTTCCCTTCTCATCTCATATGTGATGAGAGTACTATGTAAATGTAACATCCCATAAATTTGAATAATAATAAGTTCTTTGTTTTGTAAATTAAATACATTAAAATAAATTTTGAATTAAATGTTAAGATTAAATATTTTAAATTAAATAATGATATTTAAACTTAAATATTAGAAATAAAATTACTTTGTATTATTTTTCATAAAAATATATTACCTTTATTATAAATGTTTATATTTTATCAATTATGCTTTTAATTTAATGCATTAAATTTTTTAAATAAGTTATTGATTTCAAGAAATGAAATTTGATTTTAGGAAATATTCACAATTTAAAAATAAATAAGTTTTTAAAAATATAATTTTATTTTAAAAGAATTTTTTTTAAAAATAATAAAAATGATTGTTCTTTTTTAAATGTAAAATTTGTTTAATAATAAAAAATTTATAAAATTATCATGAATAGTTATATTTAATTTTCATATTAAAAAATAATAATTAAGATTATAAAAACTTATATAAAAAGTACCTAATTAGGATAATATATAAATTAGTTTATTTGAATAATTATGATAAAATATATGAAATTATAACAAGTGTATTTTTATTATTCTTGAATTATGAAATTATAGTCATTTTTAAATTTTTTTTGAAATATGAAAATTATTAAATTATTATAAAATTAATGGAAATATATTGTTAAGAGTTTAATAATAAATTAAATTATGAAAATAAAATTTAGTAAATTAATAAAATTTTCAAGGTAAATTATTTTTATGAATTTGTTTATATATTTTTGAAAATTATAATAAGATTATTACTAATAAATACAATTCAAATTATAATATATGAATGTATTTTTATTAAAAACAAACAGAATAAAATAAGAGAAAATCATAAGAAGAAAAGGAGGTAAGAGAGATCGGGTCTCATCTATGGAAGGGGAATAGGGTTCAACCACATATGAGATGGAGGGTTGTAAGGTGTGGGGTTTGACTGAAGGTGAGGAGTCAAGCTAAGCTGAGGTGTTGTGAGGGTTAACTCCGAGTCAAGAATTGGTTCGTCTTTGGATGCAAGATCGAATATAAGAAAGGTGTATGGTCTAGATCTAAGTTCGAGTTGTACAAAGTGGAGTTTGGAGTCCAAGTAGTATTCAAACACCATATCTGAGTTGTGTGGAGGTTCTGATTGGGATTTGGGAGAAAACGACTTTCAATTTTGAAAGAATCACATCGCGTCATCCCGATCTACAGGTATGAGATAGTCTCCTTAAATTTCAGAGTTTGAATCTTCTGCAATCTAGTATCCACTACCCTATTGGTTGGTGTTTTGAATTTATTCATCTCTATGTCAGTATTTTTCTTCAAATGCATGAATTAATTTTATAATCATTGTCAAAAAAAATTGATCTTTTTTGGATCATTTGGTGTGTGGATGTGGTTTGATGCATCCTGAAGAAATATTTGAAAATTTCAACTGATATTGGTGGTCCAGTTATCCATTGTGATTATTTAAACCTTCCATCTAGTGTAATCAACTTATTTATCAGTTTATATCATGTTGGTATTTTGTCTTTTGTGTAATAGAAGAAACTTTTCATCAAGTGAACTACTTTTCATTCACTAAATTTCGTCTGATTATCAATTTTAGATCTAATCGAGATCCTTCTATATACTATTTTATCCATTTTTTTTATTACTTTTAGTATTTTATCTTTTCCATCACTGTACCAATCGGATTGCATAGCATGACGGTAGAAAAAATAAAAATCTAGAATTAAATATCTCTAAACAAAGTTGATGTAATATATATTTGTATTTGTTTCTATTATGTGACCAGATAAAAACTAAATTAGGGATTGAGCTTATAAATATAATAAGAAGCCTTATGAGTTTCTCACAAACCTACCAATTTCTCATGAAGCTTCCAATAAACCCTCCTCTCTAGTATTGTTCAACACAAATTGTTGTTTCAACTCTTTCTGATTTACAAATAAGGTAATGGATGGTTAAATATTATTTTTTAAATATTTTCCTTCTTTTAAAAATTAATTTTATGGGATTTTATTTTTAAAAATAAAATTTTATTTTTAATTATTCTATTTTGAAAAGAATTTTAATTGTGTTAAAATTCTTCTACCAAGTGGTTTTTACTTAAAAATTCTACAATTATAGTAATTATGTGTAAGGGATTATTTATTTCATATATGTTTTTTATTTTCAAAGTTGGTTGTGAGGGATTTTTTCTAATTTTTATCAAAGTTATTAAGAATTTATTTTATTTCTGTAAGGGAAAATATTTTTTTTCAAATATTTATTTCTATTTCCATAAGGGATTATTTATTCCATACATTATTTTAATGTTCAAAGTTTATTGTGAGGGAATTTTTTCCATTTATCATCAAAGTTCTTTAAAATTTATTTTATTTCCATAAAAAAAATTATTTTACAAACATTTTTTTGTTTTTTCAAATAAAACATGTTTTTTAGTTTTTTATTTTTAACATGTTTATAATTAGTAAGGAATATTCTTCAACTTGTTATTTATTTTTAATCTTTAATTTTGAAATTTTAAAGGGAAAAATATTATTGTAATTTATTATAATATTTTCTTGTTTGATATTTTAAAATCAAAAAATTATTTGTTTCATTGTTTATTTTCATACATTTATCATAAGAGAATATTGTTTATTAAAGCATATTATTTTTATGTTCAAATTTATTTAAAGGAAATAATTATATTAGGTTAATTATTTATTCAAATTATGATATAACAAGTGATTATTTATGCACATGTCAACCATAATCATAACTATAGTCGTATTTGTTGATTTTCATGACATCCCATTTTCATATAAATTTATGTCTATGTGTATGTATTTAAATATACAATCATGAGCAATGAGTAAATAATTCATTTATATGAATTATTTTCAATGTATATTCTATGAGTTTTAAATATATATATATATATATACATAAATGTTAATTATATTTTCCTTAACATTTCATGTATTTATTTAATGTGGTATGGTGATGTGATTCAGTTATTCCATGTTTTCTTATAAAGTATTTTTATGAATTAATTTTTAAACATATAAATTATTTAAATTATGTTAAGTTTTTATGGAAAAACTCCAGTGAAAGTATATATTTGTAGATAAATCTTAAAAATTATTTAATAAAATATGGAACTTGAATGTTGTAAATATTGTAGGGAATTGGGGAGTGAAATCATCCATCGGTAAGTGGGTAGGCCCAAGATAGCCTTCAATGTTTTAATTGTCTATAGTTTTTTTGTTTTTAAAAGCTTACGTAATGTTTTCTAAAAATCATTAGATTATATTTAAAGTAATTTCTGAATATAAGTAATTTCAAAAATGGTATAGTATTTTAAAGCATAATTAATTTTCAATAAAGTTTTCAAAAGGTATTTCCAAAATTATTTTTATGCTATTACCAAAATCATTTCGAAATAATTTCTCAAAAAGTTATTTTCAAAGGAAGATTTCATAAAATGTATTTCAATGATTTTAAAACCCCATATTGGGAAACTAAATTCTCATCTCATGTTTTAAAAGTTTTTCCCAATAATCATAGAAGCTATAAGTTAGCCATTAATGCTTTTGGAGTTAGCATGTGCAGAAGTATAGTAGGTATTTGTTTTATTTTTTTTCAACTCTAATAAATGTAAGGTGTTGTCTAATACTCTAGAACCTAGAACAGTAAAATGTCTTGGATTGTATTTTAGTGTTGTGTAATTGTTCAGTTATTTTATAAAAAAAATTACACTGAATTTTCAAGCATTGGACTCAGAAGCGTGGGGTTGGAGTGTTATAATTTGTATCAGAGTAACAGTCTAGACAAATTTGAAGATTAGATATTTTCTTTTGACGGAAGAAATATTCATAGTAGAATTTCTTTGATCTTTTAAATGATTAAATCCCCTTGGAATTCTAGTCATTCTAATTTTGAATATAGAAATTCATAATTTTCTCTAGTCTGATGAATGAATTGTCAGGGAACAATTCATTTAAGGGTGGAGAATGTAACATCACAAAAATTTGAATAATAATAAGTTATTTTTTGTAAATTAAATAAATTAAAATAAATTTTGAATTAAATGTTAAGATTAAATATTTTAAATTAAATAATAATATTTAAACTTAAATATTAGAAATAAAATTAATTTTTATTATTTTTCAAAGAAATATATTACCTTTATTATTAATTTTGATATTTCATTAATTATATTTTTAATATAATGTATTTCTATTTTTAAATAAGTTATTAATTTTAAAAAATGAAATTTTATTTTAATAAATATTCACAATTTAAAAACAAATATAATTTTTATAAATATTCTATTACTTTAAAAAAAATTCTAAAAATATAAATAATTCTTATTTTGTTAAAATATAATACTTTTTTAACAATAAAAATTTTATAAAATTATCATGAATAGTTATATTGAATTTTCATATTAAAAAATAATAATTAATATTATAAAAACATATATAAAAAGTACCTAATTAAGATAATATATAAATTAGTTAATTAGAATAATTATGATAAAATATATGAAATTATAATAAGGGTATTTTTATTATTCTTAAATTATGAAATTATAGTCATTTTAAAATTTGTTTTGAAATATGAAAATTATTAAATTATTATAAAATTGAAGGCAATATATTATTAAGAGTATAATGATACATTAAATTATGAAAATAAAATGTAGTAAATAAATAAATTTTTCAAGGTAAATTATTTTTATGAATTTGTTTATATAATTTTGAAAATTATAATAATATTATTATTAATAAATATAATTCAAATTATAATATATGAATGTAAGTTTATTAAAAACAACCCGAATAAAAAAAGAGAAAATAAGAATAAGATAAGGAGGTAAGAGAGATCGGGTCTCAACTGGGGAAGGGGAATAGGGTTCGACCGTGTATGAAATGGAGGTTCGCGAGGCGTGGGGTTTCACCGAAGGTGAGGAGTCAATCCAAGATGAGGCATTACGATGGTTCACTCTAAGTCGAGCACTGGTTTGTCTTTGGATTCCAGGTTAAATCCAATCAAGGGGTCAATCAAAATCTAAGTTCGAGATGTTTAGAGTGGATTTTGGAGTGTGATTCGGATTCAAACACCATATGTGAGTCACGTGGAGGTTCTAAATGGGTTTTGGGGGCAAATGACTTTTGATTTTTGAATAATCACCTAGCGTCATCCCGAAAAAAAATTAAATGATGTTTTCTTTAATTTTTGGAGTCTAAATATTTTGAAATATGGTATCCACTACCATATTAGTTAGTGTTTTTAATTTCTTCATCTCCATGTCAGTGTTTGTCTTTAAATTCATGAATTGATTTGATAACATTGTCAACGTTTTCCAATTTCTTTCAGATCATTTGGTGTGTGGATGTGTTTTGATGCATCTTGAAAAAGTCTTTGAAAATTTCAACTGATATCAATGGTCCTATTATCAACTATGATTTTTTTAAACCTTACATCGAGTGTAATCAACTTATTTATCAGTTTCTTTCATATCAACTTATTTATCTTTTCCATAATTGTACTAATCTAATTACATAGAAGGACGGTAGAAAGAATCCAAATATATCATTAAATATCTCTAAACAAAGTTGATATAATATATATCTATCTTTGTTTATGTTATGTGACCCGATAAAAAATACAGTATGACTTGAGCCTATAAATAAAGTAAGAATCCTTATGAGTTTCTCAGGAACCTACTAGTTTCTCAAGAAGCTGCTAGTAAACCCTCCTATCTAGTATTTTTCAACACAAATCATTGCTGCAACTCTTTCTAGTTTACAAATAAGGTAAGGGATAGTTCAATTTTATTTTTTAAAATATTTTTATTCTTTTAAAATTTAATTTTATGGGATTTTATTTTTATAAATCAAATTTTATTTCTAATTATTCTATTTTGAAAATTCTATTTGATTAGAATTTTAATTGTGTAAAGAAATTTCTCCAAAGTGGGTTTTACCTAAAAATTATATTATTATGGAAATTATGTGTAAGGAATTATTTATTTCATATATTATTTTTATGTTCAAAGTTGGTTGTGAGGGAGTTTTTTCTATGTTTCATCAAAGTTCTACGGAATTTATTTTATTTTCATAAGGGAAAATATTTTTTAAAAAAATATTTATTTCTATTTATGTAAGTGATTATTTATTTAATATATGATTTTTATGTTCAAAGTTGATTCTGAGGGAATTTTTTCCATTTATCATCAAAGTTATTTAGAATTTATTTTATTTCCATAAAGGAAATTATTTTTCAATTATTTTTTTGTTTGTTAAAATCAAAAAAAAAATTGTAGTTTTGAATTTTTGACAAGTTTATAATTAGTAAGGAATATTCTTCAACTATTTATTTATTTTGAATATTTAATTTTAAAACTCTTAAGAGAAAAATATTAATGTAATTTATTATAAAATTTTCTTGTTTGATATTTCAAAATCAAACACTTATTTGTGTCTTTGTTTATTTTCAAACATTTATCATAAGAGATTATTATTTATTAAAGCATATTATTTTTATGTTTGAATTTATTTAAAGGAAATAATTATATTAGGTTAATTATTTATTCAAATTGTGATTTAGAAAGTGATTATTTATTCACATGTCCTCTATAATTGTAATTATGGCCATATTTATTGATTTTCATGACATTCTAGTTTTATATATATTTATTTGTATGTGTATGTATTTAAACATATAAGCATGATCAATGAGTAAATAATTTCTTTAGATAAATTATTTTCAAAGTGGATTCTATAAGTTTTAAAAATATATATATACGTAAATGTTAATTATATTTTCTTTAACATTTCATGTATTTAGTTAATATCATATGGGGATGTGATTTAGTTGTTCCATATTTTCTTATGAATTATTTGTATGTATTAATTTTTAAACAGGTAAATGTATGTAATTATGTTAAGTTATTAAGGGAAAACTCCAGTGAAATTATATATTTATAGATAAATCTTAAAATAATTTCATAAAATTCCAGAATTGAATGTTCTAAATATGGTAGGTAATTAGGAGTAAACCTGTCCCACAGCAAGTGGGTAGGCCCAAGATATCCTTCAATGTTTTAAGTGGCCAAAGTGTTTTTGTTTTCAAAATCTTGCGTAATGTTTTATAAAAATAAATGGGTTATAATTTAAATCAATTTCTAAAAATAAGTAATTTCAAAAGTGGCATAGTACTTTAAAATTTAAGTAATTTTCAATAAAATTTTCAAAATGTATTTCCAAACGTATTTTTATGTAATTACCAAAATATTTTCAAAATATTTTCTCAAAAATTTATTTTCATAGATTTCATAAAAAAATTTCAATGATTTTAAAACCCCTTACTAAGAAATTAAATTATCATCCCATGTTTTTAATGTTTTTTATAGGAATCATAGAAGCTCTAAGTTGGTCATCAACACTTTTGAAGTTAGCACGCATGGAAGCATAGTATGAATTTGTTTTATTTTTGTTTAACTGTGATAATTGTAAATTGTTGTCTAATCCTCCAAAACTAAGACTGATAAAAGGTCCTAGATTTTATTTTATTATTGTGTAATTTTTCATTTCCATTATAAAAAAATACACATCATTTTCAAGCACTGAATTCGGAAGTGTTGGTTTGGGGTCTTTTAGTAAATTATTAAGAGAAAATGTATCAAGATCTCTGTCTTATAATGAAGAAACTTTGGAATCAAAATTTTAAGAAAGAATTATCAATATCTTTTCAACAATAGTGGAATGTTTTAACTTTTCACCAAGACCTCTGATAGTGCTAAAAATGTCATTCACCCTGGTAAAGAAACTGCCAACAGATTCATACTCACCCATATTCTAATCTTCATAATTCAATCTCCAGATTTGTATCTTTTCCTTTTTTACTTTTTTATTGCCTTTATAAAAGTTTTTCAGATTATCCCAGATACCTTTGGTAGTGGAAACTAATTTTAATCTCATAAACTCTCTTTTATAAAGTGATGAGAGTAAAACATTATTAGCTCTTCCATCATTCTCAAAGTTTTCTTTATCATCATTTGTAAGAGGGAAATTCTCAATACATGGAGGGAAGATATCTATAAAAGCTATTGAAACATCATACCCAAGAGACATATGATATGGAAACATTGTTTCTTTCTAGTTATGACAATTCCTATCATTTGATATCGTAATCCCCTAAGTATTCACACAACTCGGATTTTCCATTACAAATTCTTCTTCAAAACTACATCAAAGAATAAACGAAGGGATCTTTCACTCTAATATTACTTGTAAGTGCTCAGTCAGGATAGTTGTATCACAGAGAGGGGGAGGGGTGAATCAGTTATACCTTTTTCTTTTAAGTTTATTTCTTAAGAAACAACATTCACCTCCTCTTAATGATTTATTTCCCTACTGAAAACAAATTAAACACACATCTATAGGAACACAAGTATTTACAAGGTTTTATATTTAAAAAGAATAGCTACATCCTTATTATAGTTTGTAAATAATCCAATACCACATAATACACAAGAAAATAATCCTTTTGTGTGGAATACAATGAGTAGGATATGTCCTTTCACTCATGTAGCACTACAAAAAAAAATCCAATAGTGTGTGTCCTCCTTCTATAAAAAATGATGTAATACAAGTTTTTGCAACAACACATGTTACCTGTGCTTATTTTTCAACTTTCACATATATAAAAATTCATAGAAATTATTCACTTTATTACCTAGAAGCTAGTAATAACTTCTTAGACTTCTTAATAAAACTCAGTCCTATTTTTTCCAGTCTGATTGCTCAATACGATAATATATCTCTGCATAATACAATGAAGACATTTTTGAACACTTTCTGATTTAGTTCGGAAATTCCAATATGATAATCCTTCCACATGAATATGATAAACCTTCTCAATATAATAACCCTTATAGCTAAATATGATAATCCTTCCAAATACGATAACTAGTAAAATACGATAATCAGTTGAATATGATGATCAGTTGAATATATTAAAATCTTGTATCTTCTCTTTTCACTTCTTTCTAGTAATAATTCTTCAAGAAAAAGAATATTTAAAACCTTATTCTCTCTATATCTCTACCTTCTCTCTACTTCTTTTGAATAGTACTTCGATCATAAAAGTACAATGTACTTCTCCTCTTTTATACTCGCCCCAAAAATGGTTTTTGTGAGATTCATAGAATTTTTTCCACTTAACCAAATTATCTAAATTTTAATGTTTCCTTGAATTTCGGATACATTTATGAATTTTTCAATGCTTCTCAACTCTTCTAATCTCTTCTTGATCCTTATAGAATCTTTTAAACACTTCATCTCTCTTCTAACTTTTTTCACAAACACCAGAATGATTTCTATTTCCTCAATATTATTCCTTCATTATGATGCTCTGTACTAATTTCTTGAATGATGAAATATATACCATTCTAATTTATTAATACTATTACATTTTTATCTTCCCAGTTCTTATTTTTTCATTGCGTTCAATAAGATAAATCAGTTTCAAATTCGATACGATAGCTATTGACCTAATTGATCAAAGAATTTAAAAAAAACAAATCATGTTTTTTCCTTATTCTCTGAATATAATACCTATTAGATTCACTCTATTAATATTTATATCTTTTGTATTTTGGTATGACTGAAAACCAGTACCTTCAGTTTCTCACATCTTTTATGAATCGTTCCAACCTTCAATTTTCAAGCTCCCCCTTCAATCATATTCTCCACACTACTTCAAAAATCAAGTCTAATTCCAATTTTGGTTGACATTACATATTGCCTCATTAAAATTAATAAACATTTAAGTATCTCCTGATAGCTAATTGACTACATTGTTGATTGATCTCTGTCATTACGTTTTGAATCGGCTTCAACAGTTTCAATTCTTATACCATCTATCTCGATGAGAATAATTCTTCCTTTAATGAATATGATGGTGTAGTGAATAAAATAAACTAGTGTGAGCAACTCCAAATTTAGTATATTCTTTCATTTCATTATTTTGATCATCATTTTCATCCATTAAACAAATCTTCATTCGATAAACTCATTATGATAACCTTGAGTCTAGAAAACTTCAACTTCACCAAATTTCTTCTTTCACAAACTTCAGTTTGTATCATGTCATCATTCATGACTTTTATTACATTGAAGATCATCTTTAGCATCATCTGACTTACCAAGGAAAGTATTGTGACTTCCCATTTTTTCAGAAACTACTATTCTTTACAACTCAACTTGAATACGATTGGCATGATTATGATCAAACTAGATATGATTGGCATTATCTATTTCACTTCCAATTTTATGTTAAATTCAATTGTCAACACTTTTTCTTCTCTCTTTATTTCATCAATATTTCATCACAAGTTTTTCAAATTTCTTATGATTTATGATAAATCCAAGATCAAAAAATAATCTTCACATTTATCATAGTCATATACACTCTGATTCTTCCCCATTACGATCAAACCTTTCATTCCAGATTCAGTTTGAACCTGATAAGCCTTTTCTTCTAGCTAGTCTCTCCTGAATATGGTATACCTTTTCAAACATTTTGATTCTGATTCTTCAAATATGATGGTTTGTATTAATTTCACCAAATAAAAATTTATGTGATTTCCTTTTACTCTTTGGCAGTAAAATTGTTCACCAAAAAAATTCTTGCTAATTACAATGTTGAATTTGATTTCCACCATCTTCTAAATTTTTATCAATATCCCAATCTGATGGATCATATTTAATCATCTAGATGTTTTGGATCTAATTGAAAACTTTATTCAATATGTATTTCCGTCCATCGTCTTCTCAATATACTTTATTTCTTAAACATAACCAATATACTGATATATTGACAACAAATACAACCAAAACACAACTTGGGCCTACCAGAAACCAATGAATGAGGTAATATATCCAGGGAGAACTGAGAGGAGGCCATGATATAGAAGGGATGAATTAGGGATAATGGGAGAAGGGGTGGACGTAACTCATTCATATGGTGGGATTATATACCAATAATTTTTTAAAACCATTTTTATAGAAATCCTTATACCAATGATTATAAAAATCTATTGATATAGAGTATCGTATTTCAATCACTACCAATGGTTTGTATAAACTTTTGGTATAGATATATTTATACCAATGGTTTTAGAAAACCATTGGTATATAGGTGTGGGTATATCCCACATTTCCCGTAATGAATATGAAATTTTTATATTTATTTATTTTATGGAATTTTTATAAGAGCATACCTAAATTATAAAGTGTTTATAATTTTATTTATTTATGAATTGTTCATAAATGGTTATCTCATATTTAAAATTTATGAGTCATTTATTTATTTATTTTATTCCATAATTTATTCATAGATATAAATTTTTTGTATTATTAATTTATATATTCTTTAGTTTATAAGTTTTTAAATTTCTTCTTTAAATTATTATACATGAATTTAAGGAGTTACATTATAGGTGTGATAACTGGTTTAGTTTTTTTTAACTTGAATTTGGATTGTATTAGGTCATGAGTCTTAATTAAGAATTTAATTATATTTTATACATATTAGGTGTTTAAATTGAGATGGAATTGAAGTCTCTATAGAGTAAATAATTATGGGTAAAGGGACTTTAGGTCATACTACTCACTGACATAGGAGGTTAGGCTATGTCTAGAAAAATTAAGGTTAGCTACCTATCTCTCCATGCTTTATTTTTGAATATTATTGATTTCATATGATTCTAAGCCTTTAAATTAAAGGATTTAATATACCATATTTATGTGATGCATTTGAATAAGTGTAAATATAGATGGATTTTAATTTCGGTTAGTAACACAAGCTATGTGTTGTGTAAAGAGTTACATATCAATATGGTTTCAACATATTTATTTAGTGGAAGGAATAGGGATTCAAAAACTAAATAATTATAGGCCTTCATACATATAAAGGGAATACATGAGAAAAAATAGTGATATATTTAAATCCACTTAAAATACTAAGTGTTAAACCCCTCCTAAAGTGAGCACGTGTCAAGAAATAAATTATCTAACCAAGTAGTTTCATTCCAAAGTTGGGTTCCCATAGATTATCTTATGTAAGGCAAGGTGGAAATGGATAACCTTAAGAGTTAGGTAACCAAATCCACTATGATATTTTTGTTACACTTAATTGGTAAACCTTATAATATAGGATACCATAGGAATGTACTTAAGATAATATATATGATGGATTTAATAAAAGAGTTGTATGCTCAAATAACCAAGAGTCATATATGATATTATTGGCATGATGGCCTACCAAAATAGCTAAGTTATAACATAAACACTAAATTGGACTCATTACTTAGTGAAATATGGATATTTTTCAACTAATGGATATGATATAAATTAAAAGTGGTCATTATTTTTCTAGGAGCATATTTAATAAAAATTCCTTATAAAATGGATGTAAAACATGATACTCATTTGATAAAAGCTTTTGTAGATGATAAAATGTAGTCATCATCATCCAACATGCCTTTGAGATCTATTCTAGATAAATAAAAATCTTAATAGGGGTAAATTTCTAGATCAATGGAAACTTAATAATAGTCTTAAAGCAATAAGAAAATTTTTATATGTTAGAGAATTCACTTTTTTAATATCCAGATGTTGAAATTTTTTAATAAGTATATCGATATACTTATGAGAATCATATAAGGATTCACTAAAATTTTAAAATTCATTTTTTAAATTCAATATGAATGAAGGATCTTTAATATCCACTCATGTACTTAATATGATTAGGTATGTTAATGACTTAGAGAAACTAAAGGTATCCTTTAATGATTATTTTAGATATGGAATTCATTCTAAAATTATTATTGGAAAGGTTTTGAAAATAAAAATGAGTTTAAGAAATTTTTACCCAATATAGTTAATGTGTTGAGGATGAATTAGTAGAACATGGGATGTCTAGGCTCAGGTGTTGTGTTGAGAGTACAAAATAGTAGAGGTTTGAGCCATATAAAAAATATTTGATGGTCAAATTGTCATCTTTGTCCATTGAAACCTAAAAGTAGGTGTTGGAAAATATTGGTGATATTTCCATTGGATATAATTTTATAAAATGTCAGAAATGGTTTAATAAACACCATAGAAAATCTGTTGTTAGGTATTAGTGTTATGGAATCAATTGATTGATTTTGAAGGGTATGTGATACCAAATATATATTTTACAACTATTTTAAATATAAAGTAGTTAAAACATTTAAGGATTTATGGAGATTATAGTTTGTATTAAAATGATAAAGAAAAGTGTTGTTACATTAAGGAATTAAATAAAAAGTATTATTTTAATACTTTCCTGAATCTAAATAAAGGGTATGTATTTTCATCTTATTTATCATGTGTGATAAGATAACATGTTTGTAAACAAATATTTGTTATGGACATGAGATTATGGTTTAAATACACATGGTTTATGACTCATCATATCTATAACATGTTTGAAAAGTAGATGAGGATAGAAAAAATTATCCATGATAAAAGAGTTTATTTGAGATGTTTGTTAAAATATAAGGGAATGAGTTCCCACAACCCATTAGTTTCATATTTTAAAGAATAAAATATTATTTTCATAACATTTATCTAAAACCAATATAATACCATATAATATATAGATATTGATGGTTTATTTATTAAATATTCCCATTAAAGAAAATAAATTTTATTTCCTGACACAAAAGTGTTTTTGTATATTAGCATGATATTAAAGAGAAAATATAGACTCTAAGAGGAAAGTGAAAATATATTTTATACTTAGAGAAGTTAAAAGTATAAAAATTAAAAGTTTAAACCAGTTAGATTCAAATTTAAAGTCACTTTATATTCTAAAAGAGTTTAGGATGTATTTTTTAAGGTAATTGATATAAATTATTATATTTAGTTACCAAAATTATATCAAGGAAAATTTTAAATATAAAGGTTACAAGATAATGATGATTAACTTAGAAATAATTATAAGTATACAATAGAAGTTATTAACATCATAAAATTGGTTGTTTTGAAGTTAAGAAGTTTGGATAATATGTTCAAAGAGTTGAACATTAGAAATATGATTCCTAGTATCACCATTATCCAAACATGATTACTTTACAAATGTTTCCCATTAAATTATTTTAATGATATGTTTGATCATATGATCACATATAGATGTGATAGAAATTATATATAAATATAATGAGTTTAATAAAATCCTAAATAAGTTGCAAACATAAGGCCTCTAGAATTCTATCATGTGAGATATTTTAAATATATGATTACATATGTTTTTTTCGTATTATTAATAGATTTTAATAATATTAAATGCATCGTGTTATATGAAATAAAGTTTCCACTTTATCATTATTTCATGTTGGCTGAATATATTCCATAAAGTGAAGTGATAATTGATCTCTCAAAGTACGACTTTGATTTATCCCTAATAAATGTTTATCATGGATTAATATAAGTTATGATAAAATGTTAAGGTTTTCATGGGTAGGATTTCATATATAGATATTAAATATTCTCATGAGATATAAAATGAGTTTTTTGTGCTTGATGACCCTCCAAGTATACCACATGGAATGGAATATTCCATGTCTTTAGTATTCTAGGGGTGTATGTTTCATATTGAATCCTCATACTTGATGATGATAGGATATCTAGCATGAGAACCTTCATAAGTTAATACCTTTCTAACACCAACCTTTGGTCTAAGATAATTAGGGGTGGTTGGGTATGTTGTTGATCATGTCATCAGTTAAGGATTAACCAAGATAAGATTTTTTATCTTATAACATGTATGAAATTTAGTCCCTTGATTGATATATACTTAGAAAATTTATATCCATACCTTGATAAGGTGCATGTGATGTTTTTATTTATTTTTTTTGAGAGGAATGTGATTCTTCCATCCACTTGGTGAATAACATGAAATCTATTTATCCATTTGGTTAGTCTATACTTAGAGAATCACAAAAATATGATTTTGTTATACAAGATTTACATACTTTGTGTCTCATTTTTACTAAATATCTTTAAAAATGAATTATATGATTATACATACTTTTATATGTTATATCTAGTGGAAACAGGTATGGAGGTACATGTGTTTGATAGAGATCAGTCAGATCCCTTTATATCTTGAGCAGAAATAATTTTTTTCTAGAGTATACTCTTTTCTTACAACTATGGAATAGGGAAGTCATATTTTTTGATACTATAAAGTATTGTGGGTTTAAATTTTGTTGTTAAGTGAATGAGAATTATGTTTTTCCATAAATTTTTTTGTACAAAACTCTGAGAGTTATCCCAAAAGTGTTTTGGAGAATACCAAAAAGAATTTGTGGATTGATTTTCATAAAATTGTTTTATATGACGTAACATGTGGTAAACATAAGTCATATATTTTCCAAAGGGAGTTTTGGAAGATATCAAAAAGTGGTTTTGGAAGATATTTAGAAGGAGTTTTGTATATGGTTTTAGAATTTGTTATATATGATGTAAAATAAGGTGAGAGTGAACTAAGACTATAAGGATTTAGTATAATTGGGATATTGTTGGAAATTTTCACTAAAGGATCCACCATGGTGTGGGGGTTTAGACCATGTCATGATCTATGCCGGTGTGTACCATAGTATAGTGAGGGTCACTATACCATGTTGTTTTTCATTACAGTATACATGAAATCATATATACTGTGGTTCAGCTACCTTATCAAAGTTCAATATATCATACTTAGTTTGATCATCCTGTGATTTTTATTTATAGGAGTATGAACAACCCATATATTTGTTTAAATGTTAAAAAAATCTCGAATAAAATATAATGAGTTACAAAAAGGTGTAACACGTGAAATTTTTCTCTTTAAATGGTCATGTGTTTGGTTTCTTTGGAGGTTCCATAGATGTCCTATATAAGGAGGCTCATTGTTTGTGATTTTATATATTTATTTTTTAGTAAAATTATCAAGTTGAAGCTTTTCCCCCTATATCAATTTATCTCTCTCTTTCTCATGTTCTCTCTCTATCTCTCTCTTTAAACTCCATGGTTCTAGAAAACTATGATGAAGAAGGGATATTTCTCAGTCATTTAGAAATTCATTAAACCTATGGATACCTTAGGAGGAAGGATCTCATTTGCTGATTCTTAGTGATCATTATCAATCTCATGTGAATGATACTGGATAAATTTAGGGTAATAAAATTAAAAGGCATGTCGTTCTTTATTTATTTACTTAGTCCAGTAAAAATGGAAGATCCTATAGTGCTAATTGGTTTTCATTGAAGTTTTCCTCTATGTTTTTATAAGTGTTATCCCCCCACCCACTAAAACCCTTTATTACTTCCTTTTATATTTTAAACAAGTCTCAAATAAGGTATAGTTAATTGATAAGCATATAATGAAGTGGGTATAGTGTTTTCTATAATGATTTAGTGATCATGTGGAAACCAACTCTAAGGGTTTTATTTAAATGGTTTATAATAGTGGTGTATAAATGAAATATTATTACTTTTTATCTATCGATTTTTTATACTATCATATGTTGAAGTTTCACATCAAATTATGTTTTACATTAACATGTATATATAATATATTATGTTACAAGCACCTTTCATGATGGCTGTATGAGTAATGTACCAATACCCTATACATGAATCATGAGACATATGCAGTTTCACTTGTGGAATTCATGTATATAAAAATATTTGAGGATAAATGATTAGATATTAGATAAATGGGTTTGTTTCTATTACTTTATCGGGTCTATATCAATAATTTGAGTATTGGTATCCATATTTGTTGGGAGTGGTATGGAATATCACTTCATGTTTTTAGTGTTATTATTCAAATTTCATCATAATTTTTATTTTATGTATAGGTTTTAGTATGAATTATTCATGACCTGGTGATCTATTTATTATTGATTCATACATATAGAGAGTTATTTATACTATTTTTTAGGCATAATAGGTACTCCCCTAAATATATGTAACAGCCCGAAGTTTCATTAATGGAAATCCCTCTTGATCTAATTAAATGTCTCTTTATGTTTATATAAAATGTCAACTTCATTGGTTTTATGTTAATAATTTTGATCATTGTTAATATAGTCGTTGAACAGTGATCACATGATTAGTATAAATATAGGGCTTTAACAAATCCAAATTTACTCATACAAAGGAAGCGATGGCCTCATCCAGTAGAATTGCCCCATACGAAGCCCATTTGTCGGAGCTCGGAAAAAAGGTGGTGTCCTTGGTCTTCTATCTTGACCAATCCCAAGCTGAGCTTCATCATGTCAAGCTCGAACGGGGCCGTCTACGGGAGAAGTGGAAGTTGATAGAAATTACCAATCGAGCGATGTTATCTGAGCCACCCCAAGAGTCTGTCACCATCGCACACCTTACCCTTAGGTCTTATGCGGCTGTTTTAAGGGGTTATATAACAAATAAATATTACTATGTTCATGTACATTATTTTTTTGTATATAATAATGAATATACTTTCTTGTCATTATTTATACATTGTAAATAGTTTTTAAAGTATAAATAATGTTTTTAGTTATTATTTAATTAAGAATTATATTTTATTAAATTAAGGTATTTTTGAATTAAATAATATTTTAATAAAATATTATTATTATTATTAAATTAATTTTTATTAAATATAAATGATCTTATAATTTTATGAATGCAATTGTAATATTTATTAAGGTTTGAAAGCCATTTTTGTCAAAACCCGTGAATTTTCGATAAATGTCGGTTTTTATTTTAAAAGTGAAAATTAACATATTTATAAAATTATTTAGATAAAATAAATGTTATTTCTGGAATCAGGACGTCAAAATTATCCAACAGTGAATTTTTCATAATTTTCTGAGACAGTCAAATTTTTGGGTAAAAATTAAATACCGTTTAAATATATAATGTGTTTTATGACATCATAATGACCCAATAGTGATGTAATAAAATACTATAATCTTTATGTTCGGACAATATATGTTTTACCATTAAAATAATGTGATTTTGGGTTTGTTTTAATTACTTTTCAAAACATTAATGGACCCCTCAAGACTTATTAAACACCTTGTCTTTTTAAATTAATTTCCATGGGAGTGTGACTCACCTCCACATAATCAACCCTATTGTTTTAAGAATTTAGGACTTTGGAATTATAAAATATTGTTTTACTCTTCCCTTTTCTAAAAAACCATGGGAAAAAACCATGGTATGGTTTGTGTTTTGGATTAATTTAATGTAAGGGGTCCCAAACCTAAATAATAAATAATTCCCTCACCTTTCCTATATAAACCCACCCAAGCCCCCACTTCCTCCTCACTAAAATCCTTTGTAGTTCGTCAAACCTCTTCCCTACTCTCTCTAGAATCCTCCCAAGGTACCCAAAGCTCCCAAGAAGCCTCTCACAATCCTCTCTCTAGCCTTTAGAAGCACACTTCCAAGTAAGGGTTTTTTCTTCCTTTCTCATTTTTGTCCAATTTTCTTTAAGTTGTTTTTCCCTTTTAATTTAAATTATGAATGTTGGGGTATGTTTTTTCACCTCCCCCATACTTCCCTATTTATGTTTTAATGATGGGATACCCCTTTCTCTCTCATTTAATGCCTCCCATGTACACCCGTTACTATGTCGAAATTCCGAGAGGAACTTCTCTCTCCTCTTTTACATTCAAGCAATACTTTTGTATCGTGAATCTAAATTCCATTATAATTGTTGGTACATGTATCTATATGACCTCCTTACTTTCCATTACATGCAAATATTATGAGGAACCCATTTCTCTCTCATCAACCATTTTTATGAATTCTTATGTCACGCCGTTACACTGCCGAAATCGCACCGATTTTCTAAGCCAATGTCATTGTGTAGTGAATATCAGACCCATTTATCCATCAAGGGTATTCACCTTTATGAACATTTACTTATTGATTATAAAGTTTCATGTATTAATTACACATTCCTTCATCGTGGAATAAATTATTATGTTTTATGAATCAATGTTTTATGATCCATGTGGCACACTTATGCATGAAATGAAATGTTTAAGAAGGGTGCGCCCTTATAACGCTCCAATGCATTGGGTAAATTATAGTATCATGATACGTCATGTGCAATGAGTGTTGACTCATTCTAATTCAAGTGAAATGAGGGTTTACTCATGCTTTACGTGCAATGAGGATTTACTCATGCTCCATGTGCAATGAGCCTTGGCTCATGCTAATTTTATGTTAAGTGTTGTTGCCAAATTTTAATGTTATGATTATCATGATTTATCAATCCTTTATGTTAATGTTTCTCTTGTTATCTATTGATATGCCTAATGTCTAACATGTATTGTACTCCTCATGTTATTCCATGTGTATTCCCTTACTGGGCTTTATAGCTCACCCTTTTCTTATGCATGTCCTCAGGTTATCCCATGCAATGCTAAGTATGATGGAATGTAGTGGTCATGTAAAGAAAGCTTTCAATAAAGATGTTGTATTTCATGTTTAAAGTTTTTATGTAATGATCCTAAGCCCCAAATACACTAAACCTCTCGATGTTCTTTATTGTATCAAGTGAAGTTTTATGTAATAAATCATGTTTAGGTTTTTAATAAAAGCAGGGTTGTCATAGTTGGTATCAAAGGATAGGTTTAGTTATTTTTTGGATTAGGATTAGAAAACCCTAGTAAAGCCTTAGATACAAGACTAAGTATAATAAAAACATCCCTAAGTTTTGGTAAGTACTGAGTAAGTGGTTTATCAAACAAATACATCCCTGTCTGGATACGAGCAGGTAGAGGTGGCTCTGGCACAGATGTATCCTAGGGGTAAAACCCAAAAACACCGCTTTGAGCTAGAATTGAACGGGAATTGGTGCACGAAAATGGGCCTTGCTTCAATCTTGGTTACGAAACTCTCGGGGGATATGTTTTGATAAAATCACAATCTTAGTATGAACCCTTATTAAGGGAATAAAAAAATGTCCCTAAGAATATATGTTGGAAAGTAGATCATGAAAAGCCTATATTGAAGCCTATAGACTCATGAGTTAAGGAAATAAAAGTTTATTTATAAGTCATCAACTTTTTTCTTTGGATTACCCTTTATGTGTTACCCCTAAATTTCCTTTATTCCAGCCAATGGACGGTAATAGGAGGACTCGGGCTAACAACCGTTGTGAAGATCAGTGTGATGACTGTACTAATGAGATTCCCAATCCAATGGGAGCGGGAATCGCAAACTTTGTCATGGTTATCTCTCAGATAACTCAAGTTTTGAATAGAAACACGGGTTAAGAGGAACGTTCAACCCCCCCCCCCAAGAAATAACAAGTTTCTATCGAGAGCTTCATGAGACAAAGGCCTCCTACTTTTAGTGGATCATCTGATCCCATGATCGCTGAACAATGGATCAACTCCATTGAAAAGATCTTCTCCATCCTTCAATTTTCTGAACAAGAGAAGGTTCTCCTGGAAGCTTATCGTATGGAGGGTGAAGCTGATCAATGGTGGACATTGATCAAAAATATGAAGCCTGAGGAGGAGATCGAGGCGTTGGAATAGAAGGATTTCCAAAAGATGTTTTTCAATAAATATTTTCCGCGCACCCTCTGGATTAAGATGGAAAGGGACTTCCTTTACCTCAAGCAAAAAGATGAAGAATCTGTTGGAGCATATGAGGTAAACTTCACAAGTCTTGCACGATACGCTTCCGGCTTTGTCGTTACCCCAGAATGCAAATTTGACCGCTTCTTTGGTGGGTTGAAGCCTAGCCTATGGAAAGCATTAGCAATTTGTGACTTCGACAGCTATGAGGAAATTGTTCGATGTGCCCTCAAGGTCGAAATGGATATTGGATAATCATAGGTGTATCATGGGGATAAGAAGCGTAAGGTGGAATTCAATACTGGTGGTCTGATGGATAAATCCAACGGTGCTAAGAACATCCAGCACCCCACTTGCCAAAAGTGTAGAAAGAAGCACCCTGGAAATTGCCTTAAGGGGGTGAGGAAATGCTTCAGGTGTGGAAGAGAAGGGAACCTAACTGTTAATTGTCGGCAAGAAAGACCCGCGGCTGCGACAGAGGAGAGGAACGCTCCGTTCGAACCTCAACGCGTTGTTAAATGCTACAAATGCAAATAACTGGGTCATTTTTCAAATCAGTTCCCCAATCCAAGGGTTTTAGGAGGCAACCAACAACCTCTAAGGCAGCAAGGAATATATTTTTCCATCACTTCTACCTAAGTGAACCCCGATAACGAAGTGGTGATAGATACGCTAGTTATTCATTCAAGAATAGAGAACGTACTTTTTGATTCAGGTTCTACGCATTCTTTTATATCTCAAAAGTTTAGTAGAACAATCCCAGCACCACCACAAATCATGGAAGTGAAGATGTCAGTGAGTACGGAAAATGGGGCAATCATTGCATCCCATGAATATAAGTCCTCCCCTGTTATAATTTGTGGATTGAATTTCCCGGAGAACCTCATCATACTCCCTCTTGTGGAATTTGATGCAATTCTTGGCATGGATTGGCATTCCTTATATAGAGCCAACATAAATTGTTGGGAGAGGAAAATCACACTCCATATGGAGAATCGACCCCCGATTCTTTACAAGTGTAAGGAGGAAGATGAATCTCTTTTAGCTCCATCATCTCAAGCATGGATATTACTGCCTTATGAGCACGCGTATCTGGATCAGATGATTGAGTCCAAGGAAGAAACCATCCTTGAATAAATGCCTATTGTGAGGGAATTTGTTGAAGTGTTTCCCGAGGAACTGTCTGGTCTTCCTCCTAGAAGAGATGTTGAATTCTCAATTGAACTTATACCCAGGGATTTACCAATATCCAAGACTCCATATAGAATGGATGTTGTAGATATTGAAGAGCTGAAAAACAACTACAGGAGAATCTAGATAAAGGGTTTATATGCCCAAGTGCTTCACCATGGGGTCCACCAGTCCTCTTCGTCAAGAAGAAGGATTGGTCAATGCGGATTTGCATCGATTATCGTGAACTTAACAAAATCACAATAAAGAACAAGTATCCTCTCCCAAGAATCGATGAATTGTTTGATTATCTACGTGGAGCACAATACTTTTCCAAGGTAGATTTGTGGTCAGGGTATTATCAAGTAAGGGTGAAGAAGGAAGATGTCCCCAAGACTGCTTTTCGTACAAGATACGGGCATTATGAATTCATAGTAATGCCTTTCGGACTCACCAATGCTTCAGTAATCTTCATGGACTTAATTAATAGAGTATTTAGAGATTACCTCGACAAATTTGTGGTAGTCTTTATAGATTATATTCTAATATACTCCAAAACCAAGGAGGATAATGAAGAGAATTTAAGAACTGTACTAGAGACTTTGCGCAAGGAGAAGCTCTATTCAAAGTACAGCAAGTGTGAGTTCTAGTTGAAGGAGGTCTCATTCTTGGGCCATATCATCACAAGCAATGGGATATTTGTGGATCCCTCCAAAACAGATTCAATTGAGGGATGGCCGAGACCAAGATCGGTAAAAGATATCTGTAGCTTCTTAGGGTTAGCTAGATATTATCGATGATTTGTGAGGAATTTCTCACGATTGTCTAACCCTCTTACCAAGATAACTTGGAAGGGAGTAAAGTTTGCTTGGAGTGACGAATGCGAAGAAAGCTTCAAGGAGTTTAAAAGGAGGCTTATCACTGTGCACGTGCTCACTTTACCCACAAGTGGGGAACTTTTTGTGGTATTCAGTGATGCTTCAAAGAAGGGCTTAGGCTATGTGCTGATGCAGAATGATAAATTGATATCATATTCCTCAAGGCAGTTGAAAATCCATGAGCGAAACTACCCAACGCATGATCTGGAGTTAGCGGTGGTGATCTTTGCCTTGAAAATCTGGCGGAATTATCTCTATGGGGAGAAATGTGAGATATATACTGATCACAAGAGTCTTAAATATATATTCACACAGAAAGAGATTAATATGCGCCAGAGAAGATGGATAGAGCTCATCAAGGATTATGACTGTTCAATCCATTACCACCCTGGGAAAGCGAACAAGGTGGAAGATGCCCTAAGTAGAAAGGATCCAGTGATTCTATCAATGATGAGAATTGAGAAGGATCCAATCTTCTTAGACTTGATGAAGATGGAAATGGGAATCATAGAGAAGGGAACATAATCAATCCTTTCACAAATTATTTATCAACCGTCTCTTTTGGAAAGTTTAAAGGATTCTCAAAAGGATTATGTGGGAATTCAAGAAAAAGTGGAACCTATCGAAAAAGGGAAATCCTCGAAGTTTAATGCTAATGAAGAAGGAATTGTGCGGTTTGGGAAAAGACTATGTCTTCCACCAAGTCTGGAGCTGAAGAAGGAACTTTTGGATGATGCACATAGTTCAAATTTCTCTATTCACCCAGGGAGCACAAAGATGTATCGAGATCTCCGAGAAAACTTTTGGTGGGATAATATGAAGAAGGAGATCGCTGAATATACATCAAAGTTCCTGGTGTGCCAGTAAGTGAAGGCAGAGAGGCAGAAGTCTAAGGGGATGATGCAACCATTTCCCATACCAGAATGGAAATGGGAGAACATCACCATGGACTTTGTCACCGGACTTCCGAGGACATCCAAATGCAACAATGCAATCTGGGTTGTTGTGGATCGTCTTACAAAGACTGCACACTTCATTGCTATTCAGGATGATTTCTCATTAGATCAACTGGCATGGATATATATCAGGGAAGTGGTAAGGTTGCATGGAGTACCACTATCTATTGTGACTGACTGAGATCCAAGATTCACCTCTAAGTTTTGGAAGAGTCTTCAACATGCTCTGAATACTAAACTGAACTTCAGTACGGATTATCATCCTCAAACTGATGGCCAATCCGAGCAGACTATCCAAACACTTAAGGACATGTTGAGAGCATGCTCCACTACAGGAAAAATTTGTATTAGCGACGGGTTATTTGCAACGGGAATATGTCATGTCACAAATAACCCCCGCAATCGGGGTATTTGCGACGGGATATTCTCACCCGTCGCAAATGGTTTGGCGCGACTTGCGCGCCATATCGCGCGAAAGATATTTGCGACGGGATCCCCTACCCGTCGCAAATAATCGGTGGCGGTAACAGGTTATTTGCGACGGTATCGACTTCCCGTCGCAAATAACCTGGCGGCAGGGGTTATTTGCGACGGGGCCAGTCGCAAATAATCCCTTTAATTGCCGCCCATAATAAATGCGGACGGGCTTATTTGCAACGGTCCCA
Organism: Viscum album; assembly: GCA_963277665.1. Classification (NCBI taxonomy): domain Eukaryota; kingdom Viridiplantae; phylum Streptophyta; class Magnoliopsida; order Santalales; family Viscaceae; genus Viscum; species Viscum album. The sequence continues at coordinate 333,097,585 of OY728129.1, read as the reverse complement.
TCACAAATAATACCAATTGCGATGGTATTCCTGTCGCAATAAACCCCGTCGCAAATAATCTAACCTATAAATACAGCCAGCCTTGACAAGTTTTCTGAATCTGAACTACTTCTTACTAGTTTATATGAGTTGAGTGAATTTTGTTTTGCAAGCCGATTTCAAGGAGGTTGCGGGGATCATCCTACAAGTACAACAAATCGAAAGCTCGAAAACCAGTTTAAGGTTTTTATCTGAATTTTAATTTAATATTTATTTAATGTTTTTGTTTTATATTTTTACATTAGTTTTTATTATTTCTAATTAGATATAATTATGTTGTATTAAGGTTGTATTAAATTTGATTTGTTAGATTTAATTATTAGTAATTAACAATATTTAAGAATTAAGTGACTGTAATTAGTAATTAATATCTTTAATTTTAATTAAAGATAGTAATTAGTAATTAATGAATGTAATTAGTAGTTAATGAATGTAATTAGTAGTTAATGAACGTAATTATTAATTAATGAATGCAATTAGTAATTAATGAATATAATTTGTAATAATTAGTAATAATTAGTAAAATTTTCCAATAATTAGTAATAATCAGTAATAATTTGTAACAATTAGCAATAATTAACAAAAAATAGGAATAATTCAAAAAAATAGTAATAATTAGAAAAAATTAACAATAATTAGTAATAAGTAATAATAATTAGTAATAATTAGTAATAATTACCAATAATTACCAATAATTACCAATAATTAGTAATAATTACCAATAATTACCAATAATTAGTAATAATTAGTAATAATTAGTAATAATTACCAATAATTACCAATAATTAGTAATAATTAGTAACAATTAGTAATAATTACAAATAATTACCAATAATTACCGATATTTACCAATAATTTCCAATAATTGTCAATATTTACCAATAATTAGGAATAATTGCCAATAATTAGGAATAATTACCAATAATTAGGAATAATTAGCAATAATTAGGAATAATTACCAATAATTAGGAATAATTAACAATAATTAGGAATAAGTAACAATAATTAGTAATAATTACCAATAATTACCAATAATTACCAATAATTACCAATAATTACCAATAATTACCAATAATTCCCAATAATTGCCAATAATTGCCAATAATTGCCAATAATTGCCAATAATTGCCAATAACTACCAATAATTGCCAATAATTGCCAATAATTACCAATAATTGCCAACAATTGCCAATAATTACCAATAATTACCAATAATTACCAATAATTGCCAATAATTGCCAATAATTACCAATAATTAGGAATAATTACCAATAATTAGGAATAATTATCAATAATTACCAATAATTACCAATAATTACCAATAATTACCAATAATTACCAATAATTACCAATAATTACCAATAATTACCAATAATTACCAATAATTACCAATAATTAGTAATAATTACCATTAATTACCAATAATTAGTAATAATTACCTTTAATTAACAATAATTAGCAATAATTAGAAATAATTAGAAATAATTAGAAATAATTAGGAATAATTACCAATAATTAGGAATAATTACCAATAATTAGGAATAATTACCAATAATTAGGAATAATTACCAATAATTAGTAATAATTACCAATAACTCGGAATAATTACCAATAACTCAGAATAATTACCAATAATTAGGAATAATTAGTAATAATTAGCTAATTGGAAAAAACTAGCATGATCATTATCTTTCTCAATTATCTTTTCATCTCTGTATTGGTTTTAAGAAAACTTCTGTCTCCACATGTAATATTTGTATTCTTTTTCAAAATTATCAACCTACTCACCAATAGAGAGGTAAAAGTGAATGCAAATATTACATGTGGAGATAGAATGTTAAACACACAGATGAAAGGAGAATTGTAACATAATATAGAAAATTATATTATTTTAATATTAATAATAAAAAATACTAATAATGTAATAATGTTATTATTATATAATTAATATTTATGACAAAATAATATTAGTATTATTAAAAATAATAAAAAATTTATAAAATATTAAAATTATAAATATTTGTAACAGGTTTTGCTTTATTCTTAACATGTTCAATTCTTAAAAGGTAAATTTTTAGGACTATCCCAATAAAAAGTTTGCGTCAGTCGTGTCTGATGTAAACTCTATAATTATCCTTGCTTGAGTGTTTTTTCTAACAAATTATTCAAAACCAGTAATGCTTTTATATTTTATAGAAAAATATGGAACAATGAGGTCATCAACAGTCATTATTAGATGACCGTATATGGATAAATCAACGTATAAATCCAAATGGTTCTGGTTTAAATCTAGCATATATAGAGGGTGTGGAGACTTTTTTAGCATTTGCGGCATCAAATCCAGAATTTGTTTCAGAAGGCACAATAAAATGTCCTTGTAAGAAATGTACACTGAGAACATTTGACATGTTTGAAAAAGTTGGGGGACATCTCTTGCGTTTTGGTTTTCAACCGGATTATGTTTTTTGGTATCAACATGGTGAACGCAGTTCTACAGAAAGTGATACTGACTTGATTCTGGATCCATCCCGGTTTCAAAATTTAGTACATGATGTTGCAGGTCCATCTATTCAACATACAGAAACTCAAGATGATATTCATTCAACTCCTGAGTTGGCACACTCTGAATTTTATGAGTTGTTGAGGTCTGCTGAGGATGCGTTATATCCTGGTTGCAATATAAACAAATTAGAAGCAATTGCAAAATTTATGGATATCAAATCAGATAATGGAATGTCAAACACTTGTTTTGATCAAATATTTTCACTGGTTAAAACACTGTTACCCGAAGGAAATGTTTTGCCTACAAATTACTATGAGAGTAAGAGGCTGGTTCGGAATTTAGGACTTAGTTGTCAGAAGATTCATGCATGTTCAAATGATTGCATTTTATATTCTGGGGAAAATGAGTCATTGGATAGTTGTCCCACTTGTGACCGAAATCGTGTCCTTGCTGTATGGGAGAGAACAAGGAATTTATGCTCGTCCATGGAAAAAAAACTTGCTATTTTGACTTTCATCACAGATTTCTTCCAGCTGATCATCATTTTCGCAGAAACAGATCTCATTTTAGAAAAGGCACAGTTGAAAGGGATGGACCTCCAAAAATGCTATCATGTATGGAGTTAAAATCAGTTGTATATTCATTACCTACCATCACATTTGGATCCACAATAAACCAACAGAAAATTTCTGGTTTTGGGAAAGAACGCAATTGGCTAAAACGTAGCATATTTTGGGATTTTCCATATTGGTCTGATTTTCTGGTCCGCCACATGTTGGATGTCATGCATATTGAGAAGAAATATTTTGATAATTTGTTTCATATAGTTTTGGATACACCAGGAAAGAGCAAAGATAATGTAAATGCACGATTAGATATTTCTCAAATTTGCAGGCATCCAGAACTCGAACTGTTTGAGAATGTTAGAACAGAAAGGTTAATGAAACCAAAATCTACTTATACATTTTCCAAAGAAAGCCGCTTATTATTTTGTCAATGGATTGCAGATTTGAGACTTCTAGATGGATGTGCTTCCAATTTGGGTAGATTTTTAAATAATGGTCATATTACCGGATTAAAAAGTCATGATTGTCATGTTATAATGGAAATAATTCTACCCATTGGATTAAGAGTTCTGTTGAATTTTGTGATATGGGATTCCATAATAGACATATCATATTTTTTTCAGGACATTTGTGCGGCGACAATAGATTACGATGCTCTATGAAAACTTGAAGAAGATGTTGTTGTAATTATATGTAAACTGGAAAAAATATTCCCGCCATATTTCTTCGACTTAATGGAACATTTGATATTACATTTTTCATATGAAGCAAAATGTGGAGGTCCGATACAGTTTCGATGGATGTACCCATTCAAAAGATGCATGCAGAAATTGAAAAAAAAGTACGTAACAAAGCATATGTTGAAGGATCTATTTCTGAAGCTTATTTGCAAGAGGTGATATCTTTTTTCTACTCCCATTATCTGTTTTTAACCAGTCAGAGCTTGGTTTTGGTGGAGTTCATTAATGATGGCTTTCAGATGATGAACATCACAGAGCTCATACGTATTTTCTGCTCAACTGTGAAGAGATGACATCATTTGTACTGTAAGTGCTTCTATTACTTATTCTATTATTTATGTTACAATAAATAACTTTGTTTTTTATAGATTGTATGATAATCATATCAAAAAATAACTTCCACAAATTACAGCAACTGCTCTCGAAGAATGCAGACAAAAAAAAATTCTCAGTGGTTTCAAATACTGGTAACATAAATTTTTCATACTTTAACATATCCTTAAATATATAGTTCACTATATTGATAATTATTTCACAAATTTTCAGGTGTCTCGACATTCTGATAAAATTGACAAATGACTTTGTATATTGAGTAACCCACCATCAAAAATGGTGAAATATTATAATGCATATATGGTGAACCATTATTACTGGCTCAACAGGCACATCAAGTTCAAATGTTAGTGGTTGGATACTGATAGAGGCGTGCGTGTTCATCCAACTCATGGAATCATCGATATTAAATGTAAAAGTGTTCTTACAGTAAATGAACCATTCTTACTGGCTCAACAGGCACATCAAGTTTATTATACAAAGTATTGTGCTACGTCAAGAGACTTGACTGATTGGTGGAGCATAATAAAAATGAAAATTCGAGACAATCAGTTTAGTCAAAGTGAATGTTCTTTCACTGAAGTGAAAGGAATTGAAGTTTTTCAAGAGAGTACTCAAAATCAATATTTTTTACAAAGAGACATGAGTATCGATGATGAAACCCCTCAATTAAGAGTCAGTGATGATGATGATGATGTTAATGACATCACAAATGAATTTGAAATGGTAAGAGATAAAGAAACTGGAACTCAGATGGATATCGATGATATTGAGGAGGAATATGAAGATGACATTGACAGATATGAAGATGATGATGAATCTGAACATTGATACAATTCAATGGAAGTTATATATAATCATAACTAATATATATGTATATATAATAATAATTATCAATTATTTTCTAACAACATTCGTTTTCTATTTCAGATGGACGAGGAAACATTTTGTGAGTTGGCGGATGTTGACCTATCTTTCGATGCAGACGAGTTTCTGGCACCTGACCCTCAGCCTGAAGGTGCTTCAGGGGGTACGCGGAGGGGGTGCGGTCTTGCACGACTGATGATTCCTGACCCCATCCCTGAGCGACGTCCACGCCTTGGGTTCGATCCACGCACCCGGAGGTGTGATAACCTGTTCATTTTACTAAGATTTCATTAATCTATTTACATAATAAATGTTTGATTATTTTTTTTACATTTTTCTGCATATATCAGTCGGAAAGGGCAGTGCTATTTTGTGCAAATATTTTTCTCAGCCATGAATGACATGGGAGAATATTCTCGTTGATGTGCAGCAGGCCATGTTCGGCCATTGGTTGGTACGTACGTAAATAAATAATTTTTTTTTTTGAAATTTATTTCATTTATAATTTGATATTTTGAATTATTTGTAGGGTTTATAGTATCTGATCGAGGATACCATGCATGCCGCCATCCATGAGGCATGGGAGGTGGCCATGCGTGATCGCTTTCGTCAGTTTTTCCACAATTTAAGAAGAGATGTCATGAAGAAAGCAGGAGTGTCAAATTTTGATGAGTCATGTAGAGCACACTGACCAGAGTACATTTCATCCCACGTATGGGATGGATTATGTGCACACTGGTTGAGTGGTGGCTTTCAGAGGAGATCATTGGTGGGGAGGCAGAATCGGGGGAGACAGGAGGTGACTCATCGAGCTGGGAGTCGTACTTTCAATACTCATAGACAACATTTGGTACGTACATTTTTTATAAATATTTTATATAACTTTAAATATTAACAATTTATTTTATATTCTTATAGGCTGTCGAGCACTGTGATATTACGGAGTACGACGTATATCGAAGGATGTACAGTGATCCATTTACTGGGGAGCTCCGAGGTGATTGCCAGTGTCACATCGTGGTCAGTATTATTTGTTTTCAAGTTTAAAAATTAACTGCATATAATATATTCACAATTTTAATTTTAAATTACAACTACAGGAGTCATATGAGACCGCAGTGTCACAGACCTGGCCTGAGGGTTAGGCCGAGGCATCAGATCAGACCAGTGGCCATCAGTTTGATGAGGCGGCATGGATGTAGGCGACCCAATATTCCTTCAAGAAGGGTCGGGTAGTTGGTATCGGCTCTCGACTGACTCCCGGAGATTATTATGGCAGTGATGCGATGTCGGCGTCCAGCTCGAGAGGAGCTCGTGCATCTTCTTCTGCTACATAGTATGAGGATCGGTTGCGATCTCATACTGAGTTGATAGAGAGTCTCCAAAAGGAGCAGGAGGAGATGCGTCGGCAGCAGCAGCAGCATGAGGAGGAGCACCGACGACAGTAGTAGGTGTACGAGGAGAAGATGAGTCAGTGGCAGCAGCAGTAGTAGGAGCAGATGGAGTACATGCACCGACTCACTCATGCCTTAGGGGTGGAGTTTCCTCCACCAGCAGATCCCCCCCTCCCCCTCCTCCTTCAGATTAGTTATTGTTTAGATGTTATAAAGTTTGTAAATTTAAAATATGACATTTTTTCTATTCAGAGTTTTTGTCTCTCTTATACTGGTGTCAATATTGTATTATTTAATTTCTATTTATTTTTAATACTTTATTATTTATTATTGGTATTTATTTTAATGTTTGTTTATTTTATAAATAATAATATTACTCTTAGTATTTTATTATTTTTTTATATTTCTTTTTTCAAATGTTGATAATTTTCATATTTTTATTTTCTAATTATTTTAATAATATTATATTACGTATTTTTAATACATAAAAAGTTTCAAAAAATTTAATTAAAATTATAGTTTTTTAATTATTTATAATAATATGAATTCATTATATTATTATTATTATTATATAATATTATATTATTTATATTACAATATTAATATGATTAATAATATTATTCATATTTTAAAATATTAATTTTTTTATATATATTTAAATTTTTAAATATTTTAATTTAATTATAATTTTTTAAATATTTGAATGATTTTTTTTTATAATATTTGAATGAATTATAATTGTATTATTACTATTATAATATTAATTAAAATTTTTTATTAATAATTTAATTTTTTATTTTATTTTTTTATACATATTTGCGACGGGATAATCATCCCGTCGCAATAGGTAATTGCAACGGTATCTCGTTGTAATTAAATATTATTTTTAAATTGCCTATTGCGATGGGAATATTTGCCCGTCGCAATAGGAAATTGCGACGGGCCCGTCACAATTCCTTATTTCTTTTTTTTTAATTAACTTTTTCGCGATGGTATTTGGGGTCCGTCGCAAATAACATTTGCGACGGGCCCGTCACAAAATTCTTATTTAAAGTTTTTAATATATATCGATTAGTATTTGCGACGGGGCATATTACCGTCGCAAATAATATTTTTAGCAACGGACCCGTCGCAAATAGTGTTAGTTGCGACGCCATTTACCGCAACGGGTCATTTGCGACGGACCCCCGTCGGAAAAACCCATTTGCGACGGGATCCCGTCGCAAATAACTCGTCACAAATGGGCTTATTTCCAGTAGTGCTCAGTGGACTTTAAAGGAGGATGGGATCAACATCTTCCACTGGTTGAATTCTCTTACAACAACAGTTTCCACTCAAGAATCCAAATGGTACCATATGAAGCCTTCTATGGGAAAAGGTGTAGAAAACTGGTATGTTGGGATGAGGTCGGAGAATGTAAGATTCTTGGACTAGAAATGGTTGAGGAAATGGTGGAGAAGGTGAAAACCATTCAGCAGAATATCAAGGCAGCCCAGAGTCGACAGAAGAGTTATACAGATAATCGTTGATGAGACCTTGAGTTTAAAGTTGGAGACATGGTTTTTCTATGCATATCTCTGTGGAAGAAGGTCATGAGGTTTGGAAAGAAAGGGAAGTTAAGTCCAAGGTACATCGTCCCCTTTGAGATTCTTGATCGTGTCGGGGTTTTGGCCTATCGACTAGCACTTCCACCTACCATGTCCAAAGTACATGATGTCTTTCATGTATTCCTCTTAAGGAAGTACATACCGGACCCTTCACATGTACTCTCTTCTGAGGTGGTACAATTGGAAGATGATCTTTCTTATGAGGAGCAACCAGTGAAGATCTTAGATCCTAGAGAAAAAGTTCTACGAAATAAGACAATGACCCTCATCAAGGTGTTGTGGAGAAACCACAAGTTTGAAGAAGCAACTTGGGAATTGGAGGAAATGAGCTGAGTTACCCACATCTATTTTAGTGTGGGAAAAGGAAAATTTCGAGGGTGAAATTTCTTAAGGGGGGGATATTGTAACGACCCAAAGTTTCATTAATGGAAATCCCTCTTGATCTAATTAAATTCCTATTTATGTTTATATAAAATGTCAACTTCATTGGTTTTATGTTAAGAATTTTTACCATTGCTAATATAGCCTTTGAACAATGATCACATGATTAGTATAAATATAGGGATTTAACAAATCCAAATTTACTCAGACAAAGGAAGCGATGGCCTCATCCAGTAGAATTTCCCCATACGAAGCCCATTTGTCAGAGCTCGGAAAAGAGGTGGCATCTTTGGGCTTCGCTCTTGACCAAGCCCAAGCTAAGCTTCATCATTTCAAGCTCTAACTGGACCGTCTACAGGAGAAGTGGAAGTTGATAGAAATTACCACTCGAGCGATGTTATCCGAGCCACCCCAAGAGTTTGTCACCATCGCACACCTTACCCTTAGGTCTTATGCGGCTGTTTTAAGGGGTTATGTAACAAATAAATAGTACTATATTCATGTACATTATTTTTTTGTATATAATAATGAATATACTTTCTTGTCATTATTGATACATTGTAAATAGTTTTTAAAGTACAAATAATGTTTTTAGTTATTATTTAATTAAGAATTCTATTTTATTAAATTAAGGGATTTTTGAATTAAATAAAATTTTAATAAAATATTATTATTATTATTATTAAATTAATTTTTATTAAATATAAATGATGTTATAATTTTATGAATGCAATTTTAATTTTTATTAAGGTTTGAAAGCCATTTTTTTCAAAACCCGTGAATTTTTGATAAATGTCAGCTTTTATTTTAAAAGTGAGAATTAACATATTTATAAAATTATTTAGATAAAATAAATGTTATTTATGGAATCCGAACATCAAAATTATCCAATGGTGAATTTTTCATAATTTTCTGAGACAGTCAAATTTTTGGGTAAAAATCAAATACCGTTTAAATATATAATATGTTTTATGACATCATAATGACCCAATAGTGATCTAATAAAATACTATAATCTTTATTTTCATCCAATATATGTTTTACCATTAAAATAATGTAATTTTGGGTTTGTTTGACTTACTTTTCAAAGCATTAATGGACCCCTCAATACTTATTAAACGCCTTGTCTTTTTAAATTAATTTCCATGGGAGTGTGACTCACCTCCACATAAGCAACCCTATTATTTTAAGAAGTTAGGACTTTTGCCTTATAAAATATTTTTTTCCTCTTCCATTTTCCAAAAACCATGGGCAAAAACAATGGGATGGTTTCTGTTTTGGATTAATTTAATGTAAGGGGTCCCAAACCTAAATAATAAAGAATTCACTCACCTTTCCTATATAAACTCACCCAAGCCCCCACTTCCTCATCACTAATAGCCTATGGAGTTCATAAAACCTCTGACCTACTCTCTCTATAATCCTCTCAAGGTTCCCCAAGCTCCCAAGAATCCTCTCACAAGCCTCTATCTAGCCTTTGGAAGCACACTCCCAAGTAAGGGTTTTTTCTTCCTTTCTCATTTTTGTCCAATTTTCTTTAAGTTGTTTTGCCCTTTTAATTTCAATTATGAATGTTTGGGTATAGTTTCACACCTCCATCATACTGACCTCATTGTGTTTGAATTATGGGAGACCCCATTCTCTCTCATTGAATGCCTCCCATGTACACCTGTTACTATGCCGAAATTCTGAGAGGAACTTCTCTCTCCTCTTTTACATTCAAGCAATACTTTGGTATCGTGAATCTAAATTCCATTACAATTGTTGGGACTTGTATCTATATTACCTCATTACTTTCCATTACATGTAAATATGATGAGTAACCCCTTTCTCTCTCATCAACTATTTTTATGAATTCTTATGTCACGTCGTTACGCTGCCGAAATCGCACCGATTTTCTAAGACAATTTCATTGTATAGTGAATACCATTCACATTTCTCCATCAAGTGTATTCACCTTTATGCACATTTACTTATTGATTATAAAGTTTCATGTATGAATTCCACATTCCTTCATCGTGGAATAAATTATTATGTTTTATGAATCAATTTTTTATGATCCATGTGGCACACTTATGCATGAAATGAAATGTTTAAGAAGGGTCCGCCCTTATAGCGCTCTAATGCATTGAGTAAAGTATAGTATCATGATACGTCATGTGCAATGAGTGTTGACTCATTCTAATTCAAGTGAAATGAGGGTTTACTCGTGCTTTATGTGCAATGAGTATTTACTCATGCTCCATGTGCAATGAGCCTTAGCTCATGCTAATTCCATGTTAAGTGTTGTTGCCACATTTCCATGTTATGATTATCATGCTTTATCATGCCTTTATGTTCATGTTTCTCTTGTGATCTATTGAGATTCCTAATGTCTAACATGTATTGTACTCCTAATGTTATTCCATGTGTATTCCTTTACTGGGATTTATATCTCACCCTTTTCTTATGCATGTCCTCAGGTTATCCCATGCATTGCTAAGTACGAGGGAATGTAGTGGTCATGTAAAGGAAGTTTTCAATAAAGATGGTGTACTTCATGTTTCAAGTTTTTATGTAATGATCCTAAGCCCCAAAGACACTAAACCTCTCAATCTTCTTTGTTGTATCAAGTGAAGTTTTATGTAATAAATCATGTTTAAGTTTTTAATAAAAGCAGGGTTGTCATAATAGAGGTTTCTATTTTTTTTAACACCCTAATATTTTAGTTTATATTTCTTTAAATGAATATTATATTTAATTGTGGGTACCACATGCAACATTATAAATATTATTATTTAAATATGAACATTATAACCTAGCCATTAGATTGGAGGATATAAACATGAGTAACCACATTATGAAATATATACATAAATTCTATACATAATAAAATTAATAATCAATCATATATTGATTATCAACTGGTTAAAAATGAAGATAAAATATTTTTAATGAAAAAAAGTAATATTTTCATAAAACTATTTTAATGTGTGCAGCATGTTTTAAAATTAATAGATTAAATTAATAACTATTGAAAAATTAGTGTAATTAAATGGTATATTATATTTCCAATCAAATTTATTAATATTCTTTTAATTGTGGTTACTAGGCAATGAATGATAATAAAATCATTTATGCTTCAAAAATGGTTTTTATTGCATTTTGCGCACGAATATTACAATTAATTTATTCCAATTTTATAAATTTTATTTTATAAAAGTGAAATAATTTTTTATATCACCATATTAAATATATATTAAAATTATTTTTGGGAATTTTTTGAAAATATTGATTTTTGGATGAACAGTGAAAAATACAGATTTTAATAAAAAATGTCATTTATTTTAAATCATTTAAAAATTCCCATTATATTTTTTATTGGTTTTAAAGAAAATTTATTCCCATTTTATTAAAAATAGTTCAATTAATTAAATATTAATAAATATTATAAATTATTTTGGTATAAAATCCAGTTTATGATTAAAACATGTATTTTTCTAAAAATTATTTTTCATTACGTTTTGCGAACTTAAATTATAATTAATTTTTACTAATTTAAGAAATTAAATCTTATAAAATTAATTACATATTTAAAATAATAAAATTAAAATTATTTAATAGGGTTAATTTCATTTTTTTAGTCATAATGAATAGTAATCGTGATAAATTTTTATCGTCATAGTAAAGAGTAAAATGGGTTAAATGAGTTTAAAACTATGGGATAAAGTCTAAAAATAAATCTAACACTTGAATTTATTTTATTTTAGGATTTTATTTATACCATAATCATCCTATATTCAAAAATATGGCATTTTTGCTACTTTCCTTTTATTATGACCTTTATATTATTTAAGTAAAGGATAATTACAAAATGTAAATATATTTATTTTAATATCTCTAATATGTTTTAGTAGAGATAAAAGTAAATAATGAGTGGTTATTTATGTTTATTTTGAATAAGAAAAAAATATTTTTATTATATTAATTTATTTTCAATTTTTAGTGATGGTATAATTACCTTGAACGCTTACGTAACGTTGATGTAGCGCTTGAGAAAGCAGAAGAAAAATCGAGTAAATTATTTTAAAAATATTAAACGTAATATTTTTTGGATTAATTTTGGTGTTCCTTGAATTTAATGAATAATTTTTTGGTATTATTGATGTTAAAATAGTTCATATTCGAATTAAATTGTTTTATTTATGTCTTTAAAGTCAAATTTTGTTAATAGTCCCAAAAATGGATTTAAATGGTATTTAACATTTAAAAATTATATTTGAATCGTTAAAAAATCATAAAAAGTTATATATTAACTAATATGTATGGGAAATTTTAGGTTATATAATGAATAGTTCATTAATTTTCCACTTACTATCTTTAAATTTACTTTCATGACCCTTAAAGATAGAAACTTTTGTTACAACTATTAAGGTTAAATAGGGTTGGTGAGGGGGTTAAACCAAAATTTAAGGTTTAAGATGATAATTAAACTTGTATAAATTTTATTTTTTGGAGTTTATTTTGATATTAAACTCCTTAAATTTTAATATATGTAAATTTGGATCAATTTTACATTATTTATACACATATTATATATTAATATTTTATGTATTTACAAAATTGTCACCCACCTGAGTTGTAAAAGGGAACATCCTCTCTTCTCTTATTCACACCTATTGTTTCATTTATCTTGACCAATATATACACAAATAAATTACCAAACTTCCTACCCATTTCCTATAAGTACTTATATTACCAAAATACCAACCTAAAAGGCTTAAGGAGTAAGCCAAAGGAGGTTTCTCAAAGAAGAAGTATAACTCCTAACTTAGTGTTTTCATGTTTATTTCTTCTTCCACCTATTTTAATTCTTATATAAACAAAATAATATAATAAAATAATTATCTTACATATACTTAAATTTTTTTTATTTCTATTACATGACCCTTTTTATCTCCTTTTAAATCGTATGGGAAATGAAAACACCGCTTGTACATACGTGTTGACTACCACCTCCACCAAACGATGTGTTTCATTTTTCATAAGAAAATCATATGGATGGATAAAATTATGGAACAAATGAGTATATATAATATTTATTAAATAATTATTATTCTATAAATATAAAATATTACTTATCTTCTTATCCTTGTATCCATTGAAAAATGATAACATCGCTCGTGTGCATGTGTGGACTACCATCTCCATGAAGTAGGGTGATTCATTTTTCATTTCCACCTTCCATAGATGGTTCTAAAAGAGTTTTTAATGAATAAATATAATATTTTTTTAATGATTGATATTCTTTAGATTATGGAACCATGATCCATTTTACCATAGTCAACCCACTTAATTCATTTTGGACTTTTGAAATGAATGTCCTCAAAATGTTTGGCATAAACTTAACTAATTTAATTACTGAAGAAAACATGGTAATAAAAGGAATAATTATAATTTAATAAATATGAAAAAATTATTAATAAAGTATAAAACTAATATAATTTTATTATGCAGGATTTAGATAATGTACTAAGCTAGATGGGACTTAAGGTAAGGGATTTCTCATCTCTATTTCCTTTCATTGAGACTCATGTCATGTTGACCATATGTTTTCTTTTGTGTGGTTTGTATACTACCATATGGATTTATTTTATAATTCATTTAATAAAATTAAATTGGATTAAAAATACTTTTCAAGTTATCTCATTAAATTATATTTTGATTCAAAAGTTACCAAATTTGTAAGGAACTTTCTTTTAAAAATATTATTTTAAAGTTTTCCTTCCAACTATTTTTCTCCTATGTTGAGGTTCTTTTAAATGTTTCAAGAATATTATTTTTTATGATTTAATTTTTTATAAAGTTCATTTTAAAATATTTTTTACTTTATTTATAAAGTATTAAAAATAAATTTTTTTAACATTTACTATACATATCACTTTTAACCCTTTTTACTGAAGTTCAAAAGAATGTTTTTGAACATATATGACATGAGATAATTTTCCTATCTTCATAAACATTATTATTTAAGAAGATTCATTTATAATATTTTTTTGTTTTTCAAAGAAAAATTTATTTCTCCTTCTTATGGGAATTTTTTTAACAGTTTTCAAAGAAAAAATATTTTTATCCTTATTTTTACATGATGCTCAATATGTGTTAAACAGAATATTTTAAGATGTTTTATGATAAAAATGAAATATTTTATTTTTTTATCATGATATGATTCTTCAAAATTTTATATAATGATGGATGATCCTGATATATCTCTGATGATGGGTGATCCTGATATAGCTCTCAAATGCATTAAGTAAAGTGATGGAGTTAATGGTAATTAAGTTACTCTTAAGGGATATATTGGAATTAACTATGATGTGTATTCCTTTATAAGGGTGATTGTAAGGATAAACTATCAAGTTAACTACATGATTTTTCTATTCTTTTAAATAATTTTTCATAGAATTATTTTGATTTGTTAAGAAAATATAATTAGTTTTTTTTTAGGAAATTTTATGCCCCTTTTAAGGGTGAAAAGTATATTTTTCAATAAAATTATTTAATGAGTATTAAAGTTTTATAAGAAACCCCCATTATTGTGATTTTTCCTTTATGATTGATTAAGAAATACTTTATGAAAACTTTGTTCATATAATTTTATTTCTTATTCAATTAAATAATTACCTAAACTCAAAGTTTATTATGAAAAAGTAAAACTTTATTATGGTATTTCATGAATTTTCAAATGTACTAATGGGTTTCATTTATTTTTTTATCACTTACTAATATTTTTGTGTTCATACCAAGTTTTTAAATATTTTTCATTGGACCTAAGGATGAGTAGGAACTATATAAAGGTCTATATTTTTTCTATGGGGATTCATATTAAAATAAGTGAATTTTTTTTGGAATAAAACTAGAGTTTAAATTTAAGGATCTAGTTTTTATGTAAAAAAAATGATACTGAGTGGAAGTTTCCACTTTCTATTGAAAGGGTTTGATATGTAATCATTTTTCCTAATTCTCTAAAAATATAAACCTAAAATATTATAGTAATGTAAGAAAATTAATTCCCTATTATTAAACTCCTAACTTGGGTTAATTAAGTTACAGGTTGTAATATTTATTTTAAGAAACATTTGATATAAGGATGGGTCATTGAAAATTTTTAATAGAATCTATCATTTAACCAGTTAGTCTCTAATATAGGGAAAACTATTCACTGATGATAAACCTAGATCCATGATTCTTGTCCCTATACCTTATGATCAGGGAATGCACTTGTGGTATGTGATGGTTTGAACTAGGTTGATGAAAGATCTTGGTTAGATCATTATAAACAGTATATGAGTTGTCTTTATGTTTTCATGGTACTTTATATATGTAATATAGGATGGTTTGATACTTGATAAGTAACCCATAAAAATACCCAATTAATCTTTTTTAGTGTAATCTCAAGTTATTATAAATATCCAAGTTAGGTAATATAGGAATGAGTGAACTTTTTGTTTAAGTGCCTTGATTAGAACATGATAGAACTTGATAAGTGTCATAGAGATCATTTGAGAGGAATTTTTACATTTTTTTAATGCATAATTTGTATATTTTCACATATTAAATTTGAATTTTTATATATAATGACTATCATATGTGAATGGATTTAATTAATTATAAGTAACTAATAAATCAATCATTACTTTACTAAATAACTAATTATGGGTGATTTAATTAATTAAATTCACTCATATGTGTTTAAATTTATATTGTTTATTTTATTTATGATTAGTATTATAATTCAAGTGAATTTTATCATTTTTATCCTTAAGTAATTAAGAAAAACATTTTAGTTTTTCAAAATTAAATAAAGGGTTTTGATAAATGAATTATTTTATCATTTTAAAAAATAGAAAAAATAATTTTTTAACATGTTGTTTTAAATTAAATAAATTCTTGAAAGTAGTGGAATTATTTTAAGATATGTAAATGCATTAGTTTTTTTGGTTTAAAAAAACTTTTCCATTAATATATGTCTCAAATGTATTATGTTAGTTGAGATAGGGTTCTTTCTATGTGTCGGTATATTTGCATTGAGATTGATTTTCAACCCTAGGTTAGCAGTGATGTTATGAAGTATGAGTTGGGGGATTACTTTGGTGTGTTATTCTAGAAATATGGTTTGTTTTAGTTATGTATCTGGAAGATAATGAATAGTTTATATTATTGATGGTTAGTATGTGAAAACATAAGCATCCTATATTCTTCACTACATTAGTTAGGTGTGTCAGTTTAGTAATGATATGATCAAATTCATTATGATAATAGATAAACGAGTTTAAAACTAATATCGATGTATACGAATGTCTAAAAAAGAAATTTAGGGACCTTGGTCAATAGTGTTTAGTGATGTTTGGCCCTTGGTTTGTGTAGAATGGGTGATCTAGTGAATTGATTTTTCATAATAAGTTTGTTGTGAGTTTCTAAGCTTTTGATAAAGTCCTAACAGTAGAATAAGAGATAGTGGTGTGTTCATCTCTAATCTTGATAGATGGCATTTTTTCTATCAATAATGAATTAGAACTTAGGATTTGGAAATTTAATTGAGAATATCTAATTCATTTTAAAATAAATTGGCATTCCTAGTAAGTTACACATATACTTGGCAATATTTAAGCTGGATTTGACACATATAAATGAAAATTGACCATGGTTAGGTGGTGGAAGATAATCTTAGATGAATTTATTCTTTTTCTTCTATGAGATATTTTGTAAAGAGATATTATGCCTATAAATATTTCAAAAATTCACAAAGCATGAAATTTTGGTCTATTAGTGGTAAGGTGTGTTACTGATCTTGAAATATCATTCTACTTCATAACAATTTTTCATGGAAATGTATTCATGAAGTTTCTAATTTAACAAGGGTATTGATGAATCATTACAAGTCTATGTGTCACTATTTTTTAGTGAAGGCATGGAATTGTTACCTTTTATGCTAAGGAGAGTAATGTGGTGGTTAAGAATAAGTGGGGGTGGTGAACTTTGAGATTCTATAGGTTATACCAAACCTTGGGATAAGTATAAAATCCTTTATCTTGAGAGTATATGTCCTTTAAATTTCTTCCAATATAGAATCATAGAACATTTATGAACACGATTTCATAAAAAACATTAGGGTGTTGTGTCTATATATGGCTTGTTTATATATAGGTATTATGGAGATAAGTAATCTCTATCATGGGTATTATTAGTGAGAAACAATATGGGATCCATTTAAACTAGAGTAAGACCTATGGAATGGGTTAATTGGGAAATTTCATGCATAGATCATGATCAGAGGTGTTTAAGTAGTGTCAAAACTAAATGTGATAGTTTCTCAAGGTGTAAAATATAAGTACAATACTATGGTAGGGATACACCATAAATTGATATATAACTCAATATTTCTCACAGGTGAAGTATGGTGAGCATCATAAGCAATTTATCATGTGAACCAGTGTTAATGTTAGTGGTGTTTCCATGTCATCTTCCTTTAAAAATTGAATCGTATAATAATTTTTTATGGTAAAATAAATTTTATTAATGGATAATGCACTAGACCATTCAAGAATCTGGTGTTTTGTGTAATAGATAGTTGAATGGTTATAGAAATGGGTAAATTCAAGAATGATATTAGGATTTGGGTGTTGTTTTATAATTCTCAAAGAAATTTGGTACATCCCGTAGTTAAATGATCAATATTTCATGATAGAGAATGTTTTTTATGTCGATATACTATGATGATAAAATTATTAAATTGATGAAATATCCAATGTAATGAATCATGAAGCTAAAATTTGGAATCAAGTATGAATAGTAAAGAAAAACTTGGTTGAACCTATATTGATTGGTGATTTGATACATACTAACAATGTTAATAAAAATTAATTTGATGTTGGTAATTGGGTATTTTTGAGTGTCACCGGATTTGAGTCATCACTATTTATGTTTAATGGAATATATTAGTGTTTTGTTACTTGTGTAGTTGTTGTATTTAGGATAAAATATACATGGTTAAGGATCAGTTGACTCTTCTCATGTGTGTTTGTTAGTAATGAAATGAGTATATAATCGGGCATGTTGTTTGGGATATTTTTTATGGGTATTTGTATTTAGAGTGATAAATTTTTAAAATAAGGTTGTTTTCAGGACTGGGTGTGTGATATGCTTATGTTATTTAAATTTTAAAAGTTTAATGTGGTATTTTATTTGATTATATGAATCAGATTTGATAAATTATCATGGGTACTTCTTAGATTACTTTTCAAGGATAAGAATCCATATAATGAGGATCTTGTAATGACTTGTCTCTGAATATATTGGTGGAATTGGAGGAAAGCAAGATCGAGTTTACTTGTAGTTGGGATTGTTTTTCATTTTGAGTTTTGGACTTGAATTTCACATTAGGGTATGAAATAGAGGATTTTTTTGTAGGAGTTATAATATTTTAGTGGTCATTTGGAGGTCCAGATGATGGTTAAAGGAAGTATCATATGCACCAAAAAATTACAAATGTCATCGGGTACCTAGGGTACCTAGTGAGGAGGATGAAAAGTGGGATGGTCCCAAGTGGACCACTAAGGTACCTGGTGGAGGGATACTAGGAACATAGTAGGACCAATCCATATTTTTTTAAAAAAAATAATTAAACTAAAAATATGTTTTGAAATAAAAATTTCATGCACCTCCCTCCATTTTACCGTCGATTTCCAAGGGAGAGTTTTCTGACTTCTCTCATCTTTCCAACTTCTTCCTCTAACATCACCTCTAGATAATGTATGATTTTTGATCTAATAGGACTTGTATATTCATGATAAGTTGATTAAGGCCTCTTAGGATACTGATGCGTGTGAAAATTGAGGTATATCTTAATTATGACATTATTTTTCATTTATGTCAAGGCATGGGGGGCGGCTTCCTAATAATGGAGTTAGAACCCATAAGGGGTTTTCAACCATGAATTTAGTTTAGTATTTCTATGATAGGTATAATAGAATGGTTTTATGAAACTCCATATAGGGAAATGAGTCACCTTTGGGTATTTTGTTATGTTGTGTGGAGTATCCTTAAATAAATTAAGTGTGTTGGTGAGGCAACTAACTTTCCTGGGTGAGATTGTTAGTGAGGGGCATCATGTGGTTTTTTTCTTCTAGAGTGTGACCATTGAGAGGTTAGGTTAGGTTAGTAATGATTTTTTAAGAGGATTTCCTTGTTTTTTTATTAATATAATAGTGAAATTTTAATTTCGTGATAATTTTAAAAACATTATGTTCAATGGCTTATATAACATGCTACACAGAGCTTAAACGAACCACAAAATATTATTATATGATTGCTATAAAATAGTTTTTGAATTGTTGGGTATCAATAGGATTAACCATATTATAAAATATATATAAATTTCCTATTCAATATAAATTTTTTCATTAATTCTTATAAAATAAGCACTCAATTTTTAGTGTTCATTTTATTCTTCAAAAATATCTTTTCTTAAAAATGGTTTTTATTAATTTTGTGAGTGAATATTATATTTAATTTATAGAAAATTTAGAAATTTTATTTGATAAAAATGATATAATTTTTTAAATAATCATGTCAAAAATATCTTATAATTAATTATTAACATTTTTCTAAAAAGATTGATTTTCTATTAAATAGTGAGAAATATTGTTTTTGATTAAAAATTGTATTTTTTTTTCAAGAATTAAAAAAGTTACATTTCACAATATTATTAATTATCTAATTATTCTCATTGGAATAAATTTTATGTTTTAATTTGGTATAAAAACATTTTTATACTTAAAAAGGCATTTTCTGAAAAAACAAATTTGTTACGTTTTTTGTTTTATCTTAAATTAATTTCTTCCACTTCTAGAAATTAAATCATGAAAAATTGATTCAAGATTTGGAATAATGAGGCCTAAATTTTCTAAATAGATACCTTTTATTTTTTTAATTATGAATATTAATTGTAGTAAACAATTATCATCATGGTAAGGGTAAATTGGGTAATTAAGGTCAAAAATAATATGATAAGGACTAAAAAATAACCATGAAACTTTCCTTTATCCTATTTTGTGAGTGGAGTTCAGAAATTTCTATACAATATTTGAAAATATTGAAACCTGGTGTCGTATTTCTTTTATTTTTTCCTTTATAATATTTAAGTAAAAGATATAGTCAAAAAGGTCACTTTCTTGATTTTCATATCAATAATATTTTTTTGTCATAGGAATAAAAACAACTTATGTTAGGTTATAAATGGTTATTTGAAATATAAATTATTTTTTTCATGGTTATTTATTATAATTTTTAATGATGAAATGATTACCTTAAATTATTAAGCAACGCTGACACAATATTTATTCAATTAATGGGAAAATACAATAAATAATTATAAAAATATTAAAAGTAAAATAATTTGAATGGATTATTATATTCCAAGTTTTTTTAAATAAATATATCATTTTATTGATGTTTTAAATTATTATATTCTAATTCCTTTTCTGTTGTGTCATTTTCAAAGTCAAATTAAATGAATTTTTACAAAAAATGACATTAATGATAATTTATAATAAATAATATTTTATTCAATTATATAAAATTCCTAAAAATATTATATTAAAACAATTTATTGGGATATGTTTTTAAATATAAGTCATTTTCTATTTATGGGATGATCTTCCTTTTATAGTAACTATCTTGGCCCCTAAAGAGTACAAAACTTTATTATCCCGATAATTATCAAAAGGGTTAATGGGGGGATTAAAAAAATATAGGGGTGAAAAAACATCTAAAATTGTAAAATGGAAGATATTATTTATAATAATCCTCATATTATCTTATAATTTTATTAATTTGGATCCATTTTAACATGAAAAATAATTTATATTAATTTAATACTTTAAGAAATTCCAAAAATTCTCTTCATTCACTTATAAAAGGGAATCTCCTCTCCTCTTCTATACACACTTCAAGGGACATTTGGTTTATCCAATATATGACCAAATTCATTCCTAAAATCCCTTACCACATTCTAGATGTCATATTTTGGGAATAATATCAACCTTATAGGTCTTAAGGTATAAATCAAAGGAGGTTGTCTCAAGAAGAGGTATATCTTTTAACCAAATGTTTTAGTTTTATTTCTTCTTCTAACACCTTCAAATATTCTTAAAACATGATGAAATAATAACACCAGTATATTACATATAATTATATTTTTTATGTTAATTTAATACCCCATATCTATCTCCTCTTCCATCAAATGGGAAATGAAATCATTGTTCATGTGTGCGAAGGACTACCGCCTCACGAACCAATGTAATTAATTTTCTATAAGATCCTATCATAGATTATTATAATGATGGATTTAATATTTATATATTATATTCATGACATAATTTTAATTATGAAAATATAATATATCATATAATTTCTTACCTTCCAATCCTTTGAAAAATGATAATGTCGATCATGTGTACGTGTGAACTACCACCTCCACAAAGCGATGCGATCCATCTTTTATTTATGTTTTGAATAGATCGTAATAAGGATATATTTAATGAATATATAATATTTTTATGATATAAAAATTATCCTATAAAGTTAAATTATTATTTACCTTTCTTTTTTTCCATCTACTGAAAAGTGAAAATCACATTCATGCAAATGTACGGCTTACGTTCTCTATGAACGGTGTAATTAATTTTTCTATATCAACTTTTATCGATGACTCTAAATAATTATATAATGAATATATATTATAACACCCTGATATTTTAAAATAAGAAAATTTTATTCAATATCATATGATACACGCAACACTGAGCTTGACCAACCCACAAAATATATTTCTTTAAATTTTATCTCTTCGATGGCCTATGGAACACGCAACCCTGAGCCTAAATGAAATGTAATATATTATACCATTATAACCTATGAATTAAATTTTTGGGTATAAATATTAATAACTAAAATATGAAAAATATGTTTATCTGTTTATTAAAAATAAAATAATAATCATTTAAAACAAAAATAAATGTTTTCGGAAAAACTATATTTTTTCTAAAAGACGGTTTAGTCCCGCTTTGTTCAAATAATTTAAAATTAATTTTTACCAAATTTATAAAATATATTTGAAAAAATAAAAAAAATCATATCAAAATTATCTTAGGGTGAATTTTTGTGATTTTTCAAAAATGTTTCATTTTACAATTAATAGTGAAAAATACTAATTTTTATTAAAAGTTTCCTTTTCATTTAAATAATTTACATGGTTAAATTATATTTTAAATTGGTTTTAAAGTAAAATTAGTTCAATTATGTTAGAATTTAACAAATTTAGGTTAGTGGAATCAATTTTATATTAAATTTTGATATTAAAACCTTCTACACTTATGAAAATTTTCTCTTTTGAAACCCAATTTTTCATCGCGTTTGTGGGTATAATTTTAAATTGGATTCCACCACTTTTGTGAATTTAATTTAGAAAAATGAATTCAATATTTTGAATCATAATAATTTATATTATATAATAAGTTCAAATTAATTTTTTTCTATTATGAATAGTAAAATCATTAAATATTAATTACCATGGTTAAGGTAAAAACTGATTTACCGAGGGTAAAATAAAAATATAAAGGTTTAAATAACCTAAAAACTTTTAAAAACCCCATTTTATGGAAATATTTAAACCTTATAACCTATAATGTTTAATAATAACCAATTATTTATGATTTTTTAATGATAAAAACATGGGTGTAGTTGAATCTTTTCAAAAATTCCATGTGTGTCCTCGCCCCCACTTATAAAATGTCACCCCCTATCCTCACCTATTCACAGCTACATATCCATTTTTTTGGATAATACCTGAAAAAATAACTTCCTTACTCATCTAAAAAATATTTGAGCCCTTTTTTATCATAAATCTAAACTAGGAATTCTTTTAGTGCAAACCAAAAGTTGTCTGAATAAGAGGTAACGTTCTAAAACAAGTGTTTTTATTTTGTTTCTTCTTTCACCTCATTAAAATATTTTTAAACCTTGATTATATAATAACATTATTATATTTAATATAATTATACTTTATTATGTTAAGTTAATGACCTATATCTATCTCCTATTCCATCAAAAGGGAAACAAAACCGTCGATCGTGTGCGGATTACGGCCTTGCAAATCGATGTAATTTTTTTCCATCACCACATTTAAAGGATGTATATAATTATGAATTGAACTCATATATATAATATTTATAATATTATTATACTTATTTAATTATAATATCACATATACCTTCTTAATTTCCATCTTGTTTAAATTATGATAACATCCCTTGTGTATATGGAGAATTACCACCTCACGAAGTGATGTGATTCATTTTTTACTTAGTATTTAGATGGAATGTAATAAGGATAAATTTAGTGAATATATGTGATATATATGACATTATATTGTTTTTGAAAAATTAATATATCACACACCTTCTTACCCTTTCACCCATTAAGGAGATGGTAACGTCATGTGTATGTACATACGACCTATCATCTCCAGGAAAAGATGTGATCCATTCTCCATGTCAAATTTAAATAATGATTATAAAAATATATATAAGTAAAAAAATTACATTTTTAAAATTAATATAATTCTGGTGATGATTTAACTATATTATATGCTCAATAACCATAACTTTCAAGACAAAATATGCATGAGAAAATAAGGCAATTAACCACCAAAATAATGAAAATAATGAAATATTATTAACAAAAGGATGGTAAAATGTTATAAGGGGTTAATATATGATATTATAAATATGGATATGGTTCATTTATAAATCAATAATATTATTAAAACCATTATACAGGAGTTTATATCATGTTTAACCAAAAGGAATAATGATGTAAGGGACTTCGTCTCAATTTCCCTTCATTGAGGAATATTGAAATGTTATGCATCTAGTTTATTTTATATGGTGTATATACTACCCCTTTGACATGTAATGTCATTATTAATTAATAATTCATGGTATTTTAGTTTAAATTTTAATTATTTCATCCAAGGGGAATTGACTTAAATGTTACCAAGTGGTAAAGAATTTCATAACTCAATTTCTTTTCATTGAGTTATATTACTTCATTGTATTTGATATTATATGATTATGTGTGTATTTAATTTTGAATATATTATGTTTTATATTTAGTTATTTTATTTTTATTTACATTTTATGCACATAATTTATTCATTGGTTAATTCTCACTTCAAATTTTTTATCTTTGTAAGAGTTTATTTCACAATCTCATTTTAATCGAGATTGTTTATGCTTGAATTTCAATTTAAAGAAATTATTTGATAATTTTATTATAAATACCTTTAATTTTTTTCTCCTATGGTTATTCATGAATTCTTAAATTAATATTACCCTTTTCCCACTCTTTTTTACTTAAAATTATTAAGAAAATGTTTTTAAGAAAATCTGACTTCATTTCTCTCTTTGCTCAAAAAACCTTTTTCTTCTGAAACCATGTTTTCTAAAAATGTTTTCAAAAAAATTAACCTTTTAAATTTTATTTATTAAATTAATTTTTACCCATTTTTACTTTTAAAAAAAATGAAATGAATATTCATATCATTTTCAAAGTAAGTCTTGTTTGGATTTTATTGAAAATGTGAAAGGAATGTTTGTTTTAACATGTACGACATGTATAGAATTTCACATCATCATGACCACTCAATGTTTTAAAGATTAATTTATAAGTTTCAAAAATTATTTTCAAATAAAATTATTTTCAAAATATTTTTTCAACTTTTAGTTATAAAAATATTTTCAAAGAAAAAAGGATATTTTCCTCAAAAATATTTTTAATGACATTTTTATGGTATTTCTATTCATCGATAATAGAAAAAATTTATTTTAATAATACTATGTTAGGTATATGTTGTATTGATATTATACTAATTTTTTTACGTATGGTTTATTATTATTTTTATCAAGTAAAGTATTGACATTCACTTTTTGATTCATTTTTTATATTCATTAACTTTCCCTTGAAATATTCACTTTCTTATGATCATTAGACATTAAATTTCCCCTAAATATCCATATTATTTATCATGGAAATAATTATTTCTTAAACTATATATCATTTCTAGATATGTTTTCCTACATTGAAATTTACTTAATTTTTTGGGGAAATATTAATAAATTTGTATTCTTTATTCAGTACAGATATTTGATGATAAGGAACATTATTCATGAATTAAATTGATTACTTGATATATGAGGAATTATTTGGATATATGGTGATGATTGGGGCCTAGAATTATATATTCCCTTAATTCATCGGTAGTCTCATGAGGTGAATTAGTAAGCTGGCATTAAATGGGTTTTTACCCATAGTTTTAAACTATCTTGTGAAAGGTATTGATAGTAGAGGTATCATGATGCCTTAGATCATGACGTCTAATAATTAAGAATTTACTTCATTTATAATTCAGTTATTATTATTATCCATGATATTTTCATAATGATATTATCTATGTATGAATTTCATTCTTATATTATTGATTAAATGGCATGTGTGCTCAGTAATTTAAATTTCCATATTAATTATGTATTATCTATTCATAATAGTTGATTTATTGATTAAATGGAATATGTGTTCAGTTATTTAACTTTCAATATTAATTATTTATTATACATTCATGATATTCAATTTATTTAAATAGAATGTGTGTTATGTTATTTACCTTTCCATAATGATTATCATCCATGAGATTTTTTCATTGATATTATCTCTGGATGCATTTCATTATTAGTTTATTAATTAAATGGGACATATGTTTAGATATTTACCTTTTCATATTGATTATGTATTATCTAATCATGATAGAAAAATTATTTAAATGTCATATGTGTTTAGTTATTTATCTTTCCATTTTAATTATTATTATTTATTCATGATAGATTCCTCTGTACTTAAATATTATTGAGAATCATAGCACACTCTTATTTTGTTTCCTTTACCAGGAATCCAGGAAGTGTACTATAATGACTTGGATTTTATATGGATTATTTTTGGATATTATATGGATTATTTTTTAGACCAGGTTCTGATACAGCATGTGATTTTGAGTCTCGGTGTTCCTGGAATAAATGTTTGAAATATATTAAATAGCATGCACCCATAGTTTTTCTAAAAAGTGCAATAATTCCCAAATGGGGGGCCTAGATCAGAAATATGAGGGCACCGTTGATTTTATAATGTAGTTTTTACCCTAATTGTGACATAATATTTATTGGTGCGCTACATTAGTGATTAATTCATCGCAGGTGTAAATAAATAAAATAAATAAAATAATTAATTTTTTTTATTATTATTTTGATGAAACAACCCTTTTTCTCCTTTAATTATATAGTTATGAGATTTCTTTTGGGTTTTTTTCTCAAATCCTAGAGATCTAAATGATTGTTGGAGATCTTTCTTGGTGAATGACGATGAATCTAGATCAGATCATGGATCGTTTCACCAAAGGAGTCTATGGATCTCTTCAACAACGATAAGGCAATCGTTTGTCATCAATGATTGATTCAAACTCTAAGTAGGATGTTTTTTTTTTGTGAATTCCATCCTATTTATTAATCTTGGATGAACGTGGATCAATTCCACAAACAGAGTTGATATGCACATCATCGGTAGAATTAAATTGGTGGAATTTTATAATTATTAATTGTGATTTTATTCCTCTTCATTCATATTCTTCTATGATAATAAAATGAGGCCAAACAAACAACAATTAAGGTTTTTTCCTCACATTTTATTTCTTTTGTATTTTTCCCCTATTTTCTTCGTTTAATCATTATTGGTGTTTCTTTTGGCCAACTATTAAACCAATACCTATTTTACAATCATTAAAGGAACTTTCTTTACCACAACAGATCAAAATCATGTGTACGACATGTGATAGCGTTTGTGGTTTGAGGATCGATGATGATGATGGATAGATCGAGGTAGAATGAGGATGAATCAATGGTTTTTTATCTTCCTAAGCAATGCATGGTGATCCGGATGTCAGAGGTATGTTCTCAGTCTATTTTAAAGGTTGGATTCTGGCGAGAAAGTGACAGCAGGGATTGGTCGAACTAGATTTGAGATCTAGGAGGCTATTTCTGGTTCAAAATGAAGCATAAAAGTAGCATGAGGAAGAACGGTGAAGAAACATCTAGATATACAAAATCCCAAACAACATGATGTGTAACTCGAGATTACACACTATGTGGAGACCACTCAGTGGTAGCTAGGGTTTTGGGATGATGATAAGTATCACATGTTGTGCGACTTGATCACACACCATGTGACTCTTCCTAGTTGGTTCGGTGTGTACTTTTGGAAGAACACAAACATGGGAAAAATTACATGTCCATTTTCACACCGTGTACTCAGACACAGACATGGTCACCTATAAACGAGTTGGTACATGGGCAGGACAAGTAAAGGGATACAGACAGGTGACATGAGAATGGTTTTATGTGCCTATAAATATCTTTCACTCCTTCTAAATGTCATGTATGTTGAGACTTACATATCGTGTGAGTCTTTACCACATAGGAAAACTTGGGAATAGTTGTACACATCGTG
Organism: Viscum album; assembly: GCA_963277665.1. NCBI lineage: Eukaryota > Viridiplantae > Streptophyta > Magnoliopsida > Santalales > Viscaceae > Viscum > Viscum album. The sequence continues at coordinate 333,069,505 of OY728129.1, read as the reverse complement.
TACCCCCTAGTGCATATCTTGTACCCCTTCAAGACTATTTGTATCTATTCATTTACTTAGTATTGACCAGTATAGGTTGGGTGTATTCCCTTAATCCATTTCCCTCAAGGGTATAGTTCAACATTACATCCATATAACAAGACCGTGATACCCTCTGGAGATTGAGTCTCATATAGAGTTCTGGTGTCCCTCCATGAAACTAGAGTGAGATCCTCTATCATCTTTGTTCCCTAGGTGGGGTTTATGGAATTGTTGTGACCTACATAATCAGGGTATTGATCCTCCATCTAGAATACCATATCGGTAGGGTATGTGGTATTGTTTTAATACGATCCCCTATATAGCGGTTTAATCCAAATTGGGCCATGGTGTATCCCAGCAGTTTTGAGCATGACCTCTTATCTGTGTATCAGGGTATTATTATACTAATGAGTTTTCTTGGGTGGGGACTAATGATATATACCTCTTCATTGTGGGTCTCCAATGATAGCATGGCTCATGGAGTGGGTTCTCCTGGAACAAGTGTTTCTTCTGGTAGAATCTTGTGGTTTCTAGTTAGTTATGACTTCCTTGTGACCTGGTGTCTTTCCTAAGTATATTTGAGTGTTTCTGTTATAAATATATTATGATATATTGTATTAAGATGACTATACTTAGTGCTTCATGTTTAGTGTTTGTGGGATGTCCTAATGGGTATTGTTATGCTCACCCCTACATGGTCTTTGCTCATATGTTTGTATCTTATATAGATGAAGACCCTTTTTATTGTGTCTTAGGAGGACAGGGAGTGGTCAGAGTGTATCTGGATCTTGAAAAATCATGGTGTTTACTGGGAGATTGCATTTTACTTTAGTCCTCTCCCTTGGATCAGATTAGACTCTTTACAGATTTAGGTTGGGCCTATATTTAGAACATTTTTCTACTTTCAATACTTTACTATCATATTCTATTTTGGTATATTATATGTATTCATGCATTATTTTTAGTTGTTTTATATTTCATCATTGTGTGGAATTGGATATGTGTGTTTTTTTGTGTACAGGTACTTTAGGCTAATGCCTCCCATTTGTGGGATAATCCTACTCAGTGCTGGTCACCAGCACCTGGCCTATTGGAGGTGGGCTTGGGGTAGTCATGGGTCAGACCTTAGTAGATCAGTTAATGACATAGTGGTATCAAAGGTGGTTATACCTTAGGAAATTAGTTATTGATATTGTTTTGGGGAAACATTGTTTATTTTTTGAGTTTGGATTTTAGGCTAGGGACTCTAGTTTTTCTGTGGAGACTGACATACTCATACACCATGACTCTAATAACCTGCCTTTCAACTCAATAATTGTAAACATTAGTTGTAGGGAAATTTTTTGGTACATACATCATATAAGAGGGGTTGTTTTTTTCATGTACTTCTTGAGTCATCACCCCAGATATAATCTTTTTATTTTGGTACATCTTGTTTTATTTCAGGATTCTTCTATACAGACAGCCAGCTGGTATTCCACTACGTGATCAAGAGGATGATGCACCTAGTGACAAGGCATCAACACAGGGGAATGTTCCAAAGATAGCACCTCCAGGTGGTTTACCGTCTATACCACCACATTTTTAGTAGCATCTAGTGATGGAATTACCAACTGAGGATGCACGCAGGTTGAGTGTGTTGCATGAGTTTCAGAGGTAGTGACCTCCCACGTTTCAGGGTGAGACAGAACCCCAAGTGGATGATGACTAGTTATAGTTTGTCACACACATTTTCCACCTTGTAAGGATTCTAATAGATCATATGTAGATCCTTGTGTAAATCCTTCCTCAGGGCACTTCTGGTCGATGGTGGAGTTTAGGGACTCATTCACATGATGAGTCATCTCTATCCTAGTTAGACTTTGAGCATCTCATTAGGGAGGATTTATATCCATCTACATTGTGATTGGTATGCATACGAGAGATTCTACATCTATAGTAAGGTGGTATGACTGTGGAAGAGTACTCAGTGAGGTTTACTGATCTCTCATGTTACTCCTTGGATATGGTGTAAGATCAGTTCTTCAGAGCTCGTACTTTTGATCATGACTTATGCTGAGACATAAGGGATTCATTAGTATCCCTTTGCATTTCCACCTATGTTTGGGTGCTTGATAGATCCTTGGTGATGGAGATCTTTATGGGGGAGTAGGCACTAACGGTGGGTTCTATTAGTGATTACCCAATAGTTGAGACATCAGCAATAGGAATCCAAAGGTAGTCATAGGGATCCAATCATGTCATACACTTCAAGAGGAAATCCCAGGACACTGGTTCCATAGTATAGGGATCTCAAGGTGGCACGAATCATCCAAGGGAAAGGCAGTGTTTCTCTTGTGATGGTCAGGGACATCTAGCTCAGGATTTTTCAACCCATCATATAGTTGATCATGAGACATTCAAGGGAACACTAAGATATAGGTTGAGGAAGGGTGGTCTTTAGGGTGGAATATGTGGAAGAGGGGCTAGAAAAGAAGTAGGAGGTGTTCATAGGTTCAACATATTACCACCACTACCCCCAGGTGGTCCATGCCAGGCTCATGGAGTTGGTGGATAGGTAAGAGGCCAGTTGCAGGATATGCCTATGACCACAAGTATCTAAGGATGATACGAGGTAAAATCTATGTCTTTTCTACTTTAGTAATAGTATTGATAGACACAGGTGCAAGTCATTCCTTCCTTTCTACTTATTTGGTTTGAGAATTAGAGGTTCTGGTTGAGCCATTATCATGACCCTTATAGTTATAGACTCTGATAGGTAGTAACCCAGTGATTTATCACTTGTACTAATAGTGAGATCTGATGCTTGGAGGTGAGAGTTTTTTATGTTATCTCCTTGTAGAAACAATTAGTCCCTATGACATAATATTAGTTATCGACTAGATACCCACAGTTCATGTCCAGATTGACTAATTTAGGCAGAGGATGTGGTGTGTTTGCATTGACGGGATGAAGTTTTCCCTTGTGGGTGAAAAGAAAATCTTGGAAGAATAGGATGAGAGCAGGCATAGGAGAGTGTAGCAGATTAATCAACAATTGGAAAGAGTTGCTATTAGAGTAGTGTATTCTTTGGGCTATCAGTTTCCCATGGTGGTGGCAGAGTATGAGGATATCTTTTCTTGAGGATGTACCAGGTTTACCTACCCACTAAGAGCTATAATTTTGTATCAACTTTCATCTAGGGATGGAATCGATATCTACACCAGTATATCAGATGGTTCTTATAGAGTTTTCAGAGATGAGGTTGTAGTTAGAGGACTTATAGGATAAGGTATTTGTGAGACCTGGTGTTTCTCCCTGGGCAGCCCAAAATGTTATTCACCAAGGAGGATGGGACATTGAGGTTTTTTGTGGATTACTGATGCTTGAATTAGGAGACCATTAATAATAAGTATCTAATACCAAGTATATATGTCCTATTTGATCAACTAATAGGGTTATGATAGTACTCAATGATTATCCTCAGATCAAGCTATCACCAGCTGCAAGTACGGGATGAGGATATATTGAAGATGGAATTTAGATGTCACTATGGTCACTATGAGTACTTGGTGATGTCTTTTTTCATGACGAACACCCCAAAAGTGTTCATGAGACTCATAAATTATATCTTTCATCCTTTCTTAGACTATTTCATGGTGAACTTCATCGATGAAATCCTAGTGTATTCAGTATCTGAGGAGGAGAATTTGAGACACTTAAGGATGGTCCTAGACACACCTTGAGATCACTATCATTATGGGAATCTCTTGAAGTATTAGTTTTGGATTCAAGAGTTCCATTTTTTGGGACACATCATCTCAGAGGATATATTAGTAGTGGAATCATCAAAGGTTGAGGTAGTACTTACTTAGGATCCAACTAAGAGTGTTACCGAGGTACAGAGTTTCCTTGGGTTGTCCAGATACTATCAGAGGTTTGTAACCAATTTCTCTAGAGTGGAATCACTCTTGACATCTTTGACCTAGAAGGGTAATCCTTTCATGTGGAAAAAAGGTGTCATAATTTCCTTCAAGAGCTGAGTAAGAGGTTGAAAAGAACTCTCATCTTGAGATTTCCAGAGGTGGGTGTTGAGTATGTAGTGTTCTGTGATGTATCATGGACCAAAGTTGGTTGTGCATTGATGTAGTGGAAATAAATTATTATCTATGGTTTTTTTTAGTTGATACCACATGATCATAATAATGCAACCCGCAATCTTAAGTTAGTAGTGGTAGTATTTTCATTGAATATGTGATGACACTATTTGATGAGATAGAATTTCATCATTTTCTATGACCACAAGAGTCTCAAGTATATATTCTCTCAGAAGGATATTAACTTGAGATAGAGGTGGTGGATAAATTTCCTCCAAGACTATGACTTTGATATTTTCTATACTCCTGGGAAGGGGAACATAGTGACTAACACTCTTAGCAGGAGATCTTATTCTCATTTGTTAGCTAAGGTATTAGAGTAATTAGCCTCATTGCATTTTTCTTTCATGGACAAGGATGGTGCTTCATATATTCTTTCTATGGTTGTCACCCCACCAGTTTTATAGCATGTCAGGTATTCTTAGTGTGGAGACACCAACTATGTGACCTTACGTACTCATATATCCATTGAACATTCTTATAATGGATATTATGAAGTTGGGGAGCATGTTATCCTTTTCAGAGGATGGACCTTGGTACCTTTGACATCGTGGGAGGAGGTGATGTAGGAGTTTCATACATCCTCTTTGGTGGTACATCCAGGTTTGAAAAATATGTATCAGGACCTCTAACATCATTTTTTGTGGTTAATCATAAAGAATGGATTTTCAGATTTTGTCTCTCGATGGATCACTTGTCAGCAGGTGAAGGTTGAGCACTAGGTTTCAGTGGGTTTAGCTCAACACCTTGAGTTTCCAGAGTGGAAGTGGGATGGGATGTTTGTAGACTTCATGATGGTATTACCATGTACATCCAAAGAACACAAATATATTTGGGTGATCATATATTGAATCACTAAGTCAGCCCACTTCCTATCTATTTGAGAGAAGAGTTTGGTAGAGAGCTCAGTATACCTCTACGTATAGGAGATAGTCTAACTCCATGGAGTTCCCTCGATGATCATCTCTGACCATGATGCCCACTTCATATCTCAGTTATAGAGAGGATTACAGGAGGCCTTTGGGAATCAGTTACACTTGATCACAGCGTTTCACCCCTAGACTGACAGTCAGATAGAGAGGACCATTCAGGTCTTAGAGGACATGTTTCAGGCTTAAATATTGGACTTTGGCCATAGTTGGGAGGATCTCTTATCCTTAATGTAGTTTTCGTACAACAATAGCTACCACTCCATAATTGGTATGGAACCATTTGAGGCTTTGTATGGGCGACCCTGTAGGTCAGCACTTTGTTGGACTGATCTAGGAGAGTTAGCACTCATGGGACTAGAGTTGGTGTAAGATACTATAGAGACTTTTTAGATTATCTAGGAGCGGATGAGGATGGAACAGAGCTGTTAGAAGTATTATGTGGACCGACGATGGAAAAATCTAGAGTTCAAGTAATGAGACCATGTGTTCTTAAGGGTCTCACCTTGATTTGGATTGAGGATATTTGGCCATAGTGGTAAGTTATCTCTAATATTCATTAGTCATTTTCAGATACTGCATAGATTTGGCATGGTTTCTTGACACTTAGTTCTACCACTGCATTTATATCGGGTGCACGATGTCATCCACATGTCTCAGCTGAGGATATAAGTGCATGATCAGTCACATGTTATCGATTGGGGTGATATGGACATCAAGGATGGAGCTACCTTTGAAAATTACCCAGGGGAGATCTCAGATCGGTGGGAGAGGATTCTTGTTGGGTGATTGATTCCCATTGAGTGTGTCTATTGATAGCATGGGAATCTTTATGATAGCACCAGTGAGTGAGAGACCCATATATGAGCCCAGTACCCTCATCTTTTTTAGTAGGTTTTTCTATTTTTGGTAAGAAAATATCTAAGGTGGGAAGGATGTAATTACTTTTATTTTATATGTATTATTTTTTAATATTATATGGATTATTTTTGAGACCAGGAACTATATGACATGTGATTCCAAGGCCCGGTGTGCTTGGAATAAATGTTAAAAATATATTAAATATATTAAATATCACTCAAAATCATTTTTCCTAAAAAGTGAAAAAAATCCCAAATGGGGGACCATATCAGAAATATGAGGGCATCATTGAGTTCAGAACATGGGTTTTACCCTAGGTGTTACATGATCTTTGTCAGTGGGGTTGTTTGTCAAAAAATCATTGTAGAAGTAAATAAATTAAACAATTAATTTTTTTTTATTATTTTTTTGATGCAGAAACCCTTTTTCTCCATTAAGTATACAGTTATTATATTTCTTCAGGGTTTTCTACTCAAACCCTAGAGATCTAAACAATCATTGGAGATCTTTCTTGGCGAATGACGACAGATCGGGATTAAACCATGTATCGTTGTGCTGATGGAGTCTGTAGATTTGGTCAAAGATGGAAACACAATCGTTATTCAACAATGGTTGATCCAAACTCTGGGTAGGATGTTTTGTTTTGTGGTTTCCATCATGTTTCTTAATCTCAGATAAACACAGATCAATTCCAATAAAAAATTGATATGCACATCATCGGTAGAATTAGATTAATAGAATTTTAAAATTGTTTGTTGTGATTTTATTCCTCTTGGTTCATTTTCTTCTATGAAAATGAATCGAGACCAAATAAATAATTTACAAGGTTCATTCCTCGCATTTTATGGATTTTTCATTTCTATACTATTTTCCTCATTCAATCATCTTTGTTGTTTCTTTTGGATAACGGTTTAACTAATACCCATTTTATGATCATTGCGCGACCGTTCTTCTATGAAACAGATCAAAACCATAGGTATGGAATATGATGTTAGTTTTGATTCAAGGATCGATGAAAAAAATGGATGGATTGAGGTATAATGATTCTGAATCGATGGTTCTTTATCTTATCAGGTGGAACATGGAAATTTGGACAACGAATGTATGTTTATGATCTATTTTGAAGGTTGGATTATGGAGAGAAAGCAATGGTAGGTCTTGGTTGACCAAGATCTAAGATCAAGGAAGATATTTCTGGCCAGAAATGAGTCGGAAAATTTTCACAAGGAAGAATAGAGAAGAAACCCCTGATCTAGAAAATCCAAAACAACACAGCATGTAACTCGGGATTACATTTTTGTGGGGATCTCTCAGTGGCGGTTATGGTTTTAGGATGAAGATAAGTATCACAATCGTGTAAATTGAACACATTCCATGTGACCCTTCCCAATTTTCTTAGAATTTACTTTTGGAATTATATAGACACTGTAAAAAATACATGGCCATTGGCACACCATGTACTCAGACATAGACATGGCCACCGGTACATGGGTTGGTACTTGGGCAGGCCAAGTACATGAATAAATCTAGGAGACACGGGCAGGGTGTCGTTTTTCTTTACATGTCGTGTACTCCTTCTACATGTTGTGTATTTTCATACTTACATGTAATGTGAGGCTTTACCACATGGTAAGACTTGGGGATAGTTATACACACCATGTACCCCCTTCTATAGTGTTTTAAGATCTTCATTTCCTTAGTTTCAACCATTATAGATTGAGAGTATTCCCTTGGTCCATTTCCCTTGAGGGTACAATGTGGAATTACATCCACATCATAGAACTATGATCCCCTCTAGAGATCAAGTCTCAGATAAAGTTATGGTTCCCCTCCATGAGACTATAGTGTGATGATCTTTCATCTTTGTTACCTGAGTGGGGTTTATAGAATCAACGTGACCTCCCTGAGCAGGGCATTGATCCTCCATCTAGAAAACTATATCAGTAGGGTTTATAGTATCCCTATAATATGATCCCCTATGTAGAGGGTTGATCCAGATTGGGTTTGTGGTATCCCCCAGTGGTTCTGGTCATGACACCCTATCTGAGTATTAGGGTCTTCTTAGACTAGTGATTTTTCTTGGGTGAGGCTTAATGATCTAGACCTCTTCGTCAAATGTCTCAGATGATAGAATGGATCAGGGAGTGGCTTCTCTCAGAATGTGCATTGGTTCGAGGATAATCTCATGGATGTCTGTTGGTTATGACCACCTGGTGGGGTGGTTTCTTTCTTGAGTACATCTAGGTGTTTCTATTATACATTGATTGTGATATCTTGTATTGATCTGACTATACTTGGTTCTTCGTGTTTATTATTTTTAGGGTTTCCTATTAGGTATTATTATACTCACCTCTGCATGGGATTTTTCAACACATTTTTTTTCATATTCAGACGACGACCCTTTTGACGGCGTCTTGGGAGGACAGGGAGCGGGTGGAGCATAGATGGAGATTTACAAACTATGGTGTTTACCAGGATCTTTAATTTTACTTTCTTCTTCACCCTTGGTGCAGTTTGGACTCTTTATAGTTTTTGGTTAGGCTTGTATTTGGCCCCTTTTTCCACTTTCAGTACTTTACTATTGTACTCTATTGTGGGATATTATATGTGTGCATGCATTGTTTTCATTTGTTTTAAATTTCATCATTATGTGGTCTTGGATATGTGTGCATGTGTATAGGTAATTTAGGATAATGTCTTCTATTTGTGGGATATGTCTACTCGGTGTTGGTTACCAGCCCCTAGCCTATTGGAGGCAGGCTTAGGATAGTCACAGGTTGGACCTTGGCAGGTCGGGTCGTGATATGTACTATGAATTATATCCAAGGATATTCTATAGGGAATAATGATATTCTAAAAAAATATGTTGTAATTTTTATATTAAAATATAATATGGAAATCATGTATGTATCTATTTTACCAGGAATACTAAACTATCCAGTCCTTTGGGGTTTGATTTCTTGTATCTTATGACAATGTAATAAAGCAGACACTGACTCTGAGTTATTAGGGTCGGGGTCAGGGTCATTATATTTTTTATACAAGGAATTTTATTAGAAATCTTGGGAACTAGATTTAGGAAAACATAGATTAAATAATATAACCCTATGATAGACTTTTAGGATAACTATTGAATAACATCCTAAAGTTTTATTACAGTGGAGATTATGCGGTTTTTATTGGAAATAAATTCCTATCTGAATACTAAAAGTGGATGTAGTTCTAGAATAGATGTACCTAGGGGTAATAACTCTGAAAAATGAATGTTTGACCTGACTCGATCATTACCTGGTATACAACAATGGGCCCTACTACACACCTGGTCTGACACTCCTAAGGGATATGATTTGGATAATTCACATTTCCATTACAAACTATTATGAAGGATTTGAATATATAATGATAATGAATAACCTAGTATAAACCTAAAGTGTATTAGATTGAAAAGAATGTGTCTCAAATGAATGGTAAATGTTTTATGTGTGGAAAATAAGGTCATAAAGTAATGAATTTTTAAGTAAAAATGAATATCAGGATGGAAATAAATAAATATGATCCTTAGGATCCATTTATAGTTTTTTATCTTAAATGTGGAGAACTTTGGAATTATCTTAGTCAAGTCCATATTCTAAAGTTTAAACCCAAGACCAAGGAAGGACCTATGTTGAAATAAAATGGTTGAAGTATTTATATATTTGGGTTCTAGAATTATATTGTAAAAGTATTTTTCCAATGGTATTTTGGTTATAAGAATCATAAAACATCTAAGGATTATGGTAAATTTTATAATCAGATATGTATTAATTAACTTAAGATTTATGAATACCATCATGGGTTTATGATTTTAAAATTTATCATGAGTTAAAAGTCTTAAACACCACTTTTTAGGTTTCATGTGATGGGGTTCTACTAAGATTAAGGATATTTTGGGATACATTTATATCAATACAACCCATTATTTTAGTATATGTTTTAGTGATAATTTTATTTAAAAAATAATTTCCTTACTATTTTTGGCATAATTTTAAAGGTATTGGTAAAATATAGGGTTTATCTTATCTTAGATTTTGAGGTAATAATGGGTTATTATACTTTGAGAACATTATAGTAATTATATTAATATGGTTTTAGAAAAATTAAAACCCGCATGTTGGGTGACAACCCATCGCATCCAGCAAGGCCAGAGGACTTGAACCCATAACTAAAGGAAGAAAATGTTTTAACACTTAACACTGGACTACATGATGTTCTGGTTAATATTTCATTATTTTTACTTAAACGATTTGATGTATAAATATTAATGATGAACTGGTGGTGTTATTTTTGAGGTTTAGAGATTAATGTATTATATTGGATAACTTATTATAACCATATTGGTTTTGGAAAATAGCTAGAGATATATAGAAAGACTTTTCACTCTTTTATGGATATTACAATATTTTAAAATTGAATTTTAATGCTTCAAGTATAAAAGAATCATTTTTTGATAATCATTTCTTTGAGTAGAAGGTGAATTGGAAATTTATTGATTCACAACCAAAGGATGAAATTATTCTTACGAAATAGAAATATATCAAGTAAGAAATATCCTTATATAATTAGATAGTAAAATAATTAATTAAATTTAGGAAAAGGATATTGAAATAAAAAAAAATTATCTTATTACCTTCATATCTGATAAATCATATTGTATTTTAAATCATCAAAGATTTATTTTTTAAGATCCTTAACCTTCCATTGATTATTCACTTTATTTTGATCAATTACCTATATCACTCACTACAATTATTTAATATTTTATTCTATGTCCATATATTCACTTACCACTAATTTTCTTTTATTTAGAAACCTATTTATGTGTTATTCCATATGACCTTAGTATTTACCTTTCTCTCTTATCAGGAGGAATTTCTATTAACTCTTTTACATTGTGGGTTTTTCAACAATAGTATTTCTAAATGTCAAACCCTTGATTATTGAGATCAAGTTTAAATTGTGAGGACACATTTTATTGAATTTGGAGAGAATGTAACACCCCAATATTTTAAAATAATAACATTGTATTAAATAGAATATGTGACATGAAATATTGAGCTTAAAAAATCCATGAAATATATTTCTTTAAATTTAATCTCTTTGATAGCTTGCGAAACATGTAACCCCAAGCCTAAATGAACTGTAATATAGTATACCATTATAAACTAGTCGTTAAATTGGTAGGTATAAATAGTACTAACTAATTTATAAAAATTATGGTAATATTTTGATTTGAAATAAAATAATAATCATTTAAAATGAAAAGAAATGTTTTCTGAAAAAACTATATTTTTCTAAAAGGAAATTTAGTCTCGCTTGGTGCACATAATTTAAAATTAATTTTTACAAAATTTATAAAATTTATTTTAAAAAATAAAATTCATTTTTTAAATCATCATATCAAGATTATCTTAGGGTGAATTTTTGGTATTTTTCTAAAATGTTTCATATTTTGATGAATAGTGAAAAATATTGATTTTTATTGAAAGTTTTCTTTTCATTTAAATAATTTACATGGTTAAATTATATTTTAAATTAGTTTTAAAATAAAATTAGTTATATTATATTATAATTTAAATAATTTAGGTTATTGGAATCAATTTTATATTGAATTTGGATATTAAAATCGTCTACACTTATGAGAATTTTCTCTTTAGAAACCATCTTTTTTGTCGCGTTTGTGGGTATAATTTTAAATTGGATTCTTCCAGTTCTATGAATTGAATTTTGAAAAATGGATTTCAAATTTTTAATAATAATAATTTATATTATATAATAATTTCAACATTATTTTTTACCATTATGAATAGTAAAAGCATTAAAAATTAATTATCGTGGTTAAGTTAAAAACTAATTTACTAGGGGTTAAACTAAAAATATAAGAGTTAAAATTACCTAAAAACTTGTCCAAAAATGATTTTATAGATATATTTCTACCTTATAAACTCTAATGTTCAAGAATAAACCATTTTTTAGGATTTTATCATGATAGAAATGTTGGTGTAATTGAATATTTTCAAAATTTCCATGTGTGTCATCTCCCCCACTTATAAAAGGTCACCTCCTATAATCCCATATTAAAACTTACAAATCCATTTTTTTTGGAAAATAACTACAAAAATCACTTACTTAATACCCTAAAAACATCATAGATCCATTCGTTTTATCATAAATCCAACCTAGGAAGGCTTTTGGTGTAAACCTAAAGAAGTTGTCGAGGTAATGTTCTAAAACGAGCATTTTTATTCTATTTATTATTCCACCTCCTTAAAATATTATTAAATAATGATTATATAATATCATTATTTTATTATATATATTTTTATGTTATTATGTCAAGTTAATGACCTATATCAATCTCCTCTTCCATCAAATGGGATACAAAAATATCGATCATGTGTACGGTGGAATACTGCCTCACAAACCGATGTAATTCGTTTTCCATAAACACCATTCAAGGATGGATATAATGATATATTTAACTCACTTATATTTATGATATTATTATACTTTTTAAATTATAATATCACATACACCTTATTACTTTCCATGTCGTTTAAATTACGATAATTTCGCTTGTGTGTACGGCAGACTACCGCCCCACAAAGCAATGTGATTCATTTTTCACTTACACTTTACATGGATTGTAATTAAGGATAAATTTAGTGAATATATGTGATATATATGAAATTATATTGATTCTAGAAAATTAATACATCACACGCTTACTTACCCTTTCACACATTAAATAAATGATAATGTCACTCATTCCACTAGTATAAAATAGGTCTTTAACAGTGTTGGACTTTATCAACGATAGCAAGAAGTACTAATAAAGGGGACCTTTTATCAGCACATTTTTTAGTGATGATAAATTATACCATTTATGAGTGTATTTTTAGTTCTAATAAAGCTTATAGTGAACCTAATTTTTCTTACATGACTATTACATCATTTTAAAGATAAACAACAAAAAAGTGCTACAAAACCAGGAACCAAAGGTTTAGCGTCTTGGGAAAATTATGACCATACATAACATTTACATAATAAAACATTAACTTTATTTAATTCCTTCTTCTCTAAATTCTTATTGTCCCTCATTTACTCCTTATTATAAGTAATCACATAAGGATATACATCAAATAAAGGGGTGAGCTAAAAGCCCAGTAAGAGGATAGATAAGAACATTAATCAATATAACATGGGTGAGAATAATCATTATAATCATATCATAGGCATGGTATAATCATAATAATAATGATAGTAAACATTATAAAAAGGAATTAAATGTGGAAATTCATAAAAATGAAACATCGTGTCTTAGTGGTCAAATGCCACACATATCTGTGAACAAAGCTAGCATTATGTTTACGCATAACATATGTGTTTCATCGTAACATCATAATTGTGAAAAAATATAGCATAATTTTCACAAATATTGCACATTATATTATGATATACATCAAATTACCTAATTCATTGGAGTGCTATATAATTACAGGCACACCCATCACATCATAAAATTTACATAATCATCCATGCCACATAGAACATATAAAAATATTTTCTATAAAATACCCCATGGAAAGGAAATGGGTTTATTGAGAATTTTATAAAGTATACTTTAATTAATAAACTTTGGGGTTCCCAAAATAAAGAAGGAATAACATACTTAGTATAATAATCATCAATATTGAGTGAATAAGAAACAATCTAAAGAGAAGTAAAATGTGTGTTTTTAGAAAGAAGAGTTATTTTGGAAAAATCTATTCATTTGTCACAAAATCTGATTTGAAACATGTATATCCTAGAAAAAAAATTTAAGGAAAATAAATTATATTTTAGTAATATTTAAAGAACATCCATACTAAAATTTGGTATGAAAGAGGAATAACCCAAATAAAAGAGATTGGGTTTGAGAATCCCCTTAACTTATGTTTGGGTTCTTTCTTCACTTTAATATCATGGATAATAAAATTAGATTAATTAAATAATAAATATATAACATATTTTACATTTATTTTATTTATTATAATTTTATTAAGTTTTTTTATGGCCATTATGATGAGTTATAGAGTTTAATTCCATCATTTGGGAGTGTTTCTTTTCTTGGTTCTCATGATCAGTTCACTTGCATGGAAGATCGTGTAAAATGGGGATAATTATCCAGAATTGAAATTATATTTTATTAGTGAACTTACATAATTTTAATTGGTCTTATATATTATTATTTTTTCAAATATTAGTATGATTAATTAGATAAAATGTTAAAGATAATCATTTAGATTGATTTTGGCAGTTTTTGATCTAACAAACTCGTTTTGTTTTATTATTTAATATTATGTATATATGTTAGTTATAGAACATAAAAAATGTTATAAAAATATTTTTTAAAATATTTTTCTACCATTATAATGGTTTTATGACCATACCTGAAGGAGGAAAATTAAAATGAAAACTTGTCATCCATGAAGGCAATAAATCAACACCTCCCGAACGATGTTTTCATTTTTAGAATAAAAGTGAGAGGATGAGAGGTTTGATGATGGAATATTCCATTAACATAATAAAATTATAGTATATATAATATAATGGAGTTATAATTCCACTTATATAATGGTATTTGAGTAGATAATAATAAAATAAAATAACTTAAAAATAAATTAAATGAAAACAGAAGAGGGTTTAACCTCTTGAAATTCTTCTCCTTGAGAACCTCCTTAGGGAAAATGGATTTGGTATTTTGTTAAGACTAAATGATACTAGACATGGGTTAGTTTATTGGTAAATTATTGGGTATAAATTGGACAAGCTTCATGGCTTTAGAGGTGTGAGGATAATGGATGGTCAGGGGTGGTATTTATAGGGGAGGAGAGGGGTGTTTTTTTATTATTTTATTCATTAGTTTATTATTTTGGCTCAAGACTGTGAATAATTTTTATTCCCATGACTAAATAAAATAAATGGAGAAGTTTTTTTCTATATTATGGGGTCACATCATCCATACATCATCTATAACTAAATAAATCATGTATTTGTTAAATACTGTAAATTGTCATATTTCACTATTCACCAAAAAATCAACTATTTTAGAAAAATACCAAAAATTCACCCTAACAATTTTTAGATGTGATAATTAAAAAATTAACTCCATTTTATGAAAATAATTTTATAAATAAGATAAATTTAATTTTTAATTAAAATCATCATTTATTCAAAAAAATGCTGATTTAAAAATTATAACTAATTTTATGACACTTTGAAAAATTATTTAAGGGATCATAAAATTATCTTATAATAATAATACAATAAAATATTAATTTATGAATATATTTTAAGAAAACTAATTTTCTTTTAAAATGTTATATTAATTAGAAAGTTGTAAATAAACATTTACTCTTTACAAAAATACCAACACATAATTTATTATTTCAAAAATATTTATTTACTTATACTAATATATAAATATATATTATTTTCATTTATAAGATACCAAAATTTTATTTACACTTTCATAGGTGATGTTACTATTCTATTGGTTGATTTACTCTTCCAGATTGTTGAATTACTATTCTGGAGGTAAAGTTACTATTCCATCGGTATGGGATCCTCAATTTATAGAAATACCTCTTATTTCATTCATTATTCATTTATAAAGTTTTTATTGTTTTATCAAAGTGATTTTATTTGGTTCATACTATATTAAATAATTATGAGAAGGGAATTCCCATTGATAAAATTTTGGGTCGTTGCATTCTTCCCCCCTTAAGAATTTTCACCCTCGAAAATTAATTTTATATTCTAAGTTGAAAATAGGTGAGGGTGCTTCTCCTTCATTGCTTCCTCGAGTTCCCATGTTGCCTCTTTTTACTTATGGTCTTTTCATAGTACTTTTACCATGTGATTAGTCTTGTTGCATTGAACTTTATCTCTACAGTTCAAGATCTTTATTGGCTACTCCTCATAAGAGAGATCATTTTCCAACTGTACCACATCTGAATTCAATACATGTGAGGGATCTGTTATGTACTTCCTTAAGAGGGATACATGTAATAAATCATGTACTTGAGATATGGTAGGTGGAACTATTGGTCGATAGACTACAGCTCCAACATGATCAAGGATCTCAAAGGGGTCGATGTACCTAGGACTCAACTTTACTTTCTTCCCAAATCTCATGATCCTATTCCATGGAGATATGTAGATGAATACCATGTCTCTAACCTTAAACTCAAGGTCTCATCGACAATTATCTATATAGATATTCTTTTGACTTTGTACCACTTGGATATGTTGCAGAATGGATTTCACCTTTTCTACTATTTCTTTGACCATTTTAGGTCCAAGTAGCTTCCATTCACCAAATTAATCCCAACATGTTGGTATTTTTCATCTTTTCTTATAATGGGATTCATATGGATCCATTTGGATGCTCGAGTGGAAATTTTTGCTGTAAGAGAAATCAACCAAAAGAATATGATTATCTCATCCTCATTTTAAGCCCATAGAGCATGCTCTCAACATGTCTTCTAGTGTCTAAATAGTATGATCTAATTGGCCATTATTTTGGTGATGATGATCCATAAAGAAGTTTAGGTCATTGTTTAGAGCATGTTGGGGACTTTTCCAAAACTTGGCAGTGAATCTTATATCTCGATCATATACAATCGATAGTGGTACTCCATTAAGCCTTACCACTTCTCTAATGTATATTTGTGAAAGTTGATCCAGTTACAAGTTCTCTTGAATTGCGATAAAGTGATTTGTCATTATAAGATGGTCCACAACAACTTATATATAATTGTTTCCTATGGATGTATTTCGAAGTTTTATGACAAATTCCATGTTGATGCTTTCCCATTTCCATATTGGTATGGGTAATAGTTGCATCATCCCCTTATACTTTTTCCTTTCATCCCTCACTTAATAACATACCAGGCACTTTAATGCATATTCAGTGATCTCTTTATTCATATTTTCCCACCAATATTTCTCTTAGAGATCTCAATACATCTTTGTACTCCCTAGGTATATAGAGAAGGTTGAGCTATGTGGGTCATTTAAAATATCTTTATTTATCTTAGGATTGAAGGTACAAATAGTTGTGACCCAAATATTATGACTCTTTTATTGTCAATTTTAAACTCTAAGGATTCCCCATTTCTGATAGCTTATGCCTTTTTCTAAATTTCCACCTCATTTCTTTGATCATCCTTTATTTTATCCATGAGGGGTGGTTGAGAAATCATTTGAGAAAGTATTGATGATATTCCTTCCTTAATGATTCTCATGTCCATCCTTTGTAAATATAATAATATTGTATCTTTCTCAATTATAATCATTTATAATGTTATAGGATCCCTTATACTTAAAATACTGTAAATAGAGGTTTTCCCAATGGTTTTATACCAACGGTTTGAAGAAACCATTGGTATACTATAAAATCAACAACATTTCCCAATAGTTCATTCAAATCATTGGCATTGTGTTTTTATAATCAATATTTCCCAAAAGTTTTAGTAAACCATTGAGAAATACTTATGTATACCAATGGTTTTTCAAAACTGTTGGTAAAGAGTAGATTTTCCAACGATTTTTAAAAACCATTGGGAAAGATTTCCCCCAAATACACAGCAGCCCAACTCCTTGTCTGCCCGATTGCAGGCACCCTAATCCGAAGCTCTTGAAGGTATCTCTTTAACCTAGGCTATTAAACACCTTCCACCCAATAGATCTATCTTAAATCAAGAAATTTTTTATTTATAAACTTCAAATTAGTAAGTGCTACCTTAGTTTTAATGTTTTGCATCTATTTTTTTTCTGTTTTGATTTGGCCTAAATCATAGTTCTGTGCGGTATGTGGCATGGTATACCAAACACTTTGATTTGTTTTTTGTTTTTTGTTCTACACTTCAAATATGGTAACGGTTTTTTTTTGGTCATATGGTCTTGAGGTGGGTAATGGATATAAGGATGGTCCATGTGGAGGAATTGGGGATGGTTGGGGTAGTGGTGTAGGTGGTTTTCCATTTTTTTAGTGGGGTGATATGGTGGTTTCTATAGACTTTAGTTCAGTTAAAATTTGGATTTAGATTTTGTATTTATAGTTTTTTTCAATGAATAATGGTAAGGGTAGTGATATTGATGATTAATTGGCTATTGGTTGGGTGATGGATTGGAATTTTGATTTTGGTTAGATTGGGTATAGGTGATTTTTAAGGTATTATATGGGTATTTCCACCCCTGAACACTCCCCTGGACACCCCCACCCCCTGGATAGCCCCCCCACCCCCACCCCCTGGACACTCCCTCATTGGACATCCCCCCACCCCCTGGACACCCCCCCCCACCCCCTTGGACACCCCCCACCCCCTGGACACCCCCACCCCCTTGGACAGCCCCCCCCCCCCACCACCACCACCCCCCTGGACACCCCCCACCACCTGGACACCCCCCACCCTCTGGACACCCCCCACCCACCCAGACACCCCCCTGGACAACCTTCACCCCCTTGGATAGCCCCCCACCCCCTTAGATACCCCCCCCCCCCACCCGGACACCACCGCACCTCCTGAACACCACCCCACCTCCTAAGTGCTTTTCCTAGTTTTTAAATTTGAATTAACCATGTAGGTGATTTTCCCTTTCCCCAATGACATTTCCTAAGTGAACCATAGAACCTTATAAATTGAATTTTTCATGTTTTGATAAATTGAATGGGTTGTTTTGAATGAAATGTCCAATGCATGATGGTTTTCCTTTCTTAATTAATAAAATGGTTTTAAATAAAATTACCCTAAGAGGGGATGTAGGGGGTAGGGGGGTTGTCTAGATGGGCGGTTGTCTAGGTGGGGGTGGGTTGTCTAGGGGGTAAGGGGGATGCAGGGGTGTGGGGGAGGGGGTGTGGTCTCTCCAAGGAGGGGTGTAGGCTGTCAAGGGGGGGGGTCAGGGTGGGCTATCTAGGTGGGGGAGGGTGTGGGATGTCCATGGGGTGGGTTTTCTATGGGTGGGGTGGGATGTCTAGGTAGGGGAGTGGTGGTGTGGGTTGTCCAGGGGGTGGGGGTGGGCTGTTCAGGTGGTGGGAGGGGTGTGGGCTATCTAGGGGGTTTGTCCAGGTGGGGGTGGGGGTGGGGGTGGGGGGTTGTCTAGGTGGGGGTGATGGGCTATCCAGGTGGGGTGGGGGATGTCCAAGTGGGGTGGGGAAGCTGTCTAGGTGGGGGTGGGGGTTGTCCAGTTGGGGTGGGGGCTTTCTCATTATGGGGGGCTACAGGGGGGGTTGCAGGGGTGTGGGGGAGGGGTGTGGGCTATCCAAGGAGGGGGGTAGGTTGTCAGGGTGTGGGGGTGGGTTGTTCAGGTAGGGGAGGGGTGTGGGTTGTCCAGGGAGGAGGGGGTTGTCTAGGTGGGGGTGGGTGGGTTATCTAGGTGTGGTGGGGGATATCCAAGTGGGGGGCTATCCAGGGGGGATGCAAGGGGGTAGGGGCTCTAGGGGTGGGGTGTGGGCTGTCTAGGGGGGGTGGGCTGTCCACTCCGATACTCTACAAAAAAATAAGAATCACATATAAGAAATGTATAGTTTCTTTCACATGTTAATACTTTTCTTGAAGTTACATACCAACACTCACTCTTACCCTTCAAAGAAGAAGTGATCTCTGTAAATAAATCTCACTCAGGTTCTTATCCACTATTCATATTGATCTCATACAAATTTAACATTTTTACAACTCTATATCACCTAATGATATAACAAGGCTCATACTCCCATGAGTAGTTTCCCATAAAAACTTGGCTCATATGCCTAAAAAACATACATAAGATCATATTTGACACACACACAAAATTTTGTAAACATATAAAATACTATATTTACACCTTGTATCACAACTTGGAATTAGCTCTCAGCTAGCCTCTCAAGGAATCAATAATCCACCAACCTAGCTCAGAATTTGGAGGTGTGTTTATAATTATGTTTTTTTTAGAATTCATGTATGATATTTATAGTAGAAGATAAAATCCAATCCACATATGATATTTGGAGGTTTGTATACAATTAGGCGTGTTGTCATTTATATATATGATATTCATCATTTACACCAACAGTATTTTGGGTCATCTATAATAGGATTGAAGTCATGCTACAATTGGATATATATTGGATTATATGGCCCTAGCTTGGGGGTGGACACCCCCACCCCGTTCGACACCCCCCACACCCCACCCCCCACCCCACCCCTGGACACCCCCACCCCCCTGGACACCACCACCCCCTTGGACAACCCCCTAGACACCACCCCACCCCTTGGACACCACCCCACCCCCTAGACACCCCCACCCCGTTGGACAGCCCCCCACCCCACCTGGATAGCCCCCCTGGACACCTTCCCACCCCCTGG
Organism: Viscum album; assembly: GCA_963277665.1. Taxonomy (NCBI): domain Eukaryota; kingdom Viridiplantae; phylum Streptophyta; class Magnoliopsida; order Santalales; family Viscaceae; genus Viscum; species Viscum album. The sequence continues at coordinate 333,049,132 of OY728129.1, read as the reverse complement.
ACACCCCCCACCCTCCCTGGACATCCCCCACCCCCTGGACACCCCCCACCCCCTGGACAGCCCCACCCCCTTGGATATCTCCCCCACCCCCCTAGACAGCCCCCCACCCCCTGGACACCCCCACCCCCTAGATAGCCCCCCCCCCCCCCCCCCCCGGACACCACCCCACCCCCTGGACACCCCCACCCCCCCTGGAAACCCCCCTGAACAACCCCCCCACCCCCTGGGACATCCCCCCAACCCCTGGACACCCCCACCCCCTGGATAGCCCCACCCCCTTGGGTAGTGTATGTGATCACTCAAATAATCTATTAAAATATAAAATTTCTTCGATCTAAAATTTACTCAACTCTTGAATAATTCTCCTCCACAAGTTTACATGATCTTGTGCACTCATGTATAGTTCTTCAAAGATATTTTGTTATAAATATATTATTTTGTTGTATTTTATATTATTATTCTCATATAGAGTAGTGTTTCAGTTATGGTTTCATATAAAGTGAACAATTCTCGTTTACTTAAATATATTTTCGATGAAACATCAATCTTATTGAATTGTTTTTGACAAAATGACTTATAATTTTTTTTACAGAATGGATAGAAGTTGGATGTATAAAACTGGTCATATCTCAAGTTATTTTCAAAAAAAAATAGAGGTCTTTTTATATTTTTCATTTCATAATGCTTCAAATAGTGGTCACATACACTGCCCGTGTTACAATTGTGTTGGAAGACCTTGGTTGAGCCATGAATAAGTCATCTACCACATAAAAAATATGGTTTTCAAGCAAACAACTATGTGTGGTATCACAATGGAGAGAAAATGAAATCCTAAATTGGTAATAAATATAAAGAATCATTCTTTATCTTTTTAAAGGAGGGATACTTTGCATATCAAAGAGTTTTCTACTTGGTTAAAATTTAAGGTAAAAATATTAATGTTTAAAATAATTAAATCAATATTTAATTAAGTTTAATATTCATTTATATTTCAGGTATTGAGTTTTCCTGTTGACTCTGTCTCTGAGGAAATAAGATCTTTGGATTTTGGTCCTAATATTGTGGTTCATGAATGTAAATCAATTGTTATCAATGGGTACATATTTATTATCACTGAATGAGAAAAGAACATGAGAACAAAACATGATGGTTTTATGGTTACTCCACAATAGACTGTTATCCCAGTGCATCAGATAGTAGACTGCGATTTGAAAATGTAGGTTATTATGGAGTTGTTGAAAAAATAATAATATTGGATTATTATTCTCATGGATGAGTCACGATGATGAACTGTTAGTGGTTTTATTATATTAATAGGAAGGGAAAATTTATTGATGATTGTTGATTTTGATTAATTTATATGACTCTCACTCTTTCTACCAATGAACCATATGTATTTGCATCAATGGCGAAACAAGTTTTTTATGTCAAATACCATCTTTGACCTGAATTTGGTGTCATTATTGAAGTAATTCCAAGACATATTTTTGATGATGGTGATGATGAAATTGACTCCATCCCTACTGCCATTGGAAATGATCCATTTATTACTTTTGATGACTCCAATATCTCAATTATCAGAGTTGACTATGAACCTAAAGTTGTGGTGGGAAATATATAAAATCATCCATCCATGTTCTCAATTCTTTTGGTTTAGCTCAACTTAGGTTGTTAAGGTTGTTACTATTCAAAATGATTTAATATTTATTACAAATATGAATTATCCGACATGAACATTATGTGAATTTTCAATGTTTATTCGTTGTAATTTTATTTTAATTTCATTTTATAATTTCGAATTTTAACTATATTCAAACCTACAAAAACAACATTTCTAACTTGGTGAACATTACAATGCTTTATTGACCATGTATAAAATTAGTATTACTCAAAGACCTCCCTTTAAAATTTCACCAGATAATGAACATGATGGTTTTACTTCTTCTGAAAAACATGTATAGAAACCTGCATCATCTACCTAGGCTAAAGAAATTAGATTTTTCCTTAATTTTGACAAGTTCTTTACCCCTTATGAACATGATGGTTTGTCTTCTTAGTAAATAAACATCCTACTAAAAAATAAATTTCTTTATTATAAATTGTATGATTTATTGAATTCATTATATATCTATTCAAGATCACCTAAAACAATGGATAGTTAAATTATCTATGAATCCCCCTATTACCTCTCATTTATTTTGTTTTTTGGGTTACATATTAGTTATCCTTTTCTAATTACTTCCATGTTTGTTTTCAAATTTAGTAAATGCAACCAATTAAAGAGAGGTGATGGAAAAAGATGATGGACAACAATCATTGCATGGATGATATGGGAATTCCACCACTAGTGCCTATAGTGAGTATTTTATTTCAAATATATATATTTAAATAATATATAATGTCATGTGATTAATTTTTTTTAAAAAAATTTTGCAAGATCCACCTCTTAGGTGAAAATTATTTGATGAGCAGCCTAGTAGTGGTCCCAGTACTCAGGGTGTTCATATGAGGGTGTGGTACGAGAGCTAGTCTATTTGGTCGGCATACCTGATTAGACCCTACCCCTCCCACTGACATACCATATATCCCACATTCCGATCCCGGTGTGTCGTTAGGGACACACAGGATATTTAGGCCTCCCATGTTTTCACCACCCTCTATATCTGAGTCTCCTCACCCATCTTCACCATATTCGATGATGATTCTCACTCCCCATCCAACATTTGGCCATTTATCTATGCTATCTTCTTTTACTTATACTTCCTTCTCTCTTAGCTTCTATATTCCATCTTCTTCGACTCCTTCTCCACCAGAGTCTATCCCTGTAGATCATGCATTGGGACCCACTCCACCTGCATAGGGTGTTCCTTTAGTTTTTGTGGATCCAGCGGTGCCCATTGATCAGACTGTCGTAGGTATATTTATAGTACCCTAACAAATTTTTATACCATTGTTTATTTTCATTATAACATGTATTGATAAAATATTAGTTTTTCTTTAATAATAGATACATATACTGATAGGAGGTGGGGGAGTACATGAATGTGTGTGTTGTGGAACCACCACATGCAGTTGATGGTGGACCACACTGAGGAAAGTCAAATGATTGAAAAAACATGGCAGCAATGTTGGAGTTTTTTAGCGACGCTTGCCAAATACTTTGACATCATTCCTGTCAGCCAGCTCTCATAGAGACAGTTTCTAAATGAAGTAAAGGATAATTATTGGGCAGAGATATGGGTAAAAAATCTGTTGTATTTAATGAAATATATTATTTTTTTTATTTATATGAATTAATATTTTGGCATCAGCTTCAGTTTAATTTCCCTGATGGTGAGGGTGCACAGCCATCACGTCTAAAGGATTTAGCTGGGATTTGGAGATCCTATAAGAATGAGTTTTATATTGGATGGTGTGCTAGAGTTGTCACAGAGTTATATCCGGTCCCTTTTGTTGATGACTATCTGATATAATAGTATCGGAAGATGATTACTCATTGAACAACTACCCAGTTTAAGGAATTAATCACATTTGAGGTATTTAAATGAAAATTTCCATGTTTTGTGTTAATAATATCTTTTTTATGATTGAATTTTATTTAGGAATCATCTAGAATAAATAAAAAAACACTTATTCTAAAAAATACCTCCACACATTGGGGCGTACTACGATGCCAGATCATGAGAGGAAGCAGGTATGACAGTTGTTTATAATTTTTCTTTACGACTTTCACTTTCTATTGTTTCCTCCATAATTTATTTGATTAATAAAGTTGTTATATAATTTTGTTTATGAAATTAATTATTGGTAACCTATTTTTAATTATGGTTTCCTAAATTCAATGTCATTGTATAGGGAAAAAATGAATATTTAAGGACGGGTGCCTCGAGCAAAACTGTTTTTCTTGAGTCGAAGGAAGAAAGATAGAAGTGCGGCTAATGAACCAACTCAGCAGTAGATTTTATGTTTTACTTTGTTTATTTCAAATTTTAATATCTATTTTGTAACTCAATAATCTATTTATATTTGTAAAATCCTTCTTTAGAGGCCCTTGATGCCCAGAAACCTGACAATTTTTGGCCAAATGATCACTTACATCAGGTGTTGGGAGATGACCACCCTGGCAGAGTACACTGCTGACTTGAGAAGAGTATAGTGTCGACAATGTATTTTCACTCTTTAGGTATGAGTTATAGTTCCACTGAGTTCCATCAGGTTAAGGTAAAGGTAGAACAGGCTGAAAATGGGGCCATAGAGATGGAAGAACACTCTGGTAGGGAAAGCACTGCATTTATAAAATTGATGGAAGTTTTATGTCCAACACTTCCACCAGAATCCAGCACAACTTTTGATGAATATATGTCATCAATGTGTTCTATATATGATTCACCAGGTGGTAGTTCTAGTGGTGGTTGAGAAAATGGTGAGGAGGAGGCCAAGGCGGAGGAGGATGAGGGTGAGGAGGAGGTCGAGGCAGAGGAGGAGCCCGAGGAGGATGAGGCAGAGGAGGAGGCTGAGGAGGAGGCCGAGGCGGAGTAAGAGGGTGAGGAGGAGGGTGTTGAGGAGGGTGGGGATGATGATGGGGATGAAGATAAGGACGGGGGTGAGGCTGATGATGATGGTGATGATAGTGATGGTGATGAGGGACAAATTGATATGTTACATTTTTTACTAATATTACTGACATTTGATGTTCGATGATTTGTTGTGCATAAATATATGTGTGATTAGGTAGGTCACATTATCTTTATTTATTTATCCAAAAATAATAAAACTTGAATTGATGATTTGTTGTGACTGATCCACCCCTCCTCTGGACACCCCCCCCCCCCACCCCCTGGACACCCCCACCACCTTGGACATCCCCCACACCCCCTAGACACCCCCTCCACCCCCCCTTGGACACCCCCACCCTCTGGATAGCCCTACCCCCCTTGGACAGCCACCCCAACCCCCTGGACATCCCCCCCAACCCCCACAGACAACCCCCACCCCCTGAACACCCCCTACCCCCGTGGACATCCCCCCCCCCCCGGACACCACCCCACCCCCTGGACACCCCCACCCCCTAGACACCCCCACCCCCACTAGATAGCCCCCGAACCCCCTAGACCCCCCCCCTAGACACCCCCCCCCCCCCACACACCCACCCTGGATATCCCCCCACCCCCCTTGGATGCCCCCCAGCCCCTAGACACCCCCTACCCCCTTGGACAGCCCCCCAACCCCCTGGACACCCCCCCCCCAACCACCTGGACACCCCCTACCCCCCTAGATAGCTCCCCCAACCCCCTTGGACACCCCCCACCACCACCACCCCGTGGACACCCCTTCCCCTCACCCACCCCCTTGGACACCACCCCACCCCTTAGACATCCCCCACAACCCCCCTTTGACACCCCCACCCCCATGGACATCCCCCACCCCCTAGACACCCTCCACCCCTCTGGACAGCACCCCCACCCCTGGATAGCCCCCCCACCCCTTGGAAACCCCCCACCCCACCATGGACAGCCCCCCACCCCTTGAACACCCCCCACCCACCCCCTTGGACACCCCCCCCCCACCCCCTTGGACAACCCCCCCCCCCTACACCCCCACCCCCATGGACATCCCCCCATGGACACCTCCCACCCCCTGGACACCCCTACCCCCTGAACATCAACCCCCCCCCCAACCCCCTGGATACCCCCCCCCCCCCCGGACACCACCCCACCACCTGGACACCCCACACCCCCCCTGGACACCCCCACCCCCATGGACAGCCCCCCCCCCCCACCACCACCCCCCTGGACACCCCCACCCCCCTAGACACCCCCTACCCCCTTAGACACCCCCCCCCCTGACACACCCCCCCCCACCCCCTCCACCACCCCCACCCCCCACCCCCACCCCCGGACACCCCCTACCCCCTTGGACACCCCCCCCCCCACCCCCTGGACACCCCCCCCCCCCCCCGAGACACCCCCAAGGATATCCCCCCCTGGACACCCCTTACCCCCTTAGACATCCCCCCCCCCAACACCTGGATAGCCCCCCCCCCCCCACCCCCCATGTCACATTACCCCTTACTACATCATGGCATACCACATTATCCAAAAAATCAAATCTCATCTGAATTCACCCATGCCTATGAACAACAATGCCATATTCAAAACCTAAAACATGATTTTCTTATATAGGGGTTATTACATTCTGAATTCTGAATTCAATTTTGTATGTGTTATATAGAATTCAATATTATATGCATCCAATTCAGAATTTTGTATTGCATTGGGTAATTTCCTTCTAAATTCTGAATTGAATTCTTTATGTATTTAATTAACTTATGAATTATGTGTTAATGTTATATGGGTATACTTGTTTTATGTGTATACTTGCTGTAATTACCATATGAATTATGTGTTAGTTCTGTATGTTTGTACTGGGTAATTAAATAAATAATTAGAGGTATTTAGAATTATGTATGAATTATGTGTTGAATGAATTATGTGTTGTATGAATTATATATTAATTCATACAGAATTCTATATGTATTCTTCAGTTTTTCATAATTTTGTATGAATTCTACATAGGGGGAGGCAGGCCTACTGGTGGAAGTACTGCAGGTGCATAGGGGGGAGGCAGGGTTGCTATTATAGCATAAAGCCTATGCCAACGATTGTAAATTGTTGGCGTATGTGTGAAAACAGAACATATACCAATGGTTTATATGAAAACATTGGTAAAATTTTATACCAACTGTTTATAAACCATTAGTATAGATCCTTTTACTTAACTTTCCCCAATAGTTTGTGAGGAACCGTTGGTAAAATTCTATACAAACAGTTTGTAAACCGTTGGTATAGACATGATTTTTGATATTTCCAACAGTTTTAAACTGTTGGTAAACATTTATACCAACGGTTACAAGAAACCATTAGTATATAATCCATTTTTCATCCATATACCAATGGTTCAAATAGAACCATTGGTATATTTCTATCCCAACGGATCTAAAACCAACGATTTGGACAACTGTTTGTATAGTTTATACCAACGGTTTTCAGGCCTTTACTAACAGTTTGAAACTGTTGGTAAAGGAAAAGTTTCCAGTAGTGTTAGAGCATCCACCACTTTATTCACTTTTCTAGGATGGTAGTGAATTGAATAGACATAATCCTTTATGAGATGTATTTATCTTCATTGTCACATATTAATCTCCATCTATGTTAATATATATTTGAGGCTCTTATGATCAGTATATATTTCACACTTCTCCCCATAGAGATAATGCCGCCAGATTTTCAACATGAAGATCACAACTGCCTACTCTAAATCATGCATGGGATATTTTTTCTTATGAATTTTCAACTGCCTTGAGGTGTAGGCTATCACTTTATCATTTTTCATCATTACACATCCTAATCCCTTCTTTGAAGCATTGATGTATACCACAAATAATTCCCCCCTTTCAGAAGTGTGAGTACTTATAACACCCCTAGTTTTAAGTAAGTAACCCTTCATTTATGTATTTTAAGTATATAAAGTGTTTGGGTAAAGTTTGGGAGGGTTTTAAATACTTTTGGAATGTTTTGGGGGATTTTCTACAGGTGCATGGTTTGTGTACATTTTTTGGAAACTGTGAAACTCATATAGGAAACTATGTATAGTGAGATAGGGGATAAGGGGAAGGTGTACAGGGAGGCATATGGTTTTTCCAAACCATGTGGCCACCTAGAAGAAACCATGAAAAATGGGATAATGGACTTTGGCACGGTTGGCGCATGGTTTGTTTAATCATGTGAGCTAATTATGTGAGGTGATCCTTGAGGCAGAGGCTGATGCATGATTACCACATGATTTTCCTAACTGTGTGACTAACCATTCATAGTTTAAAAGTTAGATCCTTAAAAATTGAATCTAACATGTTTTCACCTCTAATCCACTTTTTTTCTCTAAATCAATCCTAAATTGATATTTCTGTAGAATCTTTCCCCATCGATCCATAGGTGATCTGAAAGCTTATCTTGGTGTGTTGAAGCTGGATTACCTTGGTAAGTCTTCGTTTATGGTAGTTTTTATTATTTTTTCTTATATATTATTCTCTCTCTCTATGTCATAGATCTAGTCCGTTATAGATTGATCTAAGGTGGTTTATACCAATAATGGTTATATTTGTATTTTTTTATGCTAGTGGAAGAGATCGAAGGAATGTTTTTAGAGATTCAACCCAGTTTTGTGGGCTTTTTAGTGTCATTATCCATTTTCACCATAAATTATGAGGTAGGTGGCTTCATTGTTGACTCCTCTATTTAGAACTTGAAGACTTAATTTCAATTTGATTATTTTTATTGATTTTTATTGAGAAATTTTTGTGTAATGAATTGATGGAAACCTTCTTTTGTGATGGTTTATGGAATTGTGAAAATTGGGTGTTTTGGAAAAATTGAATTTGGTAACATGATTTTAAAATGGTTATTCAGTTATGATGCATGGAAAAGTGTTTTCAATAAAAATATAGTTTTATTGAAATTGTTTGGAAAATATGGATTGGTATGTGGTTGGATTAAATGGTTAATCATGAGTTGAATGGGATGGATATTGGTCGTGAAGTATCACCATCAAAGGGACAGGTTATAGATGTGAAGTTATGCCATCAATGGTAACACCAAGATCACATGGTTGTGTAGCTGAAAGTGTGTGTGTATGGCTATTTTAAATCTAATGTGAAAGTTCAATTTAATTCATGATATGGTTGGAATTAATTGTTTAGTTTATTTACTTGGAAATTGGTTTATTTGAGAAAACTGTTATGGTATGGAATTTTTTGGATTTGTTATAAATTGTTGAACTATTTTAGTTGTCTTCTGATATGGTACTTTGTTATATTTTAATGATATGATATAAATGGTATTACTTCAAGTTGTTGAAATTATTATCATGCATCATGTATTAGTCTTTTGTTATAGTATGTTTGGTTGGGTTTTTTTATCTTCAAATGTAAAATCATCCCCCATTTTTCAATGAAGCCTTTAGTATTTATTGACAGCCTGTGTCACCTTGGGATGTCGATTAAGTACAAGTAATGTCATTCCTCCTTCTTAGTCCAATGAGTATGGGTGGGATGTTACAAGTGGTATCATTCATGGTCCTTCCAAATATCTTTGTGGAATAAATGGTATCTTGTTCGGTCCTTGACTAATAAGTGGTCATCAGTTCTATTAGTCTTGGAGTTGAGATTCATTCTGGTTTATTCCTTGAGTTGGGATGATAGAAATGAGTAGGACTATCGGGACTTGAAATGTAGATCATAAAAATACATATCTAGCCTTGTTATTCTGAACTTCAAGTTACCAGGGAGTTGGGTACATAAGTATTTTGGATACACTTATAGGATTTGAAATCTCATTATTGTGGGTTTAGCTAATAAGAAAAGCATGACATGCATTGTAGAAATGAATTTACACTAGGAGTATATATCTCATTTTGAGTAATGATATATGATTTGGTATAGAAGTATTGATTTTGGAAAATTGTTAAAAAAATCAAATGTGGTATTTTGAAAATGAATGAAATGGTTATTTTGTAAATGGGTAAATTTTCAAAACTATGGTGAAATTTTCAAAAATGGTTGAACATAGAAAATGTTTAATTCTAGAAAGAACTATTGTGATAGTATAATGTGGTATAATTTGAAATTTTTAAGACTTCATTTTCTAGAGAGTGAGACTTATAGCATTTTTTGTTTTAGAAAATGGCACTCGGTAGGCATTGTAGAAACCAACTAGAGGAAGCTGCTGAGAATATGGTCGCACCTAAGCCACAAGTGAACCAAAAACTAGATCAGAGTATAGTATAATCTTTTTTGGATGTGGATAGAGGTAAAAATATAGATGGACCAAGGAAAGTGGATCATTCTGTCCAATTCTAGAAGTAGAATCCACCCATCTTTCAGGGTGATTTAGAACTAGAGAAGGAAGAATTCCTTAGCACATTAGCAGATTTGAAAGTAAATTTGCTGGCGTATATTCTAGATGATCTTACATGCCAATGGTGGGATTTAGTAGTTCAGGATAAATTGGACCAAGGAAATTAAGGGGAGTATTTTGAATAATTGTTCAACAAACAATTCTATCCTCAGACATTCATAATTGCAAGAATGACTGAATTCTTTAGCTTGAAGTAAGAGAGACTCACAGTGATATATTATGCCGAAAAAATTATGAATTTATACTGCTTTTCACCTAAAGTTTCTGCTAGTGCATCCTTGAAGGCATGCATCTTTGAATCGGGGTTGAGGTAGGATATTTTCTCAAAGAATATCATTCTCTTTATAATGGATTATACGAAGATGGTCAATATAGAGAAGGTGGAAGAAATGGAAACCTCAGAATATATGGGTGGAGGGAGTATGTTGATACCTATGGAAAGTGGTGGTAACTCTAATGTTGGGAGAAAGCGGAAGAGGACACATATTTCCAATGTAGTGGAATGAATTAGAATCAGACAATTGGATCGATAAATCTTCCCCCAAGACCCAAGAGCAATCCAGGATGTTTCTAATGAGGTTTGTTAGACCACATAAGGTGAGATTGTATGGAACAACCTAGAGAATTCCACAATTGAAACTATATGGGTCATATTCATCACTATTGTCGCAATGCTCCGAGGTTGGGTGTTTGGGACACTTCTCAAGTATCGTACTCATCGTATGCTTTGACTGGATGAGGGTAGAAGAATACCTACCATCATCAGAATAGAGCTATCTATAGTGATTCTAGGAATAACATGACTTCTCAATAGGGTAAATCTCAATAATGAAATAAATAACAAAGTTCCACAAGTAAGAAATTATATGGAGATGATAAGGTTATTGTGGATGATCAATTTTTTCCATCAATGGTGTAAGGCATGATTCTTTTGAATTCTACCCTTATGAAATCTTTGTTTGACATAGGTGCATCCCATTCCTTTATTTCTTCTCATTTTGTTGATTTTCTATGTTCAAATGTTGATATTATGTATCCCATGTTAAAACTTCAAAATTATTTGGGTCAAAGATAATGTCAAGTCGTTGTGTATAAAGAATGTTCTATAACTTTTGATGGAGTTGAGCTGATATGGTACTTCTATGTGCTTGAGATAGATGTCTATGATATAATTCAAGGTATGGATTGGTTGATAGTGTTCAAGGATCACATTGACTATTATATTAGAATGGTTAGTTTTATAGTTGAGGATGGCACCAAGCATCTCTTTATAAGATAAAGGAACATAAAGGCGAGTGAAATGGGCTTATTAGCACCAGTAGTTAGAACGATATCATACAAGTTGGCAGCATTGAATTTGGAATTGATAGAAGAGATCAATAATAGTAATTTTCTAGCGGTTGTTGATCAGTTTTCATATTTTTTCCCTAAAAATTTATCAGGGTTTACATACACAAGAGAAGTGGAGTTTATGATTAATATCCTCCTAGAGACCATTCATATTTCCATTCAATCTTACCAAATGGAACCAATAGAATTAAGGGAGTTGAAAGTGCAGTTTGAAGAGCTAGAAATCAAAGGGTTCATTCATCCTAGCACATCTCTGTGAGCAGCACAATTACTTATTTTCAAAAAGGTGGATGTAACTCTTTGATCATGTGTGTATTATCATAAGATTAACCAAGTTACATTAAAGAATTGGTATCCACTTCGATGAATTGATGATATTTTAAATCAATTGTGAAGATCTCAGTGGTTCTCTAAGATTGACTTACCATCACGATATTACTAATTGTGGGTTCAGAAGCAGGATATTCCAAAGATAGCTTTCAAAATTATATATGGCCATTATGAATATGTGGAAATTCCTTTTGGTATTATGAATGCACCATCGGTATTTATGGAATTGATAAATCGGATATTTTAGAGGCACCTGGATTCTTTTGTGGCAGTGTTTGTGGATGAAATATTGGTGTATTCTAGGACATAGCCGGAGCATGATCAATACTTGGTGATGGTTTTGGGAATATTTAATGATCATTGGTTGTATTCCAAACTATAAAAGTGTGATTTTTTGATACAAGTGTTACATTTACTTAGAAATTTAATATTTGAAAAAGGTGTTTATGTGTATCTAGAAAAGACAAAAGTTGTTATCTCTTAGAAACTGCCAAATAATGTTTTTGAGATGCATATTTTTCTTGTATTGGTTGGTTATTACTGATTTTTTTTACATTATTTCTCATGACTAACTTCATCGATGATAGCTTACACAAGGAAAAAAATTCATTCCAATGGAGTTAGGAATGTTACAAGTCTTTTGAAGAGCTTAAATTTCACCTTACATCGGCACCTGTCATGATTTTTTCAGAATTAGGAAAAGGGTACGTGGTGTATTGTGATGCTTTGGGATTAAGTTTGGGATGTTTTCTCATGCAGGTATATCATGTTATTTCTTATAGCTTAATATAGTTGCAGTTTCACAAGAAGAACTACCCAACACACGATTTAGAGTTAGCTTACATAGTCCATGATTTGAATATTTTGTGTTATTACCTATTTGGTGAGAAATTTACTTTATTTACAGATCATGATAGCTTGAAAAATATTTTCTCACAAATGGATTTGAATCTGAGAAAAAGAAGATGGATGGAGTATCTCCATATTTTTTACTTTGACTTGATGTATACACCGGATAAGGGAAATCTGATGGCGGATACATTAGGAAGAAATTTATATGATCAGTTGGAAAAATAAGCTTTAGATGAGTGGTAATTAATGTCAGTTCTAGCCCACATGCACTTGGATTGTGAATAATAAGATAAAGTTATGTTTTTATTTCCAATTTTTTTGTTTTTGATTTGGTAAATATGGTTAAAGAGGCACTGACGTCTGATGAAGACTGTGTGGCTATGAGGTCAAAAATCAATGGTGTGGAGACCATTGAGGGATGGAAGGTGGATAAGAGTTCAATGTTATGGTTGAAAATCATATGTCCATACCTATGGCTTATCAATAACAACTTCTTCATGCTTACCACCATTCAAGATGGGTTTTTCATCCTAGAATACAAAAGATGTATAAGGATTTGAAAGCACATTTTTGGTGGGTCGGTATGAAAAGAAATATAGCTGAATTTTTTTCAAGATACTTAACATGTCATCAGGTTAAAGTAGATTATCAATGACCAGTGGGTATTTTTTAGTATTTACCTATTCTTATGTGGAAATGGGAGCAGATAGTTATGGATTTTGTAACAGTTATCTAAGAATGGTTTGGAAACATCCATATGGGTGATAGTGGATAATCTAACAAATCCATACCATTTCATCCTTATTTTTGAATCTCATACGGAGGAGTACTTATCTAAAATATATATCTGATAAGTAGTAAAGAGTCATGGTGTATCAGTTTTGATAGTTTTAGACAGAGATATGAGGTGTACATCTCGTTTCTGAAAATCCTTATAGAAATACCTTGGAACTCAGTTGACTATGAGTACGGTGTATCATCCTCATAAGTATGGGAAATCTGAAAGGACTATAAAATGTTGGAAGACATGTTTCGGTATTTTGTGATGAATTTTAGTGGCTCATGGGAAGATCATGTACCGTTAGTGGAGTTATCATATAAAAACAGTTATCAATCTTTGATACATATGGATCCTTTTGAATCATTATATGGGAATACTTATTGATATCCACTTTTTTGGGTGGAAACTAGTGAGACTTCACTGATTGGGTTGAGCCTTGTCCAAGATAAAATGGATAAGAATCAATTGATCATAAAATAAATGGAAATGTCATAGAGTTTTCAAAAATCATATGCAGATCAACTTCAACGACCTTTTTCATTTGAGTTGAGTGATCATGTATTCTTGAGGATCTATCCAAGGATTTTACATCGCCATATTGGAATGCATGGAAAGTTATCTCCTCGATACATAGTCCCTTTTTGATATAATTAAATGGGTTGATGAGGTGGAATATCGGTTGTATTTTCCCCCACGGTTTTGTGTAGTTCATAATGTGTTTCATGTATCTCATTTTAAAAAGTATCAACCTAATCCTAACCATGTGATTTTATGGGATCATGTTGACCTAGATCTAGATGCTTTGTTGGTACACATTCCAGTACAGATTGTGGATAGGTAAGAGAAATTATTGCATGGAAAAATCATCGATCTAATACAGGTTTTGTGGAAACATATTCAGATTCAGGAAGAGACTTGGGAACAAGAGAAAGAAATGGTCGAGCAATGGCCCGAACTCTTTCAGGTAAATGTTGTTTTTCTACTTTCTAGGTACATAAAGACCAATGGTTGGGAGAATATAGAACTCATGGTTTCAAGTAAGTAACCCTTAATTTATGTATTTTAAGTATATAAAGTGTTTGGGTAAAGTTTGGGAGGTTTTAGAAAACATTTGGAATGTTTTTAGGTCTTTTCTACAGGTTTATGGTTTATTCATGGTTTTTGGAAACATGAAACTCCTACAAAAAACCATGCATAGTGATATAGGGGCTAAGGGGAAGGCACATGGGTAGGCGCACGGTTTTTCCAAACCTTTTGAACACCTAAGATAAATCGTGAAAAATGGGATAGTGGGATTTATCATGATTGGAGCATGGTTTTTCAAACCATGTGATCCAACTATATTAGGAGATCCTTGAGGTAGAGGTTGGTGCACAATTAGCACATGGTTTGACTAACCATAAATGGTTTAAAATTTAGATCCTTAAAAGTGGATCTAAAACCTTTTCACCTCTAATATTTTTGTTTTTTTCTCAAAATAGACCCTAACTCAATATTTCTTCCTCCCAAGGCTATGTAATATTTCCCCATAGATCTGAAGGTTATCCAAAGGCTTCTCTTAGTGCATTGAAGTCGGATCCCCTTGGTAAGTCATCATTTATGGTGGTTTTTATTGGTTTTTATTATATCTTATTCTCTCTCTTATTTTATTATATTTATTCTATTATGGATATATCTAAGGTGTTTTATGCTAATCATGGTAATATTTGTATTTTTTTATTCTAGGGGAAGATATCTAAGGTGGGATTTTGGATATTCAACCCGGATTTGTGGGTATTTTAGTGTCATTATTCATTTTCAACATAAATTCCAAGGTATATGGATTCACTCCTAAATCCTCTATTTAGAACATAAAGGATTAGTTTCACATTGATTTTTTTTATTTTGAAATTGTTTTGAAATTTATTTATGGAAACCTTCTTTGGTGATAGTTTATGGAATTGTTAAAATTGTGTGTTTTAGAAAAATTGAATTTAGTAACATGATTTTAAAATGATGATTTTAAAATGGTTGTTCAGTTATGATGCATTAAAAAGTGTTTTCAATAAAAATATAGTTTTATTAAAATGGTTTGGAAAATATGGATTGTAATATGGTTGGATTAGATGGTTAACCGTGAGTTGAATGGGATGGATATCAGTCGTAAAGTACCACCATCAAAGGGTGGGTTATGGATGTGAAGTTCTACCATTAATGGTAACACCAAGATTGTGTGGTTGTGTGGTTGAAAGTGTATGTGTATAGATTTGTTAAATTAAATGGGAAATGCCAATTGAATTCATGAAATGGTTAGAAAGACTTGCTTGGTTAATTTATTTGGAAATTGGTTTATTTGAGAAAACATTTTTGGTGTGGAATTTTTTGGATTTGTTATAAATTGTTGAACTATTTTAAATGGTTTTTAAATTGATTTTTTATATAAATGTGATAACATTTTCTATCCTAGTGGCATGAATAAGAAAGTCATTTAAGGAAAACCTATTGAGTTACATTACTCACCCATGCCTTAGCACATTGGTGATTTTGCAGATGTTGTTTACCAGGACACGGGTAAAGATAAATCATATCACTTCTTTAGTGTTTCTTTGTGATACTTGATCATGGAGTTGAAGTAGGATCTTAGAGTTATGTCTTAGAGTCTTTTGGTTTTGTTGGTTATTTCTTCTACTGTGTACTTTGATGTTATTTTTCTTCTAATGTGGTATTTTGTTGTAGTTTGATTCTATGATATAGATGGTATTATTGCGAGTTGTTTAAATTTTTATCATGTATCATGTAGTGGTATTTTTTATGGTATGTTTTGTTGGGTTGTTTTATATTCAAATTAAACATTATCCCCCATTATTTAATGAAGCCATTGGCATTTATTTCCAGCCTTTGGTGCCTTGGAGATGTCTCTTAAGTCCAAGTAATGTCCTTCAACCTTCTCAATCCAATGATGAGGGATGGGATGTTTCAGTAATGGCACAGTGATAAGCCTATTTTTTAACTCTTTAAAGCATTATTTACATTCACTAGTCTAAAAAATCTTTTCTCCCTTCCGAGTTATCTTGGTTAGTGGGTTTGGAAATTTTGAGAAGTTCTTCACAAATCACCAGTAATACCTATATATACTAAGTAAACTATAGATATCCTTTACAAATGTTGTCCTATGTCACTCTTTAAGTTTCTTTATCCTAGATGGGTCCACAGATATTCCTTTTATAGTGATAATATTCCCCAAGAATGGTACTTCCTCTATCTAGAACTCACATTTATTATACTTTTCATAAAGTTTGTCCCTTCAAAAAGTCTTTAGCACAGTATTCAAATTCTCCTCATGTTCCTCCTTTCTCTTGGATTATATCATAATATCATTAATAAAGGCTACCAAAAAAAATTCAAGGTAGTATCTAAATAGTCTATTCATTAAGTCCATGAATATTTCCAAATCATTATTGAGCCTGAAGGGCACCACTATGAACTCATAGTTTCTATACTTCGTTTGAAAGGAAGTCTTGGGAATATCTTCCTTCCTCACCTTTAATTGGTGATATCCCAACTGAAGTTCCACCTTAGAGAAATACTGGGGCCCATGTAGTTGATTGAATAATTCATCTATCCATGCAAGGGGATACTTGTTCTTTATAATGATTTGTTTGAGCTCGTGATAATAAATGTAGAGGCACATTGATCCATCCTTCTTCTTGATGAAGAGTACTGGAACACCCCATGGTGAAGCACTTAGGTATATAAAACCCTTGTCTAGATTCTCTTATAACTAGTTCTTCAGTTCCTCCAACTCAATGCTGTCCATTCTATAAGGTATATTTTATATAGGTATAGATCCAGGAATAAGTTCAATTGAGAACTCAACCTCTCAGTCAGGAGGAATATGAGTCAATTCTTCGAGGAACACATAATTTTAGTCCCTCACAATGGGATTTTCCTTGATCATTATTCTATCCTTTGTCTCAATCATTTGATCTAGATATGATTTCTCATAATGAAATAATATCCACACTTGAGATGATGATTCTTAAGGATATTCATCCTCCTCATTATACTTGTACAGAATTAAAGGATGTTAGGGGATGTGAAGAGTGATCTCCCTTTCCCGATAGTTGATGTTGGATTTGTATAAAGATAGAAAATCCATGCCTAATATAGCATCAAGCACCACCAAAGGAAGTAAGACAAGATTTTATAGGAGGTTTATTCCACAAACATTAATTGGGGAGGATTTATATACTTTGGATGCAATAATTTTCCCATTTTTATTCTCATAGATAAGTCAACCTCTATATTTTGAGGTGGTGTTTGAATAGTTCTACTAAACTTGAAAGATACGAATGAATACGTAGAACCAGAATCAAATAGTATGTTCACTGTTCTTGAATGAATAACTAGAATACCTTTCATCACATCATTATTGGGATCCACCTCAGCAGTAGTGATGGAATAAGCTTTCCCTTA
This sequence comes from Viscum album, assembly GCA_963277665.1. Taxonomy (NCBI): domain Eukaryota; kingdom Viridiplantae; phylum Streptophyta; class Magnoliopsida; order Santalales; family Viscaceae; genus Viscum; species Viscum album. The sequence continues at coordinate 333,031,393 of OY728129.1, read as the reverse complement.
CTCCTTTGGATTTAGTGGTTGTTGACACTGATTACCCTCAAGGACTCAGGGTTTAGTACACTGGCTTTCCTAGCACCCTTTATCTATACAATTGAATCATTGAACCATATGTGGTGCTCTCCTTTTTTACACCGCATTTTACATATTCTTCATGTCTCTTAGACATTCATGATCTTAGTGTCCTTATCTCCCACACTTGAATCATTTCCCCACCCCTTTGAATAAATTACCATGATGCTTCTTGCCACATTTTTGACATGTGATTGGTTGAGTTTTCTTTCCTCCTTTTTCGTTAGATCTCCCAGCTTGAAACTCCGTCTTTCATTTCTTATCTCTGTAGCCATGGGACCATTCTCCAAACTCCATCTCCACTTTGATATCACATCAAACAACTTCTTCATAACTCCCAAAGTCTCTAATTTCTAGAGCCTTTCAAAGGTGTGGTTTTAAACCACTAAAGAATCTATATATTTTTATATCATTGTTGATAAAAAAACCAAGTAATACCTTGAAAGTCTTGTGAAATTTTCTACATAAGTTGTAACTGATTTACCTTCCTTTTTCTTCATCTCTAATAATTATCTCTCCATATTTGTATGAATAGTTTGAGGGAAATACTTGTCAATAAATGTTTTATTAAAGTCTTCTCACTCCATCTCTTCAATTTCATCCTTCACCTTGGTGTTCTTAATCAATACCCACCATTTATCAGCCTCTCTATCCAAATGATAAACGTCCAAAGTAACATTCTCCATCTCAGAACAATGAATCACAGAAAATATCATCTCTATTGAGTTGACCCACTATTTTGTGGCTAGTAGATCAGAAGATCCACTAAACATTGGTGGTTTTTTCTGCATAAAAGACTCGATATCAAGTTCCTTTATCTTAGGTAAAGGATTATGTTCAACATTATTCAGGTTATTGTTCAAATCCTAAGACAGTTGGGTGATAATCACCATGAAATTTTGAACACCACCTCCCAAGGCATTGGGGATGTCATTCATTAAATTGTTGCATTTCCCCTAGCATGGGTTGTTAGCTTGGTTTCTCCTATTTCTCATAATTTTCTAAAATAGAAAATGTTTGAACAAAAAATAAGTCAACAATTCATGAATAAATAATGTATTATATTGTAAAATTAACTCTAAAGTTATATATTTTGGGATCCATATGTTTAGAATTTTTATAAAACAAATATTCTTGGGTGCATACATATACTTAGTCTCATACTATGGGTTTTCACTAATTTTCTCTAATCCTAATTCCCAAATTAAATAAATCATGCTCTGATGCCAACTATAGCTACCCTAATTTTTCTTACATGACTATTACATAATTTTAAAGATAAAAAACATAAAATCATTACAAAACAAGCATACAAAGGTTTAGTGCCTTGGGAAAATTAGGACCATGCATAACATTTACATAATAGAGCAAAAAAATTATTTAATTTCTTCTTCTCTAGCTTCTTATTGTCCCTCATGTACTCCTTAGTATAAGTAATCACCAGAGGATATACACCAAAGAAAGGGGTGAGCAAAAAGACTAGTAAGATGATAGATAAGAACATGAATCAATATAACATGGGTGAACATAATCATTGTCATCATATCTTAAGCATGGCATCATCATCATAATAATGATAGGAAAAATTATAAAAAGTCATGGAATGTGGAAAGCATAAAAATGAAACATCATGTCTTAGTGGTCAAATACCACACATAGTTGTGAACAAAGATAGCATCATGTTCATGCATAATATATATTCTTCATCATAACATAATCATTGTGAACAAATATAGAATCATGTTCATGCATATTTCACATTATCTCAGGAGATGAATCACATTACCCAATGCATTAGAGTGCTATATAATTCCAGATTCACCCATCATGTCATAGCATTTACATAATTATGCATGCCACATAGAACATATAACAATCTTTTCCATAAAATAACCCATGGAAATAAAATGGTTTTTATGAGAATTTCATAAATAATACTTTTATGAATAAAATTTTGGGTTCCCAAAATAAAAAAGGAGTAACATACTTGGTATAGGAATCATCAATTTTGAGTGAATAAGAAGCAATCTCAAGAGAAGTAAAAGGTGTGTTTTTAGAAAGAAGAGTTATTTTGGAAAAATATTTTCCTTTACCAACAAATAATATTTGAAACATGTATATCCAATGAAATAAAAGTAAAGAACAAATAAATTATATTTTAATAATATTTAAATAACATCCTCACTGAAATTTAGCATGAAATAGGAATAACCCAAAGAAAGGAAATCGGGTTTGAGAATCCCCTTACCTTATGTATGAATGATTTATTTAGTTTAATATCCAAGATAATAAAATTACATTCATTAATTAAAAAATATAGAACCTATTATACATGTATTTAATTTATTATAATTTTATTAAGTTCTTTTATGGCCATTATAATGAGTTATAGAGTTCAATTCTTTCGTTTAGGAGTGTTTGTTTTCTTGGTTTTCATGATCGGTTCACTTGCATGGAAGATCATGTAAAATGGGGATAATTATCCAGAATTGAAATTATATGTCACTAGTGAACTTCTAGAAGTTTAAATGGTCTTATATATTATTATTTTTTAGATATGAGGATTATTTATTATATAAAATGTTAATGATAATCATTTTGATTAATTTTTGTCATTTTTTATCATAACGAACTCATTCTGTTTTATTATTTAATATTATGTATATATGTTAGTTCCATAACATAAAAAGGGTTTTATCATAAATTTAAAAATATTTTTCAACCATTATAATGGTTTTATAACAATATTTGAAGTTGGTAAAGTAAAATGAAAAACATTTTGTCCTTGGAGGTGATAAATCAACACCTCACGGATGATGTTTTCATTTTTAGATTAAAAGGGAGAGGATAAGAGGTTTGATGATGAATTATTCCATTAACATAATAAAATTAAAGTATATATAATATACTAGAGTAATAATTCCACTTGTATAAGGGGAGGTGAGGAGATAATAAGTAAAGAAAATAACTTGAAAAGAAATTAAAAGAAAACGGAAGAGGATTTTACCTCTTGAAATTCTTCTCCTTGAGAACCTACTTAAGGAAATTGGATTTGGTCTTTTATTGAGACCAAAGGATCTTGGATATAGGGGAGGGTCTTGGCAAGATTATTGAGTATAAATTTGAAAATATTCAAGGCTTTGGAGGTTTTAGGAGAATGGGTGGTAAGGGGTGGTATTTATAGGGGAAGAGAGGGGTGTTTTTTTATTATTTTATTCATTAGTTTATTATTTTGGATAAAGACTATGAATAGTTTTGATTACCATGACAAAATAAATTAAAGGGAGAAGGATTGTTAGAGATTATGGGCTTACATCAGTCATTAATTATCTATGACTCAATAAATCATGTATTTATTAAATACTGTAAATTACTGTATTTTACTATTCACTAAAAATTCAACTATTTTAGAAAAATCCCAAAAATTCACCCAAAATATTTTTAACATGTAAAATTAAAAAATTAACTCCATTTTATAAAAATAATTTTCTAAATAAGATAAATTTAATTTATAATTAAAAACTCATTTATTAAAAAAAATACCGATTTAAAAATTATAACTAATTTGATGACACTTTGAAAAATTAGTTAAGGTCTCGTAAAAATATCTTATAATCATAAGAAAAAAATATTAATTTATGAATATGTTATATGAAAATGAATTTTCTTTTAAAATATTATATTAATTATAAAATTGTAAATAAACATTTACTCTACAAAAATACCAACACTTAATGTATCATTTCTAAAATATTTATTTACTTATACTAAGATATAAATATATAATATTTTCATTTATAAGATATAAAAAAATTTATTTACACTTTCATGTGTGAGGTTACTATTCTATTGCTTGATTTACTATTCCTAATGGTTGAATTACAATTCCAAAGGTAAAGTTATTATTTCATTGGTATATATTCCTTAATTTCTAGAAATACCTCTTATTTCATTCATTCTTCATTTATAAAGTTTGTATTGTGTTCTCAAAGTGATTTTATTTTGGTTATACTATATGACATAACTATAAGAAGGGAATTTCTATTGATAAAATTTTGATTCATTATAAAGGGTACCCTTTATCAGTGCTTTTTTTAGCACTGATAAAGTGTGACCTTTATCAGTGCTTTATTTCTAACACTAATAAAGGGTACCCTTTATCAGTGCTTTTTCAACACTAATAAAGGTCCCAAATAAAATGAAATAATTAAAAATAATAAAAATTAAAAATGATTAAATTAAAAAAAGTATCAAAGATTTTATTAATTAATTAATTATTCATAAAAATGGATAAATTTAATATATATGTATATAAGTTATAAATACTAATAAATAGTATATATTAAATATATAGATATCTAAAGTTAATAAAATGAAATAATGAAACAAATAAAAATTAAAAATAGTAAATTAAGAAAAATATTAAACATATTATTAATTAAATAATTATTGATAAAATATATAAATTTAATATACATATATATATTATAAATATTAATAAATAGTAAATTAAATATAGATATATAAAATGAACAAATTTTAATAATTAAACAAGAAAATAAAAATGAATAAATTGTAATAATTAAAAAAAAATTAAAAATGAATAAATTGTAATAATAAAACAAAAACTTAAAAATGAAAAAATTGTAAAATTATTAAAAAAATATTAATGAAACAATTATTAATAAAAAAATGAATAATTTTAATATATATATATTATAAATAGTAATAAATAATATATATTAAATATAAATATAGATTATAAATAAAATGTAATAATTCAAAACATATTAATGTATTATTCATTTTTAATGGTTTTTATACATAATTATTCATTAATACATTTAATATAGAAATATATTCATATATATTTCCTAAATTATGAATTATATAATAAAAATTATTAATTCTTTACATTAAATAAGTCATATATTTAGTGAAGAATGGTTTATAATTAAAAATTAATATTAATTAAAAATAATGGATAATTGCATTGAATAATAGACCTGGATGAAGGTCATTTTATTTTTCAATTTAACATATATCAAAGGTGTTTTATATTGATTTCAGATACATATACGTAATTAATGCATTTAACGCGCACACAAATATTTACATAATTAATGAAATCTTATATAGAAACACATACACCTAATATTATTGTAATTTATACGAATTTTAGTATTAATTTTAGAATTTCATTATAAAATGATACATTTAATATATATTATTTATTCAATCAAAAAAATTATTTATTTATTTTTAATATTATCATAGTTAGGTATTGATTTATTTTTAATATTTTTTTATTTTTTTTGGGAATTTAAACTTTTTCTATTATTTATTTGTATTTATTTATTTATTATGTTTTAATATTTTCAATATTTATTCATTTTTATTTCAATATATATCCATATTTTTAATAACTTATATTTAATTAATAAAACTTATCCATTTTTTCCATATTGTTAAAGTTTCCTCATTTTTAATTATTCAATTTCACTTATTTTTAACATGCATTCATTTAAGACTATATATTCATTAATAATGTTAAAATATATTTGTAAATAAATATTTATAAATAAATATATTTATAAATGTATATTTACTATATTTATACATTTATATATGTATAATTATAAATAAATAAATATTATTTTTTTAAAAAGTATTTATATAATTATAAAGAATAATTATATATATTTAAATAATTATAATTTTGTAATAAATTTATTAAAATAATGAATATATTTACTATATTCATATTTATATTTATATTTATATTTATATTTATATTTATATTTATATTTATATTTATATTTATATTTATATTTATTTATTAAATAAATATATATATAATTATATAAATATATATAATGACATAAATATATAAATGTTATTTTTCAAAAGTATTTGTAGAATTATAAATAAATAATTATATATTTAAATAATTATAAAATTATAATAAATATATTTAAATAATGAATATATTTACTATATTTATATTTATATTTATTTATTAAATATATATAGATAATTATATAGATATATTTATAGAATTTTTTATTTATAATTATAATTATAAATCCTTTATCAGCGTTATAGTTTTAGCACTGATAAGGATTGCTTTTATCAACGCTTTTTTAACACTCATAAAGATAGAGCTTTATCAATGCTAAAAAAGTGATGATAAAAGGCATATTTATCAGTATTGAAACTTTTAGCACTAATAAAGATATCTTTTATCAGTGTTTATTAATTTAGTGATGATAAAAGGGGTCTTTATCATCACTTTTTTTGAAGCACTGATAAAAGTATCCCCGGTCTATTTAAAGAACCCTAACCAGTCACAATATCTGAAGATTTCCTTAGAATCCACCTACTGTCAGTGCTCCTCATCAAATCCAAACTCAAATCAATGCTCAAATAAAGGCTTAAACAATTCCAAGGCTTGAATCCAAGGCTTGAATGATTCAAGGGTCGAACAAATCCAAGGTTCGAATGAATCTAAGGTTTGGTGATATCTCTACTTTCTCTCAGATAATTCAAACATTCAATCCAGGGTATGTTATTTTCTCCTCCTCCTCACTCATTGATTTCTTGTTTGGTGATATCTTTTTGTATTATTTTTTTGTTCATTATCTCTTGTTATTCAATATCCATCATTTCTTTCCCTTATCAAATGAATTTCAAATTAGTGTTTTCTATGATTTTGGGTTTGTATTGACCCTTTAAGGTATTTTCTTGCTGACTTATAGCATATTAAGAATTCCACACACTGATTTCATCCTTGTAGCGTGTTAAGTTTAAATTTTTTGAACTTCCTTCTATGGAAATAATGCACACAAAGTATTTTTTAAAATTCCATCCATGGTTTTTATTTAATAAATCTAAATGGATTTCGTGTAATGATTTCCTGAAGTTGAGGTGTGGTTTTTTGGTTTTTTTCTATTTTGAAGCTTCAGTGGTATTACATGGAGATTTTTATTTTATGTAAAGTTTCCTGAATTTTTTCTTTTTTTTCTTGATATCCTATATGAACATCTATATATATATACATTTTGAAATCTATATATATATATATATGAACACATTATTTCATGTATATATGTAAGTATGTGGTCATATGAAATATAGATGGGATGAATTCAATAAATCAGATGATAATTTTTTCTTGGTTTCAAAAATTCATTCCAAGAGAGACTATTAATGTGTGATTTTTAAAATTATGACTTTAAGGCATGTTTGTAAATTTATAAAATTACTTTGATTTTCACTTTTTTATTTTGAATAATATTTAAATAAAAAAGTTTTTCATAGAAAATTAGTAGTAGTGTCAAGTTTTATGTCCTTGTTGGTGCCATAAAATGGTTTTTATAAAAATTTATCACTATATATGGAAGTTTTCTATATTCATTTTGATGAGGTAAGGTTTTTTATTTTAAATATATAGATTGTATTGATGGGTGTTGGAAGGATTTTTGAATAGACATGTTTGGGTTATGTTAATTGTTGATTGATATGTTTTCTAAAAAGGTGACCATACCTATCATTATTATCATAATAGGGATCATATTCATCTTAGTGAGGGATGAGAGATAGTTACAATGCAGTCCCAATTAGATTATATGGGTCCCCATTTTTATCAAAGTCCATATGGGAGTCTAACAAGGTAAGCTATTTATGGGTATCTTGTAGGTTATAAACATAGGAACTCATCATCATACGTATAGGTGGTTCTAACCCAAGTATGTCCAGAGTCACCCCATGGGATGTTTTTAAATTTTCCATGATTACATATGCTTCATTTACTATTGTTTACATGTATATTATTTTTTACTTACTCTACATTAAAGATTCATCCATTATATAATGTGACTGCTTTTTTTTATTTTTTATTTGGTTGTATTGATTTATTTCTTTTCTGAATAATGTTTAAATTTATTATTATATATTATTCTTCGTGATTATGGTTATAAATAGGAATATTCAAGAAAATAGGAATATTTACAGATTCTATAAGTATCTTTATTCAATAAAATATTGGTTGTTAAGGTGAAATATTTATTAAGATAATTTATGGAGATTAATTTTATTTGATATACTATTAATATTAAATCTAATAATTCCTTAGGTTGTTACATCACTTATTCTAAAAAATAGAATGGAGTTTATCAAATTCTATAAATGTCAGAATAATTATTAGAAAATATTTTTAGGAATTCATCATTTTATGTATATATGTATTGATTCCACCCCTATGAATCTATGATTACCATCCATGTATATAGAATAACTCTTTATTTATTAAAAATGTTTTATCAATATATTTTTATATCTTCTAGTTGATAGAATGAGAGTTTTTTATTCTTGTTTATCATATTTGGGTTTCTTATTACTCCTTAATTTCATATATTATATTTTCATTTGTTTAGGGTATTTAAGAAATAATTAGTGGATCATTTTAATATAGGTATGACTGGTCTTAGTTTGATTATTGAAAGTATTAAAAGTGATATTTCTCTTATAAATGTAGAATTCATAGAATCCCCAATGATTAATATATCATAACATATCCCCATTGAGACCCCTTGAATCACATAAAAGAACGTGTATACCCCCCAAATCTCACCTTTAATAGGCCATGAGTTAGTAACTAATTCCAATGATGTAACTCTTAAAAATGGGAGGCATTACACCTTTTAGAGAACATAATGGAGTATAACTATCATCGTCGTCAACTTCATCTCCCAAACGATTATTATTTAAATTTTTTTCTTGAGACTCATCCCCCATATCTTTTATGTCTCTTGAACTAATCTGAGTAGTAGTCATTCCATGTATGACTACTACTTAGACTATTTTAAGCAACATAGTTTCATGTCCAAAATATATAGAGGATGAGTCTCAAAAAACAAAATGAAATAATAAATTTTTGGGAGATGAAGCTAATGAGGATTATATTTGTCTATAACTTTCACCTTTGGGTGAATTTAGAGAATAAAACCAACCATAGTGGAGTACTTCTTTTCTTAAATCCAATTACCCATTTCCTTCAAAGCATACTGAAATTATTTGAAATAATCAAATGTTGGGTTCCCCTTATTATAATTATCTTCAACTTTCACCTTTGATAATGAATATCTTATGTGTATTTATTTATTTATTGTAAAAAATGAATATTTTATGAACCTAATAGGATGGATATTAATTGAAAATTCATGTACACTAATCATTTGAAAAAATATTATGAAGATGGAGTTAAAGAGTTTATCAAGTTTGCAATAGATCATTCATACTACCCTTATAAAATCCTTTATTTGTGTTTACGTTGTTGTTATTCAAGAGAAATTAGTCTGGAAGTGTTGGAAGAACATTTTATTTTTCATGAAATAGATCAGATCTATACATGTTGGAAAAAACATGGGTAAAAACTGAATGTGCACACCGATTGGGATGATACTGTGGTTTATAGATCATTTTATATGAATATTAGTGAAAATGATGATGGAGATCGCATGGAATAAATGAAAATAGAAATTTAAGATGACCTTCGTGATTATCGAAAGTTGTTTTAGAAGTTAAATAGTTGTTCTAAGAGACCATTATATATCGGTTTTACTAAATACACAACATTGTGAGCTGTATTGATGTTATATAATTTAAAAGCTAGTAGTGGATAGAGAAATACCAATTTTATAGAACTACTTAGTCTCCTGAGTGATATGCTTCCAGAAGAAAATGAACTTTCATGTTGAAAATATGATGCTAAATCAATTCCATGATCAATGGAAATGGTCTCTAAAAAAATAAATGCTTGTCCAAATGATTTTATTTTGTTTCATAAGGATCATGAATCACTCATAAAATGCTCTAAGTGTAGCATGGATTGATATTAGAAAAATGAATCAAGTCCTTAAAAAGTTTTATGTTACTTTCCTATCATTCCACGGTTTATAAGACTATATGGATGTTATAAAACTATGTGACAATTGACATGGCATGCAAATATAAGAATTAAATATGGGAACCTATGTCATCCATAAAATTCTCCTCAGTGGAATAAAATTTATTATGAGTAACCTGAATTTGGAAATGTGCCTAGAAACTTTCATATTATGTTATCTATAGATATAATAAATCCTTTTGATTCTTAGAGTAATACTCATAGTACATGGCCCGTCATGTTGGTAAATTATAACTTTACACCATGGTTATGAATGAATCACAAAGATGTTATTTTGACTCTACTTATATCTATACCAAAGTAACCTGGTAATGATATTGATGTATATTTTGATCCATTGATTGAAGATATAAAATTGATGTGGGATACAAGTGTTACAATGTATACTGCTCATAGAAGTGAAGAATTCACATTGAGAGACATGTAGTATGGGACGATCAATGACTTGCCTGCTTGTGGAAATTTATCAGGATATAACATTAAATGAATGTTGGGGTGTCCCATTTGTGAAGAATTCACACACTCAGTTTGGTTGAAACATTTCTTAAAGATTTTGTTTTTAGTAAATCAGTTTTTTTACCTTGATGGAATAAATATTGATCATGGATGACAAAATTTTATGGGAATATTGAACAAGGTACAAAATATATTGACACTATTTTTGGTAAACCATTTTTGAAAAACATTACTAAATTAGGTTGGAAGAAGTGATCAATTTTCTTTGAATTATCATAATGGAATTTTTTTTACATTATACATTTTCTTGATGTATTGCATGTATAAAAAATAAATTTGATAGAGTTATTATCACATTACTAAATGTTCCTGTAAAATAGAAAGATGGAATCAAGGCTAGGTTGGAAAAGATTTATATGGGGATAAGGGAATATTTGGCACTGGTGAAGGGTAAAGGGAGGACTTTTCTTCCTTCAGCAGCTTACACTCTATCCGGACTTTCAATTGTTCCTTTTCCTTAATAGTGTAAAATTTATAGAGTGGTATTCATAAAATATCAATAATATCATGTCAGTAACTAATTTGAAGTTATAGGGACTAAAATCACATGACTATCATGTTTTGATATAAAAGTTGATTCTTGTTGCTTTTCATTACATCCTGACTAAAAATTTATGTCATACATTAACCAACCTATGATTCTTTTTCAAATCCATATTTAGTAAAGTTATAGACCCAACAAAGTTTCCAATAATTAATAAAGAGGTTGAAATCATATTATGTGAATTAGTGATGTTCTTACCACTATTATTCTTTTATATAATGGTCCACCTAATGGTTCACTTGATTAGAGAGGTTCAACTATGTGGTCATGTCCATTACAGATGGATGTACCCCATTGAATGGTATATGAATATTTTGAAAGGGTATGTCAAGAATTGAAGTCATTCATAAGGTCGTGTTGCATAACAATATATTTTTGAAGAAGTTATGGGATTCTGTACTGATTACCTATCAGATATTGATAGCATCGGTCACCCAATGTCTCATCATAGTGGATTCCTTATGGGTAAAGGAATTTCTCAAAGAGATGTTGTTACAATTACCTTCATAGAGTGGGAGAAATCACACCTTTACATTTTACATAATAGTGAATATGTTGATCCATATATTGAATCCCACAAATCAATTCTTATAGATTTGAATCTATCAAGGGCTGAAGTATGGATATCAAATACACATAATCAACTATTTATATGATGGTTCTGAGATCAAATTTATAAGGAGTTATCTAAAAATATAAATTCAATTATCGAATAGATTCAATGGATAGTCAGGGGACCAAATGAAAATGTTATATCTTACACTAGTTTTGTAATCAATGGTTATACGTCCTATACAATAGAACTAGATGATTGCAGTATGATGCAAAATAGTGGAGTTACACTTATGGAAGAAGCGGTGCACATATCTAGTTCCAAGGATAGAAATCCAATTTATGAAAATATTTCATATTTTTGGCATTATAGAATAGATATATGAGTTGTATTAAACAACATTTCAAGTGTCAATTTTCTATTACAAATTGGTTGACAATAGGAGTGTAGTGAAATTTGATGAAATGGGCTTTGTGAAGGTGAATTTCATTATCGAAGGGGAAAAATATGAGTCATTCATAATGGAATCACAAAAAGTGAAAGTATTTTATATCTCAAATCCATAAAATAATAATTGGTTGATTGTCCTACTAGTGACTAAAACAACTATCAGGTTAGATGAAAATTCAATCAAGGATGACTCTTTCATTGGGAGATCACAATTAGTTCATGTTGGTCCCAATGTAGAAAATGTATTGTATATTAGAGGGGACCAAAAATAGGGGATTTTTATTATTTATAGAGGATCAAAATCCCTAAAACCTTTAAAAAATAAAGATATTTCAATGAGAAGGTAAAATTATTTTTTAATATACTATGTTTCCTCATAATATTATCTATTATATACTACATTAATATTATCTAAATTAAATGTTTGACTACTCATGCAGAAAATTTCTTATACACATGATTATATTACCAATCCTATGGAATAACATACTATAATAAAGGAAACCCTTTGGTAATATGTAAAGGTAATGTTATGATATACTTTCTCTATTTTACTAAAAAAAATTATATAATGAAACACTGATTTAATTTTCATTATTCCTTGTAGAGTTTATTTATATTAGAATATTTCTTTCTATATTTCATGCCTTACTACACCAAAACCTCCATATACTTCTTCTCCATTAAAACCTTTTCACCCCTATAATGTTGGCATTTATCACTTTCCTTCAAGTTCCCTCTACTGCCTTTACAAGAAGAGAAACGACACTGCTTATGCTCAATCACATAGGTAAAATTTATGTTTTCACATTAAAATCATTTTCTATAGAATTAATTTATCATTTTTTATTTAATTTTAATTTATTTATTTTTATTATTACTTGTATATGAATTAATTTCTTATACAGGTTTTTTTTTAGTTGGGGTGTGTAACACCCCAATAACTTGTGTTTCATATAATGGTGATTCCTATGTTTTATGGTTATCTTTTACCCAAGAAAAACTTATCACTTATAGAAAAAAATATATATATATGATGCAACGGAATAAGCACATGAAATGGATGCAAGGAGTTTTATTCAATTAAGAATGCAGTAGTGGTTACAATAAACCGAGATTAAAAGGGAAATCAACCTAACCAAAGATACCTATTAACAACCCTATTAATATTACAAGGAGGCTACTCAAAATAAAGATAACCCTGAGAAGATGATAGGGGTCCTTAACATCCTCCATGACGAACATACGAATGGTTTAAGCCACCGTAGCCACACTAAGCACCAAAGGTATAACGCAAACCATTTTCAATCAACTTGAGTTTTAAGACACTCAGAGACATGGTTTTATATGAAACTGATCTGACCGTTACCTCGAGCAACCATTGGAAATCCAACAGCTATAATTATAATCATTAGTATTATGATGTTTTAACTAAACAACAATTAAGTACAACTTCACAATATGAATTGAAAAATTATAAGATAAAACCCCAACTACGATATGATGCTTCGAGTTGCATTTATGTTTTTAGAAAAAAAATAAGTAATTCAAAAACATGTTGTAATTAACTCAAATGTGTTGTAAATATTTTCATTCAGTATCTTAAGCTGTGTTTAAATACCTATTAATTGAATTATATGTTTCTAATCAAATTAAGTTTAAACCACTAAGACACTAATATAATAATTCACATATAATTTATAACTCTTTATGTTTTTATAAACAACCTTAGTAAACACTTAGGAGAAAGATTAAGTTGTAAGCATTAAACATCAAAAAGTTTAATAGAATCCATGTATAAAAAGTAGAATCGCTATATAGTGTAATGTTTCCCTTTAAGTTTTTTTTAGTTAGGTTATATAAAAAAAATTCCCGCAAGGGCCAGCCCTTGGCTTGGCCAAGGGAGGTGGCACACCCTGGGTGGATGAGCCTAGCCCTCAGCCCATGCCTGGACCGGCTCGAGCTCGGGAATAGGTCACTTGAGGAGAGCACAAGAGCGCTTGTGTGTGCACAGCGTGGGTGTGGTCGTGGTGTTCATGGGTGTACGTAGAAGCGCAGGTGCGCACAGCGCATGCGCTTGGGTAGGCCGAGGCCTGCGGGGAGGCGGAGGCCCATGTATAAGGCTGCCTGTGTGTGTGTTGTGTTATTACCAACACTACGGGAGGCCTAAGATTATAAGGGATCTTGGAGCGCCCCACTGTTTCGATTTGGGAAACAATTTTTCCACCGAAATGAGATCGTGGTCATTAGACCACTCATCTCGCGATCTCGGATGTTGAATCGATCACGGGTACGACCCTAAAGTGACCAAGGACATACCCCAGCCCTAGGATCAAAGTCAGATGTGATCTGGACCGTCCATTTTCTTCTGATTTTTTCTTCTAGTGGCACGGTCTTCTTCTCCGTGGCGTGCCCTGAACCAGTAGCCCTAGTCTCCTATTTATCACCATTTTCTTGACCTTTTCAGCCATTGGACCCTCCACGCTCACGGTTTCCATAGAGGTCCTTTTCCCCCCGATGTTTTTTATAAGGTAAGTGGCCTCATATCCCTTACCACTTGTATTAAAAATACATAGGTTTAGTTGTTTATAAAAAACAATCGGGATGTCCGAATAACCTATCGGTTCTTTGCACTCGGCCTCCAGTGGATCTCTCAAGTCCTCCGAGTTTCCAGTGTCTCCCGATCACCTCCTCCTCCTCCTCAAGATAATGTAAGGGTTTATCTTTGTCTTGCTTTAGATATGTATATACATATATACCCACGAAGGAAAAACCTTATATCCAATCACTTATGTTTATATAAATATGGATATATATATATATAGTATAAATAAGGTTTGCAGGGCAGTAAAATTTGTCTTGCACGCTCTTGTTTTAATTTGTTCATTTATATATATATATAAACATGTAAACAAATATACCTCACCTTATGGTTTGAGTTTAATTTCTTCTTTAAGAGTTGAAAGATATTGAATTTATGGGGTATTAATGGACCCAGGTATGGATGCCCCATAAAAATTTATTTATGCCTTAATGATATAATCGGTTGTATATATATATGTGTGTGTGTGCAAAAAAAATATAGGTCTAATATACACAACCTACAGTTTAGCATAAACATCACATACCCAAGTTAAAGAATTCTAAGTTGAGTTTTAAATTGATAAGGAACTAAAATACATGGAGTCATTTAATACTTGATTATGAATGTTCTTAAATATGTATATATATTATAACCTTAATTTTCAGTACATGTGTACATAAGGGTTAATTTGGCCACATTACGGTTTCCAGACATGTGTGTATATAATTATATACAAATATGTATTATTACATGCACATGAGATGAAGGTTATTTAATTATTGTTTCCATTGTACACTTAGGGTATAATCGTACATACATACATAATACAATCTAATTCTATTTTATGATATTAAAGATGATAAATAAATCGTTAAATAAAGTAAGGGTGTGACATGTGTATACCTAATATATACATACATAAGGATATATGTATGCTAACTTGGATTCCCATTTTATTTATAAAAACCCTATGTTTCTTTTTGAAAGAAATTACTGAGTATAAATGTTTTCGGATTGACTAATCACTACTATTATGCACACCCCGTTAAATGAATGTTTTACACCACATAAAACCCTAATCCTGGTTTTCTAAATGTTTCCTTTTAATATGCTTATTTCAAGAGTATATAAATTGAAAGTTTGTAACTTCACAAGAACGTGTTCTAATTACCCTTTACTCTTGATGATTAATGATAATGATTAAGGTTGTTTGTTGTACTTATAAGATTTAATGTGTAATGTTTGGGTTCAATGTGATTTTGGTACCCCGTATGATGGGTTAAGTTATTCCTTTATTTATTTTGTTAAAGTTCACCTCATTACTTAATTATGTGTGTTATTGAATAATATGGTTCTAGAATTTTTCATTTTATGTGACCAGTTTAGTACTTCTTTTATGTTTTTCATCACAATTTCCTTTAGCCTAAGTACCAATTAAAGGCTTAACCACATAATTTATTCATTTTGTGCCAGACTCACTACATATTCTTAAAATTGGATGATTTTAATATTAAACTTTCTAAATTTATGGATTTAATTGATCAAGGTGGTGTGGGACACCTTAAATAAAATGAAAGGTGAATTAAGTAACCAAGTAAATTGTACACTTGGTTTGATATGTGATATTTAATTTAATAAATCAAAGTGGAATGTTCACTTTGATTTAGAGGTATGAAGATTGCATTGGACTTATTTATGTGACGGTGGGGCCTGAAATAGCCTTTCAACGCATTGGTAGGTCTCATGAGACAACTAGAAAGGGAATTGGCTGAGGCCTTTCCCAACTAAGAATTATGGATTTTGGTCGAGGCCTTAATCACTAGACGCCTTGGTTGAGGCCTTGACACAGTCCGGAATATGCATTATCCTCATTATGAATATTTAATTTAATTAACCAGAAAAATATTCAACTAGTATAATATTGGTTAAAGAGCTTATGGATTTTTGGATGAGGCCTTGATCATTAGACGTCTTGGTCGAGGCCTTGACAAATTATTTCAGAATTTACTGTATTTTCACTATGTGTATGTTAAATCACTTAACCATGAGTATTCGACTAAGTGTAATATTCCTTTGTTAAGATCCATTACTCATGAGTATCATAAAAATAGAAGTTATGGAATAACATGTGTATATCACTCAGTGATTTTAGTATTTGAAGTATGAAAATGAAGTGATTACCTTTAAGCGCAACTTTGGTTTTCATTACACTTAGTTGTTTAAATTGTACTTACATGTTCTTATGTCACACATGTTATAATTTCTTGAATTCAACATGCCTCTATTCGAATGGTGTATCCACATAATTTTGATATCATGTTTTATTTGAACACCTTTTATGATGTGAACATGTGGCACAAATTTTAAAGAATA
This sequence comes from Viscum album, assembly GCA_963277665.1. Lineage (NCBI taxonomy): Eukaryota > Viridiplantae > Streptophyta > Magnoliopsida > Santalales > Viscaceae > Viscum > Viscum album. The sequence goes on along the minus strand of OY728129.1, from coordinate 333,014,337 downwards.
TTTTGTGAAATGATTTAAAGAATGTTTTCAAAAGTTTTAATAGTTTATTTTTTTTTAAACCCCTTACTGGGCATTATTATGCTCACCCTTCATTTTAAATGAAAAATTTTCACGTATCAGTCATGTATTCAATGAAGTTTCAGAAGGCAGTTGGTTTCCCAGAACCTAAACCTCACGACCCTCTATATCATGGGACATGATGTGTTTTGTAAATGAATTTAATGTAATAATTATGGTACATCATGTCTCATGGGAACCGGATCCGGGCACTTGGGGGCCGGGTCCTTATAGTTGGTATCAGAGGATAGGTTCAGACAATTCTGGAAAACCAGGTGATAAAATATATATATATATATATATATATATATATATAGCTATGACTGAACCTTACTAATTGATTTTATTATAAATTTTAGATGGCAGATGGAAATGTACCTACCAATCTACTATCACTCCCCACTAAGTCCCTAGAGACCATTGTGTCTTTATCTAGCCGAGAGAATTTTCTTAACTATGCCCATATCCGCATGACATGAAAATATTTGTACGATGTGTCAAACTCACCTCGGGTGCTTCAGCTACACCAAGGGTTAGGATTGGATTACCTTCTTATGATGATGACCCAATTCCCCTCCTATGTATGTTGGGGAAGGTACCATGAGGTACTTTTTTTAGTGTTCACGTTAGGCAAGGACTTTGGCTTTATGGCCCTTGAAGCTTTTCAGGAAGCTGCTGCTGCCGGTGACCTCTGAGTGGCCTATCTTTGCCAAATCTTGAACTACGGCTTCTGGGGACAGTTGTTGGACTTCAGGATGTTAAACGATGAGTCCACCTGACTGTCTTGCAGAAAAAAAGTGTATTTTGAAATCTCCCAACTTCATACCCCACATTCCACACTTAAGAGATGCCACAGGTGTCTCCATGAGTTTAACCCGGAATGCTCAGCCTATGTTTGTTTTGAGGAGATAGGGAGTTTTTCTTCTCTGTGTGGAGTTCGTGTGGTAGATCATTAGGGGAACTCAGGCACTGATGTTTAGTAATAAACTTATGTTTTATTAAAATATTATATTCCCCATTCATTTCTTTACTTTATCTGAACTTTCAAATTAAATCCTCACGAACATGTTTTCAGATGGCTAGACGAACAGATATCTTATCCCTACCTGATGAGATGTTGGAGGATATCTTAATCAGAACTTGCACTGTGGACTATCCTTTTTTCCTCAACCTGTGAGGATCGTGTCAATGCATGTTTGGATTGTCTAATGGCCCTGAGATCCTTCATTCTTTTCAATAGAATTACCATCTCTTCCACTCTATCGCCATTACCCAACTTCCCTGTTATAGGCAAAGGGGGAGATACTTCGAGGGTCTTTTTCAGTGTTTCACCCTGGCACAGAATTTTTCTGCCAGAGCATGTTTCCTAGTGGCAACCCAAGATGGGAACCTCAAAGAATCCTTTATGTTCCAGATCCTAAACCTTAGTATTTTTAACCGCATCATTCCAATCGAATATATCGAGCGGAATGTAGTCCGGCAAGCCATCAGAGAATATGTCCATTCAGACATCTCTGAACTTTGTACCGCTCGAGCCTCCCTATAGAAGCTTGAGTGTAGAATGCATATGCAGGAGTTTAAAAAGTACTGCTCGAGGTGTATCTGGGCTAGTGAAGAGAAGGAACTAAATACCAATATGGGTATTCCATTGACTGAGTCGAATCTCCCGTTTTGGTGATGATAATCATCTAGGTTTTTCTTTTACAATTGTGAATAGAATTGTGAGGACACAATTATTTATAGGGGGAAATTTTGTAACACCCCAATAACTTGTGTTTCATATAATGTTGATTCCTATGTTTTATGGTTATCTTTTACCCAATAAAAACTTATCACTTATAGAAAAAAAAATATGATGCAACGGAATAAGCACACGAAATGGACACAAGGAGTTTTATTCAATTAAGAACGCAGTAGTGGTTACAATACACTGGGATTAAAAGGGAAATTAACCTAACCAAAGATACCTATTAACAACCCTATTAAGATTATAGGGAGGCCACTCAAAACAACAAGAACCCCGAGAAGACGATAGGGGTCCTTAACATCCGCCATGATGAACTTAAGAACGGACGAAGCCACCGCAGCCACACTAAGCACCAAAGGTATAATGCGAACCATTTTTCAATCAACTTGAGTTTTAAGACACCTAGAGACACAGTTTTATATGAAACTAATCCAACCATTACCTCGAGCAACCATTGGAAACCCAACGGTTATAATTATAACTGTCAGTCTTATGATGTTTTAACTAAAGAACAATTAAGTACAACTTCACAATATGAATTGAAAAATTATAAGATAAAACCCCAACTACGATATGATGCTTCGAGTTTCATTTATGTTTTGGGAAAATAATAAGTAATTCAAAAACATGTTGTAATTAACTCAAATGTTTTGTAAATATTTTCATTCAGTGTATTAAACAATGTTTAAAAACCTGTTAATTGAATTATATGTTTTTAATCAAATTTAGTTTAAACCACTACAACACTAATATAATAATTGACATACAATTTATAAATCTTTATGTTTTTATAAATAACCTTAGGAAACACTTAGGAGAAAGTTTAAGTTGTAAGAATTAAACATCAAAAAGTTTAATTGAAGCCATGCATAAAAAGAAGAATCTCTATATAGTTTAATGTTTCCCTTTATGTTTTTTTTAGTCAAGTTATATAAAAATTGTGCCTGCAAGGGCCAACCCTTGGCTGAGTCGAGGGAGGTGGCACACTCTGGGTGGATCAGCCTAGCCCTCAGCCCATGCCTGGACCGACCCAAGATCAGGCATAGGTCACTCAAGGAGCACACAAGAGCGCTTGTGTGTGCACAGCGCGGGCGTGGCCGTGGTGTGCATGGGTGCACGCAGAAGCACGGGTGTGCGCAGCGCGCGCGCTTAGGTAGGCTGAGGCCTACGGGAAGGAAAAGGCATGTTTATAAGGCCTCCTATGTGTGTGATGTGTTATTACCACCACTGCGGGAGGCCGAAGCTTATAAGGGAGCTCAGCGCACCCCACCGTTTCGATGTGGGAACCAATTTTTCTGCCAAAATGAGATCATGGACGTTGGACCACTCATCGCATGATCTCGGCCATCGAATCGATCCTGGGTATGACCCTCAAGCGACCACGGACATACCCCAGTCCTAGGATCAAAGTCATATGCAATCTGGATCTTCCATTTTCTTCCTATTTTTTCTTCCAGTGGTGTGGTCTTCTTCTCCGCAGTGTACCCCGAACCAATAGCCCTAATCTCCTATTTATCATTGTTTTCTTCACCTTTTCAGCTGCTGGACCCTCCACGCTCACGGTTTCCATAGAGGTCCTTTTCCCCAGTGTTTTTTATAAGGCAAGTGGACTCGGATCCCTTGCCACTTGTATTAAAAATACATAGGTTTAGTTTTTTATAAAAAAAACAACTGGGATGTCCGAAGAACCTATCGGTTCTTTGCACTCAGACTCCAGTGGATCTCTCAAGTCCTCCAAGTTTCCAGTGTCTTCTGAGCACCTTCTCCTCCTCCTCAAGCTAATGTAAGGGTTTAGCTTTGTTTTGTTTTAGATATGTATATACATATATACCCACGAAGGAAAAACCTTATATCCAATCACTTATGTTTATATAAATATGGATATATATATATATATATAGTATAAATAAGGTTTGCATGGGAGTAAAATTTGTCTTTCATGCTCTGGTTTTTAGTTGTATGTTTATATATATATATATATAAACATGTAAACAAATATACCTCACCTTATGGTTTGAGTTTAATTGCTTCTTTAAGAGTTGCAAGATCTTGAATTTATGGGGTATTAATGGACCCAGGTATGGATGCCCCATGAAAATTTATTTATGCCTTAATGATATAATCGGTTGTATATATATATATATGTGTGTGTGTGTGTGTACAAAAAAAATATAGGTCTAATATACACAACCTACGATTTTTCATAAACTTCACATACCCAAGTTAAATAATTCTAAGTTGAGTTTTAAATTAATAAGGAACTAAAATGCATGGAGTCATTTAATACTTGATTATGAATGTTCTTAAATATATACATATAGTATAACCTTAATTTTCAGTACACGTGTACATAAGGGTTAATTTGGCCACATTACGGTTGTCAGACATGTGTGTATATAATTATATACAAATATGTCTTATTATATACACATGTGATGAGGGTTATTTAATTATTGTTTCCTTTGTACACTTAGGGTATAATCGGACATACATACATAATACAATCTAATTATATTTTACGATATTAAAGATGATAAATAAAACTTTAAACAAAGTAAGGGAGAAAAATGTGTATAATTAATATATCCATACATAAGGATATATGTATGCTAACTTGGATTCCCATTTTATTTATAAAAACCCTATGTTTATTTTTAAAAGAAATTACTGAGTATAAATGTTTTCGGCTTGACTAATCACTACTATTATGCATTCCCCGTTGAATGAATGTTTTACACCACATAAAACCCTAATCATGGTTTTCCAAATGTTTCCTTTTAATATGCTTATTTCAAGAGTATAGATATTGAAAGCTTGTAACTTCACAAGAACGTGTTCTAATTACTCTTTACTCTTGATGATTAATGATAATGATTAAGGTTTTGTGTTGTACTTATAAGCTTTAATGTGTAATGTTTGGGGTTAATGTGATTTTGGTACCCCGTATAATGGGTTAAGTTATTCCTTTATTTATTTTGTTAAATTTCACCTCATTACTTAATTATGTGTGTTATTGAATAATATGGTTATAGACTTTTTCACTTTATGTGACCAGGTTAGTACTTATTTTATGTTTTTCATCACAAGTTCCTTTAGCCTAAGTACCAATTAATGGCTTAACCACATAATTCATTATTTTTGTGCCAGACTCACTACATATGCTTAAAAGTGGATGATTGTAATGTTAAACTTATTCTAAATTTATGGATTTAATTGATCAAGGTGGTGTGGGACACCTTGGATAAAATTAAAGTTGAATTAAGTAACCAAGTAAATTTTACACTTGGTTTGATATGTGATATGTAATTTAATAAATCAAAGTGGAATGTGCACTTTGATTTAGAGGTATGAGGATTGCATTGGACTTATTTATGTGATGGGTGGGTCCTGCTATAGCCCCTCGATGCATCGATAGGTCTCCTGAGACAACTAGCATGGGAATTGGCCGAGGCCTTTCCCAACTATGAGTTATGGATTTTGGTCGAGGCCTTAATCACTAGACGTCTTGGCTGAGGCCTTGACATAGTCCAACATATGCATTATCCTCATTATAAATGTGTAATTTAATTAACCAGAAAAGTATTTAACTAGTAAAATATTGGTTAAAGTGCTTATGGATTTTTTGATGAGGCATTGATCATTAGACATCTTGGTCGAGGCCTTGACAAATTATTTCATAATGTCTTGCATTTTCACTATGTGCATTTAAAATCACTTAACCATGAGTATTTTACTAAGTGGAATATTCCTTTATTAAGAGCCATTACTCATGAGTATCAGAAAAATAGAATTTATGGCATAACATGTGTATATCACTCAGTGATTTTAGTATTTGAAGTATGAAAATGAAGTGATTACCTTTAAGCACAACTCTAGTTTTCATTACACTTAGTTGTTTAAATTGTGCTTACATGTTCTTATGTCACACATGTTAGAATTTATTGTATTCAAAATCCCTCTATTGTGTATCCACATAATTCTGATATCATGTTTTATTTGAGCACCTTTATGATGTGAACATGTGGAACAACTTTTAAAGAATGTTTTGTGAAATTATTTAAAGAATTTTTTCAAAAGTTTTAATAGTTTATTTTTTTAAACCCCCTACTGGGAATTTGTATGCTCACCCTACGTTTTAAATGAAAAAATTTTAGGTATCAGTCATATCTTCAATGAAGTTTTAGAAGGCAGTTGGTTTCTTAAAACCTGAACCTCATGACCCTCTGTATCATGGGACATGATGTGTTTTTTAAATGAATGTAATGTAATAATTATGGTAAATCATGTCTCATGGGCACCAGCTCTGGGCACTCAGGGGCCGAGTCCTTACAGGGTGGTTTGTTTGAATCTTCTCATAATCGTGATAGATTAGACTTTGAGGCTACAACTGAGATAATGAAAACTAGGAAATAGGTCTAGAATGTATACAACTATAATGAAAATTTTAATACTAATACTTATTTAATTAATTTTTTCATCATTTTATCTATTATTTGTAAGTTAATATCCTTATCATTTTTATCTAATAATTATTTATTTATTTTTTAAAATCCTTTGGGAAGTAATATTTTTCTTTAAATTATCTAAAAAATCCACAAAATAAATAACATGATCATTTATACCAATGTTACCACACTTTACATTGTATTTATTTGTCGAACTTCCAACACTGTTTATTGAGTTGATGTTCTTAGCTGAAAAACCTTTCTCGTTATTGAAAACTAGAAGAGTAGTGGAATATCATATTTCCCTTGATTTTTTGGGGATGTCTCGTGATATAATGATCATAGGATATTCCTCTAATATTCTAGTTTTCAATAATGAGAAAGGTTTTTTAATTAAGAATATTGACACAATATGTAGTGTTAGCAGTTCAATAAAGAAAGGTAATAGAAATCATGATAATATTTATTTTCCAGATTGTTTTTATACTTTATAAAAATGATCCATAAGTCATTTGGGACATGTAGGAATCATTCTTACCTCAATCCAACACATGATGTGACTAGTATGACTCCAATTGTGTATTTTTATTTAAAATTGACATTAATTTTAGTAAAAAAGATAATTGACATACTCAAAACTAAGAAAACGCATTTGGATTATTTTTATATTTTATGAAAATGATACATAATTCATTTTTTACATGTATTAATCATCCTCACCTCAATCTGACTCATGGTGTGATCAGTATGACTCCAAGTCCATATTTTTATTTAAAATTGTCATTAATTTTAGTAAAAAATAAAACTTATATAATCAAAACTGAGAAAATGCATTTGGATTGGTTTGATACTTAAATAAAATGATTCATAAGTCATTTTTTATGTGTAATAATTAGACTCACCTCAATCTGATAAATGATGTGAATGATATGACTCAAAGTGTTCGTTATCAGTTTAAAATTGACATTTTAGTTCTAAAAGTGTCACTTACTGAAAACTAAGAAAATGTGATTATATTGTCTTAATAACTTATTAAAACTATTAATAAGTCATTTTTAACATATATTAATCAGTCTCATGTCAAACCAACACACGATGTGACCGGTATGACTCAAAGTGCATGTTTCCAGTTTAAAATGACATTTTAGTAAAAATGAAAAGTGATGTAATCATAACCAATAAAATGAATTCATATTGTTTTTATACATTATTAAAATTATACATAAGTCATTTGAGATGTTTATAAATCATCCTCACCTCAATCTGATGTACAGTGTGACCGGTATGACTCCAAGTGCATCTTTTTCTTAAAAATTGACATTAATTTTAGTAAAAAAGAAAATTGAAATACTCAAAACCAAGAAAATGTATTCATATTGTTTTTATACTTTAGAAAAACTATACATAAGTCATTCTTGACATTACGAATCAGCTTCACCTTAATCTAATACATGATGTTCCCAATATGTCTCAAAGTGTTCGTTATCAGTTTAAAACTAGCATTTTAGTTCAAAAAGAGTCACTCATTAAAAACTAAGAAAACACAATTTTATTGTATTTATAATTTAGGAAAATGATTCATAAGTTATTTTGTATATGTATTAATCATTATCATATAAAACCAACATATTATGTGACCTGTATGACTCAAAGTGTGTGTTTGTAGTTCAAAATGACATTTTAGTAAAAAAGACAAGTTATGTACTCAAAATCAAGAAAATGAATTCATATTGTTTTGATACTTTAGGAAAATAATAAATAATTCATTTATGATGTTTATAAATCATACAAGCCTCAATAAAATGAATTTCTTGACTGTTATGGCTCTGAATGCATCTTTTTATTTAAAATTGGCATTAATTTTAGTAAAAAAGAAAACTGGCATATTCAAATGCGAGCAAACGCATTTGGATTATTTTTGTAGTACCTATGATTTCTGATATATAACACTTGATGTTTTTTATTCTTATAAAGTTTAAGGGTGAAAAATTAGAGATATTTTTAAAATTTCTTTAAGTTTTGTGGGAAAATGGAGAAGCGCATGGGTTGCACACTATTTTCCTAAACCATGTAGAAATCTTAGTAGAAATTGTGTGGCCTGTTCTGGTTTGGGAACTTTTGGGGTAGTAGCTTCAAAATGGTTTCCGCACGGTTAGGGAGGTTGTGTGAGAAGGCCTTGTAAGTTTTTTCTTAAGATATTAGCTAATTCATGTTTATCACATGGTTTGTCTAATCGTGCAGTCTAATCGTATGCAGAGTCAAATCTAGATCCAATTTTTTAGGATCTCACTTGTTTTTTGAATAACTTGCTCGTTTTTGCTTTTAAACAGCCCTAATTTAATATTTATATAGATTTAAGCTTGTTTAATCTCTCCCAAGAATTTTGGAACTGATCCTGAGCCCTCCCTTGGTGTTTTTAAGCCTGATTTTCATGGAGAAGAGATCTAAGGCTGTTTTTTTGGAGTTTCAACCCGGTTGTGTGAGCGTTCTTCATCTTTTTTCGGTTTTTGTCAAAAACTTAGAGGTAGGTGGCTTATCTATCAACTCCTATTGCTATAATTTATTATCTTAGTTTCAAATTGATTTATTTTAATGTAATTTATTGTGAAAATCATGGAATAAATCTTCTCTAGTGATGATTTATTATTTTGGGTGAAATTATGTGATCTTGGTGAATTATTGTGAAAAGTGATTTAGTTTCTTTAATTTAAAATGGTTATTTTAAATTATAGATTTTTTATAATATCTAAATGGTTTTTTTGAATGGGGTTTTCAATAAAAATGGTGTTTTATTGAAATAGTATGGCTTAGAAATGGTTTTGATGGAAAAATAATTTTCAATAAAAAGGTGGTTTTATTGAAAATGTGTTTTGGCATGATCCTTGTGAATACTTGGTGTGTATGTTCATGTTGTATTTATGGGTATTGGTTGAAATATTACCTTGTGTTTAGTTACAAAGGTCAAATGGCACATGGGATATAATTACCTTGTGAAAACTTGGTAGATTGACGAGAAATCACTCATGAGTATGGAACTGTCATCGTGTAGCATGCATGGTTGGTTGTGTGGACGTGTGGAATGGATTGGGTATGCCAAAGGAATATTGAGAAATGGTTTTAAAGCTTTGTTTAGTTATTTTTTGGGAAAAATAAATTTCTGTAAAATTGGTTTCAATTGCACTTGTATTATTTTGGTTATAAATGGTTTTTGAAAAATTGTTTATATTTAGTTATAAATTTTTTTGAGAAATTGTTTTCTATAAACTATTTTATGTAAAATTTTCTAAATCTTCCATCCTAATGGTGTGAGTAGGTAATTAATTGGGGAAAACCTACTGAGTGTTATACTCACCCCTTCTTTGGAACTTTGGTGTTTTTGTAGATGTTATCTTTCAGGACATGGGTAAAGGTAAAGTATCACATGTTTTTAGCACCACCTTGTGATACTTGGGTTGTTCAATGATTGTGGACCCTATAACTTGTGGATCATGGAGTATTGTGGTCTTTTTTGAGTCTTTAGGTGTTCTTATATTGTTTACTTTGATAATTGTTTGGTCTTCTGCTATTTCATACTTTGGAGTGGTTTTGATATGAATAAAGTAGTTGTGTTGCCTTTATTTTGTTCATGCATCATTTAGTGAATGGTTTGGTTATGGTTTTTTGGTTTAATGGTTTATTTATTAAATGTTAAATCATCCCCAACTTTTATTTGAAACCCTTTGGCATTTATTTTCATCCTTTAGAGCCTTGGGGATGTCGCTTAAGTCCAAGTAATGACTCATTGTACTCTCAAGACAATGAGAATTAGCGGGTCATTACAAATGGTATCAGCTTGTTCGATCCTTGACTAACAGGTAGTCTTCTATTTCTTGGTCTTGGAGTTGAATTAATTATTTTCTATTCCTTGGGTTGTGATCTTATAAAGGAGTAGGATCGTCAGGACTTGAAATGTAAAGCATAAGAATACATAGTTAACCTTTTTATGCTAAACTTCAAGTTACTAGGGAGTTGGGTACATAAGTATTTTGGAGACACTTATAGGATTTTGGAATCTCGTTTTCATGGGTTTAGCCAATGAGAGCAGCATGGAATGCATTTTAGAGGAATGAATTCCTTCTAGGATTTCATATTTCATTTGGATTAATGATTTATAATTTTTTTCAATGGTGTAAATTTTTGAAAAATGCAAAATTTGTTTTCAAATGAAATATTTTGAAAAGAGGATGCTTGGTGTATTTTGAAAATGGTTTGATTTTCAAAAAGAAGAATAGATGTTTTTTCAAAAAAATTGTTGAACCTATAAAATTTTGTTTTTGGAAAACAATGTTATGATAGTTTATGTGATAGAATTTAAAATTCTAAGTCAACCAGTTTCTAGGGAATGTGAATTACTATGTTATTATTTAGAAAATGGAACCCAGTGGGCATTATAGAAACCAACCAAAAGAACCTACAGAGAACGTGGTTTCACATAGATCACAGGTTAACCAAGATTTGGTTCAAATTATCGTCCAAGCATTTCAATCTATGAATATGGGGAACCGAAGGGATGATCCAAGACATGTGGATCATTCCATCCAGTTTATGAAGAAGAATTCGCACATCTTCCAGGGTGATCCTAAACTAGAAAATAAAGAGGTGTGTCTGAATATGATGAATCATATCTTCGAATTTATCAGCACACCATTAGATCTCAAAGTCAATTTGGCCACGTACATGCTCGAGGATCTTGCATGCTAGTGGTGAGAACTAGTACTACATGCTAAAGTGTATCAAGTCCTTTCTTGGGAATATTTTGAGGAATTGTTTAATAAACAATTATATCCTCACACATTCATGATCCATAGGAAAATGGACTTCTTTATCCTGAAGTAGGAGAATATCTCTGTCATAGAATATGCAGATAAATTCATGAATTTAGTATGCTTTGTACCAGAAGTTGTGGAGAGTGCATCCTTGAAGGTACACATCTTTGAATCAAGGCTAATGCAGGAAATTTGATCAAATATTTCAGTGCTCTATATTAATGACTATACATAAATGGTGAACAGAGAGGCGGTGGTTGATCGAGACATCTCAGGATCTATGGGAGGAAAAAGTATGATGATCCCTACTGAAAATAGTGGAAACTCCAATGTTGGGAGCAAGAGAAAGTGAGACAAATATTTCCAAGGTGGGAGTGGGAATCAGAATAATACAGCTAGATCAGTAAATCTTTCTCCACTACCAAAGATCCAAGAAGGATTCTACCAATTTGGTTCCTTTGACCACATAAAGAGGGAGTGTATAGCACCACCAATATTTTTCCATAATTACAATAAGATGGGACACCTTAAGAACTTTTGTCGCAGTGATCTAAGGTCTGGTACTTGAGACACTTCTCAGGTGTCGCAAGCATCATATGCTTTGATAGGACGAGGACAGAAAACTCAGTCTCATCAGAAGAGAAAAGTTAACCATAGTGATGGTTGAAATACCATGACTCCTCAGCAAGGTCAATCTCAGAAAGGTAAAAATAAGCATAGTGAAATGATTAAGCAACTGTATGGAGCTAAGCAGATGATTGTTGATGATCGAGATAGACCATCTATAGTGTGAGGTAAAATTCTTTTAAATTATAACTTTGTGTAATTACTTTTTGATATCGGTGCATCGTATTCCTTTATTTCTTCTTATATTGTTGACCTGCTATGTTTAAAATTGGAAATGATGACTTCTATGTTAAAAAAAGAAAACTCTTCTTGGTGAAAGAGAATTTAGATCCTTCATGTGTACATCATGTTCTAGGATGTCAGTTTTCCAGCAATGGTGGATCAATTTCCAGATGTCTTTCTTGAGAACTTCTCAGGGTTACCACCTATAAGGGAAGTGGATTTTACAATTGATCTCCTTTCGAGACCAGTCTTATTTCCCTTCCGTCTTATAGGATGTAACCAAAAAAATTACTGGAATTGAAAGTGTGGTTGGAGGAACTAGAAATAAAAGGTTTCATTCAGACAAGTACATATCTAAGGGTAGTACCAGTCTTGTTCATAAAGAAATATGATGGAACTCTTTGGTTGTGTGTTGATTATCATAATATTAACAAAGTTATGATAATTAATTGGTATCCACTTCCACGCATTTATGGTTTGTTTGATCAATTTAGGGGAGCTCAATGGTTCTCTAAAATTGACTTGTGATCATTATATTATCAATTGCAAGTTTGGAAGGAAGAAATTATGAATATATCTTTTATAATCAGATATGGACACTAAAAATATGTATTCATGCCTTTCGATCTAACGGGTGCACCAGTGGTCTTCATGGATTTGATGAATCGAATATTCCAGTGATATCTGGATTATTTTGTTATTGTGTTTGTGGATGACATCTTGGTATATTCAAATACAAGGGATAAACATGAGAAACACTTGGAAAAAGTGTTGGGAATCTTGAGAGATCACCATTTGTATACCAAATTATCTAAGTGTGATTTTTGGATATAAGAGGTATTCTTTCTTGGCCATGTGATTTCTAAAAAAGGTGTTTTAGTGGATCCTAAAAAGATATAATTTGTTATCTTGTGGAAACCACTAAATAATTTCTTTGAAATAAGAAGTTTTCTTGGTCTAGCTAACTACTACCGACACAAATGTGTGGCTTCTCATGACTAGCCTCACCAATGACAACTCTAGAAAAGAATAATGTTCCATTCTAATAGACTGAAGAATTCCAGAAGTCTTTCCAGAAGCTAAAAGTTCATCTTACTTTGGAACCTATCTTGATTTTTCCAAAATCATGATAAGGATATGTGGTGTACTATGATGCTTTGGGATTAGGTTTGGGCTGTATTCTTATGCAAGGAGACCATTTTGTGTCTTATGGTTCAAGGTAGTTGATATTGCATGAGAATAATTACCCAACACGTGATTTGGAGTTAGCTGCATTCGTCCATGATTTGAAGACCTGACATCATTATCTATTTGGTGAGAAATTCACTATGTTTACATATCATAAAATCTTGAAACACATTTTCTCATGATGAGATTTAAATCTGAGGAAAAGTAGATGGATGGAGTATCTCCATATGTTTGACTTTGACTTGATGTATACACTAGTAAAAGGGAATTTGGTGGAAGATCCATTGAGCAGAAATTCATATGCTCAGTTGGAGAAAGAAGCTTCAGATGAATGGCAGTTGATGTCGGTCTTAGCCAACATGCATGTGGAATGTGAAGACCAAGGTGATTTTTCAGTTTTCTTTTCAACTATGCTTATTCCTGATTTGGTAAATATGGTTAAAGAGGCACAAAAATCTGATGTAGAATGCCAAGTTATGAGTTCAAAACTCAATGGTGGGGAGACCATTGAAGGTTGGAAACTTAATGGGAGTTCAGTTTTGTGTTTCAAAGATCGGAGGGTTGTACCAATGGATTTTCAAGAACAAATCCTTCATGATTACCACCATTTGATATGGGTTGTACATCCATTCACACATAAGATGTATAAGGTGTTGAAGGTGTAGTTTTGGTGAAGAGGCATGAAAAGGAAGGTGGCCGAGTTTGTCTCATTGTGTTTAACTTGTTAGCAAGTTAAATAAGTGCATCAGAGACCAGTGGATATGTTGTAGTCTTTATCGATTCCAATGTGGAAATGGGATTAGATATTTTTTGATTTTGTTACAGGTCTCCCAAGAACGGTATGTAAACACGATGTCATATGGGTGATAGTGGATCGTCTTACCAAGTCGGCCCATTTTATTCTAATTCATGAAACTCATATGATGGAGGATCTGTCTAAAATCTACATCCAAGAAGTGGTAAAAAGGCATAGAGTACCAGTGTCAATAGTCTCAGACAGAGATCCGAGGTTCATGTCTAGTTTCTAGAAATCCTTATAGAAATCCCTTGGAAATCAGTTGAATATGAGCATAGTGTATCATCCTTATATGGATGGTAACTCTGAATGGACGATACAGACATTGGAAGACATATTTCAGGCTTGTGTAATGGATTTTGGTGGCTCATGGGAGGATCACTTACCCTTAGTGGAGTTCTTGTATAATAACAGTTATCACGCCTCAATACATATGGCTCCATTTGAAGCATTGTATGGGAATCCTTGTTGTTTTCCACTATGTTGGGTGGAAATATGGGAGACTTCACTATTTGTTCCAAGCCTTGTCCAAGAAACAATATAGAAGATCCATTTTATCAGAAAGAGGATGGAGACGGCTCAGAGTTGTCAAAAATATTATGCGGATCATCGCCGACGGCCATTATTGTTTGCTGTGAGTGATCATGAGTTCTTGAGGATCTATCCAAGTCTTGTAAATCGTCATTTTGGGAAGTATGGAAAGTTATCTTCTTGATATATTATCCCTTTTGAGATACTGGAATGAGTTGGAGAGGTGTAATATTGGTTGGCATTGCCACAATGGTTTAGTTTGGTGCATAATGTGTTCCATGTATCTTAGTTGAAGAAGTATTAGCCTAATTCTAACCATGTGATCAGATGGGATCACATTGACCTAGAGTCGGATGCTTCATTGGTACATATCCCAATGCGGATTATAGATAGTAAAAAGAAATTCTTACGTGGAAAAATCATCATTCTAGTGAAGATTTAATGGAAACATAGTCAGATTCAGGAAGAGATTTTGGAACACAAGAAGGAAATTAAAGAGCTATGTTTGGAACTCTTTTAAGGCAGTGAGTGTTTTCTACTTTCTAGGGATAGAAAGACCAATGGTGGGGAGAATGTAGTACCCCTGGTTTTTGGTATGTAACCCTTACTTGATGATTTTTATGGTTATAAAGTGTAAGGGTTAAGAATGAGTGATCTTGGGGAACTTTATTTAAGTTTTGGGGACAAATGAAGAAGCGCACAGGGTACGCATGGTTTTCCTAAATTGTGTATAAATCTTAGTAGAAACTGTGTGGCCTGTTCTGGGTTGGGAACTTTTGAGGAAGTAGCTTTGGCACGATGTCTTCATGGTTAGGTAGGTCATGTGGGAAGTTTGTGCAAGGGTTTCCTTAAGAAAGTAGCTAACACACGATTAGCGCATGGTTTGTCTAACCATGCGGTCTAACTGTGCATAGAGTCAAATCTAGATCCTGTTTTTTAGGATCTCACTCGTTTTTGGCATAACTTGCTTGTTTTTGCTCCTAAATGGCCCTAATTCAATATTTATCTAAATTTGAGGTTGGGGAACCTCTCCCAATCATTTTGGAACTGGTATGGATCCCTCCCTTGGCGTTTCCAAGCCTAATTCTCACGGAGAAGATACCTAAAGCCATTTTGGGGGAGTTTCAACCCGGTTATGTGAGCGCTCTTCATCTGTTGTTGTTTTTTGTCAAAACCTTCGAAGTGGGTGGATTCTATCATGACTCCTCTTGCTATAATTGATTGTATTAGTTTCAAATTGATTTATATGAATGTAATTTATTGTGAAAATCATGGAATAAATCTTCTCTAGTGATGATTTATGGTTTTGGGTGAAATTGTGTGATCTTGGTGAATTGTTGTGCAAAGTGATTTAGTTTATTGAATTTAAAATGGTGATTTTAAATTATGGATTTTCTGGAATATCTAAATGGTTTTTAGAAATTTTGTTTTCAATAAAAAGGGCATTTAATTGAAATGGTTTGGGTTATAAATGTTTTTGATGGAAAATGGTTTTCAATAAAAAGGTGGTTTTATTGAAAAGGTATTTTTTTATGATCTTTGGGAATACATGGTGTGTGTTTGTTCATGTTGTATTTATAGGGCTTGGTTGAAATATGACCTTGTTCTCAGTACCAAAGTTCAAATGTCACATGGGATATAATTACCTTATGACGACTTGGTAGATCGATGAGAAACCGCTCATGAGTATTCAATTGTCATCACGTAGCATGCATGGTTGGTTGTGTAGATGTGTGTAATGGATTGGGTATGCTAAAGAAATATTGAGAAACGGTTTTAAATATTTTTTTAGTTATTTTTCCAGAAAAATAACTTTGTGGAAAATTCGTTTCAATTTCACTTGTATGGTTTTGGTTATAAATGGTTTTGGAAACTTGTTTATATTTAGTTATAAACTATTTTATGTAAATGTTGATAACTCTTCTATCCTAGTGGCATGAGTAGGGAAGTCATTGGTGAAAACCTACTAGGTGTTATACTCACCCCTTCTTTTTCACTTTGGTGCTTTTGTAGATGCTATCTTATAGGATATGGGCAAAGGTAAAGTATCACATGTTTTTAGCACCACCTCATGATACTTGGGTTGTTCGGTGATTATGGATCTTGGAGCTTGTATAGCATGGAGTCTTGTGGTCTTTTGGGAGTCTTTAGTTGTAATTCTGCTTTTTACTTTGATAATTGTTTGGTCTTCCATTGTTGCATACTTTGGAGTGGTTTTGATATGAATAAAGTAGTTGTATTGTATTTCTTTTGTTCATGCATCATTTAGTGAACTATTTGGTTATGGTTTTTTGGTTTAATGGTTTATTTATTAAAGGGTAAATCTTCCCCCACTTTTATTTGAAACCCTTCAGCATTTATTACCAGACTTTGGCATCTTGGGGGTGTCACTTAAGGACAAGTAATGACTCGTTGTACTCTCAATCCAATGATAATTAGCAGGTCATTAAAGTTTTGATACTTTAGTAAAATGATCCATAAGTCATTTTTAAAGTTTAGGAATAATATTAATCTCAATACAATACATGATTTTATCAGTATGACTCAAAGTGTCTGATATCAGTTTAAAACTAACATTTTTAGTTCAAAAAGTGTCACTCATTGAAAACTAATAAAATGTGCTCAGATTGTCTTGATAATTTAAGAAAATGATTCATAGGTCATTTTTTACATGTATAAATCAGTCTCATGTCAAACCTACACATGATATGATTGGTATGAATCAAAGTGTTTGTTTTCAATTTAAAATGAAATTTTAGTAAAAAAGACGAGTGACGTACTCAAAGCCGAGAAAACACATTCATGTTATTTTAATACTTTAGGAAAATGATCCATAAGTATTTTTTGATGTGTAGGAATCGACTTCACATAAATATGATTCGCGGTGTGATCGGTATGGCTCCAAGTGCATCTTTTAAATATGTAAGGGTCATTTTAGTTTAAAACATGCATCACATTGCCAAAACCGAGAAAACAAGCCTAGATTGTTTTCTCATCATTCTGTTTTATTTTTATTAATTGATTTACTTTATCATTTTTCTCTTATACTTATTTAGATAATTTTCACAAAGATAATTCTTGCAAACAAACATGAAATTGTGTGATGTGCAATAATCAACAGCAACTCAATCTAATACACAGTGTTACTGGTATGGATCAAAGTTTAGTTTAAAATTAACACTTTATGTTTAATTTATTTATTTATATTATTACTAATATAATAATTTTTTCTTATAATGGTGTATCCTTTTTCTCGAGCAGGGGTGGTTTATTTGGCAATAGCATGAGTCGGGGTCAGGGGAAAAATAAAATGCAACATTGATGTTTTTAAATGTATGTAATAATTCGTAATTACTCATTTAATTGTATAAACTAATGTTTTAAATGTCTATAATATATTGTTTTCTTTATTTTATTTTTTTGTAAATTTTATTTCATTTAAATTTTGTATTGGTACTTGATTTCGCTACATTTTTGTGTTGTTTCTGGTACTGCAGTGTGTTGTTACAGCACACTACACTATGCCCCTTTATCAGTGTTTTTTAGCAGTGATAAAAGACCCATTTATCAGCGATTTTCTAGAATTGATAAAAGCCTGGTACTTTTATTCACGCTTTGGTAGTCAGCACTCTAGTAGTCAGCATTGATAAAGGTCATTTTTAGCACAGTTAAATGCCTATTTTACATGAAGAGATGTGATCCATTCTCCATATTTAAATTTCAATAATGATTCTAAAAATGTATCTAATGATAAAAAAATGAAATTTATAAAGTTAATATAATTTTGTACATGATGGAACTGTATAATATGTGAAAGAACCAAAACTTTCAGGAAAAAACACACATAAGAAAATACAGCAATTAACACCTGAAATGATGAAAATAATGAAATACTATTAACAAGAAGGTGGTAAAATATTATAAGGGGGTCATATATGATATTATAAATGTGAATATAGTTCTAGTATAAATTAATAACATGATTAAAACCATTATACAGGATGTTCAATCATGTTTAACCAAAAGTAATCATGGGGTAAGGAACTTCATCTCAATTATTATACAGGAGGTTAAATCACGTTCAACCAAAAGAAAGTATGGGGTAAGGGACTTCGTCACAATTTTCATTTATTGAGGCATATTGAAATTTTATACACCTAATTTATTTTATATGGACTATATAATACCACTTTGACTTTTAATATAATGATTCATTAATAATTTATGGTATTTTAAATTTCAATTTGAATTGTTTCATCCAAGGGGAATTGACATAAAATTTACCAAGTGATAAATAATTTCAACTCAACACACCTTCTATAGAATTTCTTCCCTATGGATAAACCCATACTCACCACTACACTAGTCTTAAGTTTTATAAATAATTAATTTACCTCAAGCTTAGTGATGACCTAGGACTCATAGCCAAGATGTGATTATTTGTATCTTATGACAATGTAATAAAGTCACCACCGATTCTAGGATACTGGAGTTTGGGTCTTTATAGAAATGAAGTACAGCATCCTTGACATTATTAACATGATGCATTTTTATTGTTTTATCTAGGGTGTTTGTGTATGGTTCGGGTTGGATTTTGTTATAAAGGAATTTCCACTATTGATAAAGTGCCTTGAGATGAAATGGTTCATTTTTTACCTAAAGCGGGGTGGTCTTGAGTGTTAGTGATAATTAAACTTCTATGAAAGGGTTACCCCTTCCCTCTTCTTGAATAATTAGTGCTTATGTGGATAGAAACGTAAGAAAATATTATACCTAAAGTGGAAATGGATTTATCATTTAAACTTAACTACTTAAGATTTTTTTTCCCAAAAATATTTAAAGGGGTTATGATTTTAGTTGATTATTCCATTTTTACATACCATGTGTTATATGATACCATATTCTTGGTTATTTTTATTGATCATATGGATTATTATTATACCTTACATTTCTATATATTGTTCTCACTATGGTATATATGTGACAAAAAATGGGAGTGTAAAATGTTTCTATTGCTATACACTATTAATGTTAGTACCATAGACCCATGAGAATAATGCATACAGATTTATTTTGATATTCTTGTTGGTTATTGATATATTTTTTATGCATATAATATAATTGTTTAAATAGGTATTTGATGGATAGGTCATTGATGATGGAATATGTGGTGGAAGATGGGAGGAGTATTCTGATGCCCTGGCTTTATATGGGTTGGGAACCTAAGGGTCCCTGACTTTTTTCACACTTCTCTCATGCCCATGGGATGGTCTTAAATATTATGGGATGGTCACTGGGTGCCCTGAATTTTACACATTACTTCCTTTCGGGTTCTGAGAATGTCTCAAATTAGGTATAGTTTATTCTTAATCATAACTCAAAGTAAGTATAATTATTTCCATGGTTATTAAGTGATCATGTGGAAACCAACATCAGGGGTTTATATTGTATTATTTTTCAATAGTATTGTATAAATTAAATGTTGTTATTATTTGTTAGGTTTTTTGTCTACCTATATTATGTTTTCACTGCATACCAATTCATTCCATGCATTAACATGTATATATAGGGATTATGTTAGGGGAATTGTTAATGGTCTCCAACTGATTGATGCACTCACACCCAACATATTCATCTCAGTGCATATGAAATTTCACTTATTTCATTTCAAATATGAGTGGGTGTTCAAGGATAGTTTCTTAAATGTCAAGTGGATATGGTTTAGTGTCACTTAGTAAGTCATGTCTCTATTTGAACTTGAAGTGTAGGTTTATAGATTATGAAGGAGGGGTGATGTTTTATTTCACCTCATGTGTTCAGTTTTATCATTTGGAGTTTTTCTAGTTTTTTATTTTGTGTTTGGACTATAGTATGAATTGTGCCTAGCCTAATGATTTTTTTTATTTTAATGTATGCATATATAGATTTATTTATAATTTTTCATGGGTATAATATGTTTCCCTAGAATATAGGTTTCTATTTTATTTTGTGAAATATCCAATATATGGATAGTCTATGCCAAATTCTAGATAAAATTTGGAATTATCCTAGTTTTTATTCAATAAGGGTAAATCATTTCCCAATGATAAATATAGACTCTCAATGATATTCATCTGTAAAGACCCGTAAATTTAAAGGAAATTTTTTTCTTAAATTCTTTGGGATTTTACGAGTATGCGGTTTCTGACGGCACCTAATTCCAAGGCCAGGTGTGCCTGGAATCAGTTTCCAAAGTTTAGCTCAGGTACGTTCAGTAAACGAACAAGCGGGTTTTTATATCTTTTGAACCAGTGCTCAGAATTGAAATCCAAGGGCACTGATGAAACCGCAGCGCCGGTATTTTCTTAAGGGGACCTTTACCACGGTTGCGTTTTCATGGGAGGAGAAGTTAAAATTTATGGATTAATAAAGAATTGAATAAAAATTGTGGAACAATTTTTATTCTTTATCCAAGTGGTTATATCCTACATGGGGTAGTTGGGGTGGGACCCACAATCCCCTAACTACCCATGTGAGGATATTTGTGAGGTGGGGCCCACACAAGCCCCACCCCCTTCACATTCCTTAAAACTCCTCAAACCCCCTCTTAAAGTTTGTAACCCATCTTAACTTGTGAAACCTATCCTCTTCCTCTCTCTCTCCCTCATTAATTCATGCCAACACAAACTTAATCAATTAATTTAATTAAGTGTTTAAATTTTGTAATTTGAATGCATGGAATGTTTTAAAAAAAATTAGAGGAGCCTTATTTTATTTGTGGTATGGCTCGTTGTGTTGAGAATTGGAGGAGAGAGCTCTAGTTCCTTTGGAAGAAATTCTTCTTCAACGAAGAACGCCAACTCTCCAACGAAGAACATCAACTCTCCGACGAAGAACGTCGACTCGGCGGCTCAGTTTCTCTATCCTCTTCTTCCTCCACGACAAGGGAGGAGACACTGACGACGCGGGAATTCGCCAGCAACGCCATCATCTGCGGCACTTGACAACCGCGAACTTCCTTCGAGGTAGGGGTGTGTTTGGATTGGGTAATGATTGGTTTTTCTTCCATGTTTTTGTTCCTCTTAAACCACTTTTTATCGGACTAATGCAGAAGGGACCGGACCAAACTAACACGGACCGATTCCTCCACTGTTCTTGTGAATTTTTGGAGTTCTTCAAGCGTTCTTGAGCGGTGAATCAAGTTATGTTTTCAGAGCTGATCGGAGGCCAGAAAACATCTTAAATGGCCTCAGAGCGTCGGGGCGACCTAGAAGCGGAAGTTTTGTAGAAATTAGATCATCGGAATGAAGAACGGACACCTCAGGAGGCGTGATGGTTAGAGGCGTCTTTTTTTGGAAAATTCCAGAATACACGGCGTGTACACCAGAATCACACGCCGTGTAGTACAAGCGTACTGTAGCTTCCGTTTCGAATGTTAGAAAAGTAACACACGGCGTGTGACTCTAGACACGCGGGGTGTACTCTCCACACTGTTTTTCAGTGGAGGATTCGATTAACATGGCGTGTATTCAGGTAAAATACACGGACACAGACTACAATACACGGCCAAGTAACACGGCATGTATTCACTTCATAGAAAGGCATAAGAATCTTCGTGAGGATCAGTGTGTAATTTGGTAGATACACAGATACAGGTAGAACCACACGGACAAGAGGCACGGTGTGTACTACCTTCACCATGGCAGAAGCGGCTTCGTGATGACTCGGCGTGTATTCCGGGAATACACGGACACGGGGTGGAGTACACGGGCAGGTACTCCACCACACAGCTAGGCATGGCCGGCGTACACGGAGCCGACCCCAGAAGTTTGTACATGGTGTGTAACCATACCACACATCGTGTACTTACTTTCTACATGAACAGCCCTTCGACATGGGTTGTGGTACACTGACAGTACCCGTGGACTGAAGACACGGAGTGTAACCATACCACACGCCGTGTACTTACTTTTTACACGACCAGCCCCATGACATGGTCCGTTTCACATGGGTAGTACCTGGTGTCTAATGACACGGCATGTATTGCTTACCTACTTGTCGTGTACTTTAGGAAAATGGCTTGGTTGTCTTCTTCTCCGTGACATGGGCACGTTCTGCTTGGTTTTTCCCCTATGACGTGGGACGGAACGTTGGGATACATCATCTCTGGTCTTCGTGATGGTTGATGTATCCACCCCTTTGACTCGAGGAGCGGACCCTCCTGGAATCAAGTATGTTGTGTGCGGGAACCCTAGAGATAGTTGAGACTGTGACGACTACCATGTTGGGATCCTCCGTGGGTTCGATGATGATGATAACTGTACTTGGATCCTATGTGGGTTCGGCAGCGAGGAGGACTGTACTTGGATCCTACGTGGGTTCGGCAGTGATGGTTACTGTACTAGGATCCTACGTGGGTTCGGTAGTGACGACTTCTGTACTTGGATCCTATGTGGGTTTGGCAGGGGAGATGATTCAGAGGATACATATATCATCTCCACCCCTCTTCGTGAGTAGTATACCTGAGTGAGCTTAGTCTTGATTTTCAGTCATTATCATCGATATGATTGACTTGATTTCCTGTGTGGATTGGGTTTTGATTTTATGTGTGGACTAGGTTGTACTTGGGCTCGTGAGTTGGAGCTGAACTGGAATTGATGACTTAGTTTTATGTATGGGAATATACCTAAGTAGAGTTAGTTGATACCTCGTGTTTGTATCTTTCCTTGGTGGTTTATCCTTTGTGGATTCTGGGAGACCTTCAGGGGTCTCGGGGTCCCTACTGAGTATCGTATACTCACCCCTGCACGGGCTTTGCCCGCACTACGTTGTGTTGGATGCAGACGACGGACAACGCTAATCGTGGTTGAGTCTTGTGGAGTGGGACGGTACCTGGAGGTGGACCACTTGGTGGGGCATACACGGAGAGGACTGCTGGACCCGAGGAGATGAGGAGACCATCTGTACCCACCCTTCAGGTGGGATAGCCAGAGGACGACTCGGTTTTTGCTAATTTACTTTACTGTTTTCGTACTTTCTTTTCAGTTGTACTGTACTTTCAGTTGGGTTTTTATTCTGGCCCATTTACTTTCCAGCACTTACTTTTGTACTCAGTTTACTTATTGTTTACTTCAGCTTGCATTCTTTGTTGTGTTTCTTTACTTATATAAAGGAAATGCCTTTCCTTTTATCAGGATTTACACCTTTGGTGCTAGTCGCCAGCCCCTGGCCTATGGAAAGCGGGCTTTGGGTAGTCATGGCACGGGCCCCGAGGACGGGTCATGACAAATTGGTATCAGAGGAGTCAGTTCTACCGCAGAACTTAGGACTCTGATAATTTCTTTCTGTGAGGAAATAGTGTTAAGATTATTGAGTGTGGTTATCAGTCCAGGGAGTTCAGTGTTGGTGCAGCGGCCGACGTATCATACACCAGGACCCTGACTTCTGATTTCCGACTCAGTGCTCGAAAACACTAATTTCATGTGTGTTTCAAAAGTTTTATTTGTGATTACTTTGTGTCATCTCACCAGGTATACTATATTAACTGTGGCACACCTGTTTCTTTTCAAGATGGCTCCACGATGGCAGCTAGCTAGGGTTCCCAGTTACGTGCGAGATGGAAGCCCACCGAGCGACGAGGCCTCGGTGCAGGGCCCCATTACAGCAGAGGCACCAGCGTTACCTCTACCCACAGAGCCACCGATGCCACCAACTCCAGCAGCTAAGAGTGCACGCCGCCTGAGTGCGCTACACGAGTTTCAGTGACAGAGTCTGCCCAGGTTCCGCGGGGAGATGGACCCTCAGGCAGCCGAGGATTGGCTAGAGGCTGTTGTTCAAGTCTTCAGATTAGTAGGGACACCAGCTGACCTCATGGTGATCCTTGCAGCGAGTCTCCTGCATGCAGTAGCAGGTAGATGGTGGAGCTTGATGCTACAGGTGCACGACGAGGAATATCTACTATGGATGGATTTTGAGAGCCTCTTCCGCTCAAAGTTTGTTCCAACCACCCTCTGTGCGGTGCGCATTCAAGAGTTACTATAGTTGCGGCAGGGCAGCATGACAGTAGCCCAGTACTCGGCGAGATTCACCGACCTCTTGTGATACGCCACGGACATGGTGTGGAACCCATTCTTTCAGGCCCGGACCTTCGAGCAGGGAATGAGGCATGAGATCAGGGCTTTGATGATCTCCCCCAGCATTCCGACGCAGGCAGGAGTACTGGAGCAAGACCTTCTTGTGGAGAGATTCCTTAGCCTACGCCAACAACGAGGCCTACCGTAGGGAGACACATAGCATAGTCTTCTGCAGCCAGTAGTAGACAGATGTCGCAGAGGTCCAAGCGGACCAGGCCATCAGGTGGGCGACCTCAGGATATTGGTTCGAATGTGCGGGGCACACGCAGCAAATCTAGTCATATGAGAGGCATACAGTGCTATGCATGCGGCGGGCAGGGCCACATGGCTCGTGACTGCCCGACCCGCCATGCAGAGGAGCAGCAGACGGTTGAGGGACCACCCAAGCAGAGGCAGAGGTTCGACCGTGGCGGTCCACAGGGAGAAGGTGGACGAGGTAGAGGAGATGGCCGAGCAGCAGGTGGTGGACGATGCTTTGAGGCTCTACCGCCACCACCACCAGGAGGTCCACCCCAACCACAAGGAGCAGGCGGACAGAGGTAGGCTCAGCTTTAGGCAGTGGTGGCTTACGACCATGGCGCACCTGAGATGATTATAGGTATTATCTGTGTCTACTCAACCCTTTCTACAGTTCTTATAGACACAGGATCGAGTCATTCTTTTATTTCCGCTGCCCTTGTTCGAAGCTCGGAGATTCTGATGGATCCGTTGGCTCGATCCTTATGGCTAGAGACTCCTATGGGAGAAGACTCGACAATTACGCACTAGTGTTGGCAGTGTAAGATTACTCTAGAAGGTGAGAGCTTCGGCTGGGATCTTCTTATAGTGGCGTCGAGGCCTTACGATGTCATATTGGGCATGGATTGGTTATTTACGGTCCATGCTCAGATCGACTGTATTAGGAAAAAGGTGCGGTGTGTCCGCACAGATGGGAGTAGGTTCACCTTCACCGGTGAGAAGGGAGACTTTGCAGCACAGGGCGGACTCACACAGAGGAGACGGCAGCCGATCACACATCAATTGTCTAGTCTCGTCCTTGGAGTAGTTGATGTGTGGAGTCCGGGTTTCCCTATTGTGGTGGATCAGTGTGCGGATGTTTTTCCTAACAACGTTCCAGGACTACCTCCTCACATAGAGGTAGACTTCTATATTGACTTGTACCCCGGGATAGCCCCGATATCTACTCCAGCATATCAGATAGATCTTGTTGAGCTTTGTGAGCTACGGGTACAGTTGGAGGACTTGCAGGGAAAGGGATTCATTCGACCCATTGTTTCACCCTAGGCTTCCCCAATTTTGTTCGCTAAGAAGGCAAATGGGAGCTTGCGACTGTGTTTCGACTACCGTCGCTTGAACCAGGTGACTGTGAATAACAAGTATCCACTTATGAGGATTGAAGACCTCTTCGATCAGCTCAAGGGAGCACGATGGTTCTTGAAGATAGACCTCAGGTCAGGCTATCATCATCTCAGAGTTCGAGATGATAATGGGAAGAAGACGTCTTTCAGGTGTCGGTATGGCCACTATGAGTTCTTGTTTATGCCTTTCAGTGTAACCAATTCTCTAGCAGTGTTCATGAGTCTCATGAACAGGATCTTCCAGCCTTACCTCGATTGTTTTGTTGTAGTCTTCATCGATGACATTTTGATTTACTCGACTACAGAGGAGGAGCACACCTACCACTTTCGGGTTGTACTAGACACACTCTGAGAGAACCAGCTTTATGGTAAGCTCTTGAAGTTTTAGTTCTGGATTCAAGAGGTCCACTACTTGGGGCACATCATCACTGAGGTGGGAGTTGCAGTGGATCCTGTGAAGATAGAGGCAGTACTAGCTTGGGATCCACCCAGGAGCGTGATTGAGGTGTGGAGTTTCCTAGGTCTGGCTGGATACTATCGAATATTTGTGCCAGACTTCTCCAGAGTTGCAGCACCATTTTCAAATTTGACAAAGAAGGGGAAACCCTTCGTGTGGTTAGATAGATATTAGCAGATCTTCCAGGAGCTGAGACAGAGATTGACCAGTGCACCCATCTTGAGGCTACCGAAGGAGGGCGTAGGGTACGTAGTATACTACGATGCATCAGGGACCGGACTCGGGTGTTTCCTGATGCAGGAGCGGGCAGTGATCGCCTATGGTTCACGACAGTTGAGGCAGCATGAGCAGAACTACTCTACCCATGACCTGGAGTTATCAGCAGTGGTCTTCGCCTTGAAGATGTGGTGGCACCATCTGATGGGCGAGCGCTTTACAATCTACTATGACCACCAGAATCTCAGGTACATCTTCTTGCAGAAGGACCTGAAACTAAGACAGCGGCGATGGTTCGAGTTCCTCCAGGACTATGACTTTGAGATGGTCTATACTCCTGGGAAGGGGAATGTAGTAGCTGATGCTCTCAGCAGGAGTTCGGGTATTCAGCTACTTGGAGAGGCAACAGAGCAGTTAGCCGCTTTGTAGATATCCTTTGTGGATAGAGATGGGGCAGCCTTTCTACAATCGCTCACAGTCACTCCTCCACTACTTCAGCGGGTCAGGGAGGCACAGCGTGGGGATGTTGACTGTGAGACGTGACGTGCACAGATATCCACAGGACAGGCACCTGATGGATTTTCTGTAGTAGGAGATCACATCATCCTTTTTAGAGGACGTACCATGGTACCAGTTGCATTACAGGAGGAGGTTCTTAGAGAGTTTCACACTTCTCCATTGGCGGTACATCCAGGAGTAGCGAAGATGTACCAGGATCTCAGACGATAGCACCGGTGGCCGGGTATGAAGAAGGTTATGGAAAAGTTCGTTTCACGATGCCTCACCTGCTAGCAGGTGAAGGCGGAGCACCAGGTACCAGCAGGCTTGGTACAGCCCTTAGAGGTCCCGGAGTGGAAGTGGGACGGGATATCTATGGATTTCGTGATAGGGCTTCCACGTACTTCCAGAGTACACGACTCCATCTGGGTGATTGTCGACTGACTCACCAAGTCAGCCCACTTCCTACCTATCAGAGAGTAGGGCTCAGTGGAGAGCTTGGGACGCCTCTATGTTCAGGAGATTGTACGGCTTCATGGTGTTCCATCATCTATCATATCTGATCGAGATGCTCTCTTTACTTCCCGAATTTGGAAGGGGTTGCAGGAGGCATTTGAGACGTAGCTACGCCTGAGCACTGCCTTTCACCCTCAGACGGATGGTCAGACGGAGAGGATCATTCAGACTCTCGAGGACATGCTTCGTGCATGTGTCCTCGAATTTGGTCGTAGCTGGGAGGATCACCTACCATTGGTGGAGTTTGCGTACAAAAATAGCTACCACTCCACAATAGGGATGGCACCGTACGAGGCATTGTACGGCCAACCTTGCAGATCACCTCTGCGCTGGACTGACCCTGGGGAGTCAGCACTCGTAGGACCAGAGATGGTTCAGGCTACAACAGAGAAGGTGCAGATCATCCAGGAGTGGATGAGGACTACATAGAGTAAACATAATTCCTATGCTGATAGGAGGCGGAGACCACTGGAGTTCGAGATTGGTGACCACGTTTTCTTACGGGTCTCACCTCGACGTGGATTACGGAGATTTGGTCGGGGCGGCAAGTTATCTCCGCACTTCATCGGACCATTTTAGGTTCTCATCAGGATAGGCGAGGTGGATTATCGCCTAGATCTTACACCTCAGTTGCACCGGGTGCACGATGTCTTCCATGTATCTCAGCTGAGGAGATACTTGCACTACCCGATGCATATCATCGACCACAGAGAGTTGGATATCGATGATGGGGTGACTTTTGCGGAGGTCCCGGTGGAGATCGAGGATCGACATGAGCGGGTCCTATGTGGATGGTCTATTCCTCTCGTTCACATTCGTTGGCAGCACGGGAACCTCCAGGAGAGCACATGGGAGCGGGAGGCTCAGATGCGTGCACAGTACCCTTATTTGTTTCCCTATTTTATGATGTAACTTTATGGGGACGTAAATCCATGAGGTGGGATTAATGTAAAGACCCGTAAATTTCAAGGAAAATTTTTTCTTAAATTCTTTGGGATTTTACGAGTACGCAGTTTCTGATAGCACCTGATTCCGAGGCCCGGTGTGCCCG
Organism: Viscum album; assembly: GCA_963277665.1. Taxonomy (NCBI): domain Eukaryota; kingdom Viridiplantae; phylum Streptophyta; class Magnoliopsida; order Santalales; family Viscaceae; genus Viscum; species Viscum album. The sequence continues at coordinate 332,985,711 of OY728129.1, read as the reverse complement.
GAATCAGTTTCCGAAATTTAGCTCGGGTACGTTCAGTAAATGAACGAGCGAGTTTTTCTATATTTTGAACCAGTGCTCGAAATTGAAATATGAGGGCACCAATGAAACCGCAGCGCCAGTATTTTCTTAAGGGGGCCTTTACTGCGGTTGCGTTTTCATGGGAGGAGAAGTTAAAATTTGTGGATTAATAAATAATTGAATAAAAATTGTGGAACAATTTTTATTCTTTATCCAAGTGGTTATATCCTACATGGGGTAGTTGGGGTGGGACCCACAAGCCTATAACTACCCATGTGAGGATATTTTTGAGGTGGGGCCCACACTATCCCCACCCCCTTCACATTCCTTAAAACTCCTCTAACCCCCTCTTAAAGTTTGTAACCCATCTTAACTTGTGAAACCTATCCTCTTCCTCTCTCTCTCCATCATTAATTCATGCCAACACACACTTAATCAATTAATTGAATTAAGTGTTTAAATTTTGTAATTTGAATGCATGACATGTTTTAATAAAATAAGAGGAGCCTTATTTTATTTGTGGGTTGGCTCGTTGTGTTGAGAATTGGAGGAGAGAGCTCTAGTTCCTTTGGAAGAACTTCTTCTTCAACGAAGAATGCCAACTCTCCAATGAAGAACGTCAACTCTCCGACAAAGAACATCGACTCGGCGGCTCAGTTTCTCTATCCTCTTCTTCCTCCGCGACAAGGGAGGAGACACCGACGATGCGGGAATTCGCCAGCGACGCCATCATTTGCGGCGCTTGACAACCGCAAACTTCCTTCGAGGTAGGGGTGTGTTTGGATTGGGTAATGATTGGTTTTTCTTCCATGTTGTTGTTCCTATTAAACCACTTGTTATCGGACTAATGCGGAAGGGACCGGACCAAACTAACACGGACCGATTCCTCCATCGTTCTTGTGAATTTGTGGATTTCTTCAAGCGTTCTTGAGCGGTGAATCAAGTTATGTTTTTGGAGCCGATCGGAGGCCCAAAAACATCGTAAAAGGCCTCATAGCATCAGGGAGACCTAGAAGCAGAAGTTTTGTAGAAATAGGATCATCAGAAGAAAGAACAGACACCTCGGGAGGCGTGCTGGTTAGAGGCGTTGTTTCTAGAAAATCCCAGAATACACGGCGTGTACACCAGAAGCACACGTTGTGTAGTAAAAGCGTATTGTAGCTTCCGTTTTGGATGTTAGAAAAGTAACACACGGCGTGTGACTCTAGACACACGGCATGTACTCTACACACTGTTTGTCAGTGGAGGATTCGATGGACATGGCGTGTATTCAGGGAAAATACACGGACACGGACAGCAATACACGGCCAAGTAACACGGCGTGTATTCACTTCGTAGAAAGGTAGAAGCGTCTTCGTGAGGCTCGGCGTGTAATTTGGGAGATACACGGATACGGGCAGAACCACATGGCCAAGAGGCACGGCGTTTACTACCTTCACCATGGATGAAGCGGCTTCGTGATGACACGGCGTGTATTCCGGGAATACACGGACACGGGGTGGAGTACACGGTTAGGTACTCCACCACACGGCCAAGCATGACCAGCGTACAGGGAGCCAACCCCATAAGTTTGGACACAGCGTGTAACCATACCACACGTCGTGTACTTACTTTCTAAATGAACAACCCTTCGACACGGGTTGTGGTACACGGACAGTACACGTGGACTAAAGACATGGCGTGTAACCATACCACATGCCATGTACTTACTTTTTACATGACCAGCCCCATGACACGGGCTGTTTCACATGGGCAGTACCCGGTGTCTAATGGCACGGCGTGTATTCCTTACCTACACACCGTGTACTTTAGGAAAATTGCTTGGTTGTCTTGTTCTCCGTGACTTGGGAACGTTCTGCTTGGTTTTTCCCCTATGACGTGGGATGGAACGTTGGGATAAATCATCTCTGGTCTTCGTTATGGTTGATGTATCCACCCCTTTGACTCGAGGAGCGGACCCTCCCGGAATCAAGTATGTTGTGTGCGGGAACCCTAGAGCTGGTTGCGACTGCGACGACTACCATGTTGGGATCCTCCGTGGGTTCGACGATGATGATGACTATACTTGGATCCTATGTGGGTTTGGCAGTGAGGACGACTGTACTTGGATCCTATGTGGGTTCGGAATCGATGGTTACTGTACTAGGATCCTACGTGGGTTCGGCAGCGATGACTTCTATACTTGGATCCTACGTGGGTTCGGCAGGGGAGATGATTTAGAGGCTATATCTATCATCTCCACCCCTCTTCGTGAGTAGTATACCTGAGTGAAATGAGTCTTGATTTTCAGTCATTATCATCGATATGGTTGACTTTCTTTCCTATGTGGATTGGGTTGTACTTTCCTGTGTGGACTGGGTTGTACTTGGGCTCGTGAGTTGGAGCCGAACTGGAATTGATGACTTAGGTATATGTATGGGCATATACCTAAGTAAAGTTGTTTGATACCTTGTGTTTGTATCTTTCCTTGGTGGTTTATCCTTTGTGGATTATGGGAGACCTTTGGGGGTCTCGGGGTCCCTACTGAGTATCGTATACTCACCCCTACACGGGCTTTGCCCGCACTACGTTGTGTTGGATGCAGACGACGGACAGCGCTGATCGTGGTTGAGTCTTGTGGAGCAGGACAGTACCTGGAGGTGGACCACTTGGTGGGACGTACACTTAGAGGACTACTAGACCCGAGGAGCTGAGGAGACCATCTATACCCACCCTTCAGGTGGGATAGCCGGAGGATGACTCGGTGGTTGCTGATTTACTTTACTGCTGTCATGCTTTCTTTTCAGTTGTACTGTACTTTCAGTTGGGTTTGTATTCTGGCCCATTTACTTTCCATCACTTACTTTTGTACTCAGTTTACTTAGTGATTAATTCATCTTGCATTCTTTGTTGTGTTTATTTACTTATATAAAGTAAATACCTTCCCTTTTATCAGGATTTATACCTTTGGTGCTAGTCGACAGCCCCTGGCCTATGGAAGGCGGGCTTGGGGTAGTCACGGCACAGGCCCCGAGGATGGGTCGTGACATCATCATCCCTTCGTGATTGGATAATATGTTTAAAGATTGAGGTAGTTTTAAGTGGGACAACATAAGATCCAAGATAGGTCATTATAGGGATTTAGTGGATTTAAAAGGATAATGGGATAGGTAGGGAGACTTAAATTCAATAAGAGAGTGGTGGGTCAAATTAGACAACTTTGAAAATAGAGGGAGGCATCAGATGATTTTATTAAGAGATAGAGGGATCTAATCTGATGAATTTAGTATGATTGGGAGTGATTGATGGGTTAGATGAGAGTATCACATGTCATCTCAGGGGGAGACAGATTGGTTAACTTCTTCAATGGTGATGAAAATTTTAAAGAGTATCAAAATTAAGAGAATATTGAAACATATAGTTTTGTTTATTCGAAATATATAAGTTATCATATGGATTTTATAATCCTGGATTTAACTAGAATTTGAAGTTGAAATAAGATGATATTAAGAAGAATAGTTAAACCATGTTGTGACCAAGGGCGTTTTGGTGACCATAATTTTGTGAGAGACGATAAATGGAGAAAATAGGTATTCTAGATAAAATAGTTTGATAAAAGAAAAATAGTTCATATATTATGGAATTGCATCATGCTCTATTAAAACACTTTATAGTTTAGATCATTTTGAAGAGATTCAATTTCAAACTCCATATACATCATACCTTGATATGAGGATTCAAGTCGTGGTATAAAGTATGGTGAATAAAGGTTGGTGAGGAACTAGTGCTTAAAAAGGGACCATAGGAAAGTTCATGTTGTGGTTAGAAAGAATTTTTAAAAGATATGTTAACATTATCACTAGTTATAATATGAAGAGAAAAGGAACCATGTTATTAGATTAAAGGATTCAAGATAATGATTCAGAAAACCATATCATACTCGGTGAAAAATAGTCATGGCTTTTGTATTTGGATAGTTTTTTAAAATAAGAAAATAATAAAAAATCAAGATAGATCATAATTGAAGTCATGTTTTTTAGATTTAAACTTTGACTATATAATCCACATCATAGTGGATCATGGACATGTTGTTATTTTGTTGATGGTAGTGAAAATTAAATACATTTATCCTATTTTTTAGGGAGATAATCATGAGTGATATAACTCAATATTTATGGATGTGTTTTAATACCGTTTAATGGGCATGAAATGTGGTTAAAGATTGGGAAATATAGAATATTTGGAAGGAATCATAGTTATTCATTATAAGTTTGAAGATTACATATTTTGGGTTAACAAAAAAAGAAAAAAAAATAGATGCATGGAGAGATATCTGTGTAATTAACATTAAATACTTATTAAGAATTAAATAGATACTTGTTGTATAATTTTGAATTTAATATCTGGTGATATAAAAAAAGATGAATATGTTTATCACAATAAAAAAATCTAAAAAACATTATATCTAATTTTGTGTGATTGATACCTTAATATATTTCATTTCATGGTAAGCATGTCAAATCAATTTTTGAACCTTTTCTAAAACCAATGAGTTAAGAGAGTGAAAGAGGGATTGATCCTTAGTCTTGGTAGTGAACCAAACAAAAACATAATAATCACAATATTTGGTGATTTTTGGTATATGAATCGTCAATTTTATTCTCCTTGGATGTAGCTCATTAGGTGAATCAAGTAAAATCCTTGATTTTTCAAGATTTATCTTTCATCATGAATTTGTTACACTTGATTAGTTTTCTTGATAGATTCGGTATTTTTTCTAATAGGGGGTCAAGACTTGATTGAAGGTTTTTCATTAAAAATAAGCTTCATCCTAATTCACTCCCTCGGGGTGTTTGAAACCTTGGTCACAACAGAGAGGGAGAGAGAAGTTATAACAGATAGGGAGAGAGAAGTTGTAACTTTGAGGGATGTGAACTAGAGCTTGGGACCTATCCTGTAATAGGTTGAACTACTTCTTTTTCAAGGCATGGCATGTAGGAAAAACATACATCAAAAAAGATTCCATGTGAATTTAGTGAGTTTGTATACAATAACATAGAGGTCTTCCTCTTATATATTTCAATGGGATATAGGTCTTGAAATTATGTAAGGAAAGTTGAGCATCAGACTCATGGATTGTGTGACCACATCTCGCTTAGGGGTAGTGTGGTTAATGTTTGCATTTTTTTATTAAATAAGACGTATGGGCATCAGGGCTTAGGTTTAGGGGGTGTGACTATGTCTTGATTAGTGTTTGGATTTTTTTTAATAATTAAGTGCACAGGTAAGCTCATATTTGCATGGTTTTATCTCTAGGGATCAATTACCTATTTGGGTTTTTTATATATACTCATATTAAATAAAAATATTATTAGTAAATATTATCCCACACTAATCTCACCCTAATCTCATTTAACTTGTAGGTCCTTATCTTTTTATACATTTCTAGTTTGAATGGTGTTGAAATTTTTCATAATATAGGATATTAACACAATATTTAGGATGCATAAGGGAAAAAATGAATCTCAAACCATAAATCATGTCACATTATGTGATCTTATTGGTTTTGATCTAGTGGATGTGTGGATGGTTATCTGATTTAATCATGTTGGTATTTAGGTCCCTCCTTAATTGTTCAGAGTAAAATGGAAATAGGGGGTGAATTTCCTTTTAAAATTTGAAATGAATGAAGTGATAAAAAAGGGTCAATTGAGGAAAAAATTAAAATAATCAAATCACAATAGAATTGAAAAGTGTTTTTGAAATTCAAAACAATAAGAATAGCATAAACAAAATAATAAATAAGAGATAGATTTGTTTATGAGAGATTAATAGATTTATGGATTAAAATATTGATTTATTAATTAAATGAAAGCGGTTAATAAATAAAAGATGAAAAAAGTAAATAAGGTACACAATTTGTTAAGGAAGTTCGATAATAGATCAATAAGATCCCCTACGTCTCCCACCATAATGGCTTGAGGATTTGTGAATATATAGACCCTAAATTTAGTGGTATCCATAAAACATGAAAAGAACACAAACCCTTGACTTTAGTGGTAGTCAGTATACTCAGAACAATAACCTTGGTTTTAATGGTTTTCCAAGAAACCAAAGGTAAAGATCCCTTGGTTTTAGCGGTTTACCAAGAACCCAAAGAGAGTGAAAAGGGGATATTTTCTTAGGTGAAAATCCTTTGAAGAAAATATCTCAATTCTCTTGAAATATAGTGAAGTTAAAATGGAGAGAATGTCAGAGAGAAATTGGATATCAAAGAATTAGAAGAAGGAATTATAAAGAGATCTCAAGAGGGAGAAATTATAGAGCCAAATTTTATTCTCGTTCTCTATAGATCGAAGAAATTCACAATTGATCATTGTAATCTTTTTCAATCCTCTCAAGAGTGGTATTTATAGACTTTGAGGGTCTTAGGGTTGAGTTGGAGGATTTATGAGGTAAAGGAAATCATTGAAGACCACCATAAATGCACACTTTTGCTTGCCAAATCGTCACCACTAGCTAACTTACTGATGCCACTAACTAGCTGGTAGGCATGCTGTAGGTCTCCTTACAGCTGCAGCCTCCACCGAGTATCCATTATCTACCACTGGGTAGTCGTTGGCTACCACAGAGTAGTTGGTGAGCTACTTAGAAGTATTTTTATTCTGTTCAATTCCATTGTATGTCCAATAAAATTCCATCAAGTAGTCATGGAGATTTTTTTAGTGTCATCGACTAGCTGGTGACACCCTAGCAGGTATCCGGTGGTGACAGATTTTGTGAGATCCCCCCTTAGTCTTATTCATCCAATTTGAGTCCTTCATTTGGTCGAATGTCAACCTATCTCCATTCTCAAACATAAATACTAAAATAAACTCAATTAAAAATTCTAGAACACTAAAAGTTGTTTGTGATCATTAAAATACATTAAAGAGAATGAAGTACAACAATCTCCCCCTTTTTGATGATCACAAACACTTTGAATGTATAAAATAAAATTTCAAAATAAATTTCAATATTTCATAATGAAATTCAAATGAGATGATAAAATCATTTTTCAATACTCAAGAGATTAAAATAATTGGATTTAAAAAAAATAACACAATACAAGTTTAAAAAATCTATTTAAAAGAGGTTTAAAATAAGATATAAAACTATAAATCCATAAAGTACCTTTACCAAAAGTTTCTCCATTTCTCTCCAAAATTAAAAGAGATTAAAATAATAAATATTCCAATGATATCATAAATTTCTCTATCAATTTAAAATAGATTAAATAAATAATTTATCCCCCTTTTTTATTATCAAAAAAGAACATATAAACAAGGTTAAAGAAAAAATAAAATAAAAAAAAAATTTGTTTCCCATCATTAATGTTATTTTGAGTCAAAAAATATTTTAATATTTTAAAGAGAGATAGGAAATATTTTTTTATTTTATAAAAATAAAAAGGTTTATAAAAAAATAACTTTAATTTATATAAAAAATTTCAAAATTTTCTTTTTAAAATTAGATAAAGAGTATGCTCAAGAATGAAATAAAAATTTAAAGTAAAAAATTTTATAAAAATAAGCTCAAGATTGAAAAAGGTTTTCACCTCTAGAAACATTTCAATATTAACAAGATAAACTCCCCCTTAATTGATGCATTAAAAAATAAGGAACCATAAAACAATGAAATTCAAGAGATAAAAAATATTTTAAGATCAAGAAAACGTTTCCAATTAATCATTATGGTTTTTAAAGGTTGTGTTAATTATCCAAAGCATATTCTTTAGGAGTGTCAAATCGGGTGTGCAGTAAAGACCCATTGCTTGTTCCCTAGGTGAAGATCGAATTAAAAATCCAGTCATCCCATTTAGAGGTTATAACCTCTCGGTTCATATACACAAAAACCACATCTACTTATTTACATCTAGATAGGAATTTATTTTCAGGAAGATTACGCATTAGATTTTTTAGAAGTGATCTCTCAAAAAGTGGTGTCTTAGATTCAATGTGATTAGTGCGAGAGTGTTGAATAAGATTTATATAAATGCTAATGGAATTAGTGTTGTCATAATTAATAGGGACGGAATTGTAATTTAGCCTATAATCTAAGAGAGTGTGTTTCATCCAAATAATTTGGGTGCAACAACTTGCAGTGGCTATATATTCTACTTCGGTCAAAGAAAGAGCAACAGAATTATACTTTTTACTACTTCAAGAGATAATAGATTTTTTAAGTAGGTGACAAGTCTCACTTTTACTTTTCTTATCTAGTTAGAATCTTCTAAAATCAACATTAGAAAAAAAATAAGTTCAAAAGAGTTGTCTTTTGGATAAAACAAAACAAGATTTTTAAAACCTTTTAAATATCGAAAAATTATTTTAAGAGATTTCAAATGCAATTCTTTTGGATTTTATTGAAAAAAAGCATAAAGGAATACACTAAACATGATATACGTCTGGTTCGTGGTAAGGTAAAGAAAACTCCCAATCATACCTCTATAAATCTTGTTTTTAATCTGTTTATTGACCTCATCCAACGTTAGCTTACAAGAAATAATCATAGGTGTACTTATTTCCTTTACTTGATTCATGAAAAAAAATAAAGGTTCATTAGTGTATTGGGAAATTTTAAAACCAATAAAAAAATATGTTTTCCCATAAAACTCATTTTAAATTATTTTCTCATTAAATTTGAAAAATCAGTACAAAGAGATTCTTTAATAGAACTAAAAATTATGTCATTAAATTAAATTTGAACAATTTATAAATCATTTAAAATAGATTTTAAAAACCAAGTTGAATAATTATTTCCCATTTTAAAATCATTTTCTAGAATAAATTTATTCAATCATTTATACCATGCCTAAGGTGCTTGTTATAAACCATAAAGATATTTTCTTAACTTAAAAACATGATTTGTAAATTTTGAATCTTCAAAACCAGGAAGTTGTTCTACAAAAACGTTTTTAGAAATAAAACCATTCAAAAAGTAACTTTTAATATCCATTTGAAAAATATTAAAATTCAAATGAGTAGTGAATGAAAATAAGATTCTGATGGATTCAATCCTAGTGACGAGTGTAAAGGTATCACTTTAATCAATGTCTTATTCTTAATTATATTCTTTGGCTATGATTCTAGCTTTGTTACGAGTGATGTTACATTGATCATTTAATTTATTTATAAAAACTCATTTAGTACTAATAATTAGATGATCACCAGGTTTTCAACAAGAGACCAAATATTATTCCATTAGAATTAATTTAATTCCTCTTTCATTGAAAGTTACCAACTTTTATCATTAATTGAAGCATCAATATTTACAGGTTCTGATTGTGAAACAAAATAACAATGTTCAACCACATTTAAAACTATCCATCTAGTACGAGTACCGGCTCGCAAAACACTGATAAAGTTTTCTAAGGTATGGTATTTAGATTTTACCATAGCCTTAGGTAAAGGGATAGATGGTTGTTCTTCCATAACTTCAATTTCTTTAGAAGTAGGTGGATTATTTAAGGTTAAATTTTCTAGCTCAAGCTCATCATCATCATCCTTGGGATCATGTTTATGTAAATTCTCATAAAATTTGATATGAATTGATTATTTTATGGTCTTAGTCCTTTAATTAATAACTTGGTATGTTTTACTTGAGTTAGAGTACCCAAGAAAAATACCTACATCATATTTGGGTTCAAACTTTACTAGGTTGTCTTTAGTGTTAAGAATATATCATTTAAATCCAAACACTTTAAAAAAGAAAACTTTAGGAATTTTGTTTTTCCAAAGTTCATATGGGGTCTTTTTAAGGAAGGGTTTTATGAAAACGTGGTTTAAGGTATAATAAGCGGTATTGACCACCTCATCCCAAAAATATTGAGCAATTTTAAATTCATTTAAGAGAGTTCTAGAAATTTCTTAAAGAAATCAATTCCATCTATCAACAACCTCATTTTTTTGTGGAGTCCTTGGAGCCAAAAACGAATGATTATTACATTTTGAAGTACGAAGTTCATCAAAAATATTATTATCAAACTCAACGAATGATTATAACCTTATGAAGTACAAAGTTCATCAAAAACTTTATTATCAACCCCCCCCCCCATGATCACTCTAAATGGATATGATCTTATAGACTTTTACATTTTTTACCTTTTTTGAAATATTTAACAAAGGCTTTACAAGCCTCATTTTTATGAGACAAGAAATAAACCCATGTAAATCTAGTAAAATCATTGATAATTACAAAAGTGTAAAATTTATCTTCTATACTTGCAAATTGGGTTGGTCCAAAAAGATCAAGATAAATAAGGTCAAGTCCCTTAGAGGTGGTGCTTCCTTTTTATATTTAAATGAAGTTTTTTTATGCTTACTGAGTTGGTAAGGTTCACAAACATTGTTATTTTTTAAATGAAATTTAGGTAAATCTCATACTAGATGATTTTTGGTTGAGTTTGGAAAGTGTGTGTGTGCTAAAATGACCAAAGAACCTATATCAAATTCATGAATCACTATCTTGTGCAATAACATATAACATTTTGACTTGAAAAATATTTTAAATCAATAATATAAACATTTTGAAAATGAGAAGCTGAAAATAAAAGTTTTACTTTGGAATCAAAAACTTTACAAAATTAATTTCAAAAGATTCTTTAAAACAATTATCAAATATTTGACTAATGCTTAGCAAATTGTGTTTTAAACATTTAACATATAAAAAATCTTTAATAATAGAAAATTTTGAAAACCAATGGTATCTATATCGATGATCCTACCCCTTAGGTTATCGCCAAAAGTGGCATGGCCTCCATAAGATTTTCAAGATAATTGAATTTGAAGTAGCGATCGCACGTATGTCTAAGTACCATGTATCTCCTTAGTATTTTATCTTGATACACTTTTCCTAAAAAATAATTAAGAAACTAAATATTCAAGTGCCCAAAATTTGTGTCCACTTATGTTATCCAAAAGTGATTTTTCAATCCATACTTGTTTAGCATATGATTTTCCATAAATTTCTAAAAAAGGTATTATAAGATTTATGGATAGACCTATTCCTACCATAAAGAGCATTTTTACAGTCACATTCATAAATAATATGCCTAGTTTTTCTATAATAATTACAAAATTTATCATGTGAGAACCCTTTTACAAAATTAGTATTATTTTTTGAGGTGCTTTCTTGATTTAAAAACCCAAAACCAAAATTATTTTTTATATGTCGCTAAGAACCAATAATTTTATTTAGATTTTATTCACCTTGGGTGAATTTAGCAAAAGAATTATTAAGATCTTTAATAGTTGATTAAAGTTTCTTAACATTAAGTTTTTCTTTTAATTTCAAAGACAAATCTTCATTTTCTTTAAAAAGTTTATTCTTTTCAAAAAATAATTATTATAATTCTTTTTTAGTTTTTGAATTTTTTAGTAAGATCACAAAATCCATTCATTGATTCTTCATAATCTAATTGGCTTAAAGAACAATAAGAGGTAAAATAATTAGAAGTAGAAGAAGTAGGGGAATTAACTTCAACACTTACCTCAATTTCAGTTATGAGACACTTGGCACTTCCATCACTTGAGACGGATGAGGAGGGGGAATCATCACTTACACTCTAAGTAGAAACTTTGAGGGCTTTCTTACTTTTATTCTTTTCGTTTTTGAGCAAGGGGAAATCCACCTTGATGTGTCCCTTTTTTTGCAATGATAACAAGTTACCTCAGCTTCTTTCCATTGATTTTACTTTTTAGTATGGTGAAAGGATTTCTTCTTCATCATGTATTTTTTTACTTTCTTGACTAGATGTGTTATGTTGGTTTCACTTATGAAAAGTTTCATCATCAATTATTTTAAAATAAATTTTATTCTTTTCCTTGAATTCTTTTTCATCTTTTCACTTCATAGTGATCTCATAGGTCATGATAGAACCAATGAGTTCTTCAACTGGAGTTTTCTTAATGCCTTTTTCTTCTCAAATAGTTGTTACCTTGGGTGCCCAAGAACTTGGAAAAACCCAAAGTATCTTTTTCACAATAGTTTCTGTAGAAAGATCATCACCAAGATATTTTCTTCCATTGCATGTGTTAGTAAAATGAGTAAACATATCAGAAATTGATTTATTGGAATGCATACTAAAACTTTCAAAATTTTGTCTATTCATATTAAGTCTAGTATCATTAACTTTATTGGTCCCTTTGTGAGTAACTTCAAGTAATTTCCATATTTCATGGACAGTTTTACAAATAGAAACATGATTAAATTCATTTTTATTTAAAACCACAATGAAGAGTATTTTTTTTGATTTGTTATAAATTTCAAAAGTGGCAATATCATCAGGAGTTCATTTTTATTCTGATTATTTAGTGGGTGTGCAACCATGCATAACAATTTTCCAAACATAGTAACTTATGCTTCCTAAAAAAGCATAAAAGTGAGTTTTCTAATAACTATTGTTGATTTCATCAAAGGGACGTGACTCATTGAGTGTCCTTCAAGAGCACATTGGGTGTTAGAAGTTAATGCCATTTTTAAAATATCATTTCTTGGAATCAATTAGGATTTAAAAATGAACTTTTGAAAACAAGGTCTTAACAAAGTGTTGAAAAAAAGATCTCATTTGAAATGAAAGAAGTGATACAAAAAAGGGGAAATTGAAAAATAAATTAAAATAATCAAATCACAATAGAATTGGAACTCATTTTTTGAAATTCAAAAGCATAGCATAAACAAAATAATAAATAAGTGAGAGATTGATTTATAATAGATTAAGTGATTGATGGATGAAAAATTTGATTGACTCTGACTTTAGTGGTATCCAAGAGACCTGAAAAGAACACAAACCCTTAACTTTAGTAGTAGTCAAGAAATCTGGAACAAGAACCTCGGTTTTAGAAAAATTTCTTGGTTTTATCGGTTTACTAGGAACACAAAGAAAGAAAAAAAGGAAGATTTTCTTAGGCGTAAATCCTTTAAAGAAAATCCCTCAATTCTCATGAAAGAGACCTAGCCCACCGGGGCCCGCCTGGCTTATGGAAGGCCAAGCCGCAACTACCCCAAGCCTGCCTCCATAGGCCAGGGGTTGGAAACAAGCACTAAAAGGCATAAAAAATATGGGAGGCCTTTTCCTAAAGTACTTATACGCACGCACTCAGCCATCACCATGCAGAAGCACATAGGAATAATAATAAAAGACAGTAACATCTAGAGTAAAATTCATGCATGTAATAACCTCTAGGGAATACAAAAGAGTACTATAGCGTAATCTGAAAAGTAAAAGGGTAAAATACATGTCCAATTAGAAAAGTTGTATCAACATGACAATAACTGGAAAACAAATATTGAGAGATCCTGGCTCCAAATCTCCAATCCCTGAACACCGTATGCGGTCAAATGCATCTGGGTATTCCTATGATCCTCTGAAATCAATGTGGGCATGTCTGTCATCTACATAAAACATGACATGTGCGGGCATAGCCCATGTAGGGGTAAGTATATACATACCCAGTAGCACGCCCTAAAAACTGAAGAGGGGGAGGTAGAAGACATGATAGAAGTATTCATCACATCACAACAAAGGTATGTCAATCAGTATATGAGACAACAACCATAATGAAAAAACCCAGATATACTCAACAGGAATCCAAAACAAGAAAGGGGATATCTATATCCACATCCTATCTAAGAACAATGAGTCTATCAAAATTTTCCTGAGTCTATCATCGATGCCAAACATCTCGTGTGTATGTTCGAAGAAGTAACCTTATGGAGGACCCACACCTCGTCACTATGTCGCATAGTCAAGGGGGCCAATCTCCAAGGTAGATGAATTTTGACCTGATACAACAGGAGGGTTCCACTCTTTAGATAGAGGAATCATTCCCCGACATAGTAGGAGGGTTCCGCTCTACATCTATACAATAATTATAGAGGACTCGCACCCTGGTACGACAGTGGAGTACCATCTCCATGGATAGAGGACTCGTGCTCTGGTGCGACAAGGGAGTACTATCTCTATCTTCATAATTAGTATGGAGGATTCATTACCTGGTACGATATGGGAGTACCATATCCATGGATAGAGGACATGCACCCTGGTGCGACAGGGGAGTATTGTCTCTATCTTCACAACAAATATGGAGGACCTACACCCTGATGCAACAGGGGAGTATCATCTCCAAAGATAAAAGACTCAAGCCCTAGTGTCACATGAGAGTTTCATCTCTATCTGCACAGCAAGTATAGAGGACCCGTGTTTTTTTTTCATATTCATTATCTTGTTTGATTACTTGGAGAGTTTTTTTTTTTTTGCATGTTCATGATTTATTTTGTTTGATTACATATATTTTTAGTTTAAAAACCTTTCTGTATTTTTATGATTTATTAAACTATAGTAATCAGTTTTGTGTGATCCTTATACTGTTGGACAGATAAGTTATTTATATTTATTTCATTAGTTTATGAGGAAGTCTGAAAAAGCTTTTATTGTACTCTAACAATTCAATTACATTACTACTAAAGTTTTAGAAACTCTATAGTTTTCAGTATTAAAATTATTTTTATTTATTTTACTGAAACTTCTACAGTAATCATTTTTTCATGAAACTTGATTTTATATAAATCCAACATGTTTATCTTGATTTCATTAGTTTATATCAAAGTCTAAAAATGTTGTTTGGTTGGTGATAAAAAAATTTGAAGTTTTGTTATGTAGTTTCATAGTAGCAATTTTTTCAGAATATTTTACTTCTATTTTTTGATGATTTTTGGAACATTAGATGTCTGTTTTATTTGATTCTTAATTTATTAGAAAGATAATAAGTTTTTATAAATATAATTAGTTTTGACTAAAGTCTGAATCTACATCTATGATCCCTTAATAATTCATTTACGTTTGTTTATGTATGCTATCCAGTTTTTTTGAAAAGTATGGTTTGTACCCTACTTTCGCAATAGTGAAAAGTATAGTTCATCAACCCTATGTTTATTGTTCATCATCCATACGCTACTTTTTACTGTTCATGAATAGTAAAAAGTATGGTTCATCATCCCTACGTTCATTGTTCATTCCCTACACTACTTTACTGTTGATTCTGTAAAGTATGGTTCATTCCCTACGCTACTTACTGTTCATTCCACAAAGTATGGTTCATTCTCTACGCTACTTAACTATTCATTCTGAAAAGTATGGTTTATTCCCTACGTTACTGTTTATGAATAGTGAAACAACCATATGTTATTGTTCATGAATATTTTATCAACCCTATGTTACTGTTCATGAATAGTGCATCAACCCTACGTTATTGTTCATTTCTGAAGTTACTGTTCATTCCGGGCATTTTTTTTAAATTGATTTTCTGTATATATATGGATTATTTTTAATGGTTTTTCTGTTGGAAAAATTCTCATTAAATCTAAGTATTTTTATCAAAGAGATTTTAATGTTTTTTATGCTAAATTTAGAGATGAAAATTAATAAATTTTCCAACGTCTTTTTCCCTTAAATTTTGGTAGTTTTAAAATTGTTTAAATTCAAATATTTGAATTTTCTTACGGTTTGTGCTGCTAGTTTCCAAGAACTGTTTTGACTAAATTTAAATTGTTTTGAATGGATTTAAATGAGTTTTAAATCATTCAACACTGCTATATTTCTGTAGATATTTTTGGAAGACTTATTCAAATTATTATTTTGTTTTAAGAGTTATTCTACGGGAATTAAAGAGGCAATGGTGCTATGATTTTCATGGAGATATTTATGAACACCGTTGACTCAATTTATTTTAAATATCCTAAGGAGACAGAGTTTTTGTAACTACTGAATATTTTCTCTATATATATCATTCTTTCTTGTAGGATAAAGAGATGAAACAGAACGATACAACATATAGTTGTACACATACAGACACAGGCTAACATATTTGATACTCTGTTTTGCAAAGAGAAAAGTGTTCTGAACTTTGAATCTATTGTGCATTTGCGACATCCTATGACACTCTGTTTCATCACCTGTGTGATCTCTCAAGTGCTAAATCTTTTCTACTTCAACTACAATTTCCTTGATGAGATGTGTCGATAAAATCCTCAAGAACCAGTACCTGTGATTTATTATTTTATCTTCTCATTTGTCTAGTTATAAGTTTGTAACACTATTTCTCATCTCTCACACACACTCCATTTTTTCTATTTATGCTTTTGCATACAAAATCATTATTTTTTATTGTTTTCCCTTAGGTTGTGACTCTCGGATTCTAAATTTAGGATCTAAGGGTTGTGACTCTCTGTATCTAAAGTCATGACTATTCGGGTTGTGACTCCCTTTATTTAAAGTTAGGTTTTAAGGGTTGTGACTCCCCATACAAAAGGCAGTGTCGTGGTTATCCTTCCACTAGAAAAGGTTTTTTTAATTGGGTAATGATTCCCCCATAAAAAAAATAGTTTACACATATCTCTCATCGAGTAGAGAGATATAAGAGTAGAAGTAGGCCCACTTTGGACCGAACTACTATAAAAAAAATCCTTGCGTTATTTACTTTTTACGTTGCTAATTAACCGTAATAATTAACTTTGATAATTAATTTAAATAATCAATTTATTTGATTAAATTTTCAATCTGGTCTATTCACCCCCCCCCCCTCTAGACCATCTTTCATTACCCGTTTCGATCTAACAATTGGTATCAGAGGTTTGTCCTTTTAGGAATTGATTAGCTCTATTGTTCTCCTTCTGATACCTAACAATTGGTATCAAAGGGAAATCCTTTGTAGAACTGTTTACCTCAATAATTCTCTTTCTGATACATTTAAATTTGTATCAAAATATTTTTCCTTTTAGAAATTATCAAATCCCACTATAGAGTCTTCTTTGTTTTTATTTTTGCTAACCTATTCCTAGACCTAACAGTCTAAGGATAAAGATCTTATAGGATGGCAGGACTGAACCCCAATGATGCTTGGATTCCTCAAAAGCCGCCACACTTTGATAGTAATGATTATGGCTATTGGAGATCCTGAATAGAGGCTTACCTCAAACAGTTGAGCATTGAGCACTGGTCTATCATGTCAAAACAGTACATACTTCCTGAAACTGACCCAGCTACTCTTACCAGAAATGATGCTATTAAATATGTTTTAAATTACAAAGTTATTAATATTTTATATTGTGCTATTAACAGAAGTGTTTTTAGTCATGTGTCTGATTGTAAGACAGCTAATGAAATTTGGAAGATTCTACAAGTTACTCACCTTGGCTCTGACAAATTGATCTGTACCAAACTTGGAATGCTACGTGCTGAGTACCAAGACTTCAAGATGGGTGAAGATGAAACACTAAACCAAATTTTTCACAGATTCATAAGCATTGTGAATGGAATGAATTCACTTGGAGAAGCTTTGGAAAACACAGTACTTGTTGAAAGATCCCTACAAGCGTTACCAAAGAAATGGCATGCCAAGAAGGTTGCCATTGATGAAAGAAAAAATTTCAAAAAATACACCCTTGAGGAATTGATTGGATCACTACTCCAATATGAACTGAAACTGAATAACATTGATGTTGAGGAGACAATGAAAAGAAAAGGTATAGATTTTAAATTTGTGAATGTTATTTCTAATGAATATTCTGATTCTGGTCTAAAAGATAGCGAAAAGGAAGATATGGCTCAGATTGTGACTGGTGTTTACAAAAGAATGAAAAAGAAAGGATTCAAGAATCAGTTTAAAAGAAACCCTCAAAAAGAAAAATATAAGGGAGATAAGAAATGTGATTTGAATTATAATGCTTTGAATGTAACATGCTATAAGTGCAGAAAGAAAGGGCATGTCAAACCTGATTGTCCTAAAATAAAGAATAAAGACAAATACAAAAAGAAGGATAGAAAGGTGTTGACCACTAGCTGGAGTTGTATAGAAGAATCTGATTCCAGTGAACAATCTGGAAATGAAAAAGAATCTACTAACTTGTGCTTCATGGCATCAATGGATAAGGTTAGTAATTCTTGTTATAATGCTGGAAGTTCTAAATCTAAATGTGATTATGAAAACTCCAATATTTATGAATTAAATAAAGATATTGAAAGATTAAGAAAATATATTTTCAAAGCTGTTGATTTATATAATAAACTTAAAGAAAATAATGAGAATCTTATTTCTGAAAATAAAATACTTTTACAAGAAAATGAAAAATTAAGAAACTCTACCTCTACTTCTCATTCAAAAGTTTATGAAAATTTGAAATCTGCTCGAGATTTGAATGAAAATTTGAAAAGGGAAGTTGAATGTCTTAAACAAAGTTTATCTGCTTTTATTCAAGGTTGTAAAAATATCATGAGATGATGTCTTTGACTAAAACTGATAAAAATAATTATGTTTTTGGCTATGATAAGAGAACAATTTGTTAAAAGTAAAAATGTTTGTACTTCAAAAATTACTTGTTTTAAATGTGGCGTGAAAGGTCATTATGCAAATGATTGTTCTCTTAGATTTAAACAATATTTAAGATTTACAAAAACTAATATCTCTAAATATTTACTATCTAGAGTACCTTACAACACTTGATTAAATTATGTATGAGTACCTAAAGAATTTATTACTAATCTAATTGAACTCAAAGTAGTTTGGGTACTAAAATTGTTAAGTAATTGATTTGTGTAGGAAAAATGACTTGGATGTCTCAAGAACGACATATGGTACATGGAAAGTGGATGCTCTGGGAATATGATCGAAGACCCATTAAATTTTACTACTTACAATACATGTGATGGAGGCATTGTTACTATTAGAGAAAATTCCAAAGGCAAAGTAAAAGGTTTTGGTAAAGTTGGTATTGCAAATTCTAATTTTATTTCTAAAGTTTTATATGTTGAAGGTTTGAAACTTAATTTAATTAGTATATCACAATTATGTGATGATGAAATGGAAGTTAAATTTCAAAATGATAAATGTTTAGTTTTTAAAGATGATTCTTTATTATTTTATGCTAATTGAAAAGATAATATTTATACTATTGATTTTGTTGAACTAATTGTTCAACATGTAAAGTGTTTGAATGCTATACAGAATGATAGCATCATTTGGCATCGACATTTAGGTCATGTTAATTTTAGATTGCTACATAAGCTCTCAAAACACGAGAATGTGTTACAGCTGTCTTCCTTGAAGAAAGAACAACTTCATGTATGTGACGCTTGCATGAAAGGGAAGAAGCACAAAATTTCATTTAGACCCATCAATCATATAAGTACTAATAGACCTTTATAGTTAGTAAATCTTGATTTATTTGGCCCCACTCAAATTTACAGCCTTGGTGGAAAGAAATATACTTTAGTTATTGTTGAAGATTATAGTAGATTTACATGGGTATACTTTCTTGCTCATAAAAATGATATTTTCTCTAGATTTACTACTTTTTGTAAATTAGTTTAAAATAAAAAAGGTTGTATGATTATTTCTATTCGTAGTGATAAAGGAGGTGAATTTTATAATTTATATCTTGAAAAATTTTGTGAAAAGAATAGTTATTTTCATAATTTTTCTACTCCTAGAACACCACAACAAAATGGTGTTATAGAACGAAAAAATAGAACTCTAATTGAAATGGCTCGAACTATGTTAAGTGAATATAATTTTCCTAGACATTTTTGGGTTGAGGTTGTTTTTTCTGCATGTTATATTTAAAATAGAATTCTTATTAGACCTTTGTTAAAAAAATTCTTATGAATTATTTAAAAATAAAAGGCCTAAAGTTGGTTACTTTAGAGTTTTTGGCTGCAAAGTTTTTATTTTAAATTTAAAGGATAATTTAGATAAATTTGATGCTAAGAGTGATGAAGGTATTTTTCTTGGTTATTCTAATAATATTAAAGCCTATAGAGTTTATAATAAAATAACTATGGTTATTGAATAATTTTTTCATGTTATGTTTGATGAAAACAATGTTAATTTAAATTTTGATTCTAATGTTATTGATGATGAGTTTAGATATTTTAATTTCGGTGAAGAAATTCTTCAAGATAAAAATGAATCAATTGAGGGGGAGCATACTCCTTCTCAACCTGATCGAAAATCATAGAAGATTCGCAAAGATCATCCTGTTGAAAATGTAATTGGAAATGTTGATTCTGGGGTTAAAACTAGAAATTATATTATAAATTTTTGTACCAATTCTACTTTTATTTCTGATTTTGTTCCTTTTAATATTGTTAGAAATAATGTTTGGACTTTAGTAGAATTGCCTGAAGATAAGCAGGTAATTGGAACGAAGTGGATCTTTAGAAACAAGTTGGATGAATCTGGATAGATTTTTAAAAACAAAGTCTGTCTTGTTGCTCAAGGATACTCTCAAGAAGAAGTTATAGACTTTGAAGATTCATTTTCTCTTGTTGCCAGGTTAGAAGCAATTAGAATTTTATTGGCATTTTCTTGTTTTCAAGGTTTTAAATATATCAAATAGATGTAAAAAGTGTTTTCTTAAATGGTTTCATAACTGAAGAATTTTATGTTTCTCAACCCCCTGGTTTTGAAAATGAAAAATATCCTAATTATGTTTTTAAAATATCTAAAGCTTTATATGGTCTCAAACAAGCACCTCGTGCTTGGTATGAAAGACTTTCTTTGTTTTTGTTAAATAATGGTTTAAAGAAAGGCAATGTTGACCCTACTCTTTTTATTAAAATAACTTCTCATGATATTTTAATTGTTCAAATCTATGTTGATGATATAGTTTTTGGTCCATCTAGTGAAATTATATGTAATGAATTTTCTTCTTTGATGTCTTCTGAGTTTGACATGAGTTTAATGGGAGAATTAAAAAAATTTCTTGGACTTCAAATTTCTCAAAGGAAAGATGGAATCTTTCTTAATCAATCTAAGTATGCTAAAGAGTTAGTTAAACAATTAGGTCTTGATTCTTCTAAATCTATGAAAACTCCTATGGGTACTAATTGAAAATTAAATATTGATGCTTGTGGTAAATCTGTTGATTTTAAAATTTATAGAGGCATGATAGGTAGGTTATTATATTTAACTGCATCTAAACCTGAAATTATTTTCAGTGTTTGTTTATGTGCTAGATTTCAAGCAGATCCTAAAGAAAGTCATATTAAAGCTGTAAAAAGAATAATTAGATATGTTAAAGGAACTGTTGATTCTGGTTTATTTTATCCAAAATATAATTGTTTTGATTTAAAATCTTATTCTGACTCTAATTTTGGAGGTTGTAGAATTGAATAAAAAGCACATCAGGTATGTGTCATTTTCTAGGAAAAAGTTTGATTTCCTATTCATCTAAGAAACAATTATCTGCTGCTTTATCTACTGCAGAAGCTGAGTATATCTCTACTGCTAGTAGTTGTGCTCAAATTTTATGGATTAAGTAAACTTTATGTGATTTTGGTATTTATCTTTATAAATTGTCTGTCTGTTGTGATAATACTTCTGCAATTTTTATTTCTAAAAACCTCTTACAACATTCTAGAATAAAACATATTAATCTTAGATTTCATTTTATTAGAAATCATGTGAACAATAGTGATATTGTTTTAGAATTTATTCCTTCTGAAAATCAGCTAGCAGATATTTTTACAAAGCCTTTAGATTCTGCTTAGTTTGAAAAAAAAATAATCTTGGTATATTGGAATTTTAATTTTTTATTACTGTGTTTGTTTAGGGAGAGTTTGTTTTCACTTTTTGTTTATTTACAAAAAATGGGAGAAGTTTTTAACCTTTTGTTTTAAACTTTGTTTTGGTTTTGTAATCAAACAAAATGGGGAGATTGTTTGTGCGTGTGCATTCTTTTGTTTGATTACTTGGAGAGTTTTTTTTTTGCATGTTCATGATTTATTTTGTTTGATTACATATGTTTTTCGTTTAAAAACATTTCTGTATTTTTATGATTTATTAAACTACAGTAATCAGTTTTGTGTGATCCTTATACTGTTGGATAGATAAGAGATTTATCTTCATTTCATTAGTTTATGAGGAAGTCTGAAAAATCTTTTATTGTACTCTAAAAATTCAATTACATTGCTAATGCAGTTTTAGAAACTCTACAGTTTTCAGTATTAAAATTATTTTTATTTATTTTACTGCAACTTCTACATTAATCATTTTTGCATGAAACTTGATTTTATAGAAATCCAACATATTTATCTTGATTTCATTAGTTTACATCAAAGTCTAAAAAAGTCGTTTGGTTGGTGATAAAATTGTTTGAAGTTCTGCTATGCAGTTTCACAGTAGCAGTTTTTCCATAATATTTTACTTCTGTTTTTTTATGATTTTTGGACCATTAGATGTCAGTTTTATTTTATTCATAATTCATTAGAAATATAATAAGTTTTTCTAAATATAATTAGTTTTGATCAAAGTCTGAATCTGCTTCTATGATCCCTTAAAAATTCGTTGAAGTTTGTTTATGTGTGTTGTCCAGTTTTTTTTTTTTTTTGAAAAGTATGGTTTGTACCCTACTTTCGCAATAGTGCGAAATATAGTTCATCAACCCTACGTTTATTGTTCATCATCCATACGCTACACATACTCTTCATAAATAGTGAAAAGTATGGTTTATCATCCCTACGTTCACTGTTCATTCTCTACGCTACTTTACTGTCCATTCAGCAAAATATGGTTCATTCCCTACGCTACTTTACTGTTCATTCCGCAAAGTATGGTTCATTCCCTACGCTACTTATTGTTCATGAATAGTGCATCAACCCTATGTTACTGCTCATTTCCAAAGTTACTGTTCATTCTGTGCATTTTTTTAAAATTGATTTTCTGCATATATATGGATTATTTTTAATGGTTTTTTTGCTGGAAAAATTCTCATTAAATCTAAGGATTTTTTTCAGAGATTTTAATGTTTTTGGTGCTATATTTGGAGGAAAATTAATAAATTTTCCAACGTCTTTTTCCCTTAAATTTTGGTAGTTTCAAAAATGTTAAAATTCAAATATTTGAATTTTCTTACGGATTGTGCTGCTAGTTTCTATGAACTGTTTTGACTAAATTTAAATTGTTTTGAATGGATTTAAATGAGTTTTAAATCATTCAATGCTGCTATATTTCTAAAGATATTTTTGGAAGACTTATTCAAATTATTATTTCTTTTTAAGAGTTATTCTACATGAATTAAAGAGGCAACATTGCTGCGATTTTTATGGAGATATTTATGAACACCGTTGACTCAATTTATTTTGAATATCCTAAGGAAGCGGAGCTGCTGTAACTGCTCAATATTTTCTCTATATATATCATTCTTTCTTGCGAGATAAAGAGATGACACAGAACGATACAGCATATAGTTGTACACATACAGACACGGGCTAACATATTTGATACTCTGTTTTGCAAAGAGAAAAGTGTTGTGAACTTTGAATCTGCTGTGCATTTGCGACATCCTACGACACTCTGTTTCATCACCTGTGCGATCTCTCAAGTGTTGAATCTTTTCTACTTCGACTACAATTGTCATGACAAGACGTGTTGATCAAATCCTCAAGAACCAGTACTGGAGCTTTATTATTTTATCTTCTCATTCGTCTGGTTCTAAGTCTGTAACATTATTTCTCATCTCTCACACGCACTCCATTTTTTCTGTTTATGTTTTTACATACAAAAGCATTATTTGTTATTGTTTTCCCTCAGGTTGTGACTCTCGGATTCTAAAGTCGGGATCTAAGGGTTGTGACTCCCTGTATCTAAAGTCAGGATTGTTCAGGTTGTGAATTCCTTTATTTAAAGTCAAATTGTAAGGGTTGTGACTCCTCGTACAAAAATAAGTGTCGTGGTTATCTCTCCACTAGAAAAGGATTTTGTAATTGGGTTATGATTCACCAATAAAAATCATTTTTAGTGCACACGTATCTATCACCGAGTAGAAGTAGACCCACTCGGGATAGGCTACTCACAGACCAAAATCTGAGACCAAACGAAAGAGATATGAGAGGTAGAAGATTCATAAGGAGGTACGCGATGCGTATGGGGTCCACACGATGATTGACCCCGCCCCGATGCCTGGTTGTGTCACCATCAGCACACGGCTTGCTGGCCATGTAGTGCACGGCGTGTAAGGGTACTACACAACGTGTCTCAACCAAAAGCCTAGCGAACGCATGAGGCTTGTCGTCAGTCTAACAGACGAAAACATAAAACCACCAATATGTCATCACAAACTGCCATGAATGGCCAAACATATCACACTGTTGTGATCCGCGCGGAAAAACGCTTGGGATAGACCATTTACTTGTCTAAATCGAACACTTGTGAAAAAAAATGCATTTCATCGCATGACGCTCAAACAATGTTTCGTGGACCCGAGCTACAAGTCCAAATTAAATATTCGATATTAGTTTTGCAACCTTCGCCTCGATATCAAGGTTACAATGTCGCAGAATGTTCATCATTCTGATACCATCTGAAAAAGATATGTCGGATACCAAATTTCATAATAATAATATTATTTTTTTATTGGGTGTTTTGTGAACCTGAGTCACGAGTCCGAAAAAGATATTTAACATTGATCTTAAAATGACTATCTGGATGTCAGGGTCACGATACCGATAAGAGAAATTGAAAATCAAAGAATTAAAACAAGGAATTACAAAAGTATCTCAAGATAGAAGCAATTTTGGAGTCTAAAGTTTGTTGCCATTTGCTATAGATCGATGGCATTCACAATTGATCGTTATAGTTTTTTACCAAACCTCCCAAGGGTGGTATTTATAGCCTCAGGGGTCCTAGGCTCGAGGTGGAGGAGTTATGAGGTAAATGGAGTTATTGAATACTACCATAAATGCACACTTTAACTTGCTGAACTGGCACCACCGGCTAGTTGTCTGATGCCATCGACTAGCTGGTAGACATGTTGTAGGTCCCCTCAATGTTGCAGCCTCCACCGAGTAGTCGTTGGCTACCATCAGGCAGTCGATGAGCTACCTGGAAGTATTTTGCTTTTGTCCATGCCATTGGGTGGCAGGTGAAATTCCACCAGGTAGTCAGTGGACTTCCAATAGCCATGGAGCTTCTGGCGCCGGTGGTGTGGACTTTGGGAGATCCTCTCTTGGTCTTCTTCATCCAATTTGAGGACTTCATATGATCTAATGTCAACCTATCTTTATGCTCAAACATAAATACTAAAGTACACTCAATTGAAAAAACACCAAAAGGTGTTTATAACACATCTAAGAGATTGAAGTGCAACATCCCCTTGGCTGTGTGATGTAAACGTGGATCATGAAGATGTAGGCAATGTGGCATAGAGCCATCGGTTAAGAGCACCTGTCACTCTAAGGCCTTCTGAAACTGTTGAAATGAGTTTGGAAGACATGGGTTGGCCATGTTGACCGTCCTGGTCAAGAATGCTTTGAATCCTTGGATCATGACCATGACCATGACATAAGCATAACCATCTATAAAGCATCAACTAATACAAAACTTTAATTAATAAATAAAATAATATTTTTAATAAGGGCACGTCTCATTGTTCGTGATAAAAATAACCGTCCAAAACAGATACGCCCAAACAGATCAGTCCATCCATCAAGACTGAGATAAACAAATACAACAACAATAATGGACAGACAAGCTGCCACCCACTGGGTTTTCACTAGTTAAAAGTCTTCTTCTCCCTACTGAACTCGCCTCTCAAAACTTCCTCCACCTGCTGGAACACCAAGGGGAGTGCTCCTGCCAACAAACAACCCCAAACAATTAAAAAATAAAAAAATGCACCGTTTCACAATTGGAATTTAAAATATAATTAAAAGCAAAATTATTATAATTATTTACTTTTTCTTTTTCTTTTTCTTTTTTTTTTCTTTTTATATGAAAAAAATCAACATGTTATGTGTGGTTCCCTGTTTTGTGTTATGATAAGCATTTTGAAAATATAAGTGGGGCGTGTTCTGAAACCGAGAAAAAACTTTCACTTAAATTCTTGAAGAAAATCACTTGTGGTAAAACATTTTCAATAAACAATCTGAAATCACTTACAGAGAATCAGTTATCATAAGTGATACGTACACTAAACAGTTTTCAAGTGTTGTTAAATGAAGCTTTATAGCACTTCCCATTTATGATGAGGGATTCTATATAAGCGTTTGGAAATTACATACTGAAAAAGCGATTTTCCACCATTTAAGCGCAAGCGTTTTGTTCAGAAACTAAACACACTGCTTGTTTTGTCAAACTGCCTAAGTGTTATAAACAGATTTCAATAAATCAAACTGAATCTTATACAAAAACAATTGGGAAAAGATTCTTATATACGGATTTTTTTAAAAAAAATCCCCAAATAAGGCTCAGGAGCAGTTTTCAATAAATCAAACTGAATCTTATACAAAAACAATTGGGAAAAAAAATTTATATACGGATTTTTTTTTAAAAAAAAATCCCCAAATAAGGCTCACGAGAAGTAATTTCCCAGAATATATCTTTCGGGAAGGTGTCTTTTAGAAAATGTTCTTTGAAAACTATTATAAAGAAGTCGCCCAGTGGATTGGCGCCTAGTGGATTGGCGCCCTCTTTTAAACTTTTCTGAAGACACCATAGGCACCTTTTCTACGACTAAGTTTTATTTAATTTTTTAATTTTTTAAAATAAATATGCCTTTTTTGAGTCTCCTTCAATTACTTAATTTTATTTTGTTTTTGTTTTGTTTTGTTCATTATATATAACTCAAAACAGCATTTCACTGTTATATATAACTCAAAACAGCATTTCACTGTTATTATATTCGGAGCTATTTAGATCATAATATTTCAAAATTATGATTTAAAATCCACCTAAAAGCTCACTTTAGGTGGGTTACGTAAGATAGTCGACACCCAATGTAAAACTTCATCGAATCTTTTCATTACATGTATCAAATGTATCAATATGTTAATATCAGGTCATTGCCGAGAAGCAACACGGTGCATTGTGTGGTGTCAAATGAGCTAGAGCCGCTACATCCAGGTGTAGTGTTGAATGAGCAAGGGTCTTCACACCTTTCTGAACGAATGTGGGGGGTAAAGAAGCTAATCCAAAATCATAAGCATAGGAGCTGGTTAGAATATTGGAACTTTAAGAGGTAAATCTATTAAATTGGTAGATACTATGATTTGAAGAAAGATTAGTGTATTGTGTTTACAAAAGACTAAATGGGTATGAGAGAAGTCAAAAGAATTGGATAGCTCCGGTTTCAAACTTTGATACTCAGGTAAAACTAAAACTAAAAATGGTGTTGGTATTATGGTGGAGAAGACTAGAGATAAAGTGGTCGACATCGAAAGATTAGGAGATAGAATCATAGTTGTTAAGATGTAGGAAACGAGACTTTCAACTTTGTTACTGCTTATGCACCTCAAGTAGGTTTAGATGTACAACAGATGTCTACTTTTTGGGTTAATTCAGAAACTTTGATTCAGAGTTTGCTGCAACATGAGAAGATTTTTATAGGTGATGACTTAAATAGGCATGTAAGAAATGATTCTAGATATCACATAGATTGTCATGGGATGTTTTGTTTGAGTGTAGTAAATGATAAAGGATCGCCTATCTTAGACTTTTCCTGTAGTTGTGATCTTGCGGTAACAAATACATACCCGATGAAAGTCTAACCACCCAACATCATTTATTAGTTGTAGACCTACAAGTTAAGAATTACAAGAGAAATATGAAACAATTAAGAAATCCGAAAATCAGATGCCAGCGCCTAAAGAATAGCCTTATAATGGAATTTAATAACAAACTTTTGAAAAAAGTGGATTGGGAAGTTCAAGGAATCGTTGACTACATGTGGGATGAGATGGCTAAAAGTGTTCGCAATATAGCTACTTCTATTCTAGGAGTATCAAAAGGCTTTGAATTGTGGTGGTGGAATGAGAATGGTCAATTAAAAGTTAAAACGAAACGAGTGTTAAAGTTTTACACCATTGTAGTAATAAAAATACTTGAACTCGATATCGTATTGCTCGTAGAGAGGCTAAGAAAGTAGTTATTGAGGCTAAATCTCAAGTTTTTGAAGAGTTGTGCCATTTATTACATACTAAGAATGGTGAAAAAAAAATCTATAGTTTAGCTAGAGGTGGAGAGCGAATATCTAGAGATTTAGTTTTATGTTTGGACGTTCAACCACAGAAGCAATTTATTTGAGTAGAGGTCTGATGGAGTATTATCGACAAAAAGCTAGAGATTTGCATATGGTTTTCATTGATTTGGAAAAGGCATACGATAAAGTTCCTAAAGAGGCTTGGCATATATCAAACTCATCCAAGACATGTATAAAGGGAGTTTGACTCGAGTTAGAAGTCCAGTATGTAACGTCTCGATAGAGTTGTATCCAGTGTTGTCAAAGGCGCGCGGCGCAATAAGGCGCAAAGGCCGCTTGGGGATGCGGCGCGAGGCGCGGCGCTAGGCGCAATTAAGGCGCACGCGCACATAATTAAATGTATAAAGTTTTCAACTGTTAAACCCTCTTTTGTATTATTATGGGTATTTCTGAGTCCCACATCGGAATACTCCCTTGTACATTCCGCTTTTTCATTCTATAAAAGAAGAGCCCCACCTCACCTTGAAGGTAAGTGGGTTTCTCCATTCTACATGGTATCAGAGGGATTTTTATCCCGAACCCTCCCTCCCTTGCGGCTTCCCGTCGTTCTCCCGGCCCCGCCTCTCTCCCTCCTGCCCTAGCCTTTCCCGGCAGGCCCTCCCTCCCGGCGCAACTCTCCTCCCGGCGCTCCTCTCCTCTCCGGCCTGCACCCTCCCGGCGGTCGTCCCTCCCGCTACGCCTCCACCTCCCGACGCCCGCGGCTCCCGGCCCTCCCGTCGCACCGCCCTCCATCCTCCTGGCTGCCCTGCGCGCTCCCTTCCGGCGGCATCACCCGCGCGCCCCGCGGCTCCCCGACGGCGCTCCCTCCCCGCGGTTTCCCGCGGCTCCCGCCGCCTTCAACCGCGCGCCCCGCCGGCGGCCTCCCGCTGCTCCCGGCGGCCTCTCACTGCTCCCGACGGCATCACCCGCGCGCCCCGCGGCTCCCCGACGGCGCTCCCTCCCCGCGGTTTCCCGCGGCTCCCGCCGCCTTCACCCGCGCGCCCCGCCGGCGGCCTCCCGCTGCTCCCGGCGGCCTCCCGCTGCTCCCGACGCCATCACCCGCTCGCCCCGCCGGAACGGCCTCAGCCGCTCTGCCCTGCGCGGCCTCCCAGCGCCTCCCGCGCCTCCCGCGCCTCCCTCTGCTCCCGCGGCCTCTCGCGGCTCCCGGCTCCCGGCGCACCTCTCCTCCCGGCGTCCGCCGTCCTCCCGCGGTGCGCCCTCGTCCCAGCAGACCTTCGCCCGGCGCCCGCAGCCCTCCATCGCGCAGCCCTCCATCGCGCCGGCCCTCCATTCCCCCGGCGCCTCCCGCTGCTCCCGCGCGCTCCCGGCTCCCCGGCGTCTCCGACTCGCCCCGCTTCGCCCTCGGCCTCTGTCCCAACGGACCCTCCCGGCAGAGCGCCCTTCTCCCGGCGGCACGCCCTCATCCCCGCCGAGCGCCCTCGTTCCGGCAGCCCTTCCAGCACGCGCACGTCCTGCGCCCGATCATCCCGCCGGCCCACTGCCTCAGCTCCCGCCGCTTCCATGGCGGACTTCTCGGGACGTGGTCGTGCTTCACGTCGTCCACGTCCCTTCTGTCACCATTGTGGCACGTTTGGCCACCTGATCGCCCGATGTTGGGTCCTGCATGGCCGACCATCACAGCACCTGCGGCAGGAACAGCCCGCGGTCCGGGACGTGTCCTCGACTGTCGCCTCTCTTTTCCCGTCTCTGGCCCTGTCTATGGCCGACCTCAGGCGGCCTCATGATCCACCGGCCTCTGTCCGCCCCGCTCCCTCCTCGGCTTCTCTGGCCCGTACTATTTGCCCCACTGCCTTGGTCAGCCATTGCTCCCCTGCGTGGCTGCTGGACTCAGGTGCCTCCGACCACCTCACCGGTGATGCTGGTATGTTGACGTCTTATTGCCCTTATGCCGGTTCTTCAGCCATCACCGTCGCTGATGGGTCCACTATCCCCATAGCGGGCTTCGGCGCATGCTCCCTGACTCCTTCGATACATCTACCCTCTGTGGCACATGTGCCCCGCAGTCCCTTTAATCTGCTTTCCATCAGTAAACTGACTAAGAATTATAACTGTGCGGCCATATTTACCTCCTCTGGTGTTGTGTTTCAGGAGCAGGCTACGAACCGGGAACTTGGTCGAGGTCGGCTTCGAGACGGGGTCTACATGTTCGAGGGGCCCGCGCCCATTGCTTGCACATCTACCTCTTCTCGGGCACTTGATCTCCATTCCCGATTAGGGCACCCGCCTGCATCCACCATTCATCAGATGTTTCCGGACTTCCGTAGGACTCCTACTTTTCATTGTGAGTCATGCTCTTTTGCAAAACATCATCGCTCTTCCTACATTCCTCGCACGGATACACGGGCCTCCCACCCCTTTGATCTGGTTCATTCCGATGTTTGGGGCCCGTGTACCGTTCCGAGTCACTTGGGCTATAAATACTATATCTCCTTCATTGATGACTATTCGCGAATGACGTGGCTTTACCTTCTTCGGGAACGCTCCGAAGTGTTTTCCACCTTCCAAACCTTTTTTCATGAAATTAAGAATCGTTTTTCTATCTCGGTCAAATGTCTCCGCTCGGATAATGGGCGCGAGTATCTCTCCACTTCTTTTCGGCAGTTTCTCCGGGAGAATGGCATCCTTCATCAGACCTCATGTCCTGATACACCCCAGCAGAACGGCGTGGCCGAGCGGAAACACAGACATATTCTAGAGACTGCCCGTGCCCTCATCTTCCACCGACAGGTGCCTCTGCTCTTTTGGGGCGATGCCATTCTCACTGCTACCTACCTCCTCAATCGCCTTCCTTCTTCTATCCTTAAGGGGGAGACTCCCTTTCGGGCTCTTTTCCCCACTCTCCCTCTTCATTCCCTCCCTCTTCGAGTGTTTGGCTGCTTGTGTTATGTTCGTGACACTCGCCCTGGCCGCACCAAACTCTCTCCCAAATCTCTCCGCTGCATATTCCTCGGTTATTCCCGCACTCAGCGCGGATACCGCTGCTTCTCCCCGGACCTTCGCCGGTATGTCATCTCCGCCGATGTCTCCTTTGTGGAAAGTTCTCCATTCTCCTTTCCCTCTCCTCCTCCTGACTCTGCCATTGATAACTGTCTTCCCCTCATCATCCAGCCTCTTCCGGATTTGCCTCCTCCTACCTCTCCTCCTCCTGACCCTGTCCTCGATGATTGTCCTCCTCTCCTCCTCCATCCTCCACCGGCGTCAACCGCTGTTGACACCCATTTTGGTCAGGTCTACTCCCGCCGCCCTTCGACTGTCTTCCCCGTTCCGGCCAGTGACACTGATGCTCCCGCTTCGTCCGCTGCTCCTGCTCCGCCACCCGCGGACTTGCCCATCGCCCTACGGAAAGGTACTCGCTCCTGCCAGAGTACTCCTCTATTTGCATCTTCTTACAGGGGTTTGTCCGCTCTGGAGACGGTTTCTCTACCTCGCACAGTTGGTGAGGCCAAATCTCACCCCGGGTGGCTCGCAGCCATGCGGGATGAATTGCAGGCTCTGGAGGAAAACCATACTTGGGATCTTGTCTCCCTTCCAACAGGCAAACAGGCAGTGGGCAGTAAATGGATTTACACGATCAGGCTGAATCCCGATGGTACTCTCCATCGCCTCAAAGCCCGCCATGTGGCCAAAGGCTTTGCTCAGACATACGGAGTTGATTACTTTGATACCTTCTCCCCGGTTGCCAAGATGGCCTCTGTCCGGCTATTCATCTCTCTCGCCGCCCATCATCGGTGGCCTCTTCATCAATTGGATGTCAAGAATGCATTCCTCCATGGCTTCCTTGAGGAAGAAATCTATCTCCAGCAGCCCCCCGGATTTTGTGCCGCCGGCGCTGAATCTCGTGTCTGCCGTCTCCGCCGCTCTCTTTACGGCCTCAAGCAGTCTCCCCGTGCTTGGTTTGGCCGCTTTAGCACGGTCGTCAGCGACTTTGGGCTTTCCCGCAGTATGAAAGACCACACTGTCTTCTACAGGACGACTCCACATGGTTGCATCTTATTGGTCGTCTATGTGGATGATATCGTCATCACCGGCAGCGACTCTGTGGGTATCACCCATCTCAAGGCTCATCTTCACCAGCACTTCCACACTAAGGATCTTGGTCCTCTCACATACTTCCTCGGCATCGAGGTTTCCTACTCCTCTGCCACCATCTCCCTCTGTCAACGGAAGTATGCTTTGGATATATTGCAGGATGCTGGGCTGACTCAGGCCACTGCGGTCGATACTCCTCTGGAGCCTGGCGAACGGTCTCTTTATGCCTCCTCGGCTCCATACCCCCATCCCGAGCGGTACCGTCGATTGGTGGGCAAACTCAATTATCTCACCATGACTCGACCCGACATTTCCTGTGCGGTAGCCAAAGTGAGTCAATTTATGGAGCATCCCACCACATCTCAGTGGGATGCTGTCATCCGCATCGCCAAGTACATCAAACGGGATCCTGCCCGTGGTCTTCACTACTCCCAGCATCCTCATCAGCATATTGAGGCCTTTTGCGATGCTGATTACGCTGGCTGCCTTGCCACTCGGAAATCTACCTCTGGGTTCGCCATTTTCTTCGCAGGCAACCTCATTTCTTGGCGCAGCAAGAAACAGACGGTCGTCTCTCGATCCAGTGCCGAGTCTGAGTACCGTGCCATGGCCACCATTACTACCGAGATCCTTTGGCTTCGGCAACTCCTCCAGGAGCTTGGCTTTCCTCAGCAGACTTCTGCTCACATATGGTGTGACAATCAGGCAGCCACTAAAATTGCTTCGAATCCCGTCTTCCATGAACGCACGAAGCATATTGAGGTGGACTGTCACTTTCTTCGCCACCACCTGGAGCACAACCATGTCAGCTTTAGCCACATTCCGACGGCAGACCAGCTTGCTAACATCTTCACCAAAGGCCTCCCTGGTGCTCGCCTTGCCTCGCTTAGTTCCAAGCTGGGGATCCGCCACATCTGACACCCAGCTTGAGGGGGAGTAGTTATGGGTCTTGTGTGGTGTCTTCTTATTCTTTTTTGTGGGACTCGTTGTCCAAGCTGGGTCTGTCCAGCTTGAGGGGGAGTGTTAAACCCTCTTTTGTATTATTATGGGTATTTCCGAGTCCCACATCGGAATACTCCCTTGTACATTCCGCTTTTTCATTCTATAAAAGAAGAGCCCCACCTCACCTTGAAGGTAAGTGGGTTTCTCCATTCTACATCAACCATATTTAAAATAAAAAAAAAACTTAAATTCAATCAAAATAATACAAATTAAAATACATATCGATAATTTTTAAACAAATCATAATCAATCCTTGAGAACCTAAACATAAAAATCATCATCAATGGAAGTTTCATCATTAATGAAAAGCTTCATCATCACCGCGTGTCGCCGGATGCCTGCTGCTACGCGTCGTCGGATGCCTGCTGCTGATGCAACGTGATTTGTATTTTGGACGCTGTGTATTTTGGACGTGATGATTTTAATTTTATAGAGTTTGGTTCAATTATTTTATTAATATATTAAATAATATATTTAACGCTGTATTATACCTGCTCATTTTTCAGAAAAAAAATATACCCGATTTCGAGTATACTTAGGATTTCCGCTAGCACCCTCACCGCTGCACCCCAATTTCCATCCATCCTACCCATGATTTACGCGATCGCCCTCTGCTACACCTTTGATTTCCATCCTTCCCTCATACCCACGATTTTCGCGATCTCCCTCACTGCTGCACTGCACCCCGAATTTCCATCGCCACCCCACAACCACCCTGATTTCCATCCAGTCGCCCTCGATTTTCACCCCAAGATTTCCCTCCTCTGTTTCGCTCGATTTCCGCAGCAAAAGAAACTGGTGCGCCCCTACGGCGCCTTGCGCTTCACCGCCTCAGGGGTTGGCGCACGAGGCGCGCGCCTTTGGTGCGCCTCGGTGAGGTCGCCTCGCCTCACCGATGGTGAGGCGCACCAAGTGCGCCTCGCCTCGCCTCACGCCAAGGCGCGCTGAGGCGCGCGCCTTTGACAACACTGGTTGTATCAAGGTTCAACTTTAAGCTCAAACCTTTTTGTTTTGGTCTTAAATGAACTTACAAAGCATATTCAAAATGAGATACCTAATTGCATTTTTTTTTACGGAAGATATATTTCTCGTGCAAAATCAAAAAAGACTACCAATTTAAAGTTAAAGCTTTGGGGAGAAACTTTAGAATCGAAAAGTTTTCGTCTTAATAGGGATAAGATGGGATATATGTAGTGTCGTTTTAGCAAAGAATTGTCTAATAATGTTATCAATGTGAGACTATGGGACCACTCTATTTCAAGAGTTGATCGTTTTCAATATTTAGACTCATTTCTGTAATGTGATGGAGATATTAATGCAGATGTCTCTCATAGGATTCAAACTAGATGGATAAAATGGAGAAAGGCTTCTGGAGTGCTTTGTGATCGTAAAATTCCTTTGAAATTGAAGGGTAAATTTTATAGGACTATTATTAAACTAACTATTCTATATGGTAGTGAGTGTTGGCCTCTGACAGGAAATGAAAATGTTAAAAGACATGTGGACATACTTAGATGGATAATATTAAAAATGAATGTGTTCGAGAGAAAATTGGAGTGGCTCCAATTGACGAAAAGATGACTAAAACTAGATTAAAATGGTTTAGACATGTTAGAAGAAAACCTAAAGATGCACCAGTTAATAGGGTACACTTAATGAAAAAATCACTTATTAAAAGAAGTAGAGGTAGGCCTAAAAGAACACCTAAACAAATCATTCAAGATGATCTTATTCTAAATGGTTTCAATGAAAATATGTTTTAAAATAGAGCTAATTGGCGACGTTTGATCTATGTAGCCGACCCTATTTAATTGGGTTGGCTTGTTTGTTGTTTCAATACTAATCACTTTCCTCTTTTATAGTGTGACATTAATTGTCTCATTCCGTTTCCAAAATGGGACTCCCCAAAAGACTTATTTGGAGAAATAAATTCTCTCAAGCCTTAGCCTTATTTACAGATGTCTTTTTTTAAAATCGGTATATATGGATTTTTGCTGAAACAACAATCATAAGTGATAAGTATTGTCACTGGAAAGAAACCTTATGAGATTACTGGAAAGAAACTATTTTTTGAAAAGCAAGGAGAAATCTATTTTAGGGTCCTTGCAATATGTAAAAACCTGAGATCGGGCTTTGCTTGTGTTGTAACAATCCTTTCACCAAAAGTGTGCCCGGGATTTGCTGGAAGACCTATAACAAGAAACATGCAGGACAAAACTCGACAATAGATTGAGGTTCTTTATCAATAAATGAGCACAACTGACC
Source organism: Viscum album (assembly GCA_963277665.1). NCBI lineage: Eukaryota > Viridiplantae > Streptophyta > Magnoliopsida > Santalales > Viscaceae > Viscum > Viscum album. The sequence continues at coordinate 332,950,347 of OY728129.1, read as the reverse complement.
GAAATTCGGAAGCGAAGTTCATTTGGATTCTCTGATTTTCCATGCATCTGGTTCCAGCCAACAGTTGCATTCCTCAGGATTGCGTCACAGTGATCTTTAGATGCAGCAATCTATCAAGTTGATATGGTCAGAGGAGAAAGTGAAATTCATGAAGACTGATAATTCACTAACAGTGCATTTAGCTTACATCAACTGTAAAAGTGGCGGCATTGAATCTACAAGATGCCCCGCAAGAGAGAAAAAAGGCTTCTACCACTTGTAACACGCGTATGGCATTGAATTGGCGTGGAAGACCCTGATGATTTAAAAACAATCAATTTGCACATCAAGTAGAGAGAGCTATACAAATGGTACAAAGCTGTTAACAGTTTAGGCTCCATTTGACATTGCTTATTGAAAACTGTTTATCACATTTACCACTTATGATAAATGTTTCTCTACAAGTGTTTCCAGATTGCTTATTGAAAGTGTTTTTTTATCAATTGAGTGATTTTGGTGCAAATACTTTTTAAAAAACCAAACAAACACCACTTTTTGAAATTGCTAAGTATACTTATAAATTACTGTAACTCAACTAGCTAAAGATCCATGCAGCATTCTTTGACTGGTGTCATGGACAAAAGCCAAAAGGCTGTTCAGCTGAAAGATATCTGTTCAATTCCAAAACAATATTAGGTTCCATTAGACAAAACTTATTTAAAACTGCTTAGGGCACTTATTGTAGACCTAAGGGTTTATGCAAGACACCCTAAGAGGTATCTGTTCAGCTGAAAGATATCTGTTCAATTCCAAAACAATATTAGGTTCCATTAGACAAAACTTATTTAAAACTGCTTAGGGCACTTATTGTAGACCTAAGGGTTTATGCAAGACACCCTAAGAGGTGGGGGGGTAAATCAGTATGTGACCATTTTATTCAATTTCAGAAGAGATCACTCTCTCTCTCTCTCTCTCTCTCTCTCTCAGCAAAACTCATATTTATAGCCTCCATGAGACTCGGTTGCCTTAACATCAACAGTTGGTCCACATGAAATACTGAAGATTCCAGAACAGCCACCGCAACAAAAACACCAAAACGATCTGTCAGAGCAACAAAAATGATTTCCTAAGTCATACGTTGGGTAGCCTGGCATGACTGATCTCTGCATATAGTAGATTACGCAGCTTCTACCTTACATAACACTTCGTACTTTGCAGAATCTGCCCTCTGATCGTATCTCTTACTATACACAACCTATTCCACATAGCCATGCAGCGCTTACCATACTTGATGCATGGCCTTCTCCAAATACAGCTGATACGAAGTCAGTTTCTACTTTACATAAAACTTACTATACACAAGACATCTCCAAGCAAGCTTCAACTTAACTCCAAATTCTTCATAGGCCAATTCAAAAACCTTGTTGAGCATCTTTCTTCATTCATATGGACATCAATCCAAGTCCATCACTGTCACCATTTCAATCAACAGATCTCCATATGTTCGTTCTTCTAAGTCAATGGCCTCTAAAAAGCCTCCAGCTTCTGCCATATATTCTATTTATCAAGCAATTCCACACAAAGAGAATGTAGATCCTTTCATCTCTTCATAAAGAAAACAAAAGCTCAAACCATATGGATCCATTTTTCTCTGCATCCTTCGTGAATTTTCTCATCTCGTCAATCTCTTTAACAATCCAACCAAAACTGTAGAATGGGGAAACCCACTTACCTTCAAGGTGAGGTGGGGCTCTTCTTTTATAGAATGAAAATGCGGAATGTACAAGGGAGTATTCCGATGTGGGACTCGGAAATACCCATAATAATACAAAAGAGGGTTTAACACTCCCCCTCAAGCTGGACAGACCCAGCTTGGACAATGAGTCCCACAAAAAAGAATAAGAAGACACCACACAAGACCCATAACTACTCCCCCTCAAGCTGGGTGTCAGATGTGGTGGATCCCCAGCTTGGAACTAAGCGAGGCAAGGCGAGCACCAGGGAGGCCTTTGGTGAAGATGTCAGCAAGCTGGTCTGCCGTCGGAATGTGGCTAAAGCTGACATGGTTGTGCTCCAGGTGGTGGCGAAGAAAGTGACAGTCCACCTCAATATGCTTCGTGCGTTCATGGAAGACGGGATTCGAAGCAATTTTAGTGGCTGCCTGATTGTCACACCATATGTGAGCAGAAGTCTGCTGAGGAAAGCCAAGCTCCTGGAGGAGTTGCCGAAGCTAAAGGATCTCGGTAGTGACGGTGGTCATGGCACGGTACTCAGACTCGGCACTGGAGCGAGAGACGACCGTCTGTTTCTTGCTGCGCCAAGAAATGAGGTTGTCTGCCAAGAAAATGGCGAACCCAGAGGTAGATTTCCGAGTGGCAAGGCAGCCAGCGTAATCAGCATCGCAAAAGGCCTCAATATGCTGATGAGGATGTTGGGAGTAGTGAAGACCACGGGCAGGATCCCTTTTGATGTACTTGGCGATGCGGATGACAACATCCCACTGAGATGTGGTGGGATGCTCCATAAATTGACTCACTTTGGCTACCGCACAGGAAATGTCGGGTCGAGTCATGGTGAGATAATTGAGTTTGCCCACCAATCGTCGGTACCGCTCGGGATGGGGGTATGGAGCCGAGGAGGCATAAAGAGACCGTTCGCCAGGCTCCAGAGGAGTATCGACCGCAGTGGCCTGAGTCAGCCCAGCATCCTGCAATATATCCAATGCATACTTCCGTTGGCAGAGGGAGATGGTGGCAGAGGAGTAGGAAACCTCGATGCCGAGGAAGTATGTGAGAGGACCAAGATCCTTAGTGTGGAAGTGCTGGTGAAGATGAGTCTTGAGATGGGTGATACCCACAGAGTCGCTGCCGGTGATGACGATATCATCCACATAGACGACCAATAAGATGCAGCCATGTGGAGTCGTCCTGTAGAAGACAGTGTGGTCTTTCATACTGCGGAAAAGCCCAAAGTCGCTGACGACCGTGCTAAAGCGGCCAAACCAAGCACGGGGAGACTGCTTGAGGCCGTAAAGAGAGCGGCGGAGACGGCAGACACGAGATTCAGCGCCGGCGGCACAAAATCCGGGGGGCTGCTGGAGATAGATTTCTTCCTCAAGGAAGCCATGGAGGAATGCATTCTTGACATCCAATTGATGAAGAGGCCACCGATGATGGGCGGCGAGAGAGATGAATAGCCGGACAGATGCCATCTTGGCAACCGGGGAGAAGGTATCAAAGTAGTCAACTCTGTATGTCTGAGCAAAGCCTTTGGCCACAAGGCGGGCTTTGAGGCGATGGAGAGTACCATCGGGATTCAGCCTGACCGTGTAAATTCATTTGCTGCCCACTGCCTGTTTGCCTGCTGGAAGGGAGACAAGATCCCAAGTATGGTTTTCCTCCAGAGCCTGCAATTCATCCCGCATGGCTGCGAGCCACCCGGGGTGAGATTTGGCCTCACCAACTGTGCGAGGTATAGAAACCGTCTCCAGAGCGGACAAACCCCTGTAAGAAGATGCAAATAGAGGAGTACTCTGGCAGGAGCGAGTACCTTTCCGTAGGGCGATGGGCAAGTCCGCGGGTGGCGGAGCAGGAGCAGCGGACGAAGGGGCTGGGCGCGCGCACAGTGGGGGTTGGCCGGGAGCGCCGCTGGGAGGGAGGTCCGCAGAGGCTGGGCGCGCGCACGGTGGGGCTGGCCGGGAGCGCCGCTGGGAGGGAGGTCCGCAGAGGCTGGGCGCGCGCACGGTGGGGCTGGCCGGGAGCGCCGCTGGGAGGGAGGTCCGCTGGGAGGAGCCGACAGAGGAGGCGCGGGCCGCGTCGGTGAGAGAGAGGGCCGCCGGGGAGAGGGTGCGGGCGCCGGGCGAAGGCCTGCTGGGACGAGGGCGCACCGCGGGAGGACGGCGGACGCCGGGAGGAGAGGTGCGCCGGGAGGGAGGGCCTGCCGGGAGGGTGCAGGTCGGAGAGGAGCTGGGCAGGGCAGGGCTGCGCCGGGATCGGAGGGGGGGGCCTGCCGGGAAGGGCTAGGGCAGCAGGGAGAGAGGCGGGGCCGGGAGGACGCCGGGAAGCCGCAGAGGAGGGAGGGTTCGGGATAAAAAAAAATCCCTCTGATACCATGTAGAATGGGGAAACCCACTTACCTTCAAGGTGAGGTGGGGCTCTTCTTTTATAGAATGAAAATGCGGAATGTACAAGGGAGTATTCCGATGTGGGACTCGGAAATACCCATAATAATACAAAAGAGGGTTTAACAAAAACCATCATGAGACAACGCATATATTGATCAACAACAAATGTTCATGTACCTTTATGTCAATAAATCAGATGCTCGGTGATTTTCTATTAAACACATGATGTGTCTTCCAAAGACAACTCAACATACATTCATCATCATCACAAATTCAACACACAATCAACACTTCGGTTACACCAAATCTAACACCATATAAGAAAGGTTTTGTAGGACATACCTATGTTCAAATGCAGCTGAAGAAAGCAAAAAACTCATCTACAAGATCTACTGGGCGAAGAATCAATAAAATGAAATAAAAACATAAAACAAAGCATACCTCACTGTTCATGCTACATCCTCCACAACAGTAAGTTTGAGATCCCACAACACCAACCAATGGGTTTCTACCCCCAAAGGTATCCACCGCCCATTAGAATCACTGAATGCTTCAAAAAGACACCTCCTTCAAAGGTGGGTTAGCATCTCCTCTCCAAAGGTAAATGAAGAAAAGTATGCGAGAGAGCTTCGGTTTGAGAGTAATCACCACTGTGTATCCACACTACACAAATGAGGACCAAGAACTCCATTATACAGGACTCCATTGAATGAATGAACCTGCTAGGGTCTAAACGCTTCATATGTTATGAAATACCCAACTCTTTGGCTCATCCGTTATAACATTTATGTTACCCTATTTTTTATTATTCTGGGTATTTCCGAGTCCCGCATCGGAATACTCCTGTATGTATTCCATATTCTCAATCTATAAAAATAGGTTTCCGCCTCACCTTGAGGTAAAGAGATTCCCTCTTTCACATAGTATCAAAGAGAGGTGGTGTCCGGAGAATAGGATACCTCGATACCTAGGAAATATGTGAGAGGATTGAGATCCTTCGTGTGGAAGTGTTGGTGAAGATGCCCCTTGAGGTGAGTGATACCATCAAAGTCACTGCCGGTGATGATGATATCATCCACAGAATCGACCAACAGGATGCAGCCAGCGGATGTCGTCCTGTAGAACACGGTATGGTCCTTCATGCTGCGTGAGAGCCCAAAGCCGGTGACGACAATGCTGAAGTGGTCGAACCAAGCATGAGGAGACTGCTTGAGGCCGTAAAGAAAGCGGCGGAGTACGCGGCGCCGGAGGCACAAAATCCGGGAGGTTGTTGCAGATAAACCTCTTCCTCAAAAAATCCATGGAGGAATGCATTCTTGACATCCAGTTGATGAAGAGGCCAATGATGATGAGTTGCCAGAGAGATGAATAATCGAACGGAGGCCATCTTGGCAACTGGAGAGAAGGTATCAAAATAGTCGATACCGTAAGTCTGTGCGAAGCCCTTTGCCACAAGGCAGACTTTGAGCCGATGGAGAGTGTCATCGGGATTCAGCCTGACCGTGTAAATCCATTTGATGTCAACCGCCTGTTTGTCTGTTGGAAGGGGGACAAGATCCCAAGTATGGTTTTCTTCCAGAGCCTGCAATTCATCCCGCATTGCTGCTAGCCACCCCAGGTGAGATTTTGCATCACCAACTGTGCGAGGAATGGATATTGTATCCAGAGCTGACAGACCCCTGTATGAAGATACAAATAGAGTACTCTGGCAAGAGCGAGTACCTTTCCGGAGTGCAATGAGCAAGTCGTCTGGTGCCGGGGCAAGAGCATCGGACGAAGCGATGACGACGATGTCATTGGTCGGGATAGGGGATACAGTTGATGGAAAATTGGTTATGGATTTCATTGTAAAATGTCTGGAATGTGAAAAACACTTCAAAGCTAATAAGAACCAAGCACTGGCTACTTTGTATTCAGATAAAAAGGGAGCAGGAATACAGTAGGTAGGAGAAAATTACACCAGCAACAAGGGAATAACAGAGAAAGGAGGAAGAGAACATCAGGAAGGGGACTCGCCCTCAATCCTGCCCAAGCCATAGGCCGATTTGCACCAAGCAGCCCACTAAACCATCAACTCCAGGATCCCTTCACCTTAACCCTCCACCCTTATTTATAATCTCCCTCCCTAACAAACTAAGAATATTCCCCAGAATATTCCCTTGGGGCCCACAACATATTCTATATAATATTCCTCAGAATATTCCTTCTAATTACTTCAGGTGGCATACATGGTCTCTATCATTGTCACCGTCCCGAAAAACCACCTTGTCCTCAAGGTGGTGGATCGTGTAGGCATGTCAGGCAATCTGCCATATCATCTGTGCTGCAGGGATTGGAGGACAAGGGGTGCTAAGCAGGCAATGGTGTCAAGCAATCTTCCATATCCTCCGCTGCAGTCCAATATAAAGTGTCTGTGCCGCAAGTGTTCGCCACACAATCTCCCAAACACATCGGCCGCCGTCATGGATCAGGGATGGAGAGACGAAGGTGAGAGTGTCGCCCGCCGTAATGCCTGACCTCCATCCAGTGAGAAGGTCATGTTGTGAGTTGGGCCGCAAGTACAGCTGGTACCACGTCGGCCGACATCACGGGCGAGCCCTGTACAACTGATGGTAAAATAACAAGAGCCCATGTATGAGTCGGCTCAATCTGCTGCGGCTCGGGCTGCAACATTAATTGGCTGAAGATAGTGTCGTCAGGATTTTCGGCCAGCCCTTTGCTCCAGTTGGGCGTCTCATGTTCGGTAGGCCCCGCAGAGTGCGACGCGGACACCTGCGTTACCTGCGGCAGGAACTCTGATGTAGTTGCAGGGGGTTTGGTGATGGAGCTTCCAAAATCCTCAAGGATTGCTTCTTTAAGATGCGCTCAAGTGAACGTAGTTGCAGGTCCTTTAGCCACTAAAAACCAAAGTGCAGACAAATCGGACATGCAGAGGCGTGTCATTGGTACTTTCATCTGATCCGGCGTTTGGTTGCGCGAGAAATATTCCTCAGCCCTTGAGATCCACATCTCCGGATGTGTGGCCGAAAATTCCGACAAAAACTCCTGTAAGTTTTTTTCCTGATTGCGGGTCACCCGAGCCAGTGAATTCCAAAGTTCCTGCATCTCCTGCTTAGGATGTGTCATAGGTAAGAAAAAATAGACTTCCTACCCTGCAGTAGTGAGAGTTTCCTTTTTTTTGGGGGGGGGGGGCAGAAAGTCGGGCGCCCCCTTGTTTTTTTTTTCGGGGTTTTTTTTTGTTCCTGCGTTTCCCTCCCGAGGCAGAAAAAAAAACGGGTCGTCCCTTTTTTTTTTTGGTAAAACGGGCGGCGCTTCTGCAGTCAGTAAAAAAAACAGGAATGTCGCAGGTCGCATGACGCTTCCCTCCTCGCTCGCCTCCTGCTCAAGTGAAACCCGAAGGCCGACGGCGTGCTCCACAAATTTTTAGTTCTCCGCCGCTTCAGCGAAGCCGACGGCGCGATGGTGGTGAGCTTTGTCCGCCGATGAAGAAAACAAGGGATTCCGCTGAAGAGGATCGAAACGTCTCCCAACATAAACTAATGATGCGCGCCAACGAAAAACAGGCAGAGAGCACCGGAGCGGAAGTGCGCTTGAAAAATCGTCCCTTACTGGACGTCAAATGCAAGCCGAGGGAGTAGAAGCTTCACAGGTGAGTCGCGCCTGTTGTAGATCGGGAGTCTCCTACAGCAACAGTCTCTTGCGTGCATGTGGCGTCTCCGCAAAAAAGAAGCAAGCAGTGCACGGCACTTCCTGACGTCGCGTCTGATGGTCAGCTTTATGACATCGCCTTCTGCAGGAGAGGCGAGCAGGCCAGGAGTGGTTCGTGAAAATTTCCACACTGCGATGTGCGCTGATGCTGAAAGGGATGAAACCGGTAGAGGAATAAACAGCGGGGGTGCTCCAGCAGCGGGGAGCAAGAGCAGGCCGGACCAATTGATAAGAACCAAGCAATGGCTACTTTGTATTCACATAAAAAGGGAGCAGGAATACAGTAGGTAGGAGAAAATTACAGCAGCAACAAGGAAATAACAGAGAAAGGAGGAAGAGAACCTCAGGAAGGGGACTCGCCCTCAATCCTGCCCAAGCCATAGGTCGATCTGCACTAAACCATCAACTTCAGGATCCCCTCACCTTAACCCTCTACCCTTATTTATAATCTCCCTCCCTAACAAACTAAGAATATTCCCCATAATATTCCATTGGGCCCCACAACATATTCTATATAATATTCCTCAATATATTCACTCTAACTACTCCAAGTGGCATACATGGTCTCTATCAGGAGCGTTCTCGAAGGAGGTACAGTCAAGTCATTCGCGAAAAATCATCAATGAAAGATATATAATATTTATATCCCAAATGACTCGAGATGGTATAGGGACCCCAAACGTCTGAATTAATCAGATCAAAAGGTCTTGAGGCCCTTGTATCCACTCGAGGAATGTATGAAGTGCGATAATGTTTCGCAAATGTACAAGACTCACAATGAAAAGAAATACGTGGACTAAAATTTGGATAAAGCTGATGAATGATGGAGGCAGGGGGTGTCCCAACCGGGAATGAAGATCTAATGCGCGAGCAGAGACAGACGTGCAGGTGACAGTCGTCGGTCCATCGAACATGTAGACCCCGTCCCGAAGCTGGCCTCTACCAAGTTCCCGATTCATAGTTCGCTCCTGAAATACAACAGTAAAGGAGGTAAATATGGCAGCACAGTTTTAATCTTTCGTAAGCTTACTGATGGAAAGAAGATTAAATGGACTGCGGGGCACATGTGCCACAGAGGGCAGGTGAATCAATGAAGTCAGGGAGCATGCACCAAAGCCCGCAATGGGGATAGTGGAGCCATCTGCGATGGTGATGGCTGATGGACAGGTATAAGGACAGTAGGATGTCAACATACCATCATCACCGGTGAGGTGGTCGGAGCCACCGGAGTCGAGCATCCAGGCAGGGGAGCGACGGCCGACAAAGGCAGCGGAACCAGCTGAATGGGCCAAAGAAGCCAAAGGGGGACCAGGTCCTGCGGGGGTCCAAGGATCATGACTCAGCCGGATGTCCCCCATAGACAGGTCCAGAGATGGTGGAAGAGTGGCGACTGATGAGGAAGGCTCCTGAACCGCTGTCTGACCCTACCGCGGTTGTTGAGATGGGCATCCATGAAGAACCCAGCATCGGTCGATCAGGTGGCCGAGCTTGCCACAGTGGTGACAGAGGGGACGTGGACGGCCCTCCACACGGCCACGGCCACGGCCACGATTGCCTGAGAAGCGGCCACCGCCACGACCGCCGAGAGCTGAGTGGTCGATGATGGTGGTGGTCGGGGGAAGAGCCCGCTGGGCCTTGCCCAGGCGATGATATACCTGTGATATCTCTAGCGTCGAAGGGCTGCCGAGCAACTCGGTAGCCGTCGTGGCAAATTCCGATGCGAGGCCGTTGAGAAGATTGAAGATGCGGAGTTGGTCCTGCTAGGTCTGAGCGCCTGCCGGTGTCTGAGGAACATGCCACAACTCCTGCAACTCATCTCGAAGGCATCTCCCTCTGCCAACGGAAATATGCGATGGATATTCTGCAGGATGCTGGGCTGACACAGGCCACTGCTGTGGACACTCCTCTGGAGCCTGGGAAACGATCTCTCTATGACTCCTCGGAACCGTATTCACACCCAGAGCGGTACCGTCGACTGATGAGCAAACTCAATTATCTCACCATGATTCGTCCCGACATTGTCTGCGTTGTTGGCAAAGTGAGCCAATTTATGGAGTATCCGACCACCTCTCATTGGGATGTTGTCCTCCGCATCGCCAAATACATCCAGCGAGATCCTGCTCGTGCTTTTCGCTACTCCCAGCATGCTCATCTGAATATTGAGGCCTTCTGTGATGCTGATTATGGAGTATCTGACCACCTCTCATTGGGATAGTGTCATCCGCATCGCCAAATACATCAAGCGAGATTCTGCTCGTGGTTTTCGCTACTCCCAGCATGCTCATCTGAATATTGAGGCCTTCTGTGATGCTGATTATGCTGGCTGTTTTGCTACCCGGAGATCTACACCTAGGTTTGTCGTGTTCTTGGCAGGCAACCTCATCTCCTAGCGCAGCAAGAAACAGACTGTCGTCTCCTGCTCCGGTGCGGAATCCGAGTACCGTGCCATGGTCACCGTCACCACGGAGATCATTTGGCTTCGAAATCTCCTCCAGGAGTTTGGCTTTCCTCCGCAGACATCTGCTCACATCTGGTGTGACAATCAGGTAGCCATCAAGATAGCTTCAAATCCCATCTTCCACGAACGCACGAAGCATATTGAGGTGGACTGCCACTTTCTTCGCCACCACCTGAAGCATGATCATGTCAGCTTTAGTCACATCCTGACGGCAGACCAGCTTGTCGACATCTTCACCAAAGGCCTTCCAGGGGCTCGCCTAGCCTCACTCAGTTCCAAGCTGAGCATCCATAGCATCTGCAACCCAGCTTGAGGAGGAGTTTGTCTGATCTTGTCTGATGTCATCTTTCTTTTTGTGGGACTCATAGTCCAAGCTGGGCATGTCCAACTTGAGGGGGAGTGTTAAACCCTATTTTTTATTATTCTGGGTATTTCCGAGTCCCACATCGGAATACTCCTGTATGTATTCCGTATTCTCAATCTATAAAAGTAGGCATCCACCTCACCTTGAGGTAAGGAGATTCCCTCTTTCACAATTTACAATAGCTCCTCATTAATATATGTGATTGTTAAACTCCTTTAACAATCAATAATCCATCTACACATTATCACATGTGTGACAAGCTGAATCAACATAAATCATTATAGGAGAGTTGGCCGAATGATATCCCATATTATTCACCATGTACACCATGACCTGGTTTCAAGAACCACAATATAACACAGATCATGGCGTGGTGACTCACCACGTCATGGTTGATGTTTTAGTACATATTTTTAACAATCTCTCACTTGCACTAAAGTCTCACAACTTTATGCAGAATTTTACAACTATGTGAATTCATCCTAACTCCTTTGAATATGATTATCAGATAAACACTCAAATTTGGGACAAAAACTTTGTACCAAAAATTATCATTATTACATGGCCTATTGTGTGACCCTACGGGCATTTGTAGCGATGACAACAATTATGAATTCTCCGATCCATAATTGTAAGCAAAGAGTGACATCTAGAAAAGCGTCATTGTTACTCAAGCTACAAAGAGGTCTGACGTGGTCTCGATTAAACATACTCATATCTCCATAAGAACATGTCCGCTACAAGTGTCTTTATACATCGTATGCATGCTTATATAATCCGTTTGTTCAAGACATCGAGTGACCACTGGACATAGAACACGTCAATCTAGTATAGACCAACTCATTTATTCACAATTCTCCGAAATAGACTGGTCAATTTGAATGAATACATGCCATGTCATCCATTCAAGTAATTGAACACATCACATGTCACTCAACTAAGCATGACCATGCATTTCCTCAGTCAAACTCAACTGAGGGCACAAATGTCATATTTTCCATGCAAGAGGACGGATCTCATCTTAGTAACTCAACTGATGACATGAAGAATAGTTACCTGACCACCCCATGATTAGTTCAGCCTCAAGGCTAGCATAAGAAATGTATTTGTTGGGACCAAGTTGACTCAAAACACCTTGAGGGGGATGAAATAGAGTGAATACCGATTTAAGACTTCCTTTTTCATTGATCCTTTTGTCGTACAGATCTTGTTTCCATGTAGTAGGAACACGTTCAATTTCTCGTTTTTACCCTTTGTTGCCCCGAGAGATAAAATAGATGCAAAAAGTAAAGCATGCACATACAGGGATTTACTTGGTTCACTGCTAAGGGTTAATCCAAGGAGCATACATACGGTTTTGTGTCGGTGTATCGGAATATAACACTACTCATTGTATGTGTTACAAATCGATTCAAAAAGGCGCATTGTCGATCCAGGGACACTCCCACTTGTCTACTGGCACACTACTTTAAGATAAGGCTGGACAGTTTATCAACTTGCGGGTTTTCTTCAACAGTTTACATACAAGATCTATCTCTGTTTAGCATAGGTCATCGAGATACCTTGCATCTTCATCTCCACATAAATGCTCGTTGCTTTGTTGCACTCTCCTTTTTCTTCTCTGGATGAGATTAACACCTCGAAGTGAGGGTTAAATATCTTTGTCATCCACAAAACACAACGGAAGCTCCTTTCTTCGTGATGAAGATAATCCAAGAACTGGAATTATCGTGTTGCCTTCTTTCTTTGTAGACCAGATGTAGCAATTTCATCCTCGTTCTCCATCTTTGTGTTGTACTTAAAGGTTTTTGGTTGTATTTGTTGTCATCTTGTGTTAAAGCATGTCAATGTAATAAATGCAAAGATGATAAAGAGTTGTTACCATGGGGAATAAATGGAAAAGGAGAAAACCAAAGGTCCTTGGAATAATTGGATAGACAGATTCCTTAGATTAAAGCTTGTCAATGTAATAAATGCAAAGATGATGAAGAGTTGATGTCATGAGGAATAAATGGAAAAGGAAAAGACCAAAAGTCCTTGGAATAGCTAGTTGGACAGATTCCTTGTATTGAAGTGCCCTAAAACCAACTTTTGTGTACTTTATGATAACTTGTATTCATTGTTTTGAATATTAATAAACTCTTTATCACGTCATGATTGTTCTTCTACGTGACATAGTATATGATAATGTTCTAAAAGTAGTTGTCGCACTGAAAGGTCATAACAGTTCCTCATTATGATAAGAACCAAGAAGTGTCACGACAATATTCTTAAATATATGTTCTATAGTCGGATGAAATCATTTGAGGAACGCAAATGATATAGGCTATCAGGGGTGGAGACTCCTAGGAATTTAAGACACATTCTCATGGTGTACGCCCTTGGTAATTTCCAGTGTAGGAAATTATGAGGAGACCCACCGGTAGGAAATCCATATTTATATGTATCATTGGATTTTCCTATTTGCGGATGTCTATATTGATCGTTAGACTTTAAGATTATTATTAATAGATTTTATTAGTCTCGTACTTTAATGTATTGACGAAAACTGTGACAACATATGTTCGCGGTGAAGTAGGATATGTTGGGTGCATCATGAGCAATAGTTCATTAATAAATAATGCGAGAAAGGATTTGTCCCTTCAGTTCTTTAAAAGAATTTGATATCTCAGGTGCTTTAATGGAAATAATATAGCCTAAATAAATCTATGTCCATGGTGTTTTGTAGCCAAGTTCATTTCCGAAAATTCAAAGAAACAGACATTGAACATATAGGTTGATGGCACAGACATGCAACCTGCTTGATTAGAGATATCGCGATAAAAGGATTATATTACACAGTAAGCGTCCGTATGTGGTTTTATATCGTTGCAACATTATCTTATTTCTCTATGGGTGTCTTTGGGTGCTGTTAGGTGCTAACCTTAGACTTTGAACTGTTTCGCTTAATGTCACTGAGAAAGAAGCATAGAGGATCACACACTAAGTGTATCCAGAACTTCGGTTAATTAATATTATTATTTATTATTTAACAAGTTGAGTAAATATTATTCTCGCACGTGGTTTAATAATTATTCATGTTTGCTTGATCACATATATTTTGTCACCAGTTATTCGAGCGAATATTTTATGAGCAGAATATTTAATAAATATTTATTTGTTATTTAATTAATATAATATTTATTTATTTATTGGCGAATAATGCAGTGATATTTATTTATAAAATAAAGTCATTATTCAATACCAGATAAATATTGTGGAGAAATGACGAATCGAGTTTAATAGTCGAGTGAGAAATAATATATATTGAATATTATTTGAAAAAATAATATTTAATTTAATTCACGAATTTAGCGCATGTCAAGAAATAATAATATCATTATTATTATTGACATGGGGTTCCACAGGAATTAAGAAAGATAATAAGAGCGCATGCGCAACTATTATTTTCTAACCCTAACGGTATATAAACTAAATTATATTATTTTCATTATGGTAGCCATTTTCATTAGTTGTGCACAACGATACCCGGAGAGAATTCTTTCGAACACCTAGAGACCTCTCTCTCCAAAAATGCTCTCAAGAACGGAAAGCGATCCTCCTCCACCACCACTCTCAAGTCTAGAGAGATCAAGAGAATCCTTTTTCAAGCGATTCTTATAGCGATCAAAGGGGAACGGCGCAAGTGTTAGGATCTACCGCGCTAGCACCCGGAGATTCCTACGGCGACGTTCGAAAGTTCGTTGAACACATGTGGATCGCCACTGGAGGGACTCTACTCTTGATTCCTACAACGCAACGACAGTACGACGTAGAGACGTTTGATTCACCAATGAAAAAAAAATTACTCGCAAAGTAATTCTTAATTGTTTAAATTATTTATAAATAATATGTAATGATCATACACTTTGATTCTGGCGTTTTCCTCTCATCAATATTCTTTTATTTAATTATGTTGGTCAAGGCATTTATCGTCGTGTAAATCTCGGATTAATCATCGATTACGAAAAAGAGACGAATTGGGCATGACCCATCTGGCGCTTTCGATGCGCCTGAAACAATCAAGTGGTATCAAAGTGGTCACATAATTATTTATAATTATTTAAAGATCGTTGATTGATTTACGCATTTATCATTAGTTTTCAATTCCAATTTAATCGTTCTCAATCTAAATCGCGAGATCCGCTCTTCTTTTTCATTCTCGTAAATATAATCAAATTGATTATTTTTATGAACGAAATGCATTCGAAGAACTCATCTGGAGGTGTCGAGGAGTCTGACTGGAAAACACAAGAGTACACGCCATGTAACCTGAAGGTACGCATCGTGTACCCGTGTTTAATGCATCCTGAATTAATTCAGAATTAATTCAAGCCGTGTGCATTTACTGCACACGGTGTGTTTAAATACACCACGTGTTAATCGGGTTAGCCTGGGCGCGCAGTCAACCGGACTACACGACGTGTAACATTCGTACACGACGTGTAGCCCATTAGTCAAAGACGAGCCGTGTATTCTCTTACACGGCCTACATGACTGGTGATCGTGTAATTTGAAAACCACACGCCGTGTACCTCATGTACACGTCATGTACTCCATAATTTTTCATGACACGATTACACGTCGAGTCCCTAGAAGTGCGCCACGGATAGATG
This sequence comes from Viscum album, assembly GCA_963277665.1. Classification (NCBI taxonomy): domain Eukaryota; kingdom Viridiplantae; phylum Streptophyta; class Magnoliopsida; order Santalales; family Viscaceae; genus Viscum; species Viscum album. Next base: position 332,935,060 of record OY728129.1, on the reverse strand, counting down.
GTGAGAATGGTACACAACGTATAGCTGGAATGTACACACCGTGTACTTTTACAAAATTTCGCAGAATTAAAAATTAATTTATTATACTGCATAAACTTTGTCAACATGTATTCCGTGTGGACATTAAGTTGACAGTACACGCCATGTAACGAGTTTTATATATATAAATGTTTAATTAATTCCTACGTAATGTTCGTGTTAGAGGTTAAGTTGCGTCGAGTCCCACATCGGACTTGAGGTATCGTGTCATCTTTATTATTCATTATAAATAGACTCCAAGACCTCCCTTAAAGAGGCATCTTGGGTATTGGGTCTATCTCTCTCCATTCCTACATGGTATCAGAGCAAGTCCAAACCTAGCCTTTTTGTCTCTCTCCCCGCCTCGATTTTTTGTCAAGGATTCCCCCCTGTAGGGGGCGGCGGCTCCCAGCATAATCTTTTTAGTCCCCCCCCCATGTGTCGTGCATCCCTCATTGGCCCAACAACTCTTGTCCGCCCCAAGCTCCCGTGCGACGGCCCCTCCCAACACGATGCTCCTGCGCAACAGCACCCCATCTCTGACAGACGCAATTGCCCCCGACGCCCCCCTTTCAACTTCCCCGCGCGATGGGATGTTGCACGGCCGCACCCCTCCTTTCCCGACTGTCCCCTTCTGCCAGAAGCCCCCTGCTCAACGGCCTCCTTTCGCCCCCTGCGGGTCGTCCCCCCTACCTCGTTGACTCCCCGTGCGAGGCCCCACCGCTGCCTTCCGAGCAAGTGTGCAACCCCCGACGGCCCCACTCGCGTCGCCGCTTCCCACCCGCGGTGAATCCCTGCACGACGCAGTATTCCCCTGCGCGGTCGCCTCTGCCGTACTGATCTGCACCCTCGCCGACCTCCGCTCATCATCCCCTCCCCTTCTCCCATCGGAGATCTCTCATTGCCGATCTTTCACTCTGGTTTTCTCTCTTCGGGTGCACGATGTCGCTCCTGTGCACCCTCGTCGGTCGGGCGATCTCCGTGTCAACTCCTCCTGCTCGCCTTTTTTTTTCAGGCAACAGAAGCGCGCAACATCACCAACATACTGGCCAAGGAGTCGAATTTCTCTGACGACGACACACCTGGCGAGGCAGATCAACCACCATTCCACCATCACCGTGCTCACCCTCGACAACGGCGCCATGAACGCACGCTACTTCTTTGCCTCTATCAGGTTCTTCATTGCTCTCTGTTGTTACATTTGCTATCAATCAAAATCATTTTAGGGTCCGCAAAGTCGGACGCCGTTTCACCTCGACATTTTAGGGTCTGCAAAGTCAGACGTCATTTCAACTCGGCAATTTGGGTCCGCAAAGACAGGAGTCGTATCACTCGGCCTTTTGGGTCCGCAAAGTCGGACGCCGTTTCACCCGATCGTTTTGAAGTCGTTTGTCGGTTCTCGTTTCATCCGACAAGGCTCATCCTCAGCAAGGGAGCATGAGAGTTCTACAATGGTCATCTTTTCATTAGCAGCCATGGGCGAGAGCGCAAGAGGTGGAGCAAAACCATCAGGCAATGCATACGGCGTCGTTCCTTGGTTGAAACAATCTTTTTCAGCGACATCATCCATCTTGAGGGGGAGCTGCAATGACAATTTTTTTTATGTTTTGTCTTGTTATGTAATCAAGTTGGGTATGTCCAGCTTGAGGGGGGGTGTTAGCAGTGTTTTTTGTTTGCTTTGTTTTCTTTAATTATGTATCCAAGCTAGGTACACCTAACTTGAGGAAGAGTGTTAGAGGTTAAGTTGTGTCGAGTCCCACGTCGGACTTGAGGTATCGTGCTATCTTTATTATTCAATATAAATAGACTTCAAGGCCTCCCTTAGAGGCATCTTGGGTATTGGGTCTATCTCTCTCCATTTCTACAATTTAGAACTAGATATTGTGTATTAATCGTAATACAGTTATTACTCTAAGTGCATTGAAACATAACACGCTGCGTAAATATCATGTGTTCCGTGTGGTCATTAAGTTGATAGTACACGCCAAGAAATTATGTGATGAATCTTGTATGTTATATGTCACATGAGTAAACAGTATACGAATATAATACATGTTGGGTAGTTCGGACGGGTGCTCACCATGTTACCACCAAGGTATGTACAAAGTTGATTTTAAGTAAATTTATTTAATCTGTTTAAAAATATGATAGATGAGAATTTCAAGAAAGTTCGGATGAGAATTAAGATAAAAAAATGATTAATTAAAAAAGATAATTAATTGATTTGAGTGAGATTTATATTAAATAAGAATAATTAGAATTGAATGTTATTTTATTATATGCATAATTAGTTGCATAAATATGGATGATCATGAGCATAGACCAGAACTTATATGTGATTGGTTTCTTTTAATTTATTATTAAATAAAATTGATGGTTTGTGCGTCATCCCTCGTCTTGTTGTGTAAGGGTTTGCGTGCCCATAGTTTCTTTTATGTAAATCAATTAACCAATCTTTTGGTTCCCCTCACCTACGAGTGAGTAAAAGCATATGTAATGGATAGAGCTCCCAAACTAGTGGAAGCGGTTCAAGTTTGGAGTCGAGGCAAAACCAATCCAAAAGAGATGCATGGATGGACAAGTGAAAAGATGCAACACGAACCATAAAATGGTTCAAGGTGTTTTTCCCCTAGATCGACGGTTAGTTTATCCGCTAGATAAACTAACCATTAGTAAAAGCTCATGATTATACCACTTTATTATTTTATTTCGGCCAAGTTGCATGGTTATTTCATTATGGATGATTTGTCGCGATAGCATCAATTAATTAATTAACGAGCAAGCAAGATATAGCTAAAATAAATTAGATTGTGCGTAAATTTTATCAAAGACATGGTTAATCATTTAAATAAATTCACTTAATATTAACAATCATGTAATAAAAATAAAACAGACAACTTACACATAAAGATAAAATCGAATTATAGTTCAAAGTGTTTGACCGGCCAAAGCCAAAGCGCTTTCAATTATCGGGGAATTTTAATTTGAAATTTTGGAGTAACTTAACTTAGTTAACATCAAGGGTTGACTGCCAGAGCAGGACTTGGTGTAACTAAGAGTCAAAGGTTGAGAAAATCTATTTAAGGATTTTTGAATTGGGGAGTCCACTCAAAAGATCAAGGAACAATGAGTTAATGCAGTTGGCATTTGGAATGCCTACCTAAAACCCTTCAAATTGTTTGACCGGCCAAAGTCGGGGTGATGAGAAGGGGAATATGGATCTTTGCCAATAGAATATCCAGGCAACGGGATATTCCGAAGCCAATGGTGAAGGCTATTGGGTTTCGATAAAATAGTGGGAGATTAATGAATATAATATTTGTTTATTTGTTTAATTTTATCAGAAAGTACTAAAATTTTGCGTACCTTATTTTTAAAAACGGCAATAAAATGACTTCAAACATTTCACTGTGATCCATACTTGAGAAGGATAACCTTCTCATAGGCACCAATTTCCAAGAATTGCAAAGGCGCTTACGCGTTACCCTGTGCCATGAAAGGAAATTATAGGTGCTAGAAAACCTTATTCCTGAAGCACCTGGCCAAGAGGTTAGTGAGAAAGAGTTGTCTCTGTATGGGAAACATTTGAACAATGTCACAGATGTTCTGTATTTCATGCAATCATCCATGACCAATCATGCATATAGCATGATGTCTCGCCTTCAGGATCACTATCAAGAGAAAGTGAGACAAGAGAAATAAGAGATCTCTAAATGCTTTGTTTACAACTAAACTTGGAGAGTCGGCGCCAGCTAGGCCTCATGTAGTCAAACTTATTGGCTACATCGAACGTTTGGACATCTTGAGGATTAAATTCTCAGATGAATTGCGCACAGATCTCATATTTTCCTCACTATTCAAGGCACTCTCCAGTTTCATTGTCAATTATAATATGAGTGTAGAGAAATAAAAGAAAGGAACCGAACCCCCAAGGTCTGTCTCACTAAGGAGCCATTGGGGTGCTTTTATAACAAATGGTAAAGACCACACCGGACCTCAAGTCCGATGTGGGATACAGACTCCAACACTCTCCCTCAAGCTAGGTGTACCTAGCTTGGACACATAATGAAAAGAAAGCAAGAAAAACAGAGACCAACACTCCCCCTCAAGCTGGACATGCCCAGCTTGATTACAAAACCAGACGAAGTAAAAAAAAAAGAACGCTGCAAAGGTGGCTGCTCCCCCTCACGATCGAAGCTCCTGCGCAGGAGATGGATGGATGATGTCGCAGACGCAGCAGATGAACCACACAGAGACCGGGTCGGTTGACGGAACGCCAGGACTGCCGCACTAGGGGGGCCGGTCGATGAAACGCCGGGAAACCAAACTAGCACCGGGAAAACCGCACTTGCAGGGCCGGCGACGGGAGGCGGGGATTCCGCAGAAATCGTTGCGGGATCTGGCGGCGCCAACAGACCCAAATCCGAGGTGGTCGAGCTGCTGCGCTAGCGACAGGACGTGCCGACGGAGAGAGATGCGGCTGCCGGGAGGTGCCGGGAGATGCCGGCGAGGCGGGGATGCCGCAGGAGGAGGCCGACAAGGGTGCAGGAGGCCGGGAGACGGCGCCAGAAGTTGGAGGAGGCCACCTGCGTGGAGCGGCCAGCACGGGTGGAGGCCGGTTGCTGGCCAGAACAGGCCGGATCTGCCCGGATCTGCCCGGAACAGTCTGGATATCGCCGGAACTGGCCGGAAATCTCTGGATCAGGCCGGAGCCGGCCGGAGTAGCCTGGATCTGGCCGGAAATCACCGGATCCGGCCGGATTCGGCCGGAGCTGTCCGGATCTGGCCGCCGGAGAGCAGCAGGCGAGGTCGTCGGGAGGGGAGCGGGACAGGAGAGGCCGCCGGAGAGGGGTCGCCGGACTGGAGGGAGATCCGCCGGGAGCCGCGGGAGGAGGGCTGCCGGAGGAGGAGCCGGCGCTGGAGGGAGGCGCGGCGGGAGCCGCGTCGGACCGGAGGGCCGGGAGCCGCGCGAGAGGAGGGAGGTTCGACGGGAGGGCCGGGAGCCGCGGGGAGGGAGCGGCGTCGGGGAGGAAGTCCGCAGGAAGGAGCCGGCGCGGGCCGCGTCGGGGAGAGAGAGGGCCGTCGGGCGAGGGCGAGGGAGCCGCGCGGGCGAGGGTGCGGGGGCGCTGGGGAGGGGCGCCGGGAGGGAGGGCCTGCCGGGACGAGGGCGCACCGCGGGAGGACGGCGGACGCCGGAACGGCGGGGCGAGCCGGGAGCCGGGGAGCCGGGAGAAGCGTGAGGCCGCGGGAGCAGAGGGAGACCGTCGGGAGCAGCCGGGAGGCGCGGCGACGGGATGCGCCGCTGCGGGATGTCGGGGCCGGCTCGCTCAGAGGAGGCAGCGGGAAGGGAGGCGCGCCGTCGGGGAAGGCCACAGGGGGCGGCTGGGATGGGAAGCGCGCCGGGAGAGCAGGCCGCCGTGCGCTGGAGGGCTGCGCGACCAGGAGCCGGCAGGGAAGAGGCGGACGGGAGAGAGGGCCTGCCGGGAAGGGAGGGCCGTCGCGCGCAGCGGGGAAGCAGGCGCCGGCAGGGGAGACCCGCCGGAGAAACGAGCCCGGAGGGGGCGGCGGGTGAGAAAAAAAAAACTAACCCTACATTAGGGCCGCCGCCCCCCCACGGGGGATAAATAAAAAGAACCCTAGATGAAGGGGGAAATAAAATGGGAGGGAGAGGGGTCGGGATTAACTTCCCTTTGATACCATGTAGAGAAATAAAAGAAAGGAACCGAACCCCCAAGGTCTGTCTCACTAAGGAGCCCTTGGGGTGCTTTTATAACAAATGGTAAAGACCACACCGGACCTCAAGTCCGATGTGGGATACAGACTCCAACAATGAGCAATAATGAGAAGAGTTTTTCAGAACTTATTACTTTGACTCGCTAAATGGACAAGGACATGGGGCATGACAAACCCGCAGTCCTTATGGTGAATAAGAAAATGAAAAACAAGACAAAGGGGCCCGGGACTCATAATAAGTCCAAAGCTCCAGAGCACCGTCCTTCCAAGAAGAGAAAGATCCAGAGACAGGGAAAGGAAAAGGACACAGTATGTTTTGCATGTGGCAAACAAGGCCACTGGAAGAGGAACTGCACCCAGAAGCAAGAAAAACCTAAAGATGCGTTTGTGATCAAGTGTAATCTTTCAATATCTACGCATTGAGTATTAGATACAGCTTGTGGTGCACGCATCTGTATCCAAATGAAGGAACCAAGTAGATTCCAAAAGATTGTCAGAGTTGGGTTTGCAAGCTGCCAATGATGCGAGGTTGGCTGCTCTAGCCATTGGAGACTACCACCTTTCATTGTCAACAGGAATGATATTAGTTCTAAATGATTGTTATCATGTATCAACTGTTACCAAGAGCATAATTTCTATATCATGCCCAGTCTTACAATCTGTTAAGGCTGGTTAAACAAATATTTCTCCATGAAGGACTTAGGTGAAGCAGCCTATATTCTGGGAATCAATATCATCCGTAATAGATCCAAGATGCCACTTGGACTAAGTCAAAGTACATACATTGACCAAATACTAAATAGATTAGTATAGAACAATCCAATAAGGGATTGGTTCTAATATCACATGGTATACATCTTTCTAAAAAAAATGTGCCCTCAGACACAATAGGAGAAAGAAATAGAGTAAGATCCCCTACGCTTCAGCGATAGGATCAATCATGTATGTCATGTTATGTATTAAACTGGATGTTGTCTGCACATTGAGCATGGTAGGCAGATATCAAGCTAATCCAGGAGAATAGCATTGGTCTGTTGTTAAGGTTATCCTTAAGTATCTGGAAAAAAAACTAAGGATATGTTCATGGTGTATGGAGGAGACAATGAGCTAGTCAACAGGGGTTATACTGATGCTAATTTTCAAACAGATCAGAATGATCTAAAGTCGCAGTCAGGACATGTTTTCAGTCTCAACGGAGGAACTATAAGCTGGGAGAGTTCAAAGCAGCCAGTTGTCGCCGATTCTACAACGGATTCCAAGTATATAACGGCTTCTGATGCAGACGAAGTCGTTTCGATACGAAACTTTTTCCAGGAGCTTAATGTGATACCTAGCAGTAAAGACCCTACCACATTGTATTGTGATAATACTGCAACAGTGGCTCTTGTAAAAGAGTCAAGGTCACACCAATGAACAAAGCACGTACTCCGAAAGTATCACCTCTTGAGAGATTTTTCTCAGAGGGGTGAAGTTGCAATAAGCAGAGCTCTCACAGAAGAAAACGTGGTGAACCCCTTAGCTAAAGCTTTATCTCAGCAGAAACATGAGCATCATGTTAGCAGTTGGCTTATCTCAGCAGAAACATGAGTATCATGTGAGAGCTAGTGGATTGAAGGTTGTTAGTAGTTGGCTCTAGTGCAAATGGGAGTCTGTTGGAGTTGGTGCCTTAGAACCAACTTCTGTGTACTTTATGATAACTTGTATTCATTATTTTGAATATTAATTGTTGAACCCAGTTTATTATGTTTCCGGGTAAAGGGTATTTTCGAGACTCACATCAGATTACTCCACCTTGTAATCTTTTTAATCTATCTATTGGAGACTGCATCCCACATCGGACTTATGGTCCGGTGTGGTTTATATTATTCATTATAAAATAACCCCAAGGGCTCCTTTAGAGAGAACACCTTGGGGGTTCGGGTCATCCTATTTTATCATTCTACATGGTATCAAAGAAGGTTTTCTAAACTCGACCCCACCTCCCTACATCTTCGGCGCATCTCCCCCCTGTCGGCGCCTGCTTCCCCAATGCCCCTCCCCGATGCGCGCGATGACCCTATCCTCCCGCGCGACTCCCGACCTGCCTCTTCCCTGCTGCTCCCTGCGCGCAACGCCGTCGGCCCCCAACGGCCCTACCTCCATGTGCGGCGTCTCCCTCCCGGTGGTCACCTCCTCGCGTCGGCTTCTCTAGCGCGGCCACCTCCCCGATGTTGCCTCTCCTGCGACTTCCCGGCGAAGACCGGCCCCGCTCAGACGCTGTCACCCAACGCCGCACATCCCGATCCCACTGTCGTCGCCCGGTCCTGACGCCATTGTCGTCGCCGCCTCTTGATCCCGACGCCGCACATCCGCCGCGGTTCCGCGTGGCTTCCAGACGATCGCGGCTCCCTCCCGGCTCCCCGACCGCGCTCCCTGCTCCCGTGCGAAGCAGCTTCCCCTCCACATCTCGGCGGCCCCACTTCCAGACGAGGCTCCGACGCCTCCTCCAGCGACGGATCCTGTCCGCCACAGGCTCCTCCAGATCTGGACAAGCCACCCCCCCCCCTCCTGCCAAACAGCTCCCGTCAATCGTGGCTGCTCCTCTGCCAGGCAGAGCCCCGCATCCCGTCGCCGGCACCTCCTGCGGAATCCTCGCCTCTCGTCGTCAGCATCTCCCGACGACTCCTGAGAGCCGCCTCCCTGTCTGTCGGCACACCCTCGCGCCTCCTCCACCGTGGCGCAGCACTTCGACCGCCTCGGACCGTGCCCTTTTGGCGCCACCAAATCCCGCAACGACTCTGCAGAATCACCGCCTCCCGTAGTCGGCCCCGCAAGTGTGGCTTTCCCGATGCTAGTGTGGAATTCCCGGCGTCTCATCGACCGGCCCCACTAGTGCAGCATTCCGACGCTCCGTCAACCGGCCCGGTCTGTGTGGTTCCTCTACTGCGCCCACAACATCTTCAATCCATCCATCATCCTGAGGGGGGGTGCGATCTTGAGAGGGAGCTACAAACGTCACTTGTTTCTTTTATTTCATCTTGTTTTGTAATCAAGTTGGGTCTGTCCATGAGAGGGAGTGTTTGCAGCGTTTCTTGTTTGCTTTGTATTGTCGTTGCTTTGGTGCACACCTAACTTGAGGGGGAGTGTTGGAGTCTGCATCCCATATCGGACTTATAGTCCGGTGTGGTTTATATTATTCATTATAAAATAACCCCAAGGGCTCCTTTAGAGAGAACATCTTGGGGGTTCGGGTCATCCTATTTTATCATTCTACACTATTTATAAAAGGTTTTCACCTCGCTTTGAGCTTCTACATTAATAAACTCTATCAAGTCATTATTGTTCTTCTGTGTGACATAGTATGTGAAAATGTCCTAAGAGTAGTTGTCGTACTGAAAGGTCATAGCAATTCCCCGCTATGATGAGAACCTAGAAATGTCACGACAGTATTATATGTTTTATAGCCGGATGAAATCATTTGAGGAACACATATGATATAGGTTATCAGGGGTGGACATTCATAGGACTTTGAGGCACCTTCTCATGGTGTACGCCCTTGGTAATTTCCAGTGTAGGAAATTATGAGAACGAGACCTGCCGGTAGAAAATTCACATTTATATGTATCATTGGATGTTTCTATCTGCGGACATGTGTATTGATCCTTAAACTTTAATATTATTATTAATGGATTTTATGAGTCGCGTACTTTCATGTATTAAAGAAAACCATAGACGTATGTTCGCGGCGAAGTAGGATGGTGCGTCACAAGTAATATTTCATTAATAAATAATGCGAGAAAAGATTTGTCTCTTATGTTCTTTTACGGAAGTTGGCATCTCAAACCCTTTGATGGAAATGATATAGCCTAAATAAATTCATGGTCATGGTGTTCTATAGACAAATTCATTTCTGGAAATTCAAAGAAAGAGACGTTGAGCATATAGGTTGATGGCCTGAAAGCCCGAAGGCCATTATATATTTTTTATTACTTTTGGATAATCCCCTTTTTAATTGGGTTGAGGGGGAATCTGACATGGCCCGTAGGCCCAACGCACAATACATGGCCGAAGACGGCCCAAAGACTAGACACCTGACAGAAATCCCTACCCTGGCTAACTAAATTCTCCTGCTCCAAAACGGCCAACCTGCAATGCTGCTCAGCAAGAAATCTCCATGCAGGACTGTATGGGGCCTGGTACCGATGGCAAAGTCATACCCTCTCATTCATCCAATCTGAGTGCATTGTTGGTGGTTGCTTCCTGCTCTGACCTCATATGGGACTGTCCAGGAATCTGCCCCTCATTTTTCCTATTTTCCCTTCCGTCGAAGTCGCCCCCGAAGACCTTCGCTCGCTGCCGTTGTGAACGTCGTCCTCCATCGCCCCAGCAAAACGCCTCGCCGCCAGGGTCACCGTAGGGTTATCCCATCATCGCCGTCGGAGATCCTACACCGCCCGCTGATCCGTCCGTTGATGCCCGTCCGAGAGCCCGCCGGTGACATCGGCCGAGAACCCCCCTCCCGTTCGTCTGGCCCGACACCGGTCTCGCCTTCCTTCGTCACTCGACGACCCTGCCTCCGACACTTGGCGTTTTGCTAGACGTTAACCTTGGACTTTGGGCTGCTTCGCCTAATGACACTGAGAAAGAAGCTCGAAGGGTCACACACTAAGTATATCCAGAACCTCAGTTAAATAATATTATTATTTATTATTTAACAAGTTGAATAAATATTATTTTCGCACATGGTTTAATAATTATTCATATTTACTTGATTGTATATATTCCGTCGCCAGTTATTCGAAAGAATATTTTGTGAGCAGAATATTTAATAAATATTTATTTGTTGTTTAGTTAATATAATATTTATTTATTTATTGACGAATAATGCAGTGATATTTATTCATTAAATAAATATTCATTATTCAAGACCCAATAAATATTGTGAAGGAATGACGGACCATGTTTAATAGTCCCATGAGAAATAATATATATTGAATATTATTTGAATAAATAATATTTAATTTAATTCATGAGTTTAGCGCATGTGAAGAAATAATAATATTATTATTATTATTAACATGGGGTTTCGCGGGAATTAAGATAACAAGGGCGCATGTGCAATTATTAACTCTAGCGGTATATAAACTCAATTATATTATTTTCTTTAAGGTGTCCATTTTCATTGATTGTGTGCAATGACACCCGAAGAGAATTCTCTCGAATACCTAAAGAGTTTCCTCTCCAAGAAAGCTCTCAAGAAGGGAGAGCGATCATCCACCACCATCACTCTCGAGTCTAAAGAGATTAAGAGAATCCTTCTTCAAGCGATGCTCAAGGCGATCAAAAACGAACGACGCATGCGTTAAGATTTACCACGCTGGCACCAGGAGATTCACACGGCGACGTTCGAAAGTTTGTGGGTCACGTGTGGATCACCGCCGGAGAGAATCTAGTCTTAATTCCTACAACGCAACGACGGCGTAGAGACGTTTTCTGATTTACCAACAAAGAAAGAATTCATCGCAAGGTAATTCTTAATTGTTTAAATTAATTATAAATAATATGTGATAATCCTGCGTTTTGGTTCCGACATTTTCCTCTCGTCAATATTCTTTGATTTAGTTCTATTGATCACGGCGTTTATCGTCGTGTGGATCTCAGATTAATCATCGATTACAACAAAAATCCGAGTTGAGCATGGCCCATGTGGCACTTCTGTTGCACCCAAAACCATCACCTTGGAGCCTAAAGAAGAAAGAGGAGCTGGTTGTTGAACCTACAGCTGGACAGCCTGTATGGTTGTTGATAACGCTTATAAATCAGGTTCAAAGTGCTTGGAGGAGAACCACCCAAAGTGAAGAACCCATCCGAGTAGTACAAAGCATGTTGACTTCAGTGTTTATACACTCTTGGTTGAAGGTTGAAGTTGAATAGAGATGACTCCGGATTGATTGAAAAAGAATTGCACTTGAGCTGACAGATATATTCACCGAAATACTCTAATATGAGTGTTTTATATGTCGCAACACCTCGGAAACGTGTTTGAAGTAGTTTGAAATTATTTTAATAATTCCAACAATCATTAGAAGAAGTTCTCAGATGGTTTAAAGAAGTTTAGAGAAGCCCCGGAGCAAGAAGAAGTTCGTTCGATATGTGAAAAAAGAACCATGTTTAGGTTTTCTATATTTTGATCATGGACATACAGATATTGAGGCATTTTGTGATGCAGATTATGCTGGAGGTCTCTCTTCTAAGAGATCTATGTCTGGTTTTGCAGTATTTGTATGAGGAAATTTGATCTCATGGCGATGAAAGAAGCAAACAGTTATCTCCCGATCTAATGCAGAGTCGGAGTATCGTGCCATGGCATAAGTGACTGTAGAGATTATTTGGGCACAAAAAAATCTCCAGGAGATTGGGTATTCTGTCAAGAAACCGACACATATCTGGTGTGACCATCAAGATGCTATCAAGATTGCCACAAATCCAATATTTTATGAGTGGACCAAGCATATTGAAGTTGATTGTCATTTCGTTCGAGAAAACTTTGAGAAGAAGATCACTTTCGGTCATGTTCACACCTCTGATAAACATGCAGATGTTCTCACAAAATGGGTGTCTAGACCACGTGTCCAATTTTTGTGTAACAAACTGAGCATGATAAATATATATGTCTCAGCTTGAGGAGGGTGTTAAGAGTTAGATATTTTTAATATTCGTATCCCACATCAGAGTGGGTAATCTGTTGTACTCCTTTTCTCATCTATAAATTGGGCACCCTACCTTGTTGTGAGGTACGGGTTTCCATTATAAAACTAATTTTGGTATTCTGCATTCAAAAATAAAGTTTATTTTGTCATAAATTTCCTAAAAGTGGTAAAAATTAATTTTAAATAATGTGCGCCAAACACGATTAAACAGTTTTTTAGAAAAAATATAGTTTTTCAGAAAACATTTCTTTTTCTTTCAAATGATTCTTAATTTAGTACTAATCAATAGATAACTAATAAGCGTGTCTAAACTATATATTTTTATAAGTTGATTAATCTTATTCATTCTCGTTGTTCCAACGGCTAGGCGATAATTGTCATATTAAATAATAATATTAATAATGTATTGTTATTCAGTAAAACTCGATTTTGCGTGTAACGCGATCTTTCGAAGAAGCTCGTTGTGTGTAACGCAAACTAAACTCAGTGTTACGTGTAACGCAAGCTAAACATAGTGTTGTGTGTAATGCAAGGTAAACTCAATATTGCGTGTCGCATACGCTATTGAATAAAACGTTATTCTTTTAGAATTTCGGGATGTTACGGAAGAAGAAGCCAAGAAAAGGCTGGAAGAAAGGAACCATGCATTTGAAGAGATGGTTATTGTTAAAAATGCTCAACTAGAGGTCAAGGCAAAGATGATTAAAGAGTTTGACCATCTGTTTCAAGAAAACAGAAAAATGCATGAAGATCGAATTCAAGAGAGGAGAAAGGTCTGTGAAGACAAACTGAAATTAGTAAAGGATTAGAAAAGCATCCTCCATATGAAATTCTTGGAGCTTGCAATTAAGTTGAAGAATCTGGAAACAGCACAAGTTAAATCTTCACAACAAGCTCGGAGGAGAGTTGTTGCCACACAAACTGCTAAGAAGGATTCTTATACTGAAAGACCTCTATTCGGTGGCAAAAATATCTTGAGATCATCCACTGATCAAAATATAGCAGCCTCAAAAGGAAATGTACCATCCATCTCTAAAAATAATATTTGTGCTAAATCTGTTTCCTCATATAGTGCAGGCTTAATCTCAATATTTGTACAAAAAAGGATGAAGAAAAATAGTGAGGAGCCCACCACTACATCTAGGGTGGTTGGAAGTATGAGTGGAAGTTGTTGTTCCCCAAAAGGAAACCATTCAGTGATTAAAGACACAAAAACAGCCTGCAAGCAGATCTGGACAGACTGCAAATCACAAGAAGACATGATTTGTGGGTTTTTGTTGGTGGTGTAACAAGTTTGGGCATATGGCTGCTGAATGTTAGCACAATGTGTCAACCTATAGAAGAAAAGAAGAGCCTACATCAAGGGAGGAAAAGATAGATTGAAGCAAAGATCACAGAAGGATGAGAAAAATCTGTTTTCCTCAAACAGATTTAAAAGCCTTGAAGATCTCTATGAAAATTGCAATGCTGATGGTCACAGGAGTGGAGCATGTCTATCAAAACCAACAAGGCGAGAATCAAAATTAATTCAAAAGAAAAACCACAAAAACAGGAGAAACGAAATGCGACAACCTTAGGAAAGAAAATGAAAAAGGTTGCAAATCAGAATACTCCCGAGAAGATGGTTATAAAGAAAGGTGAGTCGGCCTGGGGTTATAAGCAGGAGAGAAGTGCAGTTCAAAACAAGCCCAAAAAGTCAAAGATGAGAGTTACACCAAGAGGGGAAAGCTGTTTTATGGAAAAGGGGGACACATCATGGACACTTATAAACAAGCCATGAGTGTAAAAGTTGAAAGAAACAAGCTAAAACAGAATGATAGAGAGCAGTCCAAGGGAAAAATAAAAGGATTGAATTGGAGAGAAGCGCATCTAAGAAGCCATGTGGAAAAGTCAAGAAAGCTTTGCACATACCTAAGGAATGTTTGGTAATTTGGCCAGCTCAACTGAAAGAAGCATGAAAAATGGAAGGAGCGCAAGCAAAGGCAAGTGCTAACAGCAAAGAGGATGACACATGATGATGAAATTGAATTTCAAGAGAGGTTATCAATGAATGATAACCAAAGAATTCCTAAGGTGTTGTGTTGGAGATGCAGACAGGTTGACACTAGGATTGTTTAACAATCACACCAACCCAAGAAGATGTTGCGGAAAACGTCGGGCGCAATGAAGCGAAAAACGGATCACTGAAGAGTAAAAAAGAAAAAAAATAAAAGAACGAGAACACAAAGATTTAAGTGGTTCGGGAATAATCTCTACGTCCACAGAGAGGCAGAATCACACTATGATTCGGGCACAATTTTTACAAAGTTTCAGGGTTCTCAATCACAACCCAAATCCGAAATGGGCTAAAAAAGGAGGAAAACGATCCACTATTCCACCAACCGCATAGGAAGTCCGCGTCGCTACAGTTAAAGGTGGTCATCCAATTCAAAAGTGCTACACTGGCCGGTGGCTGAAAGTCTAAGGAGCTACAGTACTATTAACTCCAAAGTCCGCACTGCTACAGTGTCTTGTCGGTGTCGGTCGGTCAGCTCTACTACAGTGGTAGCTGCTACAGTGCCAGAAAAATTTGGACCAGGGACCTTCGGCCCCCGAACCCCCGGAGCAGGGGCGCATTGCCCCCTACAACCCCCAACAAGCTCACTGCAGAGCTCGACCCGCGAAAGTTAAGGCCTAGTGCATAGTATGGGCTGGAAGCATTTGGCCCAATCATCATCCGAAACGGATCGGGCTATACACCAATCCAACAAAAGAAATCTTGAAGAATATGAAAACTGCACCAAGTGATGCATATGTCTTGATGGCTCATGATAAAAAGATCTCACACAAGGAGAGAAGGAAAGAACTCATGCTGCATAAAGTAAATGTTGATCTGAAAAACAAAAGACCATGCATGAAAAAAGCTTCCAAGGCTGGAGCAGAAAAGGAAAGAGTATCATGGTTGAGAAGAGACTCTCAGCCTTGTTGCTCACTCTAAAAGAGCCAAGAAGGTTCCATCTTATTCCCTAAACCATTTGCGTTGTATTTTTGTGCTAACCATGCACGGAAATGAAGGTGAAGATAGTCCTCAAGAAGAGAACTAAAGAAGAAATGTGAGCTATCAAAACTGGACAGCAAAATGAAATGAAGCTGGAATAAATATTCCAAATCTTAAGAAGTCGTTATCTTGGTATGATTCATCAATTGTTACTTTAAAGAACGTCTGAGGAAAAGATATATCTTGATGAGGTAAAGATGGAGAACATCCCTTGAAGGGGAGTTTGCTTGAGAGGTTTCCAGAACCATTAAATTCTTACACATTTGAATTTTGGAAGGTGCTTGTGAGTTTGTCATTTAAAGGTATATCTTGATAATCTCTCATCCTTTTGTTTGCAAGAATCAAACTCTGATATCAAGGGGGAGAAATTCTTTTAATCAATGACAAGAAAAGATGAAAAAATGGAGATCTCAGGGCTGATTTCTAAAACCCACTACATGAACTTAAATGTTTTTGACATGTGTGTTGAGATGAGTGCAGGATCTCAGGTTGTTATTACAAAAAAAAAACAAGTTATCAATTGGCATTATTTGGATTCAACCTGAAGACATATAGCCCTTGAATGAGTTATGGTAATTAATATGAGTTGGTATCATTTTCTGTTGATAAATGGACAGCTTTCCTATGAAACCCTAAATTTTTTTACCGAGCATGTCTCATGTAGACTTTGAGTGGGATAATGATGACACGTTGCTTAAGAATGAATTGATATCACCCTCTTCCATGTACTTTGTATTTGTTATCGATAGGGGTACTTTGTATTTGTTATCAATAGGGGGAGCGAAAAAAATGAAAGTAGTCAATGAGCAAAAGGATAGAGAAGAAAAACAAATTTCATCCTGACATATCATTTTCCAGCATTGGTATTGATAACAATAAAGGGTTGAGACTTATGATTTGTGCTGTATTTGTTGTCAATGTACAAGACTATCAATATTGTTTGATGACAATATGTTGAAGAAGAATTAGAAGAGCCTGGAAGTTTGGTTAGAGAACCCAAGCTTGAAGGAGATCCCAGAAGAATGTCACTTTGATTAAGTGAATAAAGATCGGAAGGGATGTCTTACAAGTTGATATTTGGAAGTTGCTAGTCAAATGGTGAGATTGAAGATCTGTTATTTATCAAAGGAGGAATCCAGCTTGAATCCAGCTTGAAGTGAGGAAACCTTCCATGGATGCCTTAGCATGAAGACTGTTTTATCATGAGTCATATTCATTGGATGATGTTTTGAAAAAGAGGTGATGAGTTTGAGTGAAGTCTGGAATATACAGAATGGAGCTGAAATTTCACAAAGGACCGTCGGCGTACGAGTCATTTTGCATCTGCGTAAGTGTGACCACTACTTGAGTTGGACTTCAAGTCAAGAGACAAGTGTTGATCGAGAAGTCATTGTCTACAATGTTGGATTGGTGTAGCCCGATCCGGTTGGGCCGAATGCTTGTGGCCCGCAACTGTCGCGGGTCGAGCTCCGCGGTGAGCTCGTTGGGGGTTGCAGGGGACAACGCGCCCCTGCTCCGGGGGCCTTCAGCCCCGGCCCATTTTTTTTTGGTACTGTAGCAATGCTGACCACTTTAGCAGAATTGATCGACCGACACCGACAGGCACTGCAGCGGTGCGGACTTCGGGGTCAACGGACTGTAGCACTTTTGACTTCTCCAGCCGGCAGCCACTGTAGCGCTTTTAACAAAGTTGGCCGCCGTTCACTGTAGCGACGCGGACTTACTTTTCGAACAGTGATCGTCTTCTCCATTGTTTTATAGCCCATTTTCGGGCTAGGGTTACTACTGAAAATCCTCTGTAATTTTGTGCTCCCGAGTAGTGAAATTCCGCCTCTCCCGTGGACGTAGGGATTATTCTCGAACCACGTAAATCGTTGTGTCCTTGTTGCTTTCTTTCATTCATTTTCTCGTTTCTGTCGTTGCATCTCCCTACAATTCCGTAACATACAACTTACTTCAAGGGAGTTTGAAGTGGTTTGAATGTCTTGGAGATGATTTAAAGAGGTTCTGGTCCGAGCTGAGTGAAGTCAGGGATTGCAAATCGGAAGTTGAAAATTAACAAAGGCAATTATCCTACACGTAAGGGATTTTATCCCTACGTAGAAAATTTGAGCTTGCACGTAGGTGATTCTGACCCACGTAAGTCTTTTCGTGAGACTGAGAGCAAAACTAAAAATCAGCAAAGGAAATCCTCATACGCGTAAGACATTTTCCCTGCGCGTATGATTTTAAAGGAAGGTGATGACATGAATTGGTTTCCCAATCCATGCCCCCCAGGGAATTTATTAAAAAATAAAAGGTTACAATACAAGCACGAGGTGTAATGCACTTACAATGCGCGTATGATATTTCGGTGTCGTGTGAGTCAATTCAGCTACACGAAGGATGTTATGAGTTAGCAAAAATTGACCAAGGAAATCATAGTACGTGTAAGACATTTTTTTTACGCTTAAGATATTTCTGCTACCGCGTAAAAGAATTCAATTATGCGCGGGAGATTTGAGTTTGTCGCATTTCGACAAAGTCTAAGCCCGTACAACTTTGTGAAGTCTGTATGATATTTCCAGAAGCACATAGGAGATTTGGGTTTGCCAAATTCGACAAAGGCATGAACCGCATACAAAATTTGAAAACCGCATACGACAATTGTCTGACCGGAAGACATTTGAGATCCTCATATGGTATTTTACTTTGGGAAAATTCTGAGTCTGATGAAGGATTTGAAGAAAACTGAAAAACTCGAAATGGGCAGGGTACATGTAAAACAGGAAGAACATTTCATCACGCCGTGGTGATGGGCATTTCAGGTGAGTTGTTAAGATGAGTTCCATGCCTTAGCAAAACAGGGACAGAATGAACGCCATGTCGTAGTGGTGAGCATTTCAGATAAGAAGACAGAGATGAGGTGGACCACGTCGTGGTTCATTTTTTGTGAGCGTTTTGAGATGCCTTCAATGCTGAGGAAATCCACATCATGGGCTATATCTTATTGCTGAGTTTTTCATGCATACGTGGAATGTGAATATGCGGATTTTTGTGGAGAATTTAAAAAGAGAAGAAGACCACGTTATTTACAAATATTGTTATGTAAAATAATTGAGAGGGAGAAATGAAGAGTGAACTCTGTATATTGAAGTAGCAGCAGATCACAGTAGCAGAATTACAGCAGAAAACTAGCAGAATTACAGCAATGGAAGGAGTGAGAGAGAAAAGAAAAGAGTGAGAGAAAGAGAGGAAACCCGTGGAAGACCACTCCCGAGCCTCCTGCTGGTCGTCCCAACGAACCAGCCCCCAACAACAGCCTGCTGTGAAAATATTCCAGAAAAATCAGTGCCTCTTCCTAACACTGGCCCCCTTTATTTAAAGGTCCACCCAGCCCCCTCCAACCAACCAACTGCTCCAGGTGGTCCCCCTCCCAGCCAAAATATTCCCCTCTCTCCTCCAACAAACCAACTGCCTCAGGTGGTCCCCCTCCCAACCAGAATATTCCTCTCTCTTCTCTAACAGTCCAACTGCTTCAAATTCAGGTGGTCTCCCTCCCAGCCAGAATACTCCCCTCTCCCCTCTAACAGCCCAAGTATGAATAGCCCCCAACAAGGCCACAACAACCCTCTGCCAGCCCCTATTCCTAACATTTCTCTCGTGTTGAAAAACCACCTTGTCCTCAAGGTGGGTCTCTATTACTCGGCTGGGCCCTTTGAGACGATGAAGCGTTTTCCGGTGTGGTGGTTCTTGCTCTCCTATCCGATCTCTAACAGCACAATAAGACCTCTTTTCTCCATAAATTACAGCCAACCCCTCAACATTAATTTTCACTGTTTTTTGCTGTTTGGGATGCCTAGCAGTTGTAGCAACTCTTGGCATTACACTGCTTACTACACTTCCCTCATCAGCACTTTGCAAGAAATCTTCATCCTTGTTGTCAAAAATTTCTGCTGCAGCCCCGTGGACAAAAGAATGATAAGCAAACCCCTTTTCCAAAAGGGGTCACAACACTGTCCAAACTCCAACCGGTGCTGCCCAACAAAGCAGAACAAGAAGATTTGCCACAACCACCAGGACTACAAAATCAACACAACAAGAGGAAGCTTGTCCTGCCTCTGCACCAACAGTCACTGATGCAAACTGCTCGATCAGCCCATAAGATGCCTCACAATTATCATTATAAATGTCTACCAACTGCATTTTTACCCCAACTCGAAAAAAACAATTAATCAGGCTGCCCCATCGCAACCACTGTGATTGGGTGTGGTTTATATCCACACAAACCTGCATGTGAGCCAACCAACACCACACTCGGCTCCTACATGACCAACTCAGCTTTAAAACAACATCATAACTCCCCTTTGAAATTTTGGCAGAACAAGCAAATTCATTTGGCAGTACTACCATAGCTGCAGCTAGTCGGCTTATTTCTGATGCGAAATTTTGCCCCAAAACCCAGTTATGGCAGCAAGATTTCATAAAGCGCTCCATGATTTGTTATGTGATGCATTCTTCTCTTTGTGCCTCAGAAACTTTGGAAGACAACCTCTCATCTGTTTTTCGAACAGCTATGACAGCAGAACCCTGAATCTGGCTCCCTCTGGTAAAAACAAACTTATCAATGTCAGGATAAGGCACCCAAACTTCTCTAGCTTCTCAGCCCAATCTAGTGTGGGTATTGAGAACTCCAGTAGGGACTACCTCTTTGTACCCCCCCTGCCTGCTCCGAGGATGTTTCTGCCCCCATTTGGGAGGCTTCAAAATTGTTGTATCCCCAGCAGCCAGCACTAGAGCCAAGATTCCAGCTGCCTCATCTGTCCATATAGGATCGATTCCAATCCACTCTCCAAGTTCTACTATGTTGTTCTTTTCATGGCCGGATTGAAAACTCTTCAAACTCACGGCCGCTTCCCCAAGTCTTCCTGCTCCGCAATCTGTAGTATCTTCTTCAGGGGTGTTGCTATCTTTTTCTTGAACAAATGAAATATCTCCATGATTACAAGCGATTGTTTGATGTAAAACTGCTTGTATGGAAACCTTCAAACAAAACTGTGGGGTGCAAGCAACCAAAGGATCCAACATGTGTTTTGCGGCATCACTGACACTACTCCCGACACTCTTCTGGCTGTAATATTCATTGCCTGAGCTTTCCTGAATGGCATCATGCAGGAAAGCTTCGGCCATACCTTTGGAATCTTCTACTGCAATGCCACTAGCTCCCTTAACTACCTCATGTGCAGTTGGCACAAGCTGCTGCTTGTTGTCCCCAAATTTCTTCTTCAGCACCGACTTAAACAGCTCCCAGCCTGCACCTGGATTTTTGCTCAGCCAAGGCAAGAACCAAATTAGTACTGAGTATTCCAGGCTTATTTGTGCCAAATGTAGTTTCATTTCCTCGGTCATTCGATTGAACAGGAAATAGGTTTCTGCTTCCCTGATCCAGCCTAGGGGATCTCCTGCAAACACAGGTAATTCCACTCTCTTCGTTTTACTCCTCTTACCTACAGCTAGACCAATATCTTTCGAATACAGGCTTACATATTGTTTGTTGTTGTCTACCATATTTCTGCTTCTAGCTCCACACGAAATTACTGCAGCTGTTATACTCTGTTTTCCAAAACCTATACCGTGTTCCTCCTGCAACTCATTCCCCTCGAGCTTCTCCATCACCCGCTCTTCTATATCACGCACTTGAAAATGCGTCTGCTGATATTCAGACTGCTCTTGAACCAATTTTTCCAAACTTTCATTCATAGCGGACATCTCCCAATATAAACTCTCCATAGTTGTTTTGATGGAAGCTAATATGTTTTCCATCCTCGCCTCAGAATTTTTCCCCAGCCGCAATCGCGACTTCCCAGCGTTTGCTCCTCTCCTCCAAAACAGTTGTACGTTCCCCCAGCAGCGAACTCCTATTGCGTTTGGTTTCGACCAGCAGCGTGCGCGGCTTCCACTGCACTCACGCGGCTCCAGCAAAAAGTTCAACCAGCTCCTGCAACGCTCGGCTGCGTTCGTGGCTCGAGTCCGACTCTTCAGCGGTACGCGTCTCCCTCCCTACTGAAACAGCGATCGACTCTTTCTCAACAGTCGCGGCACACTGGTTCAGTCTGAGCCACAGTTCTCCAGCAGCGTCCGAGCCTCCCAGCTGCGATCGCGGTTCTCCCTAGCACCGGTTTCCAGTTCTTATCCAGCAACGAACAGCAAAATAAATCCGCACGGCCCTCCCCTGCTGCAATCCTCCTCTAGTGAACACGATCTTCCCTCTCGCACGACACTCCCCAACGGAGTCGCCAAATTGTTATGTAAAATAATTGAGAGGGAGAAATGAAGAGTGGACTCTGTAAATTGAAGTAGCAGCAGATCACAGTAGCAGAATTACAGCAGAAAACTAGCAGAAATACAGCAATGGAAGGAGAGAGAGAGAAAAGAAAAGAGAGTGAGAGAAAGAGAGGAAACTGGTGGAAGACCACTCCCGAGCCTCCTGTTGGTCGTCCCAACGAACCAGCCCTCAACAGCAGCCTGCTGTGAAAATATTCCAGAAAAATCAGTGCCTCTTCCTAACACTGGCCCCCTTTATTTAAAGGCCCACCCAACCCCCTCCAACCAACCAAAGGTGGTCCCCCTCCCAACCAGAATATTCCCCTCTCCTCTAACAGCCCAACTGCTTCAAATTCAGGTGGTCCCCCTCCCAGCCAGAATACTCCCCTCTCTCCTCTAACAGCCCAAGTATGAATAGCCCCCAACAATGCCACAACAACACCCTCCCAGCCAGAATACTCCCCTCTCTCCTCTAACAGCCCAAGTATGAATAGCCCCCAACAATGCCACAACAACCCCCTGCCAGCCCCTATTCCTAACAAATATCCTGAAGAATTAAATGAGGTCGAGTCTCCAAAAAGTCTGAAGAATAAGGAGAATTGAAGATGCGTGATTAAGGGAGTTTGAACAACCGAGATTTATGGGCATTCAAATTTTGAAGATTGAGAATAACATTCACATACAGTGAATATAAATATGAGTAGAAGGAAATAGAAAAGTAGAGATTCCCAATTGTGTGTGTACTGGATATATTCTGCAAGTCAAAAGAAGAAGAGAGAGACCTGACTCTACATGTACCTGCTTATTCTGTGAAGTCAAAGAGAGAAGAAGATCTAGCGCTACATACAAAGGTTTTTGCCTGTGCGGTGAAGGAGAAGAAGAAAAAGAGAAGAGAGGATCCGGCCACGTCTGCTACTGATCATATTCAAGCCGAGAAGATGAGAAAGTCAGCCTACATCTATCTGTTGTAAAAGTCTGAGGAAACTTGAGGCAGCCTGCTTGATTGCTGCAGTCGAGGAAGAAGATCGTTCACATAATCCAGGAGGGACATAAGGGCTTCATTGTTGATCTACGTCACAAGGAGCGGACCGAATCATGTATTTTGTTGAGATAGCAGAACAGCAAGCTCATGTTTGCATTGTGCCTGGTTGGTGTCAGAATAACAGGTTCAAGGCCATACCCTTGTTTGTGCTTCTTTCGATAATAAGAAGGAAGTTGTGTACGTGGGATAATAACCACAATACAGCGGGGACGTAGTCATCCTTGTGAAGCTCGTCAACAAATCCTGATGTTCTCTTGTCTTGCTTTCCAATTCCATGTTTGATTTCATACCAAAGGAGAGAGAGAGCGAGAGAGAGAGAGCGAGAGATCCACTCACAGAATAAGTAAAGATGCAGCGTGGTCTAGGTCCAATGACCAGATCCACATTTTTCGCTCTATAACTCCTTTTTAATCCCTGTGCATATCGCTGCACAATCTCCATGCAATCTCCTCCGGAAAATCTCCACAAGGTTTGTTATGGCATAGTCTAATATTCCACGGCACAGAAGCCTTTATCCTCAGCAAACAGACTTCCTTTGATCTACCAAAAAACACACCCTTCACAGTGCAGATGATATGTTGCCGCGCAGAAGCCTTTATCCTCAGCAAACAGACTTCCTTTGATCTACCAAAAAACACACCCTTCACGGTGCAGATGATATGTTGCGGCGCAGAAGCCTTTATCCTCAGCAAGCAGGCTTCCTTTGATCGACCAAAAAACACACCCTTCACAGTGCAGATGATATGTTGCGGCGCCGAAGCCTTTATCCTCAGCAAACAGACTTCCTTTGATCTACCAAAAAACACACCCTTCACAGTGCAGATGATATGTTGCGGCCCAGAAGCCTTTATCCTCAGCAAACAGACTTCCTTTGATCTACCAAAAAACACACCCTTCACAGTGCAGATGATATGTTGCGGCGTAGTCTTCTTCAATTCCCTTTGATCTTTAATCAAGTTGCGGCCCATACCTCCCTTGCGACGTGGAGGTCTCCAATCTTCCAGAACTGCTAAAATTCTTCTCAACTCGCTTCACGGTGCCGTCGTCATCTTTGCAGTGTGGTCCTTTCCAATCGTACTCTACGATATGTTTGATTGCAATGTGAGCCTTTCCTCACAATGCAAGCACCTCCAAAATTCTAGTGCAACTGAAATCCAACTCCCAGCTTTGCGGCATGGAATGTCTTCCACGGCGCAAACTTCATTTCCAGCGTACCCACATAAACCGCAATCCCACATCGGTTCTCCCCTTGAATGATCTCCGCTTTATCAACCATTATGCCCTACTTCAGTTGATTTCCCGTGGTGTCGCCTCGTACTATGGCCACTACCTCTAGCTTGGCGCCAACCCGCGCTGGCCTATCTCCTCCATCGACACCTTGATTGTGCCACCGTTGAGCTCGGCAGCTCCTTCTGCTAGTTGGCACTCCAGTGTTGCTAGCTGGGGTTAGCCCAATTTTTTCCTTTAATTTTTCCTTCGTATATTCCCTTCAGGACGTGGGTCCAATGCCTTGCGTCGCGGTTTTGATCCAGCTGCTTTCAGAACTCCTTCAGCCAGCTCCTCTTCATTTCATCTTCAACCTTTTAAAAATCAAAGCATACCAATGCAAGTGCTTCATCTTCAACCTTTTACAAATCAAAGCATACCGGTGCAAGTGCATTCAGGTGCACATCTCCTCCAAAGCCTTCAATGCATTTCTCCACAACACCAAATCTAGTGATTGACAACAAATCCAACTCCAGACATACGT